>CAWUFW010003470.1:1200000-1813780 GCA_963921515.1 Calotriton arnoldi | reverse complement strand
CTGGTGCGAGCTTGGGGCTGCCTGTGCAAGCGCTAGCCTCGCAGGTGAGCATGCATATTGGGGGGCGAGGGGAGGACATGAGGGCTGGGGCGAAGATGACTGTATCACTGTCAGTTAGTACAAGGGATGACCCAGATGTGGAAAGGAAGAGACGTGTCCCGTGTGTACTGCAACTAGTCGCCAATCCAACTACCCCCCATGTCCGGAATGTAAGCCCGCACCTAGGCCCGCCCATCCGCCACATCGAACATACCACCAGCACGACAACCTTCCCATTCGAAACACTGACTGGGGTGGCGACCAGTGAACAATCATGTGTAGCCTACCCACGCGTACATGTGGGCCCTCCATGATCCATGTCACCTGCGGCAAAGACATGACATGCGCAATGAGGGAAGTGAGGAGAGCTGTCCGCCCCACGCGCAGAAGGTGCATCAGCTCCACAGACCCAGCAGCGAGTCCAGCAGGGGTCACATGTGCAGGGGCAGCTGTGCCTGGTGTGAAGGCACATGCATATGGACAGCACATCGGCCAATGTGTAGTCTGCCCACATCCACAGTCCATCATCATGCGGACATAGGAATTGAACACAGGGCAACACATCTTAGCTGGTGCACCCACCGTGACCAACAATGCGCAATCATCGACGTACCCGCCCTGTGCATGGCCCCCCACCCAACGGAGGCACATCCAGTGCCACCATCCCACACACACAAGCCTTCCACGGAACATGCTGTGTCCAATGGTCAGTACAGAGTCAGCGCCCATCTGGTGGATCCTGAACAGGAGACACATGCACACACATGCCAGCTCCCACTATGTACGACTGCCACCTGGCACGTGCAATGTAACCTCTCACCTGTGACGTGTGACTGCAAGCACACAGCCGTCTTGGCATGGGGCTGTCAATGTGGACACCAGTCAATGTTTCGGGAGCTGTGATCCGTACAGTGCTGTACATAGGGTGCAGTGCTGACACCTACTACTGTCTCATATCCCCTCGTGCCACAGGTCCCACTTGTATTGGCCGCTCAGCCCGTGCCCACATCGTCGTCGTCGTGTGCCATACTCATCCAGCCTCGGAAGCAGTTCCATGCTCAGCAGACATTCATGTTGCCGTGGCGTTGCCGCTTGACGAATATGCAGTCAGTCCCCATCAGCACGCCCGCAAGTCATTGGGGCCTAGATCCCCATGTGCATGCACATGGCAGTGGTATGTCTCACTTGCCATTGCCATTGTTGGGAGACCTGTGTAAGTGTATTGTGGCCGTGCCGTCCCAGCTTGACAGCTGGGCTGTGGCCCATGTGCTTGCTCAGTCATGTCAGTGATGTGTATGCGAAATTGCTATGTGCCGTGTTGCTTTGACATGTGTCCTCTGCCATTTAACCCAGGCGGAGACCGAACATTGACCGCCCATACCAATTGCTGGCGGACATGGACGATACAGAGGTAATCAGGAAGTTTCGGCTGGACAGGCCAACTCTGCATCGACTGTGTGCCATGTTAGAGCCCCATCTCCGTCCCCGCAGGGTGTATCCGACTGCTGTCACCCCCACGGCTAAGGTGATGGCCGCCATGCATTTCTTCGCCACTGGGTCATTCCAGCACACAGTGGGCAGTGGAGGAGGGATGTCCCAGCCCATGTTCAGCAAGGTGCTGAGGGATGTACTGGCAGCCATGATGCTGTACCGGAACAGGTACATCAGATTCCCCAGGGCTCGTGAATTGGCGGCAGTGAAGGGTGCATTCTATGCCCTTGGCAGAATCCCACACGTCGTGGGAGCCATTGACTGCACACATGTCGGCCTTGTTCCACCACAGGCCACTGAGCACCTGTACCGCAACAGGAAGCACACGCACTCCCTGAATGTGCAAGTGGTGTGCCTTGCGGACATGGTGATCACCCACGTGTGTGCAAAGTTTCCAGGCTCGGCCCATGACGCACACATAATGCGCAACAGCATCTTGCCACGACTGATGGCCAATCTGCAACAGGATCGTGGCTGTATTGTCGGTGAGTATGTGGAGTGGTGTAGCGTGCTGGTTGTGCGATGCTGTCCCCTGTCCAGTTGGAATAGCAACGGTTCTCTGTGTCCCTCACACCCAGGTGACTCTGCGTATCCGAATGGGGCATGGCTGCTCAGTCCATTGAGGAATCCTCGCACCCCAGCAGACGATCGATACAATGAGGCACATGGGAGGACCAGACGTGTGGTCGAGCGTACCTTTGGCCTCCTCAAGTCCAGGTTCAGGTGCCTGGACCGCACCGGGGTGCACTGGCGTACTCCCCACAGAAGGTGTGCCAGATAGTGGTGGCGTGCTGCATGCTGCACAATCTGGCCATTCGGAAGCAGATCCCCCTCATTGTGGATGACGGAGATCAACCAGGGCCCCAGCCCGCAGACCAGGACAGCTCGAGTGAGGTGGACAGCGGAGAGGAGGAAGCTGGGAATGTGCGGCAGCAGCTCATCGCCCGCTACTTCACTTGACGGTGAGTGTCCATGTACGACGGATGATGTGTCTGTATCTATGCAGGTGTGTGTGTGCTGTGTCAGGGTGGCCGTATGTTCACTGCGTGCAGTGTGTCAACGCTCCATGGCCAGGGTAGTATGCCACTGTTGGTGACTGTGGCATTGTGCCCTATTGCTCTGTGCGATGTGTGTACATTGCTTGTAGTTGTTGACATGTACTGTGTGATGGGTGTGTGACACACTCATTGAATGTGCTCCTGTTCTGTCTCCCACCCCTAGGTCCCTACAGGCCCTCCGGATTCCATTTCCATGCCACGCATCAGGTGCCTTTCCGCCCAAGGTGGCCGTTGTATTCCGTACAATAAAGACACAGGGCACAAACAGCAGTTAGTGAAAAAGGTGCATTTATTACAAACTGTGACATGTGATTGTGTGTAAGGTGATGACAAAAGTGGTGCGTGCAGTGACAATGAGCTGTCGGTCATGGCTGCGTGATGATCAGGGTGTACCCACTGGTTCTATGTCCATAGTCCAACACACACATGCCATCCAGATGGCTGTGTGGAGTGGGATCGTAGAGCAAGTCAATGCAGTGGCTGGTCAAGGAAGGCTGGCGGAAGGCTGGCTGGCTGCCTCACTTGCGACTGGAGCGTGCGAAGTCCTCCCGGGAGATCTGTTTCCTCTTCGGACGGCCCCTTCCACGTTTGGGAGGGGGTGTGTGGTGGCGACCTGCTGGTGGTGGGTGAGGTGTGCTCACTGGCTGTGGACGCAGGGGAAGTGGACACTGCTGCCCGAGCCTGCGCCCTAGCAGGTGGTGGCGGAGGTGGTGTTGCTGGCCTTGCCTGTGACCCCACCGCCACCACCAGCTGGCCCATGAGGTCCACGAGTTGGTCCATACGGGACACGAATTGGCCCATATGGGCGTCCATGGACCTCAGCACCCCCAGCACCTCCCGCGTGTCAGTAGCAGACCTGGCCCATTGTCCTTGGGCCTCTTCATAGGCCCCAAGGACTCTGTCCATTTGAGGCAGGGCATGGCTCCCAGGGGAGGCTGGCGTTTCCCTGACCCTGCTCCTCCTACCAGTCCTGCTGCCACCGGCCTGCCCACTAGCCACATTGCTCACCACGGTCCTCGCTGTGGCTCCCAGGGTGGATCCAGTCGGCCGGGCCACCACCTGCGCTGGGGCTGGTGCCAGCGAAGACGTGGTGGTGGTGGAGGCGGTGGTGGTCGGTGCGGCGATGGTGGCGGTTGCGGCAGTGGTAGTGGCCGCAATGACCGTGGGTGTGGCCGCAACGACAGTGGCAGCAGGGGACTGGGACTGTTCAGCATCCCTGGATGATGGGTTGGTGGGTAGGAGGGGTCCTGGGGAGCGGCTGGGCCCTGCCACGCCAGATGGGCCAGCTTGGTGGTCCGTGTCCGAAGAGGTGGACAGATCCTCCAGATCCGTGTGTCCTCGTTGGGGGCTTGTAGGCTGGCTGTGCTGGCTGCTGTCTCCATCCCCAGCGTCCAGCAGTTCGTCACCTGTGGAGAAAATGAGATTTGTTATTGTGTTGCACCTGGCGAAGTATGTATTAGTCGCCTGACATTGGCAGTTCGTGCAATCTCGTACATGGGTTTCCCGGAGGCGAGTGTGTGGCTGTGGCATCTGTAGGTGTGTGTGCTAGGCAATGGGACTGTGTGCTGTGCACATGTGGCATGGGACGGATTGGCCATGCCGATGGGTGTGTTGCTTTGCCCCTACTCATTGTGACTCTGGTGTATGCGGGCTCCTGGCCCATCCTGGGTCTGGTTTGTACTTTGCTTTTGGAGTTCAAATGGAACGCTTAGGAACGCATATGGCAACATGGGGGCCATGCCCCAGATTCGCATTTGGGATGGAATATGCTTTGGGGTTCAAATGGAACGCTTAGGAACGCATATGGCAACATGGGGGCCATGCCCCAGATTCGCATTTGGGAGGGTATATGCTTTTGGGGTACATGCTGTGAGCCATGGGTGCCGAACGTGACATGTGTTGTGGCAGCATGACAGTGCATGGTCTGAGGTGTGTGCATGCCTGACATGCCCTGCATATTTGCTGTCTGTTGTGGTTACTGGACATGGCATTGGACGCATCGTTATGAGTGAGTGATAGTTGTGTGCCAGCCAACGTATTGCAGTTGTCCCATCTCCTTGGTGTGCGTGCTGCCCTGTGCCATGTGCATCACTGCAGTGCTCGGGGGTGTGGCCCATGTTGTGTGTTGTTGCTCACAGTGTGTCGTGCGCTTAATTGACTTCTGGCACATGGTTGGTCATGGGCATGTGTCTTAGCGTGACTGCTGTATGTGTGGCAGCTGTGCGGATGACATGCCTTTCATGAGACTGGGGCTGACGGATGGGATGGATGGTATGTTGTATGTGCATGGTGTGTCTGTGTGTTTGATGGGTTCAGTGGTGTTCGTGTGCATTTCTGTTGTTCCGCTCTGTTGCGTCTAGTGTTGTTTGTCTTACATAGGCGTAGTTGTGGGGTGTGTGGTTGACAGGCAGTAGGGGCTACATGGACAGGACTTCAATGGTGTTTCGGTTGTGTGTGATGAGTTGCACAGTGGCTGCCGTGTGGGACTATATTCAGTGTGGCTTGTGCATGCAGACGTGGCTCCTTGGGTGTTGCTATGTCTGTGATGGGTCATGTGGGGTGTGAGTCTGCTGTTCATGTCTGTGTGCACATTGTTCACTTGTTCGTGACGGTGGGCGGTGCTGCATGTTCGTGTGCTACGTGACATGTCCCATGTGTTGGTGGTGTTATGGTCCTCATGCCTCCAGTAATCCAGCCCTGTCCAGTTTCCCACCTGCAAGTTGTTCGTGCGTGCACTGTACTGGATGCCACATGGCTCTTAGCGGGGGTGCTCCATGTTGCAGGTCTGTGGGGGTGGGGGGTGTAGTGGGTCGTGGGGTGGCTGTACACCCACTGACACCGATTGCTGTGGACCGTGATGTCTGCCTTTCGGCTGTCGTTGTGCACTGCGGTGGCTGACACGTGGGTGTGGGGTGTGGGGGATGCTCCTCCTTGCTGTGCTGTGGGACTGGGGCCTGGTGTGTGTTGTACTTGGGCTGTCCACCGTCCCACCCACTGCACTTTGTGTTCCTGCCACTTACCTGTTACTTGTCAGTTGGTGCAGCTGTGGCGGACACATGGGTGTGGTGGGTGCTCGTTGTAGCGCTTCTGGCATATTTGGGGACCTGTTGGTGGTTACGTGGCTGGCTTAGTGTACACATGTCCCCACGCATCTTACAGTTGTTCGGTTTGGCCTGTGTGTGGTAGTGTCTGTTGCATGTGCGTGTGATGTGTTGTGTATTGTGTGCTGGACATGGGGGTGTTTGTCCCTGGGAGCTGTGGCATGGTGGTTGCGCATGTGTGTACATAGCGGTGTGCTGGTATACATTAGTTTGTACTTACCAGCCTCCACTCCCTCTGCTAATCCGGCGAGGATCTCCGGATGGATTACGACTCGCACCTTCTCCTCCCACGCTTTGAAGGTCTTAAAGAGCGCGGGATTCCCTCCGCCAGTGACGGCAGCCAGCTCTCTGTTTTTGCCCTCCTTCTTCTTGACCAGGCTCTTGACGTCATTCCAACGTTTGTTAATCTCGGTTCTGTTCCTGGGCAGGGTCCCGACTGCATTGACCTGGTCTACGATCCGGGTCCACATTCTGTTTCTGGTGGCTAGTGGTGTGTGCTGGACCATGTTCCCATAGATTTGTGGGTACACCTTGATGATCTCAGTCGACCATGACCGTCAGCTCCATGGGCGTGAACTTGGGCATCCTTTGTGGTGCCATGGTGTTTGTGGTGCTGGTGCGGTGTGTGTTGTGTAATGTGCAGGGGGTTTGTGGTGCCGGTGTTTGGTGGTGGTGGTGGTGGTGGTTGTGATGTGTGCGTTTCTGTGGTGTGCTGCTGTCCTTGCTGTGTCACTGTGTCCTCTCCTCTCCTCTCTGGTTTGCAATGTAGCAAGGGGTTGTGGTCTGTGGGAGTGCTGCTTTTGTACTCACCTATGTGGGTGTGTCCTCATGGTCTGTTGTTTTCAGGTGTGTTGTGTCTGGGGTTCTGGCCTTTGTATTTTTTGTTTGTCCGGGGGTGTTTTCGGGATGTGTACTGTGCTTGTGTATTTGTGCGTGCCTTGCTGTGTGGACTTGTTGGCCATGTTGTGTGCTATTGGTTTTGTGTGCGGATGGTTTCTGTGCAGGTACGTGGGCGCCATGGCTTCTGCCGTGTCGATTCTCATCGGCGTTGTTTGCGCTGGCGGGCGGTATATTTGTTGTTTTTCCGCGCTCATGGCGGTGCGATCGTAATTTCACGTGCGGTGTGTCGGCCGTGTGGGCGGGCGGTTTTGTGTTGTCGCAGCGTGTTTCCGTCCGTGGCGGGCGGTTTGACTCCGACTCGGACGATGGCGGGCGGTATTTTGTATGATTTTTCGCCGATGGCGGTTTTCAGTTTGTGTACTCATAATGGCGTGGTCGGTGTTCAGGCGGTGTGTGCGGGCGGATTTTTGCCGCTTCCATGCCTGGCGGATTTTTTTACGCCGGGTATCGTAATGTGCCCCTTAAATAGTTAAAATAACAATCAATCACTTAATATGATTAATCACCGATTAAATATTGAAGTAACATAAAACATTATTGAAAATAAAAAACAATATTTTGTAATTGGAATAACTTTCCACCACACTCCCTTACAAATTCAACAACCTGTTACTTAATTGTAAACTACTAATTAAATATAAAGAAATGTAATTGCACATTAAAAATGTTAAAGTACACTAACAATATTAACACCCACAATTAATAGAAAAACGAATTTATAATAAATTACTTAAAAATTATATTTAATACAACTATTTAAAATATATGATATTATATACAGTAATATTTTTAAAATATATATTATATATATAAAAAAATGATATCCTTACCTTATATATTCTGTTCCTCAATATTTTTGTGGCGATGATATTTATGACACGGTATTAAGGTAAAATGACTTTGAGTCGATATTTATGTCATTCACCCTTTTCCTGTTACCTGACTTTGGCTCCTGGACGTCGATTTGGCTTTGTTTGCATTCCTGTGTTCTATTTGCTGTATTTCCTTCTCCTTTCACCATTTCCTTGACTTACTGACAGCTATCTTACTGTAGTTCAGCCAAGGTACACCGTGGCCCAAAACTGGTACGTGATTGAGGCATTTTAAAATCTTAGCAAGTTCCATATGCTAACTACTGCTTCTAGAGTCTTATATGCTTTCCCCTTGAATATAGAGATAGCTTTATACCAGAGAAAATAGATCATTACCATCTCTGTGATACCTGACATGAGACCAGTGAGAGTGGTGCTGCAGACGATCTTGGCGTATTGTTTGTTTCTCTCTCTCTCTCAACATCCCATTCCCCTGTCCCTCAAGTATTCAGTCCTTTGTGGAATTTTCCTTTTGGTTCGGACAGCCTTACATTCTTGGGAGTGGGGTGGATTGTCATCAGAACCGGCCTGACATCACCTGTAAAGCCCGACACTCATAAGGATTTAGAAAGGTTGAGCAATGTGACAGTGTATTTATTTTAACACCTGCTACGCATCCACGCGAGTACAAGCACTACATATCCCACTTATTAAGGTGCCTTAGACAGACCTTTAAATAGATAGGCAAACAAAGATTCCTGAAAGAGGAAATTGGGGTTTGATGTGTTTTCTTACAGCATGCATGGCATTCATGGATGTGAATTCAGAAAATATAAAAATAATTTACAGCTCATTGCAACTCATCTTGAAACCTAAACATGTCAGAATTACTTTGATTCAGCTATTAATATTGACATCAGGATTTGGTCTGACTCAGTAATGCAAGCCTATCATTCATCAATAAACTCGCTTGCCATCGTATCACAATGTAGTCAATTATATTTGTTAACTTAAATAATTAGGATAAAAAGATTCTTTATCCATTGTGCAACTAGCAAGGGGGCTAAGGACAATGTTTTCTAGTTCTCCTTATTAGAACAATTGTGCTTGAAAGATATCGAATTTTCAAATTTTTAGTTGATTGAAATGTACAAGACTACATTTTACCTCTACTTTACCACAGGGAGATCGCTGCCACCAGGGCAGAAATCTCCCTATGGTAAAGTTTAGGGAAAATTAAAAAAGTTTTGTTTGCAAATGAAAAAAATAGTAAAACTATTTTTATGTTAAAAAGTATTGGAAATGAATTGTATGTTTTTATTCTAAATGGGGGAAAAAAGTGCAGAATCATTAATGTAATTAATTTAAATATATTAAAATAACCTTTTTCTCATAGATTTACTGGTAAAAAATGCCCACCTAAATTCTATATATATATTTAATTATGTAATAATTATTAAAAGTGATGTGTAGAATTAATTAAAAGTAATTTAATTCTATTTTATTAACTATTTTAAATAATTTGATTTAATTTAACATTACTCCTATTGGGTTCTTTTTAAGTCCTTATCTCCATTATTTTCTATGGGAGGATGTTGCAGTATCAATGGTTAGCCATGTGTGGTACTGGACTTACGACTTCTCCTTTTTGCCTGTATTAACATTACACATATAAATTTGGCTCCACGCCATGTTTCAGGGAGTGGAGACAAGCAAGTTTACACTTGTGAGTAACTTTGCACAAACAAATAGTGAATATCTCAAAGTTGTAAAGTTTCTCAAAAGTGTAATTGTAAGAGTAAACTTACATGTATATATTTACTCACAATTACCTAATTACCTTTGTAATTAGGCCCCTAAATTATTTTTTCATGGGTACACACTGAAAGCCTCCCTAATAAAGAAACCATAACCTGAGGGGTCAGGGAGCTCTTCTCCCTGCTTTTTAACGCATGACTCACCGCTTATCTTTGAATTTGACATGCGAGTAACTTCTCAACAGTTTCTCTGAAAAGTATTGTGGTGCCAGAATTTACATCATGCAGTCAGTTTCACAACGCACCATGGTGCCGCAAAGAGCGGCATGGACATGAACAGCTAGCGTGAACAGCAAACATCTGAAAACCAAAGTTGGATAGCTTGAAGTTTAATTGATAAAAAAAAGATAGATAATAAAAAAAAGAAACATCATACGGCATCAAAATTACATTGAATATGCACAGATTATTAGACACTGTACTAACAAGGGACTATTCAGAATTCATTGTCCACTGAAGGCCGCGGTGTTGGTTATTATTTCCAGGAGCTCCATCATCACCACAGTTTTCACACAGTAAAGAGCTTTGTAGCAATACCTGCTCCCTCTTTGCTTCCAAAATTTCTATTTGTGTGAATAATGACAGAGAATCAAATACGTAGACTCCTAATCCTAATACAGCCAAACCATCCCATTGCAAGCCATGTCTACCCCATCTTGAGAGACTTCCTCTCTCTTGAGTTGACAGGAACCCACAGTGAATGTTGGTCTATTGTTCATGGGTATCAACAGGATAGAAAGACCCTACTCCCTTAAACCAACCAGCTATGGGAGTTGGTCATCGAGCCTGCATTTTGCAGGATTAGTGGACATTTCTCTTTTCTCTGGTGGTTGTGAGAATCTTACCAGAACACAATGGAAACCCAAACAGGGAGCATTTGTGACTGTGTGCTCTGTGTGACAATGAGAAGTCCATGTTTGACAGGGGCCTTTCGTTATAAAAGCAAATACGGTTCTTCAGAACTTTCCTTTCAGAGAATATAATACATCAAAGGTGTGTTATTTCCACTCAGAGGTAAGCTAAGGAGAAATTATTTTAATAGCATGAATAATGGACAATTCTCAGCACTGAAGAACCTCGTTTGGAGAAATGTGTTAACGACTTATTTTCTTTCCCTATTGAAATTGGAGGCTCTCACAAACGCCATCTATAAAAGATGAAATGTGCATTACGGCGCTAACTAGAACATTTCTAATGCCCCTTGATGTGCCTGGGCAGCATTTACTTCTAATATGATGAAATAACGTCTGCGCTGGGAGCTGCAGGTTAAAAGGAGCCCAGGAGTCAGTAGGTTCCCTTTTGTTCCTTGAAGTCAAAAAGGATGGCTGCCATTCTCCCTTGCAAAGTGCAGGCATCTGTTCTTATGAGGCGGAGGAGCACCTTGAATAGGGCCCTCGTTATGCTCTTTTGCATTGTGTCCCTGAGAAATCGGGGCATTTCGAAAGCGCTCCCGATGCTGGTCTTTATGTTTTTGTCACAAAGGAGACGCCGTAGTTCCCTTTCAGCTCAGACGGGGCCTGCGCCGGGGATCATGTGTTGTTCATTGAAGTGGTGGCCCGAAATCTTTCACAATGAAAAGGGCATGGCTTCCGTTCAATCTAAGAACCCGCTTTCATCTTTCAGTGTCACTTGAGGGGGGTAAACGGTGCGGAAATGATGCCTTTAACGAAATCTTCTGGATTCGCTGATGTAGCAGAAAATGGAGAAAAGTACCGAAAAATTAACATACCTCCTCCTTTGCTTTCAAGAATTATATTTGGTATTTGAAATCTTTGCCTGTGTGATTGCAGTGGTTCCTGGAACGTGGGGGGGAGGGGGGAGGAGGGGTGCGATATATGGAGTGATTTCTCTGTCATAAAAATAAATCATAGCGTGGGTGCCGGAATGGCTGAATGTCCTTTATTATTATACAATAAAGATTTTTTTAGCGAGCCTCGACCTTATCATCAGGCCCTATTAGTTTGCATTTCTCTGATATTAGAAGTCTGCTCTTAAATTAGCTCCTCGATCATTTTATTGTTCGTAAAAAAACGAAAATGTTGGTGCATCACCCTACTTGAGACCTATTTGTAATTAATCCATGCCGAATGCCTTTTCAATTGCTGTCTTACCATTGGGCCTACAGAGTAAATACGGTAGATAAAGGGAAGAAGAAGTTAAAATTGAGTAGGTGTAACATAAAGTATTTCTCTTTAATTGTAGTAAATCTGCATTACTTCCATACAAGATTAAAAATTAACTGGTCTACAAGATTCAAAATCAAAAACAGTTTTACTCTTCTATCATTGAAGTTTGTCAACATGTTTCAGTACATTAGCTAGCAGCCAGTCCAACACTGCCCCATCTTCAGGAATTTCTATTGATTGTGGTTTCAATAACTGAGAGGAAAACAATTGCTGTATATTTGTACTACTAATCCTCAATAGCAGATTTTCTACTTGTATCAGATCTGGTAATTCACAATCACAGTTACACTTCAGATTTTATGTTAAATTGTTTAATTATTTTCTTCACCTATAAAATATTTTTAAAGGTTGAGAAATTGCTTCTCTTATAACTCTGGAAAAGGTGGGATTCCTTTAGAGTTTTTACACTCGATTTGTACATTTACTTCCTCTGTTGGTTACTAATGGTAGGTGTACCATTTGTAAGTGGAAGCCACTGGGAATATTTGATTATAGCAAACACAACAAGATGATGGACTGAGTGCTGACATTTTTCAATCACTCAACCTAAGTCAAAAGATCTGGGTTTAATCCATCGTTCTTTTTCTCACTATGCTACCCCAGTTTGGATCCAGCCATGTGCAAATCAGTCTTGACCCTGCTCCTCATGGGAACAGTCCAGCCCGAACTGCCATGCCAGGTCCTCCCTGGACTGGAAACAAGCATTCTGGGATCGGTTTCGGGGTATCACCCCTCATCAGCCAGGCTAGCTCAAATCTAGTGGCACAGCGAGCAAGGGACCCATGTCTGGGCATACCCATGGCCACTTAGGGCGAACATAGCAAACACAACAAGATGATGGACGGAGTGCTGAAACTTGTATAAGGGTATGCATGGTAAAGTCATATGCGTGGTAGTGACGCGTGGTAAAGGCACATGCATGGTAATGGACGAGTGGTAACATGTGTTGTGATGGCATGCGTGGTTCCGTTGTACATCCATGACAAGGTAATATTGAGACAGTGTTGGATGTTAGTTCCAATTTAGGTTGGGTGCCTGTGTCTGTCATCTTGGCAAGGAATGCTGGTTGGAACGCTGGACATGCTTATACTGGTGGGAGAGTTAT
The DNA here is from genome assembly GCA_963921515.1 of Calotriton arnoldi. NCBI lineage: Eukaryota > Metazoa > Chordata > Amphibia > Caudata > Salamandridae > Calotriton > Calotriton arnoldi. The sequence continues at coordinate 1,801,271 of CAWUFW010003470.1, read as the reverse complement.
TGTTCTGGATTCTATCCCAGGATCAGAGGTTGATGTAACTAGTGAAATGTTTGCAGTATTGGCGTCCTTTTCATGGGAGAAGTCTGGGAAAGCTTGTTTTTTGTTGTTGGTATCCGAGGTATGGGAAGATGCATTGCAGTGTTTTCAATGTGTATAAGGTGCCCCTTGTGACCTCATTGGCATGTGGCATTAGGGAAAGTTATGAGTCCATAGTTACCTCTACGTTTCGCATTTCTCTTGATTAAGCTGGCAGGGCATCAGGTTCCCTAGGCCATATTGCAGTAGATTGGTTTGTGCCATTTTCCACATTTCGCTCTTTGCAATGTTGAGTTTTAGGTGATTAATCATCATCCAGATATCTGAGGCAATCAATGTTCAGAATAATTTGTGTATCATTTGCATAGTTGTAACAAGTAAGGTGAACAGTTGGATCAGATCTGGTAAGTAGGTGGGCAATATAGATGTTGAATAGGAGAGGAGAGATGATTGAACATTGAGAGATGCCACAATATTAGGTGTGAGGGGCGGATATGAAAGGTGGTAGGAAAACCAGCATCTGCCTTTGAGATATGAAGCAATTCATTTTTGCACATTTTCACGTATTCCAGGATGATGGAGACTATATAGTGGAGACTATGTAGGGTTTGTGGTGAACAATAACAAATGCTGCCTATAAGTCCAGAAGCAGTAAGGCTGGTGCCAATCCATTCTGGTCCACTGTGAGTTTTAGCTCAATCCACATGGATGACTCTATACCGCTACCTGGTCTCACTCCAAATTATTGATCCAACATTATATACCTCAGTACTTTGTAGAGTTGAGTATAAACTGCTCCTTTAAATAGTTTTTCTAGTAATGGGTCTTTAGTTGGCTGGATTGGTTGGAATGAGATTCCTCTTCTTGAGGAGTGGTCTAATATACAGGATTTTTTAGATCAGGTGGACATGATCCTAGTTCCAAGGTCTTGTTTAGTATGCTTCTAGCTACTTGCCCTGCACAGGCTGTGTGAAGGATATCTTTGCAGAATTTTAGGATGCTGGGTCTGAAGATTACCTGATGGTCTGCTTGAAATGATAATGTTTCGAATTATTTTACAGGGAGGTCTTTGAAGCTGGTAAGAGATGGGAATTTAATAGTATCCAACATTGAGTAGTGCTGTTGTGTGCATATTCAATTATTTATTTGTGGTTTTATGTAGGACGAACCAGACTCAGCGGAGTATCAGAGTGCTTTACAATACTTAAACAAGTTACATGCATAGGCAAAAGTTCAATATGGTAGTGTCGATTGAAGCATGGGGAAGAACAGTTTTTCCAAAGATGCCTCAGAAACCAGTTCAAGGATGGAGGAATAAAGTAGTGAGGACGTGTTTGAGTTATTTCCTTGAATGAATGTATAGTATTGGTGTTTAGTCCTTAGGTTAGTTTTCTATCTTTTCAAATTTTGAGATTGGTTCAATTGAGATTTAGTCACAGAGGCCTCTAATCATGGGGTCATTACGTTTTGGCAGTCTGGATTGAAACTAGTAAACTTATGACCCTAAAATCAACTGCTCTCTTGCATAACATGGTGGCCACCATCTACATCACTAGGTGTGATCATAGATTTCAACGCCGCACTCCAAACCCACATCAAAAGAGTGACCAGATACGTATTGTACACTATGAGAATAATATGACATTTCTTCCCTTACCTGGGTGTTTCTCACCGGATACATACATTGATAACTCTAGTGGTGTCAGGTTTAGATTACGCCAGTGGGGGAGTTCTACCATAATATTACGTTTTTTGAGTTTTTAATATTGACTACCACCACATGGTCAACTTACATATAGACAGGGATATATAGATTTACTGTTCTTTAGAATAGTGGAATGTTGGGAGTTATTTTAATGACAACGTAGTGAGAGAGAGAGAGAGACCTTCAACGTTCCAAAGTTTTTCTTTATGTATGTAGCATTTTATTGTGTAAACCTGGCCAAATATAGTGAAGCACCTTACATGGTCAAGGCAAAGATGCAGTCAACAAAAGATTGAAGGGGTAGCAAGATTCTGAAAACGGAAATGGACACTCTGCTGTCTCTGGGTGGAATGTTCTAAATGCAATATACCAACGGGTATTGCAGTGTGGGACCTCGGCCACAGCTCACAAGAACGATGACTCATTACACCATGGCCTAGCTCTGTATTTTTCTTCTGATATTATTTTTAATCATGTTTTTGAAGAGTGGCCAGCTCACATCTCTTACATTTTACCAAACCCTTTCATTCATACAGGCTGGGTAGGGAGCTCAACATCACTGTGAAATAGCTTCAAAGGGATCGCACAGTTTTTAAGAAAATCTTTCTTTGATAACTCCTGATTGTGAGAAATGTACTTGTGCATTGTCAATGCAGGGGTTTTCAATCCATCCTGCTAAACGCTAATATCATTCAATGTTTCAGATCTCAAGAATTCAGAAGTTAGGATATGTTTGGGAGTCTATGCTTCACTGATGGTTTGATTACTGTATTAATATGCCCTTGCCCTTACTGTGACAAGAGGGCACTATGGTGCTGCAGGCTCCGAGGCAAGGGAGTCAAGTTAACTCTTTCAAAAGAGTGTTTTTTTCCTATGGATAAACCTTTATTGTAATGTGATGCAACAACTTGAAGAAACAGCTACGAGGTCTGATTGTGTGTTCAAAACTATTTTAAAGAACTGAACACAACATAAAAAAAGGAAAGTGTATTTTGATAAATCTTCATAAGTTCTCATTCACAAAATAATTTCAGTGAACCGAGGGAAGACCTCTATTTCACAGATCAGGGGCTTAGCTATCATTTGTGCCTTGCTTAATTTGTATTAAAAAAAAATTAAGTGCCAGTGCTGCCAATTACAGTACCAACATAACACCTAATTATCACACCCCTATAAATGTGACAATCCAGACTATTTCACGCCACACAAAGCTATAATAATGGGGTGAGAGGATAGTATTATTATTATTATTATTTTTACGGAGTTTTATATAGCGCGAACTTCACCCGATTCGGGTATCAGAGCGCTTTACACGAGCACCAGTTGCGTTACATGAGGACACATTCATTTTTGTTAGTCACGGGGAGATTAAGTGATTTGCCCAGAATCACAGGATGTTGTGTGTCCCTGCTGAGACTTGAACCTGGTTCCCCAGCTCTGAGGTCGACCGCCCTAGCCGTCAGGCCAAGGGCGGTCATTATTCATTTTCAATGCGATTCGACTTGATAAACACAGTTGTTGTGCTCATCTCAGACAGCGCCACCATGTGGTGGACTGTTACTAGAGCTGGTGCTGACACTTAGGTGCCAGTGCTGAGCACTGGAAAGCACTGGCTCAAATTAAGCACTGCATTTGTGGAGATGGTGCAGTAGCAGAGGGGCCGAGAGGCTTGCAAATCCCATTGAAGCCAATTATAGCTGTTCTTCCAATATAGCTAGGGGCAGTGGGGCCCGTTGTCCTTGCTTTCATTAAGGCCAATAACACACCATAACTGACTCATCTCTGATAAAGACTGACCAACGTAGGGTAAATGCTATATTTGTTGCCTTCATTATTTTGTGACTGACCTATGTCAATGGTCAATATTTGGGCCTCCCATAATATCGCTTAGAGCACTTTCAGAAACTCTTAAATGATGCTTCCCTCCTCCTACTATACCTTTGGTGTAGGGATCACTCCACTTTTCCACACACTCAAAACCCGATGACATGTAACTGGTTTTAATGACCTTTCACTGAACATAGAACCATGTACATCATTCATCAGGCCTTTTAAGCAGAAAGGTTCCTCGTTCCTGTCTCAAAGAGTTTGACATTATTTTATAGATTACTTGGATCGGTCAGTTTATGTGACTTATAAACAAACAAGGCAATGCTCTTCCTTTTAATGTTTCCATGTTCAATCGAGTTAGATGCTCGTCTTAGCTCCACAACTCTGGAACTCCTTCTGTTGCAGCACTAAGCAACAGAGGACAAGTTTTGTTTCAAAAGGGAATGAAAAAAAACCTGGCTCTTTCCACAGTTACATAGCAGGATCCTGTCTGTCTTCTGCATCTAAATGTATTAATTTATTTATATTTCTTAACGTCCTGATTTGTGACAGAACACCATTTGTAACATAGTTGAGGTACTGGTGGCATTATTTAGTCTAACTCAGGCCCTTTACAGATGTTGTACTGAAATCAGTTCAATTCAATAATCTTTATTTAGCCAAAACACCCTTAAAGGATACATTGCTCAGTACTGGAATCATTCACGAGTTCCCTTTCAGGAACTCATGAAATATTTATTTCACACCTTCACTGTAAAATGCACTATTTTACCCCATTGTTTTCAAGATTTCAACATTTTCTCGAGGACAAGCCCAGCCTGCCCCCTCGCCTTCTGAAAAGTTAAGATGTCTTGATTCCCTCGCCTGCACCTTTAAATTTAGGGCAGGTGTTATTCCCCCCTACTTTCAAATGTCAACAGCCGCCTGTGCCTCCTTTCAACCTACTCGACTGATGATCCCTGGGAGAAGCAGGATCTTAGGTGGAAGCGAATGCTCTCAACCACTTTATTTGTGTGAGAAATATAAGCTGCAAGCCAAAAATGAGACAAAAATGAGAGCGGAGAATACATCTAGTGACCACCAGAAGTCGCTCAGTATTCTAGTCATCCCCTACTAAGATCAACATCATTTAGACAAAAATAGGTGTGGTCTGGTTTGTTTTCTGCTGGCATCTGGATGCCCGGATTTATTTTCTTTACAGAGGTAGTTCTTGTTATCTAAATCAAAACAAAAGTTCTAAAATGTGTGACAGACAACTGAGGGCCCTATTTATAGTTCGGAGTACTGTAATTACTCTGTCATTTTGCTGTTTTCACTGCCCCTTTTCCTGCGGTGGCAGACAGTGAAAACTGCCCTTTCGATCCCCCACTCTAATTTGGGCAGGCGTCCAAATGGCCAAATCTCTGACAGCCCTTACTCCGTTGCTCCGTCGGAGGAGTATGTCAGTGACGGAGAAGGAGTAGTCTGCGTCGCTGACATAATTAAGGTCCCCCTGTCTGTAAATCAGGTGGACAGATCTCCAGTTTGGCATAGAGCGCACTCCGTTGCAACGGAGTATCCTCTCCGACAAACTCTAAAACAGCCTCTCAGTGCTACAGAAGCCATGAGAGGACACTCAAATAAGGGTGCTTTAGTGCCTGTGGTAACAGGTGGCCCATACGTGGCTCCTCTCCTCTGAGATTATTCCAGAGAGGCCTGTAACATTGAGGAAGGTTCTCCCATTTTTCTGTTTTATGCCTGCTCTTGGGAGAGGGGTTATCATCTGCTTTCATCTGGAATAGCAGCGTTGGCAATTACCAGCCCAATGCCTTCATATAGATGCTGAACACTAGAGGATTGTGGTAGGACCATAGTGGCATAACTCAAACGAGTTGCCTCTTCACGCTTGAGTGATCGTTCTCATTATTTCCCATTCCAATACCGACATTTTCTAAATCGTTGACTGCTTAAATCGGCCCTGCCACAGATTGAACCTGACATAAAGGTATGTTGGTGAGTCTCGGGGCCATATTTATGGCCAAGTCAGGCAGGCAAAGGGCAAGAATGTGTTGTACTTAAGTCAATACGGTGCATTCCTGCCTTTTCCCCTGTCCTGGCACCCTTTTGGCTGCCTAGCGCCAACGCAGGCACCCTTGAACCATGGTGCAAAGGTGCCTGCATTGTAAGGAGGATTCTTATGGTGCAGGAAGGGGCACCTTCCTGCACAAAAAAATTCCCCTGAACACACATAGAAAGAGGAAAAACGAGGAGAAATAAACATATTTCTCCTCGTTACGCCTCACCTGGGGAGGGGTAGGTTTTTGGCACATTCCCAGGTCTGCCACTCCTGGTAATTCTTGGAATGCATCAAAATCCATGAATGTTGCGTGGGAACACCACGCAACGCCCATGGAAACGCCTCTCTGCTGCAGAGTATAGCGATTTGTGCTGCGTTGCATAACTCGATCTATGAAGCCACTCAAGTCTACATAAATCTAATTTTTAAGTTACGTGGCTCTTGCACCACAGAGCGACGCAAAGGGCCTTGTAAATATGCTCCAGTATCTTTAGACTGTGATGGAGGTGGGCAGGGAAGAGTGAATCGTTTAAAGACACTCTAAACCTCTTTTGCTGAGCACCTTCAAATAATACACCAACGAGCGTCTGACTCGTTTCCATTTCAGAAGCACGAAGCTGAGGTTTGGCTGCACAAAATGAAAAACTGCTTTTCTCCGCCTAAACACTGGAAAAGTATGTAATTACAGCGTCATCTAAAGTCCTTTTCAAAATCAGGCCTTTCCAGTGCAATCAGCCAGTCGTCTGCAGGAAGCCCTCGGGTGGCCTGCAGGCCGCACCGTCTACGCCCGGCTTCTCACATCTCAGCCAGTTTCCAGCCAGTTATTTACAGGTGTGTCTAGTCACAGCTCTCCCCCCTCCATTTAAAAGCAGTGCAGGCAGGGGCGTTGGCTGTCCAGTGCCAGTTTTTTTGGGCATTTGCTAATTTTGCTTTTTTTTGGTCCCCCAATAGTTAATTGGAGAAGTGTGAAGTCAGAGCGGGTGCAGCTGGCGGCCCTGTAACCTGGGTGGGTGAGGATGTTGGAGCTGTGTGAAAATGTGTAGGAGAGGCAAAGAAAACATTCCGGGCGAGGAAGAGAGATTGGGGTGGGGGCGGCGGGCACGGGGGCACGGGAGCTCGGGAAGGGAGGGCCGGGGAGGGGGAGGGATGTGGTAATCGCATGTTAAGAGACAGCCGGTGCCTGTGGTTACATCCCCTTCCGAAAGGCTGTCTTCTCGTAAACTGGGCTGATGGCAGAGGCGAGAGGTGGGGTGATCCTGCCCAAACCGGCCTGGCAACTCCAGGGGCGTTTTCCTGGCACGGTGCGCGCGGAGAGCCACATTGGCACCCATCCCTCCAGAGCCCAGGTGCTTGTATTTGATTCTATTAACCCTGAACTTGCTGGCGCCTTTTCAGACTGCTTTGTGTATACACACCGCTACCAAGTCGTTTTATATTTAAAACGAGAATGTTTTATATCTCAGGCTACCGGAGAGCTGTCAGCGGGAACGCGTTTAATTACCGTGTGTGGGTCAAAGCTTTTCCGATGTTGAAGCGGCCGGCTTACGGCTGTGGCACCAATCTATGGATACCCTGATAGGACACACAGGGCCGAGCCTTCCAAGGTCACTCTTTCCCTGGTGCCAGATTTGAATGCCGATTACCACCCAGAGGCTTCAGCTGAAACACTCACACCTCGCTAGATCACGCCCCATAGATGAACTTGTGTGGAGTGGGACTGCAAAGGAGGTTGACATGTTTGGACGATAACTGAAGATAACCTACAATTCTGACCACTCTGTTTCAATCCATACAACCTGGACTTTATCCCCTGACACTTCCTATCCAACAGCAGCCACAATGTCTCTCTCTCTCTCCCCCCCCCCCCCCAATCCCCCGGTTCACACAGAATCTAGCAACTGGCATCAGATAAGGTCAAATCTCTAAAGCATCAATGAACTACAGCAAGGCAAAATTCTGTCCTAGCATGGAAATATGGTTAATTCGTATATGCCAATACTTGGGAACAAATAAAAGAAGGGAAATGCAATAAGGGAAATTAATTTAATTTATTTTCCAGTTAACTTCCATAAAATTCGTAGAGTGTTTTTTAGCAGGACAGTACCACTCTTGGCTTTAAAAAGTGTGTCACTTGCCTAAAGTAACATTGGTAATCAGCGGCGGCCGGTGCAGGTAAGCGCGGTGGGGCATTTGGGCGGTGTGGGGTGGGAGGGGGGAAAGTCGACAGATGACGCAATAGGTAAAATTAAGTAAATAAAACCTATTCCGTCATCTGTCGACTTCCCCACCGCCGCACCGCGCTTACCTGCACCAACCGCCACTGTTGGTAATGTGTTCATTCGAAAAGAAGTTAGTTTCAAGTGCAGAATACTGAGAATCACATATACTCCTACAGTAGGGTGACCACCTACTTCCAGGTAATTAAGGACACTATTTCGAGTCCTGCATTTTCGTGTGGTGACCAAATACATTCAGAGTATTGTAGGTTTGCATTATTTCCATTGAACTAATTGTGTTAAATCACTGGAAAAAATCACATATTGCGAAAACGTTCGGGAATAGAGATAGTTCAATATTTAACTGGAGTGAGGTAGTGACTCTACCCAGAAGTAAGACTTAGAAACATATAAAACACATGTTTAAGGACATCAAGATTGTGATTCTGCAACCACCCCTTCTGCTGCAATCAGTGGTCTCCAGTGTCCAACGAATCCGAATATCTAGAGCCCATGACTCAGGTATTTTCTACCATGTGAATATCATCTCCAAAAATGCTAAGAAATGGTTTTAAATGGCCATCCTGAAGAAGCCTCCAGAAACCCTCTCTACTGATATTCACATAAGTCCAAAACTTGGTGAGACCAAAACAGATAATATCTTTTCAAAAGAGCCTGATTCCTGGTATAAAACCTTTCAATCTAAGTTAACTATTTCCAAGAGCTAATAAATCTAACATGGTTGCAAGTTTGATGTGAGATGCATCTTAAACGCATCTAGTAAACTAAATGTTTATTCTAATGGCAAAATAATGACACAAGCTAATCTCAAAAATCTCTAGGTCTCTGAAGGAGGTCTTTCCATCCTTGCATGGGCCAAAACAATCCTCACGAAGGAACAAAGGTTAAAAAAAACAAAATCTGCCTTTAAGTCAGCAATGTCTAACAGAATCACCCCAAACTATTAATTAACAATTGTCACAACAGCTAGGGAATAACGTAAGAGAAACCATGGTCCCTGCAATCAGACCTGCCAACAACAGTTTACTTAAGTGCAACAGGCTGGACACCCTTGTAACACAAACAAACCCATATCTCTTAAGACATTGTCGTCAATTCTTAGGCTGTGCATCCCAACTGATTGGCTTTTCACAATGGTACAGACTGACTCAAAACTTAGACAGATAATAGTTACCAACATCTCTCTGACCTGAACTGAAATTAGGCATCAGCAATACCTGCTCTGCTGAGAAACAGTGCACTAACGTCCAAGACCTTATCTGAGTAAATGATGTTTAGATATTTGGACTAACAGAAGAGTGGTTCATTGATAGCTCTCTCACCATCTTCAACAACCTTATGTCACAAAAACTTCAAAACGTTTTAAAGGAACAGGGAAGCAAAAAAGGGAGGAGAAGCCTTTATGTCAAAGTGGCCAGAGCTTACCTCAGATCTTGCCTTTATGGAGAATCCTAGTACAGAGACCGTCTCTTTCAGATGTATTGAAGGTCAATGTATTATCAACCCAAACATTTCAATATTTATTACCAATCCTGGACACAATGCCCTTTTTTCTAAACAAGTTCCACAAACTCAAGCTAGTTCTGCAATCCACAACAAAGGTTGTGCTAATGAGAGACATTAACCGGTGGGCAGGCAATTACAACTCTAAATGAATGGACATTATAGTTAACCCTGTTCCATTGTCTTTTCTAACTATTTCCTCACCACTGGAAGTCTCACTCACAGCACTCAAACTATTGGATGAGGAGGAAATATTGAGCCTAGTGCTAAAAGAACAAAGCGTCTAACATGGTTTCAGTACCTTGCCCTGACCTATGAAACAGTTAACCACAATTCTCCTCCTAAACCCAAAGGGGTAAGACTGGAAGTTGTAGCCAGGCAGGGTGGATACCTTTAAAACAAGGTTACACTGAACCAATTTTCAGGGTGGCAAAAAGCTTTGAGAGAAATAAGCCTGTTTTTCTTGCTTGGCAAGGGTGAGGCCTCTTTGGAAAAGCCTCACTATCTTGGCACGGTCCTCCAGAGGAAAGTTCTTCCTGGTCACCCCTACATCCCGTAGGTCCTCAGGGCAGGCATCTAGATAACATGTTTCTCTCCAGCCAGAGTTCCTGCAAAGGTACAGCCTAAGTAGTCAGCTGGGCCCTCTTGAACTTGTCTTTTTGCTTTCTGTGTCAGTGGAGCAGGCAAATGGACAACCACTTGCCCTTTGGGGAGCAGTTCCATCCCTGAGTGCCAGGAGTCCTTGGGGTTTCTTCTTACAAGAGTCAGGCAGAATCCTAACACCAACTAAGACTCTCATATTAAACAAAGAGAGGTAAAACCTGTTCAGGACATTTGCACCCCTTCTTTAGGGATGCTGTCTTCTAAAGTCCAGAAATATTCTAAGGAGGTGGTGGTGATGTGTCAGTCATATCCTGTGCACTAGTCAGTGATTAGAGAATTCCGTCCAACCAATCCTAACTATTTTCTCACAAATACCCCATCTCCTTTGACAGCACTTCCTCTTTTGGTTTACTGCAAACCTTTTTATTAGCCCTAAAAAGATGTCTGGGCCTTCCCCTAGCCACTCTGATATGAATAGGAGGTGTTCTCCTCTGTGTAAGATTAAGATCAAAAACTGGTTTTGCCTCCTCCAGGGGTTGGAGCCAGAAAGTCTGGAAGGTCCCAGGGAATAAATGGCAGCAGTTTGGCATCTTCAAGCTAAAGAAAGAACTGTTAAGGCTGCCCTTTGTTCTGACAACTGTTATTGGCTCCCTCTCAGATGGATATTCCATGCTATCTGACCCCTTGTTGACAATACATCTACTTTCCTGGCCCAGAGGCCAAGCCATTGTCCTTCTGGATCAGGGCCATTAGCAGCCAGTTAAGGATGTGTATTGGTTGGGCTGAGTGGCAAACAGATTCTAAATTGGTTCTCTCTCAGGCAGCACAAAGTACACTTTCTTAAAGTTATTTTTGCACTAAAGCTACCAGATCTACGTTCACCATTAAACTAGATTTTCAGAACTAAGTGAGAAATAACGTTCAATCACCACAGTACCATTTTCCAAGTGGAGATAAGAAATAATGATTTTATTCGCATCTAGGCCTGCTCATGAAACATAAAGCTTTACCATTACAGTGAAAACAGCTTTTGCACAATTATTCACTTTGACAGTATTCTTTTCCCAACAGGTAGCATGCTGCTTTTTTATTAGGTCGAGCCTCGAGTAGCGCGCAAGCGCTGCTAGGCGAAGACTTTATGTAGGGGGTTTCAAAAGCTGACCACACGCTCGTGCGTCGTGGCCTTTTACCTGCGGTTACGCGCGCCGCAGACATGTGTTTCCAATTATCGTGCCCAGACGCGGGCGCGATAATTGGAAACACATGCCGGGAAAAGGCCATGACGCACGAGCGTCTGGTCAGCTGAGCAGGCTGCCGCGCTCGCTCGCCCCCGCTCCTCCATTGTTGTCCTTGTTTTAATTATCTCGAGCCGTACCCACAAGCACGAATGCTTACCCTCCCCACCCTACCTCACCTCCCTCTCTCTCCTGCGCGCTCTGTTCGTGTTCTTCCTTTGAAGTCTTCCTTCCTCTCGGACTCCTCCTTTAAATTGACCCTCAATTCCATTCAAGCTGTTCTTCCCCCCCTCCCCTACATCGCTCCTCCCTCTCACTTGGGCTTTAGTTGAAGAAGCCGGAGTTGAAAAATAAAAATCCTGTTTCCATTCCCCACTGATGACGATTGCAGCGGAGAACGCACCGAGACCGGGCAGTTTTGTAGCCTATATCCCCCGGCCCGCTTTCCGTTGTTAGCTTGAGCATTTCTAGTGTTGCTTGCTTAAAAAGATTTCTTTGAATACATTAATGTGCAGCAGCACGTACGGCCACTCTAGCTGCGTGACAGCGGCAGACTTGAAGGCACCTCGTATTTCGCGTAGTCGCGCGCCAAAGATCTTTTCACCTTTGAAAAGCTAGGCATTGAAAGGTGCCGAGGTTCGGCTGATGCCAATTGCTTTCTCTGAGGGGTGACTGGCAACAAGCTGCCACTTTGATGCTAATTTTGGTGCCAGAATTGGTCAAGGAGTTGCGCTGTTGCTTCTGACTTCATATGATGTGCAGTTGCACGTCAGAATTCAGACAGGGTCCCGCTCACCCTTTCATCCTGCCGATGTCCCTATTAATGGCCGCTCCTGTTGTGTTGAAAGCTTGTAGACGGCAGCTGCCCCACTGAACACTGGGTAGATCCGTTGTCAGTGAACAGGAGTTGCTACTGAAGGGAATGTTTGTTGAGTTGGCATTGGTCTTTGAGGTTTTACTGATAATTTTTTTCTCACCCCTACTTTCAACATGGTGGTTTCTTTTTTCTCATGGCTTCAACTTGTTGCCATGTTCTTGGCATTTTTGGCCAACTAATGTCCCCTTGATATCGGCCTCTTCGTATTTTCAGTTCTGACGAGGTTGCAGGGCTTGGGCATGGCTGTTAACACGGCTTTAAATGGGAAGAAAAACTATGGGGACGGTGTAATTAAGGGCGTGGCTTAAAATCACGTAAGCTAAAAATCTGTGCTTAGCACAGTGTCCCGCCCCACTGGTATTTTGCTGCTTCTGCCATTGCATCCGGCTATATAACAAAACAAGTAACATTACGCCTACAACAAGCCAGTACTATTGGGTTTGCCAATGGTTGTTAGTTCCTTAAAATAAATAAGCAATACATATGGCTTCATTGTATAGAATATTGAAAACGCTTCTGTTCTGAAATGATGAGACTGTGAAAGAACTATATAACGAGTCTCTTGGAAGTTACTTCAAAGTCCGTGAAGGGTGGCCCTGCTGCAAAGTTAAGATACATTTTTATCCTGATGTGGAGGGCAAAAATGGAGAGCCCGATAGGGACCCGTCTCAGCACCTACTTTTTAGAATTACTTTTCAGGCTCTTTTTTTCCCTGTAAATTTGTTTGCTTTCAGGCTGACTTTTCTGTCCCTTTTGTATGTAATGTCTTCTTGGTTATATATAAGGTGACAAAAATGCTTAACACTTTTTTACTGTAACTTTCCAACATGCTGTACAGCAGCCACACTGCTCTACAACATAGCTTAAAGACATTGGCAAAGCCACTTGCTCTGGCTAAACACTTATAAGGTCCCAAAGGCGAGACCTATTGGCTATGCCAATGCTTGTATATTAAGCTTTCAGCCCAATAGGCTTACAAGGCACACTTTACACTTAAATGTATATAAAATAAATTTTGCTACATTGCAAAGGCACTTTTCTTCGCCGTGTGTCACTGCAAAGCTTTCAAACTGCGGTCAAGCATGAGTGCAGTGGTGCTCCCTGAAGACATATATTTGTGTAATATATGTGGTTGATGTAATGCACACTGCAGCCGACATATGACATTTACAGCCGACGTCCACACCAATGGTACAATGTTTGCACCAATTTACCCTGGCTTTACTGGAGAGTTAAATAAACCAGACTGGGGAAACAATTTTACCGTACCATTTTAGTGGTCGGACACACACTGTAGCATTGGTTCGCAGTGTCGCAACATAGAGAATCCTAATACAAGCAAAAATAGAGTTTATAAAAAAGCAAACATTAGGGGTGGCCATGCATACATCTATGTGTGATGTAATCAATGCATGTACTACCGTTTTTCAAGAGGAATCAGGAAGAAAAGGAAGACATTTCCAGAGCACTTTCAACATATGAAGCAAATTGTGGTAACTGCGTGGAAAAAAAGAGCTTGTTATCCACAATGAGCCCAAGGCTTCCAGCAGATGTAACTTCCGACTGGACGAGACAAAGTACAGCAGGACACTGGCCGAAGACCAGATTGAGAGGTTATTTCCAATAAAGAGCACCTGTGTTTTGCCCCCAAGTAGTTGTAGGTAATTTTGTTCATCTAAGTTGCAACATGGGACATGCACGCATTATATTTATCCTTAATCTGGAGAATATTGTTATATCAATAAGAATAGTAAACAAATAGGTCAATACTGTACTTAAATGCAAATATAAATTAAGCAGTCAAATAGTGAGTAATACTCTACTAATACTCTACAACTCCACAGACAGAAAAATGTTATGGCGGCCATTCATGGCACAGAGATCAGGGGCTCTGCTAACAAATGGGCAAGTACAATTTTTTGATTTGTGTATTTTGGTTGGGACCCGGTATATTGATGAAAGCCCTCTTTTTGGAATTGGGTATTCAACCCATTTTGTACTATATTGCACTGGTTCCTGTGTTATATTTGGTATGACTGAAAGGAACAGTTATGCTATGGTATAAATAAGATCGATTGAGGCAGTGATTTCATTGAACAATTTGACTTATAACCAATGGATCATGCATGTTAGTGGAATACTTTTTCCCCTCAATAAAGCCACTTATGTTCTAACCCTTGTATGCTTGATTCGAATACCTGCATCGGAGATCAAGAATGAATATTGGGCAAGGAAAATATATAAGTTATTGGACACCTCCTGAATTTGCTTGAATCTATTAAGGGGCATATTTACAAGCCCCTATTGCCACAGGAACGTCACTTCTGTTGGTGCTAGGCAGCTTAATTTAGCGCCAGCGCTAGGAAAGCGCAGGGATGTGCCGTATCTTTGTAAATACGGCTCAACCCTGCGTTTTCGGAATGGTGGAGCGTGGCATTAGCATTTTGTGCTTAACGCCATGCTTCGCCATTCCTTTGTAAATATGCCCCTTAGTTTATAAAGAAAGCATAGATGGTGAATGCTACATGGACTGGCTTTATCTCTAGATGCGGAGAACTTTATATCTAAAGTTTCGCCTCAGCATGCTTCCTACTAACAATTATAGAGCAAAATGGGATATGAAACTTTGTAATAACGTTCTTAGAAATTAGAGTGGAGTGAAAACCTGCCTCAAGTAATAATCACAATCCTTGTCAGGGTGAATCTCGAAAGTCACTAAATAAATCTGTGCTTAACCCTCTGGCACCATGGCACAAAGCAGCCAGGCTTAACTTAGAGCCAAAGTGTGAAGTATTTATGTGGTTCTCAAACAGTAATAAAGTGAAAATGAAACACAAGAAAAAATCCCAAACCAATTTAGAAAAATAGAGAATATTTTAATAACTAAAATTACACCAAAACGGCAAAAAGTCCAATAAGTAGAACCATGGATATAAATTGAAAATTGTACCAAAAAGCACAAAGCGCCAACGCGGGTATCTGGTGATGCTAGATAGGGTCAAAGTCAAAACTTAAGGCCAACTACGATGGATCTCTGGTCAGATACAGGGACCAGTTTCAGTTCGGTAAAAAGTTTACCTTGGGACTACGAAAAAGTGGTCACAGACAACTCATCGACAGGGCAAGCTGCATTTGAAGCAGGGCTCGACAGTGGTGGGTTGCTGAAGAGCGAGGTCCAGGTGCAGTCGTCGACAAAAGCATGAAACCTCCAATTGGACAAAGTTCAAAGTCCATGCCGGGAAGGCTTAGAAGTCAATCGGATGCTGATTGGAATCAGTCCCGATGAAGACCTTAAAGTTCAGACTTAGAAACCTTTCTGGCTTCCAGATCTCCTTTAGCGGGGCAAACCAGCAGGGTCTGGCTGTCCGGTAATTCAACGTCAATGGCTGCGGTTTCAACGGCGATCCTGGTCTCCTTTGGTTTTCTAGTCAAAATGTTGGCAAAAAGCTTCAAAGTCACATTTCTTGCAGTATGGGGCTGGAGAAATACACTCTAACACCAGCCCAGGGTCCAGGTCCTTGGCACTACTTGGGGATTTGAACTCACTCTAACAGAGGCCAGCATCAGGTTCCAGGTCAGACCCAGTTGGAACTAGTCAGCTGGGCAGTTACATTAAAAGAGGACCTAATTAACCCTTGAAATCACTTTTGGGGTCTTGGGTTCGAAGCAAGCAGGTCCAGTCTTCCTTACTGTTCTTTAGGCAGCAGGTCAGTCCTTCTTCTGATTCTCCATAGGCGTGTTCTGAGGAGAGCTATGTTGGGTCCACTCTTATGCTCAGGGCCATCCCGTGGGCAGAGGGCAAGGCTTTTGTCCATCCCTTAACCAGTTTTGGTCAGTTCCCCCCCCCCCCCACTGGGTTTGGTGCCAAACTGACTAGAGAGACAAAAGTGAGCAGGCCTAGATGTGAGCTTCATCTGCCAGTGACATGGTAGGCATTCTTTGAAGCTCAGGAAAGGGCTGGATTTAGCCCCAGGTTTTACTGTCAAGGGAGGATTCCCCTTACCCACCCCCAGAGCCCTTTGTTCACTGTCTGGGAGCAATACACATCTTCCACAGGGGAGCCATCCGGGGTCAGGTGACAATTGGACAATGGTACGAAAGCCTTTTGGTTTTGTGCATGAAAACGACAACTTTCTAAAAGTGTGATTTCCATAATAATAATATAAAATCCCACTGGACCATTAAGTTGGCTTTTAAATTACTATTAAAATGAATCCTTGATCCATTTTTCTAGCTGCTTGAAAGCTGACATTCAACATAAGTTGTTATAGTGTAACCCAGTGTTTTCCAATGGTAGAAGCAGCCTTGCTACAATGAGAAACGACTTTGGAGGTGTTTCACTGCCAGGACATGTAAAACATTAAATATACATGCCCTACTTTTTAAATACCATTCACCTTGACCTTTGGGCCTATCTTAGGGGTGACTTATAAGTATTAAAAAGGAAAGTTTAGGCCTAGCAAAAGGTTTGTTTTGCCAGGTCGAAATGGCAGCTTAAAAATGCACACTCAGGCCTCAGTGCCATGACTGGAGACATGTTTTACAGTGCTACTTTAGGGGGTTGCACAATGAGTGCTGCAGCCCGCTACTAGCATTTAATTTATAGGCCCTCTGTACATGTGGTACCATATACTAGGGACTTACAAGTAAATTAAATGTGCCAATTAGGGGTATGCCAATTCTAACATGTTTAAAGAGGAGAGCACAAACACTTTGGGCCACATATATCAACCTATTTTGCATTCGCATATAGTACGAATCGCTAAATTTGACTGTTTGCAAAATAGCCTTTCAAGATGTATAAAGGCTTTGGCAGTGCATTTTAGGCAATCGCAATTTAAATAGTTAATTCCTCTTTTTCGATTTGACCGTATGTCACATAGCAATGATGCACTTGCATTATGTTATATACAGACAACTACTACAAATATATTTGCTGCATGGTATGCTAGGAATAAAGTTAAACAGGCATTTTATAAGGACGACCCAAAGTAAACTCAACAAATGGACCTCCCTCCCCCAGTCAATTTCGGCCCCGGGACCCCATTTCTTTTTTACAAATATTACTTTATTTTAAGGGAGGGGGGCCGCGCGGCCCCCCTCCCAAGGCCGATTTCGGCCCCGGGGAACCCATCCCCGGGGCCCGGCCATTTTTTTATTGCATGCAAACATGCAGCTCCCTCTGCCTAAAAGCAATTCTGCTTTGCTTCATGGAAGCAAGAGCATTTTCAATGCTCTCACTTCCATGAAGCTAAGCAGAAGTTTGCTATGGCACATAGCAAACTGCAATGTCCCGGGGGTGGGCATCCCGGGACATTGCTGGAGCCGGCCCTGGGGGGGTGGCAGTCCCCAGGGACATTTACAGCTCCAGGAGGGGGGCCAGACGGCCCCCCTCCCATATTTCGAATAGCCCCTGGGAGGTGGCGGTCGCTGGGGCTGCGTTGGGGAGGCTGGAGCCCCCTCATGCATTTTTCTACATTTACACCTAGGGAGGTGGCGGTCCCCGGGGCTGCGGGGGGGTGCTCGTGCCCCCCCCCCTCGCCCCGCATTTCCAAAAATTAGCCCCAGGGAGGTGGCGGTCCCCACATCATTATTTTTGATTGCCACTGGGACCTGGCCCACCAGGGGGCTTAATAAAATGAAGCGCGGGAGACCGCACTTCGCTTTTAAAAAAGATTTCGTCTGGCTTCGCGGATCCAACGTGAATCCCGCCGAAATTATTTTTTTAAATACTTGTTTTGGCCCTGGGGTGCCTGTGGGACTCCCTGAGCAGGCCTAGGGGGTCAGGGTGTTTCTACCTGGCCCCTTTTCTTGTTTTTGAATGTTTTTTCACCTTTTTTCTTGGGACTTGGTTCAACCAAGTCACAAGATGGCTGCCAACACTTCCTGGTTTGAAGTGTTGCCAGCCAATCAGATCGCAGCCACGAGATCGGGAGGGTTCGCGGATCCTCTGCGTCATCACATGGATATCTGAGAAATATCTAAATTTCTCAAGTTCTACTGAACGGATTTACATCATTTAACAAAAAGAGTGCTTTCTGAACCGGAGCTACCTTTCTGCCAAATTTGGTGTCATTCCGTTCAACAGTTCGGGCAGTAGCCGTGTCTAAAGTTTCCTATGAAAATTAACATAGAAAAAAAGTGTTTTGGGACCCCCCCCCCTTTTCTCGGCCCCCGCTTGACGAATCACCACAAAACTTTCAATACAGCAGCTGACCTGACCACCCCATTAGTTTTGAACATTTTGCGAAGATTCGTCAAAAGACGCCAAAGATATTGGCAAATCAAAAAACGCTTTTCCTATGGAAACTAGGTCCTAACTATAACTACCTACTGGCGACTGCCAGTAGGTAATATCTATAGATATATATATATATATATCTATAGATATATATCAAGATAGATAGAGGTAGATTAAGTGATCTGCCCAGAATCACATAATTTAGCCTTATAGCCCGCTGCCAAGGGCTATACTGGTTGTTAAAGTCCCTGAACCCGAGTGCGGTGAGGGCCTATAACGAGGTAGAGGGTCTTTAACAACCGGTATAGCCCGAGGCAGAAGGACTCTAAAGCTATTAGAACATTCCATCCACTATGGGTAGAATGTTCCAAATTAAAAGGAGAAACAGGAAGACAAGCCCGCAGCTACTCCATTGTAATGAAAATTAGAACATTAGAATGTTGGGAGCTCCATTGAAGACAATGGAGTAGCTGCGGGCTTATAATGGCTGAGATAAGCCCAGAGTTCCAACATTCCAATGTTTGTCTTCCTGTTTCTCCTTTTTAATTTGGAACATTCTACCCATAGTGGATGGAATGTTCTAATAGCCTTAGAGTCCTTCTGCCTCGGGCAATACCGGTTGTTAAAGGCCCTCTACCTCTTTATAGGCCCTCACCGCACTCGGGTTCAGGGACTTTAACAACCGGTATAGCCCTTGGCAGCGGGCTATAAGGCTATATTAGAACATTAGAATGTTGGGAGCTCCATTGAAGACAATGGAGTTGCTGCAGGCTTATAATGGCTGAGATGAGCCCGGAGTTCCAACATTCCAATGTTTGTCTTCCTGTTTCTCCTTTTTTAATTTGGAACATTCTACCCATAGTGGATGGAATGTTCTAATAGCCTTAGAGTCCTTCTGCCTCGGGCAATACCGGTTGTTAAAGGCCCTCTACCTCTTTATAGGCCCTCACCGCACTCTGGTTCAGGGACTTTAACAACCGGTATAGCCCTTGGCAGCGGGCTATAAGGCTATATTAGAACATTAGAATGTTGGGAGCTCCATTGAAGACAATGGAGTTGCTGCAGGCTTATAATGGCTGAGATAAGCCCGAAGTTCCAACATTCCAATGTTTGTCTTCCTGTTTCTCCTTTTTTAATTTGGAACATTCTACCCATAGTGGATGGAATGTTCTAATAGCCTTAGAGTCCTTCTGCCTCGGGCAATACCGGTTGTTAAAGGCCCTCTACCTCGTTATAGGCCCTCACCGCACTCGGGTTCAGGGACTTTAACAACCGGTATAGCCCTTGGCGGCGGGCTATAAGGCTATATTAGAACATTGGAATGTGGAGCACTCCATTGAAGACAATGGAGTGCTCTGTGCTTCTACAGGCCGGTAAAGGCCCGCAAAGCAACATTCCAATGTTGTTTTCACAAAGGCCTCTAGGAGCCTGAGGGGATTTAAACCCCCTCGAACTCCGAGAGGCCTTTGTTTTATTGGTTAGAACATTCTGCCCTCTAGTGGCAGAATGTTCTAATAGCCTTATAGCCCTTCGTAGCTGGGCTATACCGGCTATTAAAGTCCCGCTCCCTTGTTAAAGGCCCTCGCCCCGAGCCGATGGAGCGGGCCTTTAATAGCCGGTATAGCCCGCTACGGCGGGCTATAAGGCTATAGTAAAGTGCTGAAGTCCAGATTGTAACTCAGGTATCCTTGTTCCAGCAGCTTAGCCAATAGATAACACCTCTGAACACATACTATGAAAACAGTATGCCATTTTCATGGTCATTCATAAAAGCAGTGCTCTGCCTTTTGTCTTTTAGGCGTACATGACCAGATAAGGAGATTTGTGGAGAAGCGGGGAGGGACCCTGATAAGTACAGTTTCCAGTGCACTGAAACAAGCATGATTAGCAGAAACGCATCCTTCTCTTAGTGAAAACACCTGTCAGCAGGGAGGGGAGGGGCTCCTCTGACAAGGAAAGGCCTCAGTATGGTGGCCACTACTTGGGAAGCAAAGATGCGAGCGACACAGAAATCTAACCCCTGGGATGGCTCAGGAGGTCAGAACCAGGGCCGGACTGGCCGTAGCGGGCACCGGGCGTTTCCCCGGTGGGCCGCCAGGATGGGGGCTGGTTTTGGGCCCCTGGGGGGCCGTTTTTGTTACCGGGGGCGGCAATATCGGCCCCCTGTATCAAAATCGGCCGAAACCGGCCGTAGCAAACAGCTCGGCCGCACCCCACTGCCCCACAGGGGGGCCGGCCGAGCAGTTTGCCAGGGCCGGTTTTGGTTCCCAGTCCGGTGGTCAGAACTCATGCTGGGTGACCTGATTTCAGCCAGCGAGCATCATTCTGTGCTGCCACGAGCTCGCAAGAGGATTTTACTGACACCCTCCCTGACACTCTGCTCGTGCATTTCGTAATAGTGTAGAGTGTCATCCGTCGCAGACTTTAGAATACACCCCTCTTCCCGTAAGTTTGCGTTACCGTTTTTTTTTTTTTCCAATGCTGAAATATGTTTAACCTTTTATCTGTATTTCAAAAGCATTTTCATGTTGTACTTTCTTTAAAGATGACCTTATTTAAGAATGAGGAAAGATATAGGGTTTGAATTATACTTTATTTTATTTTTATTTTGGGAGGAGTTGTGTTGATTTGTGCACACCTCAGAGGAGCCAGTCATTCAAGATTGGGATCTGTTTATATTCCCAGTACCAGTTTCAAGTGATACCCGCATCTGTACTTCTGCCCTACCTTTTCTATCTGGATCGAGGTGTGCCTAAAGCCAATACTTTACCAGCTGTCTCTCTATGGCTCAAGTGTTTTGAGCTTTCAGAAAGCCGTCGCGTGGTCACGAGAAGCTGCACTGAGACAGACGGACTCATTACACATATTTGCACAGAACGCTCAATATTGGCGACCAGGCTGAGACCTGTGTACCCACAGATGAGAGGCTTGCACCGCAGGAGAGTGCTGGGTCTCCACCCTGCCTATAGCTGTACTTTAATATCAGCAGATCTGATGTACATATCTTATAACGTGTTTTTGGGGGTGTTTTTTTGAGGGTGTGTGTGTGTGCAGAGTGGGCATGTATAACCCACGCTGTGAGGACCGAATCCGAAACCTGACAGAACCAGAAAACACTATCTTTGTGAGGACTGGTACATTAGGAAGACTAGTCCCGGTGATGTGTTTAGGTACTTTCGAGTGAGTGTATGAAAAAACTAAAAGTGCAATTATATTTGCACCGGTCCACTTTATAACCTACCCTACTATCAAAGCGCACGTGGTGTTAGAATACTAAATACACATTTCATTACGGTCAATGGCCGGACCTCATAATAATGGGGGGGGGGTGCGCGCACGCACAGTTACTCTTGCTAGGTATGGCCTTCTATATATAAAACAGCTAATGCATCTAATTAAAAAAAACATAAGGCCGAGTTCTCTACCATTAAGGAGGATGTCTCCTAAAGCTGACTATTTTGGTTTAATTACCTAATGAAAAGGATTAAATATTACTGTAACTAAGTGTAGGTTGCATTAAATTTGAGCGCCTTCATATTAGCGGCTTTTGGTTCTCTGTGGACCTCATGAGCAATCCTCATGCTTCAGCCAGGCAAGCTTGATGCACCTGTTTCTATCCTATAGGAAGAAGCAACCCTGCCTTCTGTGCCCCTCGCTGCCCCATTGTCGTTGTGCCCGTGATTTTGTCTGCCTTTCTCCCCTTTTTCCTTCTGTGCCCCTCGCTGCCCCATTGTCATTTGTGCCCGTGATTTTGTCTGCCTTTCTCCCCTTTTTCCTTCTGTGCCCCTCGCTGCCCCATTGTCGTTGTGCCCGTGATTTTGTCTGCCTTTCTCCCCTTTTTCCTTCTGTGCCCCTTGCTGCCCCATTGTCGTTGTGCCCGTGATTTTGTCTGCCTTTCTCCCCTTTTTCCTTCTGTGCCCCTCGCTGCCCCATTGTCGTTGTGCCCGTGATTTTGTCTGCCTTTCTCCCCTTTTTCCTTCTGTGCCCCTCGCTGCCCCATTGTCGTTGTGCCCGTGATTTTGTCTGCCTTTCTCCCCTTTTTCCTTCTGTGCCCCTCGCTGCCCCATTGTCGTTGTGCCCGTGATTTTGTCTGCCTTTCTCCCCTTTTTCCTTCTGTGCCCCTCGCTGCCCCATTGTCGTTGTGCCCGTGATTTTGTCTGCCTTTCTCCCCTTTTTCCTTCTGTGCCCCTCGCTGCCCCATTGTCGTTGTGCCCGTGATTTTGTCTGCCTTTCCCCCCCAATTCCTTTCTGTGCCCCCGCTGCCTCTCGCCATTCCCGCCGCTGCGTCCCCTGCGGCCCCGCCCCCCTGACTGCCCATTCGCTGCCCCTGCCTCCCGCCTCCCAGCTGCTCCTCCCTCCCACCTCCCCATAAATGGCGGCTGCTGCGCGGCCGCGCCGCTGGCGCGCCAAAGGCGCGCCTAAGGCAAGCCCGTCTGCGCCCGTCCGCGACTGGACCGCGCCCAGCGCCAGAACCCCTGGATCCCACCGATGCAACACCACTCGACGGACCTACGACGCCGCCACACTCACCGCACTGAATGCCGGCCGGAACCCTGCCTGCTACCGAGCCTCACCGAGACGCACCCACGGACCCTTCACCTGCCAAACCTGCCGATTCACCTGCCCCCGGACGTGCACCACCTCCGCCAAGTCGAGCACCAGCAGCAACCACCTGAAATGCATCCTGCTGAACACCCGCTCCGTCCACAGGCACGCCGTGGAACTCTGGGACCTGCTCGACGCAACAGCACCGGACATCGCCTTCCTCACCGAAACCTGGATGAACGCCTCCTCAGCGCCCGACATCGCCATAGCCATCCCGGACGGATACAAGATCACCCGGAGGGACCGCGTCAACCAGACGGGAGGAGGCATCGCCATCGTACACAAGAACACCACCCGCATCTCGACTAACTCCGACAAGACCTTCACCGCCGCCGAACACCTACACTTCCAGATACACACTGACCCCAAGACCACCCTCCGAGGCACCCTCATCTACAGACCCCCGGGACCACGCACACTATTCAGCGAAGACATCGCAGACTTCATCAGCCCGCACGCCATGCCCTCCGCCGACTACATCCTCCTAGGGGACCTCAACTTCCACCTGGAGAACAACAACGACAGAAACACCACCGCCCTGCTGGACAACCTCGCCAACCTCGGACTCAAGCAACTGGTGAACACGCCCACCCACTACGCCGGCCACACGCTTGACCCCGTCTTCTCGTCCAGCAAGCACATCTCCTTCAGCCACGCCACCGGACTCCACTGGACCGACCACAGCTGCGTCCACTTCAGCTTCAGAAAGACTGCGACCCACCACCACCCGCAACAGGCTCCCCGCCGGAGCTGGAGCAAGATCACCGCCGAGCAGCTCACCGCCTCCCTCAGCCAGAACACACCCACCAACACAACGGACCCAAACGAAGCAGCCAGCAACCTCGCCAAGTGGCTGACCGCCTGCGCCGACGACCTCGCACCACTAAAAACCCTCCCAGCAGACCCGGAAGCAAGAAAACCCCTTGGTTCACCAACGAACTCAAGGAATCCAAGAAGAACTGCTGCACTCTCGAGAAAACCTGGCGACTCGACCAGACCACAGACAACAGGACCGCCCTCAAGCACGCCACCCGCAAACACCACCAGCTGATCCGTGCCACCAAGAAGTCGGCACTCAAAGAACGACTGGACAACAACGCCCATGACAGCAAGGAACTTTTCAGCATCGTCAAAGAGTTCTCCAACCCCAGCGCCGGAAACAACGACATCACCCCCTCGCAAGACCTCTGCAACTCACTCTCCGCGTTCTTCCACCGCAAGATCACCGACATACATAACAGCTTCGACGCACAAACCACGCACCCTACCGCCGAACCAACGCCAGCCACCACCACCCTCTGCAACTGGACCCCGATCAGCACCGAAGACACCACCCGCACGATGAACTCCATCCACTCCGGATCACCAACCGACCCCTGCCCACACCACGTCTTCAACAAAGCCGACGCCACCATCGCACCCCATCTCCGGGACATCATCAACTCCTCCTTCCACACCGCCACCTTCCCGGAGAGCTGGAAGCACGCCGAGCTTACCGCCCTCCTGAAGAAACCAACGGCGGACCCCACCGACCTCAAGAACTACCGTCCCATCTCGCTCCTTCCGTTTCCGGCCAAAGTCATCGAGAAGACCGTCAACAGACAGCTTGCCGCCTTCCTCGAGACGAATGGATCCCTCGACCCCTCGCAGTCCGGGTTTCGGGCCAACCACAGCACCGAGACCGCCCTTATCGCAGCCACCGACGACATCAGAACCCTAACCGACAACGGGGAAACAGCTGCCCTCATCCTCTTGGACCTCTCCGCGGCGTTCGACACCGTCTGCCACCGCACCCTAGTGAAGCGCCTCAGCAACATCGGAATCCGAGAGAAAGCACTGGAATGGATCATCTCGTTCCTCGCTGGAAGAACCCAGAGAGTCCGCCTCCCCCCGTTCAGATCCGAAGCCACCGAAGTCATCTGCGGCGTTCCACAAGGATATTCACTCAGCCCAACCCTCTTCAACGTCTACATGAGCCCCTCGCAGCCATCGCACGCCAACACAACCTCAACATCATCTCCTACGCCGACGACACCCAGCTGATCCTCTCCCTCACCAACGACCCCACCACCGCCAGAGCCAACCTACACGACGGGATGAGAGACGTCGCCGACTGGATGAGGAACAGCCGCCTTAAACTGAACTCAGACAAGACGGAAGTCCTCATCCTGGGCTCATCACCCTCCGCCTGGGACGACTCCTGGTGGCCCCCGGCCCTGGGCACCGCGCCCAAGCCAACGGACCACGCACGCAACCTGGGCTTCATCCTGGACTCCTCCCTGTCGATGACCAGACAAGTCAACGCCGTCTCATCTTCATGCTTCAACACCCTGCGCATGCTCCGCAAGATCTTCAGATGGATCCCCACTGAAACCAGGAAGACCGTCACCCAGGCACTCGTCACCAGCCGACTGGACTATGGGAACACCCTCTACGCCGGAACCACAGCCAAACTTCAAAAAAGACTCCAGCGCATCCAGAACGCCTCCGCACGACTCATCCTGGACATCCCCCGACACAGCCACATCACCGGACACCTGAAAGACCTGCACTGGCTCCCCGTCAGCAAGAGAATCACGTTCAGACTCCTCACCCACGCACACAAGGCCCTCCACGACCTGGGCCCAAAGTACCTCAACGACCGCATGACCTTCTACACGCCCACACGCCAGCTACGATCAACCAGCCACGCCCTCGCCACCGTACCACGCATCCGCAGAACCACCGCCGGAGGAAGATCCTTCTCCTACCTGGCAGCCAAGACCTGGAACTCCCTCCCCACTCACCTTCGGCGAACCCAGGACCATCTCTCCTTCAGGAAGCAGCTCAAGACCTGGCTGTTCGAGCAGTAACTTACCCCCTCCCCCAGCGCCTTGAGACCCTCCCGGGTGAGTAGCGCGCTCTATAAATGCCGTGATTGATTGATTGATTGTAGTCCCCGTCCCACACCCCAGCCTCAGAGATGGGCTCGCTTAAATCCTTTGATTACAAACAGATGGATTCTTTTGCTCCACGGGGGTCTTTAATGCCCATCACAATCAGTCCTCCTGCCAAGATGGCTTTGAGGATTTTGACATTGCAGGTTCCTGATGTAGGTTCCTGTATGAGCCTGGTTCATCATGTAAAGTTCCAGCTCCTAGTGAGGAACTGAATTACTAGGTCATTAAAAAAAATACTATCCTTGTTCATTCTACAACCAGACCAGGATATTGATAATCTATTACATAGCGGTTGCATGTACAACATTTAAAGTATTTAAGACTATATAGGAAAATAATGTTTATTTTAGAACGTCGATCCGAGAAGGGAAGATTTTTGTGGACAGCCTTTGGATGATAATGGATATATCTGGACAGAAATGCATCCAAGAGGAAAAAAAGATTGAATAAAATGTATATGTACACACATGGAAAAGGGTTTAGTTTAGTTTTAC
This sequence comes from Calotriton arnoldi, assembly GCA_963921515.1. Taxonomy (NCBI): domain Eukaryota; kingdom Metazoa; phylum Chordata; class Amphibia; order Caudata; family Salamandridae; genus Calotriton; species Calotriton arnoldi. The sequence goes on along the minus strand of CAWUFW010003470.1, from coordinate 1,774,910 downwards.
CTATAGTGTCAGCAAAAATGCCACCGAAAGTATACAAGTGTGTATTGTCTTGGGAGGGCTAAACAAATATGCACTGATAGGTTGCCTTCCTCTTCTGAGCATCAGGAGAATGGTGACCCCTGTGCCAGACATCTATGTTTTGAATTTTGGCCCTAGCACTAGGCCAGGCTGCATCCTGACTCTAACAGGTGTAAGGCTTTTTTATTGCACCAGAAGATTCATACTAGTGATGCTGCTTGGCCTGGTGTCAACTGTAGCAGTGTTCCAGGAAGTAATGCAAAACCTGTTTGGAGGAGCTCCTGGAGTAGAGGTTTGACAAAATAGCATCCGGGTGTGCAGAAGATGACAAAGGAAACATACTAAGAGGTTAAAGAGGAGGTTCACTGCCTCACAGTTCAGGTGGAGAAATGCAAGTTGTGAATGCAACTCAATCAATCAATTGAATATTTAGGGCATGAAGTTAATGCACGTGCTGTGCGACCTAAAGTTAGCCAAATGAAATGCATTACACAAGCACCAGTTATTGGACATAGTATTAAGTAATGCTGGAATATTATGCAAATTTCGTTAGAATATGTGACTGAAACATTTAATTGGTGACAGTGAATATGTGACAGTACATTCAATAAGACTTGTAGAGGCGTAGTCAAGTCGAAGGAGAAGTGTTCCAGAGAATTTGCACAAATAAAAATTATATTGAACCAAAACTGCTCCATTAAGCAGGCTGCACACACTGAAGGAATAATCTAATGCCACTGTATAAGGTATTTGAGCTGTACTGACAAACCAGGGATGCTGAGGAGGGCACCAATGGGTTTGCATTCAATGGATTTCAAAGGTGCACAAGTCAGGTATTCGGTCATTGAAAAGAAAACACTTGGGTAGCTTGGCTAGTGGAATCATTGAGTACTTTCCTGTGGGGATTGCACTGCAATATGAAAATGGGTCAAATACCTGTTAAAGGAAGTTGTTGTCAGTGAAGGTATTCATATTGTTTCCAGGATATGATGGTGGATTACTTACACACAGGTTTGAGGCTCAGCACAAAACAGGGTGCGGAATTTCACAGCGGATTGTTTATCAAGGATTTCAGTGGAAGATGTGGGTCTGAAGCATATAACACTGCTTTGGCTGAAGATCAGTGTGGTAGATGTCTGCTTAGCTCTACAGGAACACATATGTTGCACAGAGATGGATATTATATAATAAATGAGGAACTGAGGATGGTGAAGGGGTCGCCTCCTATGAGTAGTAGACGGCAAATGGTGCCATTGGCTGATGAAGGGTATTTAGGCCCAGCTGAATCGACTCAGTAGTTAGGGGGTGATTGCTTACAGCCAACTTTAGAGGATGTGGTGACAGAACCTATGTCATGCTCTTTCAGTATCAAGGTACAAACACTGCCTAGGCCTGGGTGAATATTGCAAAGTGACTTTGTTACAAGGTGGTTCTCCATGTGCAAGGGCTCATTTAATGCTCATTAATTAATACTGGTGTTTGATGATTCTCCTGCAAGCCCAGAGGTGATGGTAACTACAGATATTTCATTAATAGGAGTTAAAATGTTTCTGGAGAAAATCCTCATGAGAGAAGTGTCCCTAGTAGTAATAATAAGTGCTGATAGTATTCTACTGATTTATAAAAAAGGATGGACATTTTATTACATATTAATAGTGTTACCCACCTTTCGTTACCAACTTGACACCTCCTGAATATTGTAGTGATTTAGTAGGCTGTTAAAGAATGGATCCAGGTGATTTTTAGTTCCTTCCAACTCTAAATGAGGTGATTACTTGCATACAATATTTGATTGGAATGTTTTCTGCAGATTCGTCAAATGGTGTCAAAGTTATAAGCAAACCAAAAATGCCTTTTGAATGGAATCCGGACTTAACTACACAGTTACTATCATGAGCAGGGCACTTGGGGTGTGAATTGTGGTTTGCATATTGGAAACTTTATGTGCCTAGAAATTGTCCGTACCCCTAACTTCTGCGCCTGTCTGACTCAATCCCCTCTGTTTCCACTGATCTTCAGCTTGATGGCAAGGATCGGGAAAAAGAAGGAAGATGGTATTGGTGGTGTCATAATGGTGTTAGAATGCCTGATCTCTGGTGGTATGATGTATGGCAGATGAGTCTCCTGGGCCCAATAATTATTTTTGTCACCCATCTCAGTGTTACTCACACCTTCTGCCTGCCATGGGTGGGCGGGGGCTGGAGGTGACAGATTCCCCAGTACAGAGGCAGGTGGAGGGGCTTCTTCTGTTCTCCACAGAAAGTGATGGTTTCAACCTTGAGACATGACAGTGATGCTCAAGATGTTACAGAAAATTCTTTTAAAGTCCCTGCTTATTATCCCATTGTGTTTCTTTGACCTATAAAACTGTGTTTCTGGTAACTGTGCCAACCTTGCAATGGTTAGGAGTTTTGAGTGTGTTCAGCTCCCTATTTGTGACTCATGCCCGCAAATATGATTTTGATGCCAGGTCTGTGTTTGCAAAAATATTTCCCCTTTTTATCTGAACTAAAACATGCTTCTTCTGGGCCTTCTTAGTTCAGGGTATAGTCTGGGGGAGATTGGCATACCCATGTTGGTGCTAGTATCTCATTCACATCCTCCATCCCACTAGTGGGAGGAGGTTGCGCCTGGCTTGGTACGAATCAGAGGAAGAGAGAGGGGTGGGTTGTAGCCGAGGGGTGGCACTCTTGTCTGATAGGTTACAACGAAGAGTGGCCATGCATGGAGGAGCTCTTCCCTTGAAAAGGAAAACAATTTGTGAATCAAAACCTTGGGGTATAAGGGAATGTGAGGAATAAGAGGGATATGGAGTAACTGAGATTACCTCAAGTAAGTTATGCCTAACGTTCTTTTTGTTGGAGATAACACTTTTCTTTACAATTCACTTGTTAAAGCAACCCCTTATGATTCAAATTTAGTTAGAATATCATATCATATCGCATTCATTCATTTACAACAAATATCCTCCAAATACATCGTCCTCAGTCCTTGAAACCACCCATCTGTAATCTCTACCGGCGACTATGCAAAACACACATTGACAAAGCAAACAAGCCAGCAAGTGCACACCAGTGAAGTAGGGTGGAATCCATGCCCAGCTGGTCCCTTCACAGTATCAGTTATGAAACAGCAAGCACTGATTAGACAATCCTTGCCTGCTAATCAGTCTGTTCCACCAAATCAAGCATAGAAACTGTCAAACACATTTGATTCACATGTATGTAAACTAAATGAACCAATTAAAACTATTGAACATTATGGTCCTCATTCACAAAGCAATTTGTACGCTCTCATAAAGGGAGTTCCTTTTTCATAATATTATACCAATATAGTGTAAAACTGCAAATAGGGAAATCCACTCAAGGGGGAAGGGAATAGATGTTCCAGGGCCAGTTCCCACAAACTCTTTAGTTTGTCAGCATTCACAGACTTCTTAAACTTGTTTCCGTGGTGGGAATACGGCATGTGTAAATTTGCTTCCAGTATGGGAATATTCCTTAGATATTGGTAGTGGTGTAGGGTGCGGGATTCCTCCATGAGGAACAAAATGTCCGTGTGGAGTGAAAAATTGAAAAATTAAAAGTGCAATTGCATTAATGTGTAGGCATTTCTATATAACAACCTTCACACTAAGTGCAATTACACATGCACATCTGGCTTTGATAAGTCATATTTAAGGATTCACAAATCAAATCCAGGAGCAGTCCTGGAAACCTGCAACTGTCACAAGTTTCCAGAAGTAATCTTGGAAGACTTTGTAATTTTAGAAAATGTGTAATTCTTCACCCAATGTGAGGATGTAAAACTACAGGCGAAGATTTAAGAAGTTATTTGAGAATCAAGCATCCACGTTTGTCTCTTTCCTTAGTACGATGCACAAATTAAAAAAAACTGAATCAATGTGTAGGACTCTTTTCCTACATTGTGTCGGATTCAGAGCAGGCAAGGGTGGGAGGATGAGGTGCCATGTTGAATCATGTAACTTGTTATCAGTGCACATCTAATCTCTTTACCAGGGTGCGTACAGGAAGCTTATGTAGACTGAAGAAGGTCAAAGTAAAAGGAAGTTGAATGTATTGTTTGTTTTTTATTTTTTAAGCATAGACTCTAAATGTTCCTGTAGCTTCAACTGTGAGGACTGAGATCCTGAATCTATCCACAATTATGCTTTTGCTACTGGATCCTTGATATATTTGGATAGATCTGATGCTACAAGTATTCTTTCTGTTTCTTATTTTCACCCCTCACCATTTTATATGATCCACAGAACACAATATTTCTTTCTTTGATTTACATACTATACCTTGTTTGATATAGACTTCTTGGGTTTAGGAGGCCCTCTACCTTGTACGTAAGTTGAGTTATTTCATTTATAAATTTCAGGAGAATCATTTCACAGAGGTATTGTAATAGGTCAGGTTAATATAAATTTTACAATATCATAAACTCCAATGTGAAATCAGGAAAGTTTGTATACGGTCCCTTTCAAATGGAAAATTGATTTTTGCTCAGGAGTTGATAAGGATTAATGACCTAACGACCTGTGCAATTAGAGCTCTCACTCCAGAAAGGCAGGAGTTAAATGAAGCAAATAAATTGACATATGAACTCCAGCATATGACACAGACTGAAGACTTTACATTGAGCACTATAAAAAGCAACATAATGGGTAACTCTGAAGTGCAAAACAGGTGCAGGCAGCTTTATTTTTTTCTTAAATCTTTCTTCTATTTTATTATATGATGCTGAGCAATCAAAATTAATAAAATAATAATATAATAATAAAAATGAAAATGATTAGTATTGAATTAATTCTCAAATAAAATAATTCATATAAATATAATTAGTGAACATAAAATTAATGAATACATTTCAATAATTTAATAAACTGATCAACCAATTAACAATTAATTTAAAATCAGCAAATCGTTAAGATAGCAAGTAATCAAAAAAGGATCCATTGAGGATTGATGGTACCACTGATAACCCTGGCAAACTATTTTCAATATAACTACAAAAAACTCCTTTGAACCCCTATCGTTTTTGGATGCCCAAAACTGACGGTGTTTGAATCCGGAACCGGGGGGCACTGAAATGCCATTAGAAACAGGAGGCCAACAGGATGACCTTGATATCACTGAAACAGTCACTTCAACCTTGGTCTTAACTAAGGGGTTGCATAGCTATATAGTGGGTCTCCCCTCCCCAATGAACTTGGCAACTGGCGCATCTGGAACGTCAACAATGAACTTGGTAACTTGTGCATCTAGAACGTCATCAAAAATGAGATGTCAAAAGAGAGATTCTGGTACACTGCAAGAGCTACCCCAACCTTGGCTTTAACAGTGGCGACTGGTCCTGTAAATTTGCTGCCCCCAACAATCCCCCTCGAAGACAGGCGGAAGAGGTTGCTGAACCTCCTTTTATTGGCAAAAGCCACAATACCATTCGAGCAATTAGAATTCTCTCATGGAATATTGCTGGCATTAAATCCAAATTGCCTGCACCTGACTGGAGGGAATACACAGACCAATTTGACATATGTATGTTTCAAGAGACCTGGGCAATCTGGTTACACTACCTACCATGCTAATTCCTTGCTGTCTGTTCGCAGAACGGCATCGGGGTTCTTCTGTTCTTCGCCAAGACTGACCTAAACCTACACATCGAGGTATTGAGCATTGACTCATTGGATATTTTGGAGTGAAAAACCTATTTTCCAGGGGGTACTTGCATGTATTTGTTTAATGTCAATTGTTGGCCGAGAAGCAGCAGTGCAGAATTACCTACTCTATTTATCCTGCAACATTTTGTTAGCCTGATTAACCCCAAGAACATGGTTGTCATAAGTGGAGATCTAAACATAGACTTCGAGCCTATATATGGTTACAATTTGGTGGTAGAAGAAGAAGACGAGAGCTGAGGTATACTTTCTCTTATTTCCAAACCCTATGTCCTGAGCTCAGTGGCTGCCATGCAAGTTCTCTGTTTCACAACACTAAGGGCCCGATTACGACTTTCGGCTGCCCGCCCGCCAGATTACTACTTTTCAGTGGTCTGGCTTGCGAGCGGAGTGGCAGTCTAGATGCGGTGCCTCTTTCAAAGGCACCGCAATGGGACCGTACTACAAGGTTCCTGCGTGGCATGGACTTGAAAGTCCATGCCGTGCAGGAACTTATGTGTGTGCACACAGGGGGGCACATGTTATGCCCCTCTGTGTGCATCGACATGCGGTTGAGGGACAGGGGACCCTGTCAGGCCCCCTTTGTTTCTTCTCCTCCAGGGTTTACATGGAGGAAGAACTGCCATGTAAACCCTGGAGGAGAGGAAACTCGTAATATGCTTGGCAGGACCACGGCGGTCCCGCCAAGCATATTGCGGCATCTGACCGGCGCTCCAACGCCGGGGAACGGCGGTTCCCTGGCGGAGCCAATGGTCCCAGGGCGGTCCGACCGCTCACCTCCTAATGGGGCGGTCAGACCGCTGGTGATCCAACACCGTCGCGCCTCCACGAGTCTGGCAGTCCTCGGACCGCCAGACTCATAATAGGGCCCTAAATGGGATGAGGGCATGTAACGCAGGTCTACATCTGATAAACAGGGGGCACCAACATTTAGGAGAGGAACATTAAGATCCAAAATAGATTTTATTCTGATCAAGGCCTCCATGTGGGATAGAATGGAGGACTTGAAATAGACAAAAGAAATGAGTGACCACTATCTCCTGGGGTGCCGGTGCAATAATCACCCTGCCCCTGTATCACCAACTATAATGCCAATAATGGGGAATAACTGTAGGTCTGTTAAATGGTCCTCAATATTGGGGAACGTGGAGACCTTGACCAAGATATATAACCTATTCGTGAAGATCTTGTCCACGACAATCATCCCTGCACCTTCTGTGATCCCCATTACTGACATCCTTGTTAAATTGGCAGCATCACTAAAATTGATCTGGGCCCAACCCTCAACAAGGAAACTTTCGACCAGGTCTCATGGCGCTGACAGCAACCTATGGTATTCTAAGGATTGTAGGCTGGCCAAAAAAGCCTTGGTAAATGCATTTAAAAAAAATCTGTCCGAGGCTCGTATAGCAAGGGAAACGTATAAGAAAACATTTAAAACTGCACAGTGCAGGTGGGAGGAAGCTAACTGGTTCGACCTAGTTGTGGCTGTCAGGTCTGGTGACAACAGATCTTTTTGGAAAATAATTGCTCATGGATGCAGGTGCTCTAATTTACAGATCGACTGTTGTCTGAACCCAGGGGGCCTGGGTGGACCACTTTACTAAACTTAAGAGCACACTCCCACTGGCCTCATTGCACCCGCCTGCTCCCTCCTAGACTCTGTTTCCCTAGTATGACGCTTTACACTTGAGGAAACCAGTGCAGCTATTGCTGCAATTAAACTGCATAAGGCTCCAGAACCCAATAACATTTCTGGAGAATTACTCCGCCATGATATAGCAGTATGGGTACCAAATGCCAACTGTTTGAGCAATGCCATAGCCTCAGGGGCTCCGATCCCTAAAAATGGAAAGGAGTGGAAATTATCCCTATTTATAAAAAGGGGGATCAGAGAAGCCCTGGTAATTATAGGCCAACACGTCTCTTGGATATCCTCCAGAAAGTCTATGTGAGGCAACTGCTAAACAAATTGAATGATTGGATTAAGGGTGCCGAAATCTTGACCCCTTATCAAGAAGGGTTCAGACCTAAATTCAGGACCACAGACCAAGTCCTGAGGCTGCTTCTTATGATCCGGAAGTTCACAAGGCTCAAAGAAAATCATCTTTACATAGCTTTTGTAGACCTCAAAGCAGCCTTTGACTTGGTTCTTAGGGGGATATTATGGGCATTATTAAAGACCTTAGGGGTCATCGAAGCCCTTTTCGGACAGTTAATAAGACTTCACCAAGATAAATACGCTCAAGTGCGGTGGGGCGCCCAGGGGCAACTAAAAGACTGAATCCCAATATGTAGAGGGGTGTCGCTGCTCTCCTGTTTGCAGACAACACCCTCTTAATCTCCCAATCCCCTATGGGACTGCAGCAAATACTGGATAATTTCAACACTTTTTGTGCAGCTAGGAGCCTGGAGATTAATGTCTCAAAAGCAAAATTCATGGTGGTTAGACCCCACAAAGCGTTTAGAAATGCCCTAGTCTTGGGCAATGAGAACCTGGAGTGAATCTTTAGATTTGAATATTTGGGCATTATGCTCAATAGCAGAGTTTCGTGGTCCCCCCATTTCCAGAAGAGAAAGGCTGTGCTTCAGAACCAAGCTTCAATTATTTACAAAAAATACCAGGAAACAATCTCTAGAGCCCGACTTTAGGCCATAGAGCTATATAAATTAAAAGCTCAATCAGCTGCCTTAGGCGTCGATGAAATTTAGGGCCCCGTGATCACAGACCCACTGACTTGAAGTTAAAGCAAGTTTATTCGCACACTTCTTCACCTTCCTAAGAGCACTTCCTAATACCCCCATATTTCTTGATGTGGCGCTGAAAACGGTAGGAGAAATCACCCGGCTAAGGCCTCTTGTATATTGGTTGAGGATCTGGACTACGGAGGAGCTTAAGCCATATCGGAACGCAGTAGAGGAACTGCTGTCTCTTGACAAAGGCCTAACTTTCCCATGGTTTAGACACATCCAATCGTGGTTTGAAAATCTGGGCCTTTGATCCTTCTGGTCAGATCCAAGATCGTTGATCGTCGCCTCAAAGAACCAGTTAAAATCTCGCTACTGGGAGTATACCCAAGCCAGTCTCCATCAAACTTCTACCCAATGGAGACTGAGTATGGCAGCCCCTGAAGGAAGGGTGCTGAGTTATCAGGATGCATTTTATGATCTGTATTAGTATACAATTTAAACACAAAGTTACAGCTTTTTTGATTTAGAGCATTTGTATACAATTTTATGTCTAGTTGATATTAAGAATTATGTAAAATTATTGAGTATTTTCAAACTACAGTGACTGCACTAGCACTTTATGTAGTATGGCAGCCCCGGAAGGAAGGGTGCTGCTTGGTGATGAAATGCTACTAATTGCTATTTTGCACATTGTATTTTTCTCGTTCAGCTTTAGATTGTATGGGTTTCATCTAAAGTGATGGATTATATTGTGAAATGAAATGTTTTTATCGAGTTTATGTTTTATGGAATGAAATTTCTGAACTAAACATTTACCACCACTAAGTAATCAATTAAATAATTTACATAATTAATTATCAATTACAAACTTATATTACATAAAAAAATGACAGACAATAATTTATATTCCCTCTCAAAGCCAACAATCCACTACTAAATTAACAATTTCTAATTAAATTTTAAATAATTACATTTAATTCAAAAACTTACAAATTATACTAAAACAAATTAAACACAATTGTTTTTAAAAAATCTAATAACTTATGTCTATCAAACTAATTAAAAACAATATTTTAAACAACTATATTAAACAAGGCAGCACTATATGCAACTATATTTAAAAAAAACAATATTAAATGTCTAAAAAATAACACTCCTACCTTTGATGTTAGCTCCTACAATATTTCTGAGGTCACAGAATTCTGGCCACGATATTTGTGAGGCTTCACACAAGAAAAAGGGGGAGGAGGATATGACCTTACTTCGACCTCCTCGGGATAAACCTCATTACACATGTAGGAGTAAGGCCTTTAAAGTCGCACTTTTTATGAAAAAAATAGATAAAGTACAAAGTGTAGCAAAGTGCAATGCTTTTAAAAAACTGCCCTCACCCACAACGAATTGTGGCATGCTTCATCATTGGGCTGCTGCAACACCTCTGCGCAGACCAACCTAGAGGTGGAGCAATAGGGTGGGGAAGACAATACAAACACACAGAAAAGGAAAAGGATCCAAAAAGTAATAAGTGCAGATCATAAGTCTAAAGCTAACTAAGGGATATCCTCATAATAGTTTTATTCCTGGATTCCCTTGTTAGGGTTAAAAGGTATCTCCCTACCAAAGGATGGTGGTGAGGTGAGTGTATTAGGCACCCATCACCCCTCCGTTCTAGATAAAGGTCGACATGTTTCTGCCGGATTGCGTGTCTCTCCCGGCTTTCATCAGGACTGTCGGATCCCTGTACTAAATCCCTTTCTATTAAAATACAAGTTGTATATCTGATTACTCCACCTTTAAATCATGAAATATGGTAGGTCCTGTAATCACACTCCTAATAGGATCTGTAAGTGAAGAGATAAAAAAGAATACAAGTGAAGAGAGTTCTTGTATAAGTTTACCAACGTGTGTAAATGTGATAAAAATGTGAAACAATTCTATATGTGCTACCTTTATCTTTTTATAACCCTTTTGGTGCATAGCGGCCTTCATGACTATTATTTTATCACCGCTAGTGAGGGAGCACTGCCCTATGTTGCTTGTGATTTCACGGATGCAAATTATATAAAAGCATTTGTGCCTTTCTAAAAAGTATGAACACACCTGTCAATACTATATGAGGAAATCATGCCTTTAATAGTAACATGCAGAGACCCTCGCGCTAAAAGCTTAGGTACTAATATCAAAAAACTTGGTGCATCTTACCGAGTTTCACTTAGTGTATCGCTCGAAATGGCATGAGGGGAGAGGGGGACCCCCTGTAGTCACACACTAGTTGGGAGAATAGTCGTTATATATCCTGGGTTAGATGGAGGCAATACACACTGTTGCACGTTTCGCATACATCCTGTCACACACATAATCTCATAGTATGCTAATAGAGCAGGCAGGGGGGCATGTCGGTAGTAAACTGCCCATCTCCTGCATCAGTCAAGCAGTGATGATTCCCTCGTATCCCATGCTTGACTCGCCGTGGCGTCACGTGTACGATCTACTCGCACAGTGTGTGTCCCCGCATACTAACCACCCAGCCCCCTCCTTACTTCCTCAAGGGTGGTGCGCCTCCACAATATGGTCCCTCCTGGTGCCATGTAGGTACCAAGATGCAGCGTTGGCGGTGCTGCCTAAGTGTCACCGCTTCCCGTCACGTGTGTTGAGGCGGCAACGCATGACGTCATGACGTTGATGCGCCTACGAGCGTAATAAAGCTGGAACGCTGACTGAATCAGTCACTCTGTATCGGGTGCACGGGTGCCACGGCCAACACAGGTTTGATACATCCGAGCTCCGTTTGAATAATACAAAGTCCATGATGTGGACCTGACATAATTACAGAGGGGCTCTAACGGTTACTACCCATGTATATTGTATAAGAGTTCGGTAATTGCAAAATGTGTTGTAATTAATCTACCTTGATATCCCTGTACACCGGAACATTCAAAGACTAGATGGCAGTGTATTGTCATACACAGGATTGATTAGTGATGACGTGCCGCGATATATGTTAGTACGCTAGTATTAAATGATCACTGGTGTGGATATGACACCATTCAAAGGGGCTCTAACGAATACTACCAAAGTATATATATTTGTGTAATAGTGCATTAGTCTAGTGAAATATCTAGCAATTGATCTACATTAGTAGTCCCATATCATGGACCGTACTAGGTCTAGATGGCCGTGCATAGTCATACACTATGTTGCTACGTGGTGACGTACTGGAAAGTAATCTGCTCACGTAGGTTATAATGGTTGCTACGTGCAGGAGAAAATTACGGCATGCTGTACCGTGATGTCTAATGAGTAGACATCTATAAACCCCACTCGTATTGGTCCAAAGTGTATTGAAATCAGAGAATCAAAGTGTTTATAATATGAATGATAAACAAGAGTTGTCACCCAGCTAAAGTCAGAGCTAAAAGTGCTTCCTACGTGGGATCATTCTGTTGACTATATTAACTATTGATCCAGTCGGTGAGTGCTCCAATCGGGTACTTCCACAATCATGGCCTTCCCAAGGTGGTCCATGGGATATCATCATTCAGGCCATTCACATGGCTGCGTAACCTATATACCCATTTCTGTTCACGCAGAAACAAGACCCTATTAGGGTCCCTCGTATTGGGTGAGAGGTAGGGTTTATCTAGTACTGTCCAGTACAGATCATCCACCGTGTGTTTCATTTCTGCATAGTGAGTCGTGACCATTGTTCCCAGTAAGCTGCGCGCTCGCGCGGGCGCGCACAGGGTCTTTTCCAAGCGCGCAGACAGTCTTACAAAGCGCGCACGTCTCTGCTTAGAAAGAGATTTAGACCATTCACCAGCCACGGGATTTCAAATGGGAACGTCATGAAAAGTACGGTCTTCTAGCAATATGCAGAGTGGAGATGCAGGGGCTCTAAGAAGGGGAGAAAGAACAACAAAGCCTCGTTAACAAGTAAATGATCTTTTAAAAGACCTGTGAAGTACTCATGTGCGGCTGTGTGAGCGCCCGGGAAGCTGTCTCAGCCGGGCTGACACACACGAGGGGGGGAGTGGGGGCTGAAGCCCTTTGAGCTCAATAGGCGTTGCGCGCCTGACGTAAATGTTACAAGAAACAATAATTTCTTCGTTTCTTATCAAACTACAGCTGTTCGCACTGCTTTGCAGTTACCTAACTGGTAATCTCAGATCTCCTAATTGAAATCTTGCTTGATACTGGGCAACTCGTGTTTCCACTATGCTCCTGTCTCTTTTTCTGCCTTTGAGCTAGAAGTTAAGAACAGCTTCGACACAATCATAAAGCATCGGGGGTTTATTCTGAGCTCAACTCCCTGTTCTCACATGATTTAATCATATTTTCGTGCCAAAGGGGGTATAGTTGTCACCTGGTGAGCGCCTTCCCTTGTCCCTGACCGATGAAACTTCATAGAGCGCTATCTGGTATGCTTTTGACATTCATTTCTCCGAGTTAGATGAATTAAAAGGCATCCTGAAAACTCCGGGCCTCGGTATTTTCTTAACATGATGATTTTGTGGCTCTGCCCCGAAGCTGGGGATCGAGGGTTCCAAAGTTTGGGTTTTATTATTCCCAGAAACCTGCCTCCATGTTTCAGTCGTTTTTGTTGGAGCAGGTCCGGGTGAGCTGATCTGAGATCGGCGGCTCCGATACAGTGAGTGGGCAGGTTACGAAAGTGCAGGCTGCGTTAGTGATGCATAGTAGTGTGAATTTAACTGCTCCTAGGGGGGGGGGGGAGAGACTCCACCCTTTCAATTACTCCTGCTATTAATTTGTTCTGTGGTTGTAGGTGGAGCCTTGGCCACCCTCCTCCATCCCACACTCACTCTCCCAGAGTGACCAGGACTTATTTTTCCATCATCAGATGTTGGCCCAGAGGAAGAGACATAAAGGCAGAAATGGGAGAAGGAAGATGTAAGGAAAGGGAAACAGCAACAAAGGGAGACATCGGTGATGAAAAGAACATACAAGGCTAAAAGCAAGAGACAGAAAGTGTAGGATGCTGAAGAAAGAGTCCTCTCGGCTGGTGTCGTACTGGTCTACTATAGCGCCTTGACACCTCCGGGTACTAGTGCGCTTTACAAGTGCCATCCTATCCTATCCTATCCTATGAGGAGTCAAATACAGGCCAGCCAGAAAGAGAGTCCTTTTCCCACAGACCTTGTGCTTTGTAAGGGCCCTGGGCTCCTGTTGCCACTTTTATTGATACATTCCGAATCAAGAATGCTATATTTAGCAACGACGAGGCATCTATTATGGCAGCAGATTCTGTGACCTTCCTGAGTCGCACACATGCCTAGCCAGGATTGGGCTCCTTTGGTGGGTGGCAACCACAGCATTCTGAAGCACAAGGGGTGAAGTCTAGGTAAGTCTTTGGTCCCTTGTAGTTATTATTTATTTATTTACAAATGAAGCACTGCTGATCACCGTTTCCCTTCCTTTCCATCCAAAGTGCCCGGTCTGCTCCTTGGAGGGAGCCCCTTTCTCACCTGCAGTGTCCTCTTCCTTGTTGCCTCCTGCAGTACCACTTCCGTAGATGTTATTTACACCTTCCTCAAGCTGCACTTGCATCTGCAACACGTTCCTTTCTAACAGTGCAATTAAAGATTATAAATTAATTAGACACATTTTACTGGCATACTGAGCGGTGGTTCGATGGTCTTTGTCTATTTCCCAGTGTGAGTCAGGCAGGCCATAAAAGACCTAAATGTCTCCTATTTCCCATGCTCAATTTATTTTGCAGTTTCAAAGTGTGTGTGTTAAGCAAGAAGGGCAGTAGGATTTTAGTTGTTCTCAGCAAAATGTAATTTTACCTGCTGGGTGGTCTCTGTACTCTTAAAAAGGAGGCAATTTTCCAGGCCTTCGATATATCTTGTCACCACAAATAAGCTGATTCGTTACCTTGCCAGTTGTGCATTTCAGGTAAAATGACTGGAGACTGCACCTTGCAAATTTGGACTATAGCATGGCTGGGCTAATGGTACATGTGTCGTACTGCATTATTGAGGGCTCCTGCCAAGTGCTGAATGGTGTGCAGTGGCTTTTACTACTGTGCAATCAACAACAAACATTTACTGCTTTCACTAAATGACAGGGTTTTGTTGGAAGATGGCTTAGGTGTGGTTGCTGTTACATGGAGGATGCAGTGAGCATTATAGTCAGAAGCAGATGGAGGGGAGTGGCGGGTACCCTGTATGTGATTGACAGGCACACATCAGTGGGAAAAAATCGGATGATGAAGCACAGTAGCGCCATGAGATTCCATGTGGCTTGGACAAGGCGCATTGTTTGTACTGGTGTTGACATTGGAAATGGATAGATAATTAGATGAATCTTTTCATATGCAAACGGAGCTACTGTTATGTTACGTGGTTTTGTTATGTGTTTTTTTGTAGAATGTATTGTTCACTCAATGGAGTAATTTTGGGTTTGAGGACCAGATGTTTACAAGGTGTTGAGACAATGCTGATGGATTCAGTGCTTTAAATGGGCAGGTACTATCCGGTACCTGCACTTCTTTAATTTGAAAGGAAGAGTACCTGCACTTCTCAGCACTGCTGCAATACATTGAATTGGAGAGTATCAGCACTTCTGGGGTGCAAACATGTACTCTGAATAGTGAGTACCTGCACTTCTATATCTCCATTTAAAGCACTGGATTACTTTGTTGAAAGGAAAGTTTTCACCCTCTTCATAAACACATGATGTTAGGATATTTTTTTAATAGCTAGCCGTGAGAAATACACCCTAGTGGTGCTATAACTGCTGCCATTCTGGCCTTCTTTGTTCACGAAACAATAAGCAAGTCAAGCAATCAATCAATCAGGATTTGTAGAGCGTGGCTGCTTCACCCGTGAGTGTCTCGAGGTGCTGTCAGATCATGTTGCCTGTTTTCCTATTGGTTAAACATACAGTGAACCTTTGAAGAAAGAAAGCAGCATGTAATCTGGTAGAATCTCTCCACCTGAAAGGAAGCTCTTCATTGGCCTGCTGGTGCACGACTCGTGGGGACTTTAAACTGGATTCTTTAGGCTCTAGCGAGCCAGTGAGGCGCCTGCAGTGTTGATGGGGCTCTTGCGTATATTGAACAATTACAAGATGAATCTGGTACTCCTGTGGAACATCTTCTACAGGAGTCTGTAAATTAAGGTGTCTTGCTGCTGATTGGGCTGAAGTAGGGGCTGTATTCTAGTACCTACTTCACGTAGTGTCTATGTGTGGATTCTCCTCAGGTTTCTGGATAAAGTTGAATTCTTTCACATAAAATGCATAACGTGTCACTGAACCCGCTAATATAGACCTGCAAAATTGCCTTTTCGGTAACCCTAGGCGGAATTTGCGTAACCGCGTTACGCCAAGTTCCGCGAACCGGCAAGAGAAATCCGCGAGATTGGCATAGTTCCGCGAACACGCGGATTTCTTTGGTCCGCCCGTTCGCGACGTGTTTCTCCAGTTCGGGGACGCTGTTTGCGTGCTCGCGAGCCGCCGCGATCGCGAACTAGCCCACGCGGTCGCTCATGGGCGCGGCCATCTTGGTTCCACGTGTCCCGCCCGTTCGCGTCCGAATGACATGCTCGCGATCGCATACTCTCGCGGGATCACGCGTCCGGCTACCAAAATCTCGTGGCGCACGCGAACGGATCGGAAAACTCGTCGGCGAACGCAGGGATCCTGGTAAGTCGCTACCGCGCGCGCAAAAACGCATTTTTAAAGCGCGAACAAGGGAAAAAATCTGCGACGCCGCGGATCGCGGATTTTTCGGCAAATCCGCGTTTGCCGCGGAACGCAAAATTGCCAAAAATCCGCAAATTCCGCGAGCGGAACGGATTTTACCGCCCAGGCTTACTTTTCGGCTCAAACTCAATCGAAGAAAGAAGTCATTTTGTGTGTTCTGCTACTCTTTATGCTAGTGAGAATGAACTCCAAATGAATGTTATTAAAGCTCAATCATTGTTTTTTTTAAAGTTAAAATATAGAAAAAGACACAGGACCAAATGCCAATCTGCCTGAGATGGGATCCTGGGTATACTGGAAACATGGAACAAATGGCTCAGTGGGTCTCAATCGTGATTGGACTCAGACGATTTAGACGAGCAGCCGCATGAGTGGAAGTTGCTGTGTTACTTTCACCAATTCAATTGGTGCTTTGTGCTGTAGCCATAACTCGTGAGTGGTGATCCTTGATGAGCCCATCGTGAGGCCTTGACATGTGAAGGATAAGCACAGCTAAGAGGTGTTATGTCAGACAGATTTTTCTCCTGAGGAGGTCCCCCTGAAATTAGTTTGTGGGTTGAAACATCGACACTGAAGTGGGGATTATCCAATAGGAATAGATTCCAACCCTGAATAAGTATTTGTACTGAACTGAGTATTGAAATTCTGGATAACCCTAATGTATGTATGTATCATTTTATTGTTTAACCGCTGCTCTTGTGAGCATTGTTCCCAGTAAGCTGCGCGGGCGCGCACAGGGTCTTTTCCAAGCGCGCAGACAGTCTTACAAAGCGCGCACGTCTCTGCTTACAAAGAGATTTAGACCATTCACCAGCCACGGGATTTCAAATGGGAACGCCATGAAAAGTACGGTCTTCTAGCAATATGCAGAGTGGAGATGCAGGGGCTCTAAGAAGAGGAGAAAGAACAACAAAGCCTCGTTAACAAGTAAATGGTCTTTTAAAAGACCTGTGAAGTACTCGGGTGTGGCTGTGTGAGTGCCCGGGAAGCTGTCTCAGCCGGGCTGACACACACGAGGGGGTGAGGAGGGTGGGCTGAAGCCCTTTGAGCCCAATGGGCGTTGCGCGCCTGACGTACATGTTACAAGAAACAATAATTTCTTCGTTTCTTATCAAACTACAGCTGTTCGCACTGCTTTGCACCAGCATTTTTATAACATGCACTGTAAACATGCCGGTTCCTATAGTGCAGGCCATGTTTTCTCTCTCCCTGTGACCCCCTCCCTACCTTCCACTCTCGCTATACATTCAGGTATGTTCGAGGTTGCTAAAATTAAATAATGAAACAGGGTTTTAGGATCAGACTTCGATTCGGGTAAATAATGCCGTTTTTACTGCTTTTTTAATGGTTTTTTTGGGATTCAAATGACATGATGCATATGTCGGATTTTTTATGGTATTGCTCTGTTGCTGTGCGGCTTTAGCACTTGGTGCAGTCATTCCTGGCACTGACCTTGTGGGGTGGGAGGTGCTGTGTTCAAAATAACTTTTCGTTTTATAGCAGGTGCTACAGATTTCCTTGGGTGTCCAGCAGTGTCATGCAGCAATAAAAGTACCAGAGCACATTCGTTTTCCATCCCATAACGGAGATCTTATCTGTAAATCAACCTCTGGCTATATTTACTTTCTGCAATAGCCATGTCAAGTGCCTCACATTTGCGTTTCCACTTCCATTTCAGCTTTTTGTCCATCTCTCTCTCCTCCAATCTCACCTATACCCCTTCTTTTTTCTATCTCTTTCCCTCTCTCAACTCTCTCCTCCTTTCGTCTACCTCCTTCCCTCTCACCCTCTCCCTACTCCCATTGTCTCCCTCCTTCCCTCTCTCTCTTCTCCCTCCTCCTGTTTCTCTTCTTCCTTCTCATCCCTCTCCCTCCACCTTTTACAAACGTATACATATGTAGTCTGCAGTTAATGGCATGTGATGTCTTAATGAACAGCCTGTAATCTACAGCATGTTCAAAACAGGACAGTATGGTATGCAATGTCACTGTCCTTGTGACTTTAGTGCTAAAAGATTGAGAATAGCTAATGGGCAACTGGCTGACGGCCATGGTTAGGGCTGTGACCAGGTGTGTGTTTCTGTCTCCTCCTTTACGTTTGCGGTTTATTTCTCAAAACCGCCGGGGGTAATTTAAAACAGGTTTCTGACAATCATAAGCTGTCGGCTATGTTGTATGGGAGATTACTGCGCCGGTCTCAGCCTGTGACTGGATAATGCAAAATGGTGCTAGGCAGCCTGTCTGCGCACGAATCAGCTGAGAGTGTGACACTTAGGCATCTGCCTCCGTGTGTAACTTGTTCATGTTGGGGCCTCACACATCCTTCCTGTTGGGCCAGGTCCCACATGGACAGAGATAACATTTCTGGTGCTTTGCAGCAGTTTTAAGATGTTCCTGGAGTTTCTTGTTGCTCAAATGGGTGTAATTTCTGATATTTATATGTGTCCCTCATCTTCATTGCTTGATTTTGCTCGTGAGAAAGTGTCACTCATAGTCATTGAAATGTCACTCATAATTACACTGAAATTATGCAAATGTCACACATAGCAATCTGAAACCTTGGCAGCTATGAATATAACTCTGGTGATTAATGCTCCTGCTGGACAGAGAGCGGAGTTTTGTCTAGTGGCAGTTTCAGCTCACCCAAAAGTAGAGCAAAGGGTTAATGTGCCTGATACAAAGACGTGTAACATTCAGATCACAGAACTGAGTGTGAGTGAACAATGAGTAGGGTAGAGTTAGTTTCTTCCTAAACTTCTCTGTCAGTTTCAAAATGACCATTACAAAAGCCTGCCCCAGTTTAGGTGGGTGTCGACAGTTACTGTTCGAAAATCCCAAATGTATTCAACTATCATCAAGTAGCACATCACCACAAATAGTGTAATTCCCTTAAAATAGTTTTCCATTTTATTAGACAAATGCAGGAATTAAGACCTGCTTTACTTTGAAAGGCCTCCGGAATGCTCTGAACGTGGATCTAACATTGGGCCAGGAACAGGCTAATGACATGTAAGCAATGGACCAACCCATGAGTAGGTGATGTGTGCTCCCTGCTTGAATCAGCAGGGGTGCATTCTGCGCCTGCTGCAGGAGCCTGGTTTTTAACAGAAGCATGCACAGATAGCAACTATGCAAGTCTGACTTTAACACTACAAGTCTCAATGTAGCTCTTTCAATTTGTGTCACTTTGGCAGAGTCTAAGATCGAAGAGACAGCTGCTGCTAACACATTCGAGCACCAAGATAACTGACCTTAGATACTTTGATAGGACCCACAAACTGATGGAGGCTTCAGACCATCACTCAAAAAACAGGACTCTCCACTAAACTACTAGAAATAGTTGACCTGTTTTCACCAGGATACTTTGAACAAGATGAGTAACGGGTAGCTTGAACTTGATAAATAGACTAATATATAATACATCCCAGAGAGTTTTGAAGCAGCCACAAGACAAAGTAATAAAAACATATAAGGATGTCCTAGAGTAAGGGATTGTGCAAGGCCCCTTCTGAAGAGACATGCATCCGTATCCAAATGACATGGTGCTCTACTTGTTTGGTGGTAACTCTTGATGCTAAAACAAAGACAGGATGTTATGTAGAGATTGAAATAACACCTCTCACAACTAACATCAGCAAGCACACAAATTGCTCATGAATGTCTGTTCAGTATCCAACTCAGCAGTAATCATTAGTTTTCTACAGCACTATACGTCATCTTTCTCTCTTCTTAGAGGGTGGCAGCAGGGGCATCATACAAATTCTGGGGGCCCTGGGCCAAACTTATTTTGGGGGCCGCTGTTCGGAACAACTTTGAATTTATGATCCGTTTTCAGCTCTTTCATGCCCTATTTGG
Organism: Calotriton arnoldi; assembly: GCA_963921515.1. Lineage (NCBI taxonomy): Eukaryota > Metazoa > Chordata > Amphibia > Caudata > Salamandridae > Calotriton > Calotriton arnoldi. Next base: position 1,754,933 of record CAWUFW010003470.1, on the reverse strand, counting down.
CCAGACCACTGACAGTGGACAGACTCACTGGTCCATATTCTAAATGTGTTTACATCTAATATTTAGGGATAGTGAGGTGCGTTTTCAATATTGTAACACAGCAGCAGTTAACTAATAGTACTGCAGATAATATCTGTGACATATAAATATGTGAGGTTCTGCTTTGATCTGAAAGAATGGAAGATAAACGCATAATTTCTCTGCAAAATGTCTGTTTCAAATACCGTTTTTCTTTCATTTAATTTGAATAGGGGTGATGTATGAGAGTCCATTACATTCTGTGTAAGACTTATTCAGGGTCACTAGAGCAAGACTCTCTGCAGAACCGAGCTGGCTCTCTCAGAGGGCCCCCTGAAAAGCTGGGGTCCTGGGCCAGAGCGCACTTTGCCTATGGATTAAAACGTCTCTGAGTAGATCTATAAAAAATGAAATGGATGTGAGATAATGCTCAATATTTTTTCACTGAGTATCCTGATAAATGTATATAAGAACTACATTTTATCTTTCCTTTCTCAGATTTGCTGAGTGATATTGACATATACCACCTGCCGTTCTTGAATGCCCAACCAATAGCAGGCTTTGCATTATGTGGCTTGTCAGCCATCTTCCAACAATTCAGTCATCAAGTGCAGACTGTGAACCAGGATTCAGTCACTTGAACACTATCAAGTCTAAATCAAGAACTAGACTGGAGGAGAATCACTTAGTTATGCTGATGATGACAAAGGCCTATTTCTTAAATAGCAAAGTTGACCTTGATATAATTTATCAGCACTGGAAGAATGGCATGGACCAACGAAAGAAGCAAATGTGTCACACATCTAGTGATGGCACTTGACTCGTCTGAGCCACCCTTTCCCACAGTCTATGTTTGGCCTAGATGGGCAAATTTCACACACTTCCTCTTAGCAAAGACATTAATCATTACAATGTAACTGTGTTATGTAATTGTCAACTTGCTAAATATATATTCTCTTGTATAGTCTTCAAGCAATCCCCCACCAAATGATCAGTGCTCCAATCAAGAATATTCAGTAAAATCTTATAATGGTGCTCCCTTCTGAGTCTTGTCCTTTTCTAAGCCTGGGGTATAGGTGCAACTAGAATAAACAATTAATGTCATGATGATCTGTCTCCACAGTGCAAAACTGGCACAAGACTGTTAATTAGAGCTATATGTGTGAAATGCACTTGTTCTATATCTCATTGCAAACAAAAGTTTTGAGTGGTAATTGCCACGGATTTATATTCTCGCAGGCTGCACTCCCATACTTGGCGCACACAGCCATGGCTGCAGCGCACAGAGATCTTGCACTGCCGCACACAGAGGAAATAAATTAGAGGGAACATTGGTCGTGACCCGTTTAATTGTCCTCTCACACCTGATGTTACTTCTGTGTTCCATTATCCTCACTTTTACTTTCCGTGATGTCATACCCACATATATTAGATTACATAGATATCTGATCATGTGTGTTAGGTTTGTTGAATTACAATTTGTATGTGTGCGTTGTTCCCATGGGTAGTTGAGCCCACGTCTAAAATCTTAGTGTTTGCAGTGAGTCTACACACATCACAGGAGCCACATCTGGTGCGCCCTGTTACTGGGCGAGCTCCCATAGGCCTCGTTGCTCTGTCTGTGGTGCTGAACGGGGTCTCGTGTGGACTAGGTGGTCCCTGATATTAGAGCTTCTCCTGAAGGAGAACAGTGGTTTGTCCAGGTTCAAGCCATTTGAATTGAGTATTCGCCAATTCTTTAGAATGATGCGTTTCACCTGTGTAGAGGCCGTGTTAAATGTTGTTACGCAGATGGCGTTTTTGATTTCAGGTCTTTCCACCTTTTCCAGGAGGGCCTCCCTGTGGCAGTTTTGTGCTCTCTTCTGGGCTCTTCGTACTACTCTCGCAGGGTATTTCCTCCATTCCAGTTTCCCTGATAGTGTTACCGCCTCCTTCATGAAGTCTTCTAGGTCGGAGCAATTCCTCCGCAGGCGCAGAAATTGCCCTACAGGGAGGTTCTCCCCGAGAGATTTTGGGTGAAAACTCTCAAAGAGCAGAAGCCCGTTTCTGTCGGTGGGCTTATGGAAAACCCATGTGGTCAGTTTACCTCCACTGGGGATTATTTCCAGGTCAAGGAATGGTAAGCATTCTCTTGTGATCGTGGAGGTGAAGTGTAGAAAGGGATTTTGGCTATTAAGCCAACGTAGAAAGTTCATTACTGATTGTTCATCTCCCTTCCAAATGAGTATGACGTCGTCTATAAAACGTCTCCATATCCTGATGTTGGTCGTCCAGGGGCTTTCAGTGGTGAAGATGTGCTTTTGTTCGAAAGCGGAAACATAAAGACCAGCTAGGCTAGGCACGAAGGCGCTGCCCATTGATGTCCCGTGGGTTTGTAAATAGTACGACCCTTGGTACTCAAAGAAGTTTTTAGTAAGCGCTATCTCAGTCAAGGGGATGATGAATGATCTTGGGGTACAGTACTGCCATTCTTGATCATAAAGGATCTCTTCAACTACCCTAAGAGTTTCCATTTGGGGGATGTTGGTGTATAAGGGTTCAATATCTAAGCCCACCGGGAATTCCTCTTCTGGGTCAAAGTCCATATGTTTGAGTAAATTAAGGACATCGGTGGTGTCCTTTAGGTACGCCTCCCTGGTCTGTACCAAGGTTTTAAAGAAAAAGTCACAAAATTGCGACAGTGGTTCCACGATCACAAGAGAATGCTTACCATTCCTTGATCTGGAAATAATCCCCAGTGGAGGTAAACTGACCACACAGGTTTTACATAAGGCCACCGACAGAAACGGGCTTCTGCTCTTTGAGAGTTTTTACCCAAAATCTCTCAAAGAGAACCTCCCTGTAGGGCAATTTCTGCGCCTGCGGAGGAATTGCTCCGACCTAGACGACTTCAAGAAGGAGACAGTAACACTAGCTGGGAAACTGGAATGGAGGAAATACCCTGCGAGAGTAGTACAAAGAGCCCAGAAGAGAGCACAAAACTGCCACAGGGAGGCCCTCCTGGAAAAGGTGGAAAGACCTGAAAACAAAAACGCCATCTGCGTAACAACATTTAACACGGCCTCTACACAGGTGAAGCGCATCATTCTAAAGAATTGGCGAATACTCATCTCAAATGGCTTGAACCTGGACAAACCACTGTTCTCCTTCAGGAGAAGCTCTAATATCAGGGACAACCTAGTCCACACGAGACCCCGTTCAGCACCGCAGACAGAGCAACGAGGCCTATGGGAGCTCCCCCCAGTAACAGGGCGCACCAGATGTGGCTCCTGTGATGTGTGTAGACTCACTGCTAACACTAAGAGTGTAGACTTGGGGCTCAACTACCCATGGCAACAACGCACACAAACAAATTGTAATTCAACAAACGTAATATACATGATCAGATGTCCATGTAATCTAATATATGTGGGTATGACATCAAGGAAAGTAAAAGTGAGGGTAAAATCACACAGAAGTAACATCAGGTGTGAGAGGACAATTAAACGGGTCACGACTCCCTATGCAGAAATGAAACACACGGTGGATGATCTGTACTGGACAGTACTAGATAAACCCTACCTCTCACCCAATACGAGGGACCCTAATAGGGTCTTGTTTCTGCGTGAACAGAAATGGGTATATAGGTTACGCAGCCATGTGAATGGCCTGAATGATGATATCCCATGGACCACCTTGGGAAGGCCATGATTGTGGAAGTACCCGATTGGAGCACTCACCGACTGGATCAATAGTTAATCTAGTCAACAGAATGATTCCACATGGGAAGCACTTTTAGCTCTGACTTTAGCTGGGTGACACCTCTTGTTTATCATTAATATTATAAACACTTTGATTCTCTGATTTCAACACACTTTGGACCAATACTAGTGGGGTTCATAAATGTCTACTCATTAGACATCACGGTACAGCGTGCCGTAATTTTCTCCTGCATGCAGCAACCTTGATAGCCTACGTGAGCGGATTACTTTCCAGCACGTCACCACGTAGCAACATAGTGTATGACTATGCACGGCCATCTAGACCCAGTACGGTCCATGATATGGGACTACTAATGTGTAAATTGTGTAAATTGTATGAATTTGTTTGCACTGTTATTGGCCTCAACCGCTTCTGTAGGGGATCCTGCACTTCCCCTTGCAGGGACCATAGAACACGAGCGGGACTCGCTCATCATAGAGTTTTGACTGAGGTTAGAGGTCGGCGGTCTAGTTGCCGACTCCACCTCTCATTTAAATTACCACTGTGGGCCGGGCGCGGAGGTAAGAGCATGGACAGTGAAGCTCTGCCTCGCGCACATTCTACTCACCATTTTGTAATCCTATTTTAACTTGTGATTGATTTTTAACCCAGGCGCATCTCCTCCTAACGGAATAGTTTTAAAAATTGTGTAAATTGTATGAATTTGTTTGCACTGTTATTGGCCTCAACCGCTACTGTAGGGGATCCTGCACTTCCCCTTGCAGGGTCCATAGAGCACGAGCGAGACTCGCTCACCATAGAGTTTTAACTGAGGTTAGAGGTCGGCGGTCTAGTTGCCGACACCACCTCTCATTTAAATGACCACTGCGGGCGCGCAGCGGGTGCGCCGCTGGCGCGCCAAAGGCAAGCCCGTCTGCACCTGTCCGCCCCTGACCGGGACCAGGGGCCAGGAATTCTGGTCCACGCAACGCAGGTACATATCGATACTCTAGGAAGCAGCTACTAGAAATTAGGCCACAGCCACATCAAACCTGTGTGTTCCATATAGGAATCGACAACTCACCCTCGCTCATGGCTCCCTGTCTCACTTGTGGTTATGGGATAATCACTAGCTCGACAAGTCAAGTTCGGGCAAATACCTATAAAGAAGGTAACTGGAAGATGGGACTGATAAATGCCCGCTCTATCGTAAAACACTTGTCAGACATCAGAATCATGCTAGAGGAAGAGCCTCTAGACATATTTTTCGTTACTGAAACCTGGCTCAACACCAGCTCAGGCCCTGATATTCATCTCGCCCTTCCCCTCGGCTATCAGCTATATAGGCAAGACCGCACTGACAGAATTGGGGGTGGCATTGCTATCATTTTAAAAGATGAATACAAATGCACCTTATCCAACTTCGCGCTTCCTGATTGTGAAAGTGCCCAGTTTCGTATAGCCTTATCTCCCACCCACACATTCTCAGGAGTACTTTTCTACAGGCCCCCAAGCACTAGATTTTTAGAGGCATTACCCGATTATATACCCAGTCTCACAATGGAAAAGGCCAGACTGACAATTCTTGGTGATTTCAATCTTCATGTAGACAAACAAGATTCCAATCACATTAGACAGCTGCAAGGCAACATGGAAGCATTGCAATTTACCCAACTCGTAACTTCGTCTACCCACGAGAAAGGCCATATTCTGGATCTCATTTTTTCTAATTACCCGCAGCTTACAGTCTCTAAACCTTCGCCAGTACCTTGGTCAGACCACTCTTTAATCAACTTCACTTTACCCAAGCCGCTGCAAGCGCAAAAATCCCTAGTACAAAGCATCACTAAGAGGAGTTGGTCTAAAGTGGACCCTAAAACATGACAGACCACCCTCAAGAAAAATTCCCCTATTCTCTCCGGGAATATAGACGAGAAATACCAGCAGTGGGAACACTGGATTACCCAATCTTCCAACATCTGCGCACCGAAAATAACTTTTAAACCTTACCCCAAAATTACCCCATGGTATAATGAGCAGCTCCTTGCACTGAAAAAATAATGCAAAAAATTAGAGAGAGGCTGGAGGAAAAACTATGACCCCTCCCTTAAATCTGACTACAAGTTGTTAATCAGATTATACCATAATGAAATGAAGACAGCCCAATCCAAATTCTACGAAGAAAAAATAGCCCAGGCAGGAAACTCTCCTAAGGAACTGTGTAAAGTAGTAAAAACCTTGACCAACCCACACGAAAATACCAATGCCCCCCTTACTTCTATTAAAAGATGCAATGACATCGCAGCCTATTTCTCTAACAAGGTGACAGAACTATACGATCAGTTCCCAAAAAACAGGGAACCTATCACTGCAATAATGGTTAAATCGCCCCCTACCTCTTCACTAGCCCATTTCCCTAGATTAGAGGAAGAGAAGGTCCGACATCTAATCAGGACAACCAAATCTGGCTCCCCGTTGGACCCAGCGCCCCCACATCTTCTAGTGGATGCTCTGGATATTCTTTTACCCTCGGTGACCGAACTTCTCAATCTTTCCCTAGATTCGGCTCTAGTTCCAAATGTTTGGAAGCACGCTATCATCAAGCCACTCCAAAAGAAACCTAATCTCGATCCTACTATCTTGAATAATCTCTGTCCCATTTCCCTTCTACCATACCTGGGCAAACTCCTGGAGAAGCATGTCAACCACTCTCTGTCTAACTTCCTGGAGTCTAATGGCACCTTCCATCCTACCCAGATGGGTTTTCGAGCCACATATAGTACTGAGTCAGCTCTACTGACAGTCACTGAGGAGCTAAAATCTACACTTGATGAGGGTCGGTCTGCAGCCATCCTCCTGCTGGACCTCAGTGCCTCCTTTGACACTGGAGATCACTCTACCTTAAAAGTGAGATTAGGGGAAGTGGGAATTCGGGAAAAAGCCTTGGAGTGGCTCGCCTCCTTCCTGGAGAACAGATCCTTCCAGGTGATGGAAGGGGACTGCGTCTCAGAGCACCTCCCTACCACATGTGGCATCCCGCAGGGCTCGTCCCTCAGTCCAACTTTGTTTAATGTTTATGTCCGTCAGCTGGCTGAGGTGGTGCAGGAACATGGAATATCGGTGGTGTCATACGCCGATGACACCCAGCTAGTGGTGTCTTTTTCTAACGGTTCAGAATCTAGCAATAACCAACTACCCGCTTGTCTGGAGAAAGTGGTGAGCTGGATGTCCAACAGCTGTTTGAAGCTGAACGGTGGGAAAACAGAGCTCATGTTGCTTGGAGACCCGGGCATCCACTCACCCCTGATACATTGGCCCAAATGTATGGGAGATCCTCCTATCCCTAAACCCGCTATAAAAAACCTTGGAATTTGGCTGGAAGACTCCCTAACACTGGATTGTCAATTCAGAAGACTCTCAGGGACAAGTTTTGCCCTGCTTAAAATGTTAAGGACGATCATTGATGTAATCCCTGAGCACATGAGGAAAACGGTGATACAATCCCTCCTCATTTCACGTCTGGACTATGGAAACTCGCTTTATCTGGGTTCACCTAAGTATGTCACTAGGAGGCTGCAAGTGGTACAGAATGCGGCTGCCAGACTCTTGTTAAAAATCCCCAACCGCATCTCTGCTAAGGAAGCACTTAGACAGCTCCATTGGCTGCCTATCGAGGCTAGAGTTAAGTTTAAAACACTTTGCATAGCTCGTAAAGCTATTAATAACTCTGGGCCCGAAAAACTGAGGAACCTGATATCTAGGTACACCCCATCTAGACATCTCAGATCTTCCCAGCAACAGCTCCTTAAGACAACCAGAATTAAAAGAGCCAGATGGGGCAGTAGATCTTTCGCACATCTGACACCCAAGCTGTGGAATGCCCTTCCACTGGAAATCCGTGCTGCGCCAAACAAAACTGCTTTCAGGAAAAATTTGAAAACCTGTCTTTTCCTACAATAATTAGGCATTGGCTCAGCTCTTCACTGTCAGAATTCTCCTTAGCGTTGGGAAGCCCTCGGGCAGCCATGCGCTCTACAAATCCAACAAATAAATAAATGTAGATCAATTACTTGACATTTCACTAGACTAATGCACTATTACACAAATATATATACTTTGGTAGTATTCGTTAGAGCCCCTTTGAATGGTGTCATATCCACACCAGTGATCATTTAATACTAGCGTACTAACATATATCGCGGCACGTCATCACTAAGCAATCCTGTGTATGACAATACACTGCCATCTAGCCTTTGAATGTTCCGGTGTACAGGGATATCAAGGTAGATTAATTACAACACATTTTGCAATTAGCAAACTCTTATACAATATACATGGGTAGTAACCGTTAGAGCCCCTCTTTAATTATGTCAGGTCCACATCATGGACTTTGTATTATTCAAACGGAGCTCGGATGTCTCGAACCCGCGTTGACCGTGGCACCCATGCGCCCGATACAGAGTGACTGATTCAGTCAGCGTTCCAGCTTTACTACGCTCGTAGACGCATCGACGTCATGACATCACGCGTTGCCGCCCCGGCACACGTGACAGGAAGCGGAGACACTTAGGCAGCACCGCCAAGGCTGCATCTTGGTACCTACACGGCACCAGGAGGGACCATATTGTGGAGGCGCAGCACCCTTGACGAAGTAAGGAGGGGGCTGGGCGGTTAGTATGCGGGGACACACACTGTGTGAGTAGATCGTACACGTGACGCCACGGCGAGTCAAGCATGGGATACGAGGGAATCATCACTGCTTGACTGATGCAGGAGATGGGCAGTTTACTAATGACATGCCCCCCTGCCTGCTCTATTAGCATACTATGAGATTATGTGTGTGACAGGATGTATGCGAAACGTGCAACAGTGTGTATTGCCTCCATCTAACCCAGGATACATAACGACTATTCTCCCAACTAGTGTGTGACTACAGGGGGTCGCCCTCTCCCCTCGTGCCATTTCTAGCGATACACTAAGTGAAACTGGGTAAGATGCACCGAGTTTTTTGATATTAGTAACTAAGCGTTTAGCGCGAGGCATGATTTCCTCATATAGTATTGACAGGTGTGTTCATACTTTTTAGAAAGGCACAAATGCTTTTATAGAATTTGCATCCGTGAAATCACAAGCAACATAGGGCAGTGCTCCCTCACTAGCGGTGATAAAATAATAGTCATGAAGGCCGCTATGCACCAAAAGGGTTATAAAAAGATGAAGGTAGCAAATATAGATTTTTTCACATTTTTATCACATTTACACACGTTGGTAAACTTATACAAGAACTCTCTTCACTTGTATTCTTTTTTATCTCTTCACTTACAGATCCTATTAGGAGTGTGATTACAGGACCTACCATATTTGGGGGTATGGTGCGCTTTACAAGTACAAATTTCATTTCTTTCATTTCATTAATTTCATATTTCATGATTTAAAGGTGGAGTAATCAGATATACAACTTGTATATTAATAGAAAGGGATTTAGTACAGGGATCCAACAGTCCTGATGAAAGCCGGGAGAGACACGCAATCCGGCAGAAACATGTCGACCTTTATCTAGAACGGAGGGGTGATGGGTGCCTAATACACTCACCTCACCACCATCCTTTGGTAGGGAGATACCTTTTAACCCTAACAAGGGAATCCAGGAATAAAACTATTATGAGGATATCCCTTAGTTAGTTTCAGACTTATGATCTGCACTTATTACTTTTTGGATCCTTTTCCTTTTCTGTGTGTTTGTATTGTCTTCCCCACCCTTTTGCTCCACCTCTAGCGTTGGTTTGCGCAGAGGTGTTACAGCAGCCCAATGATGAAGCATGCCACAATTCGTTGTGGGTGAGGGCAGTTTTTTCAAAGCATTGCAGTTTGATACACTTTGTACTTTATCTATTTTTTCATAAAAATTGCGACTTTAAAGGCCTTACTTCTACATGTGTGATCACGATATTTGTGACCCACGATATTTTTGCATCCATTTTTTGGGACAAACACCAAAAGAACTGTGTTAGAACGGGTAAGTCTAATTTTTCTCAACTCTAATCTAATTGATGTTTGGAATATTTATGATAGAAATTAGAGGTCAAGGTATAAGATGGGGGTCAGGTTTTAACAATTTTAACAGCTCACTCCTAAATTACTCTCTTAAAATTAGTATACTTCACACAATATGTACTTTAGTATGAAATGAGCTGACAAAGAGTGGAGTCAGATTCATATTTAAATAGATGTCTGATAAAATCTGTTACCATATAGAAAACTTAAAATATTTATCAATTTCGATCAATGAACTTCAGTAGGATGGAAAATATAAATGAAAACACAATACAACTACATTTTGATTGGACGATGTTTAGCTTAGTATATTTCTTCTTTTACGATTTTGATGTTTACATATCTTCAGGCTGACATTTTGGCCTATTTAATCAATTTCTTGAAAACAATAAATCCACCATCCTTCACTTGTGCTAGTTATCTCGTCTCACACTAGGCACACCCAAAGCAGTGTTGAAATAAATTACATTTGTACTTGTTTGTTGACATTCCTAGACAGAACTAGGAAAGCTGTATGTATCATATGTGTCATACACACCTCTATTCCAATGCTGGAGTTTTGGCGTGTTCCCCAATGGGTGGCATTGGTTACATGCCAGTCTACAACTACATTGGAGTCAGAGACTAAATGGTCATCAAACTTCCAAACATTGTGCCTTATACTCACGTACACGCTAACGGTACTGAATGCTTAATTTTAAAAAGTCAATTGACATCTGGTGGCTGTGGCCATACTGGGTGGCTGGTGGCCCAGACTAGAATAGGGGCAAAATGTATGTACTAACTGGATCCACCCAAACCCCTTTCTCTGAAAGCATGATCTACACCGAGGGACCAGTCACTGACCTGACACACTAAGAGCATTGGTACTCATGGTCACCTGCAACCAGGGAAGACAAGTGTATTTTTAATATTTTCTTCCTGACACCTACACACACTTCGACACTACACAAACAATAGGTAGTCGTAGGGATTATAGGGACAAATGCCCACACTGTAGATATGGGCCCATTCAACAGTAAGTCTATATCAATGGCAGAAACAAATCGACTAGGAAAACCTGAAGCGCCCCGACATATCCTTTTGCTTTCTTTTTGTGGCAGTTAAACACCAATAAAAAAATAATAAATGGCACACTTTTATCACTGTTGGTCCTATTTTGCTTGTTATCTCTGGCACGAGGAGAGACTGTAACCATAGAGCAAGGAAAGCTTTAAGGAAAACTTTAAGCAGTGTACTAAATGACACACGAGCACCTTTCTCTTTAGAACTCACCACTGATGACATTGTCAATAGTGTTAAATCATGGTAAGGAACCAAAATCTTGGTGAGGCATGCCACCGCAAGAATGCAAACGTTTGTTGTGCTATTAACTCGAGCTTTTGAGGTGCAGCAGTGAAAATGTTATGCTGAGAACAGGTATCCAATGAGACAGAGATCTTTCTTGCCAGTTTGTAAAACACCTTCAGTACTTTTAGTGTGTGTATTCTTTACTTGTCACCATTTTACTTTCTAAGCAAGTCAAAATGATTCCGCCCCCACATTCTTCAAGGAAGCTGTGGTTGGTGGGTCATTTGTCCTGTCTAGATTAAATAACTTAGTACTTCTTGGTTGCACCTAAGTGGCAGGTCCCTTTGGAGGGCTGGCACATACTGAGGGCCCCCTCCAGGTAATAAGCAACAGGACCAGTTTAAGTTTGCAATAAAACCTGCTATTCACTGTTAGAAATGGGGCTTCTGGTTGGCTAGGGTATGCACCTAAGCCAGGCAGAACCCACCACTTAAGTCAGGGTAACTTGATACACACTAAAAGATAACCTGTACTCACCCTCTGGTAGCTTGGCACAGAGCAGGCAGGCTTATCCTAAGAAGCAATGTGTAAAGTATTTGTGCAATCCACACACACAGTAATGCAATGATTACACCACAACAAGAAAGTTTTAGGAAAATAGGCAATATTAATGTGAATAAATTAAGTCCAAAATGACAAAAATCCAATAAGAAGATCAAGAGTTATTCACTTTTTAATATATCAAAGCAGTACTTTTAAAATATGCGAGCACTGTCTAAATACGTGAGATATTGTAGTCCTAGAATCCAGTGTGTTTCTCTTAAGGTATTTAGGGCTACTGGGGATAGGGAATGTGCACCGGGCAGCTTGCTGGGGGCAGCGCCGCACAGCCACAAGGGCTGCACTGGTCTGATCGTCAGCAAAGAAAAGTGTATTCACTCGGCTGTGGGGAGAACAGCTCAGTCCCCAAGACCACGCAGGTCTGATTGTCAACAACACAAAGTGTGTGCACTCGACTGCGAGGAGCTCAGCTCAGTTCCCCAAGACCACGCGGGTTTGATCGCCTACATCACATACCTTCTGACAGGCAGTGGCGAGGTCTCCGTCAGCGCAGCTGTCTGATATGGCGCTCCCGCTGGGCAGCAGGTGCTTCGGCAAATCGCTCGGCTCAGCGGCTTACGGTTGGGGCATCGATGATGTCGTCAAGGTCTTCAGCACACTTGTTGCCCCAGCAGCGAGTAGGGGAGGGGCTGTAATGCAGGTGCTGAGGTTTGTCTCCACCTCCACTCAAGTGTAGAGTGTGGCTTAGGGTGCATTTTCAGCATGGAGTGCAGAACGGCCTTCGCAGTAAATTACAAACCACAAGGCTTTGCTGGGGGAGTCACGACGTGCTAAGCCCAGCGCGATTGTTACCACAGGAGGTTCTTTGCTCTCCAGAGCAGAGCCCTGGGTTTTGCAGGTATCTTCTCCAGGAACAAAGTAGTTGGGAAACGGTAGTGAGGATTTTGATGTCCCTGAGGCCTCGGGGAGAACAGGGGGCAAGCCAGCAAGCCCTTTGAGTCACTCTGGGCCTTAATCCTTGGTCCTCTAGCAGGGCAGAGGTCAGCAGAGAGCAGGGCAGCTCAACAAAGCAGGGAAACAGTTCCTTAGAACAGTCAGGCACAGCAGAGTGGCAATCCTTCAGCTCAGCAGCCTTTGCTCCAGTAAGGTTTCTTCCATGTCCAGTAGTGTATTGATTCGATAGGGCCAGAGCTCTAATGCTTATACTCTGCTTTTTGTGTAGGGGGTGACTTCAGAAGAGCCTTCTGAACTGCGCAAGGATCCTTTTCAGCTCAGCCCTAGCAGTAGGGGGTAAGTCAGTCCTTTGTGTGAGGGCAGGACACAACCTATTCAGATGTAAGTGTGAACCTCCTCTCCCTGTCAAGGAAGACTATCAGTATGCAGGTGAATGCAGATGTATCCCCTGTCACACCCAGCCCTTACAAACTCTAGAGCCCCTTCCTGCACAAAAATAATCCTGCCTATGTTGGCGCTAGGCAGCAATTTGTGCGCCAACACAGAGGGAAAGGACAGGAATGCACCACATTTCATAAATAAGGTGCATACCTGCCCTTTCACATTGGTGTAGGGCAGCGCAGCAAGAAGACTTGCGGCGCTGCCCTACGCGCATGCCTCATAAATGAGGCCCGTTGTTTTTAGCCACACCTTTGACCACGCCCCCATGCTCACTGACTTTTGGTTTGCTAAACATTGTTTAATTTATTTCCCCAATGTAAAAATGATTTGCTGTGGGAATTGGGGGCATTTATGGTTGTCGATTGTTGCAGCGGCGGCCAGCTCAGGTAAGTGCGGTGAGGCGGGAGCGGGAAGTCGACAGATGACGGAATAGGTATAATTAAATAAATAAGTAATACCTATTCCGTCATCCGTCGGCTTCCCCCCCCCCCCCCGCCGCGCCCTTCCCCGCCCTACCGCACTTACCTGAGCCGGCCGCCGCTGGATAGTTGGCATTGATGAGGAGGACCAAGTTCTATAAATTTTTGTCAGGAGGGGGTCCTGACGCCTAAACAATGTTGACAGGGGGTCTCTGCATCAAAACGTTTGAAGACCTCTGCTCTAGAGAGTATGCACAAAGTGTAGCTGTCACCCAGGCCAGACGTTGTATTGGAGGCAGGCTGCAAACACACAGAGCAAAGATAAATGCAGAGAGATGTCCACTTTCTAAAAGTGGCATTACTAGAATGGCAATGTCAAATCCAACTTTACCACTAAAGAGGATTTATCATCACCATTCCAAAGATATGAAACATGAAGTAGCTACTCATTACCATTCAGAAATTACAGCTTAATAGGTATTTTAAGGAATCCCCAATGCTAGCCTATGGAAGGAGTAGGCCTCACAGCAGCGAAAAAGGAATTTAGCTATTTGTCACTGCCAGGACATGTAAAACTTAAGAGTACATTTCCTGCCTTTCAGTTACACAGCACCCTGCCCCAGCGGCGGTTGGTGCAGGTAAGCGCGGTGGGGATGTCAACAGTCGACAGAATAGGATTTATGTATTTATTTAATTTTCCCTATTCCATTGTCTGTCGACATACCCCGTTCCTCTCAATTCTGTAGTTTAAGGAAAACTTGAAATGTAGATTTAAAACAATATCTACCCATCGTATTAACAGTTAAGGGAACCAAAGAAATTACTTGGTTTCTTTTCTCTCTTCGTGATCAATAAATGTCCTTCCTAATGTTGAATAGCTGATCCTCACCCACCTGCAGCATACCCGACCAGAAAAAGGAAGCCTAATGCATATGGTTATTTACAGATGGTTAAATATGAACCCACAACACCCCACCCCAAAACCTTGAATCCCCATACCAAAATTATCATTGGTTTGGGTCCTAAGCATGTTTTGGAAATATGAAGTTTTGTGTGGGTACCTTGTCGTGCCCAACATCCTAAGATGCTCATTAGGAGTGTAGTATTAAAACTGACTCAAAATCTTCCTAAGGGAAAGGTTTTCCCTAACGTTCCACGTTGAAGTGCACAGAATGAGTAAAAAAGGTGGAAATCACTGTATGCGCACCATTTTCCACATTATTCCTCATTCCAGGCACTTTCCGCAGTGCACATTTTGTATGGGTTTTCTTTGTGAAATACGCACATTGAAAGAAGCGTACATTGAGAGAATGCTGTTTTCCTGCACAATCCTGATTCAGGCATAAACTCCTGCATCCGAATTTCGATTTTTGGCAAACTTGTTTTAAGCAGCTAACTAGATCCCAGATGTATTCAGACAACACAGAGATCCACATCAAAATAGAACAAAAACTACTTTGAAATCAGCATGCTGCCTACATGGTGCCTAGATGCACCAAAACTAACTTTGCCTCAGTAGTCAAAAAGCAAGAAAACCCTAATGGGCTTTATAAGCCCTTCTTATTTTGTGCGAACTCCAGGGTAACATTCCTACACCAATCACCAAGGTTTAGAATACGGGAGTCTTTAATGGTAGAGTTTCAGATTATTTTTCTCTTCTTAGAGGAGTGCAACAAGGGTTTCCTTTATCACCTTTATTGTTTGTCATAGCATTGGAACCCTTTCTAACTAAAATCAGACAGGATGATCATATCTCCAGTTTCCAATTTGGCTCTCATCAGGTTAAAATGTCTGTACATGCTGATGATATCCTTTTATATTGTTCTAATCCAGCAACCTCTCTCCCTCCTTTCCTTCAGCAAGTTGACACATTTTCTCAGTTATCAGGCTATCGGCTTAATACTGATAAATGTGAAGTCTTACCTCTAAATGTTCTATGTCACAAACAATTTTTTAATAGCACTGTTTTTTCCTGGCAACCCTCAAAACTAAAATACTTGGGCCTGTGGTTCTCTCCAACTATTCCTGAGACTTTAAAATTAAATTTCGATCACATTATCAAATCTTTAAATAATACTATTGCACGTTGGCACCCTCTTTTCCTCTCTTGGTGGGGGCGAATGGATTCGATTAAAATGATGCTCACCCCTCTGATCTTATATATTATTTCCATGATTCCTGTTCATATCCCTGGATATTATTTTTTTTAAATTGACTCACTTTTAACAAAATTTCTTTCGAAAGATAAACCTCCTCGAATAGCCTTGTCCTCCCTAAAAAAGACAAACCTAATGGAGGCCTTAAGTTTCCTGACTTCAAAACTTATCATTCTGCTTTTTCCCTAAAACAGGCTACTTGATGGCTCTCTTCTGAGCTTCCTTTACATCCTCCATTGTGGTTAACTATAGAGACATTTTTCATTACACCCTTTGATTTTCAGGAAATCCTTACTTTCACTAATAATACTTCTTTATTGTGTTCTCCCATTATATCTCATGCTCGTAAGCTTTTAACTCCTCTTTTACCTTCCTCATACCCTTCGGTCATTTCTCTTCATCAGCAACCCATTTGGCATAATAAATCATTACGAATTAAGAATCGTACCATATATTGGAGATCTTGGAGATCTAAGGGCTTACTTTGGATATCTTAACTACTTTTGTCTAATAATCAACCCTTATCATTTACTGAACTCCAAATAAAGTTTTCATTGCCTGCTACCTCCAGATCACAATATGACCTTCTACTTCCCTCCCTGAATCAATATCTTCTTACACTACCAAATACTTCCAATCCCCCTACAACATGCGTCACACTTTTCCCTATCTTAGATACTTCCTCATCCGCTTCTACTATATATAAGAACTTACTACTACCCTCTGATAGACTCAAATCGAAGACTGAATTGGCCTGGGAAAAAGATTTAATACAATGCTGGCCAACTACTACTTGGGATAAATTATGGCTTAAGCTTCATAAGACCTGACGAGCTGCAAATACCACACAGGCTCTTTATTTTGTTTATCAGCGCCTGTTACTTTCTCCTGCGACACTAGCATCTTTCTCACCAAATACATCTTCTACTTGTTGGTCCTGTTCCTGTTCCACTCCTGATATAAAACACATGTTATTCGAATGCCCTAATATCCACCAGTTTTGGCAGTTAGTCTGGTCCCAAATTAAAAAGATTTTTAAAGTTAATGTACCCTTTTCTTTACTCAATATTTTCTTAGGCTCCTTGTCACCTCATTGGCCTCAATCACCATTGAATTTTGAGCTGTTAGATTTACTGTTAGCTGTTGCTTTTCACTTAATAACCTCAAATTGGAAACAAGCAGATAAAGTTACTTTTAGATCTTGGTGGAACGCTGTATGTTTTCATCATAGACTAGACACGAATTATGTTTCCCTTATTTCCTTAGCGATTAAAAGAGATCTTTTATGGCTTCCACTAACTACATATTTATCTTTGCCTGCTTCTTCTGCTGTTAAAGTTATTACTGTATCAGATGACGTACGGAAACCACCGTAATTTCACCATGTTGTCTTTTCTTTAACATATTAGTAGTTGTTTTATGCTCATATACTTATACTATGTTATTTAATTTTTCATAATATTATGCTTACATTGTTTATTCTCTTATCTCTTTTACTCTTAGGTTTTTTAAAGTAATGATACATTGTTCCCTCCCCCCTTACCTCTCTTTCCCTCCCTCCTCATACTTTTATAGTCCATTTATTGAATTTATTATGTTCTGCGCACAGCATGTTAAGCCATAACCGTTACATATCTTTGTTTTTTCTTATGATCTCTGTGTTAAATAGGATTTATTATATTTATTATATTGCTGTTCATTTTTCTTGTTTGTTCTTAACCCCTTCCGTGCTCATGACAAGCTCAGCTCGTCATGCTGCGCGGTAGCGCTGTGCGCATGACGAGCTGAGCTCGTCACGACCCCACCCGCGATCGGAATGTCCAGCATACGAGCGGAATTCCGATCGCGGTCAAGGGGTTAATAAACTCAAACTTTAAAAAAAAAAAAAAAAGAATACCGGAGTCTTGTTTGATAGTGATCTCTGTCACCCATCAAGTAAATGCTGTCTTGGAGAATGCATTCCTTTCCCCAAAACATCGATGTAACTCTTTAATTCTAGCTGTGGTCTCATTTAAAGCTAGATTACTGCAACTCCAAGTACGCCGACGTCCATAAGAGTCTTTAATCAAACTACAAACAGTCTAAAATTATGCTGTTTTAGTCATACTTAGTCTAAAATGCAATGATCACCTCAGGGTGCTCCACTTTCTTCCCATGCCAGAGAAATCAGGATTCAAACCTTGTGCTTGGTCATCCATTCTCATCATGAGCAGGCTCCATCACACTTCAAGGAAGCCCTGCATCCGTACCAGCTTCTGAGACTCTTGACATCTGCCTCCAGAAGCCTACTGTTAATTTATCTGTACAAGATCTCACAAGATCTGGTGAAAGAACCTTCCATGGACAACAAGGATAAACCCTCTGAAATTCCATATCTGGGAAATCCATCTTTCCCACTTAGGCTATGGCCTGCAGAATAGAAATAGACTCTAAGTTTTCTACAAACCTTGATGATGATTGCATCATATCTGCCTCCATTCGGATGGATGCTTAAGGCAGATGAGCTTATAAATGGACTGTTTGAAGAATTGTCCATCTAACCTGTTATTGCAAGATAGAGTCTCATAGCTAAAGCACTTCAGTAAAGGACACCTCCAGCCTCTCGACTGTTTTCATTGACTACATAGAGGCATAGAGGATACCTTGATCTAATTACGTGGCTTGTATCTTGTTAAACCACTCCCACCCGCCCCCATGGCTGGTCCTCTAGCACAGTGGTTTATGTGGTATTCAGCGTTCTAAAAGCCTGAATAAAATAAATAAAATGTTTCGTAAATTGTATTTCCTTTGATCAGTAATAGGAACGGTTAATTTTCATTTCCTGGTTTGCAAAAATGCACATCTGTCTTCCCCACTTTGCTTTTCACCACCAGGTGGCCTCACTGGTGCCCGTGTTCTTCAGCATCTGTTCCTGAAGAACATCAAGCTATCATTCTACAGGTACAGTTGTCCCAGAAATGTTGGTGCCTGTAGAGAATGTACTTAATTCACTGGAAATAGAAGACAACTCTCTTTTGTCTCTGGGGATAGAGAGAAAGCAGAGGTACACAGGATAACAGAACTGAATGGTAATTGTAATATATTATTTCTTCTTTTTTAATGGAACCTTGGTTATAGATTCCACAGGGGCCCATGTGAAGAGTTATGAATGTCTTAGGGTTGAGGGCCAGCTCTTTTTTCTTAGAGCTCCATGGAGGGAAAGTGTGTACTTTCAGATAAATGGCTTGGGGGGGAAACAGTGCTTAATTTGAACCAGTGTTTCTCATTTTTGGGATCCGGCACTTAATTTTCCGCATCTGATATTTACTGAGTGCAAGAGAGGGACAAACACACAAATCAGAAAGACGATGGAAGAGAAAGACGGCAAAACCGTCACAAAGGGAGAAAGCATGACCCTGCACGAGCGGGAAAAAGGGGGCAGGGAGTGTGTATTATTGGATTAAAGACTACCAACCTTGGTACTTGGCATGCCGCCATTGAATTGCACCGGTCGCCAGCTTCCGAGCAGAGGTTTCAGCACCAGCAATCTCTCTTTCACAAATAAATCACAGAGAAGAAGCAACTGAATTCAGTGATCTAGATAAAGATGAGGCAGGGAGGAAAACCTGAATTGGTGCCTCGGTTCAAGTATTGGACAAGAACAGCTTCAAGGTGGCCTTCCAAAAATGGTGTAGTATAGGTTTTTTTCATTTTTAAAAAAGAAAAAAGAAATCAAAAGCACACACACATATTTGTGGTAGCTAGCTTTGAGATCAGATGGCTTTCCTGCACAGCAGCTGTGTACTTTGGACTGGTTAACACTCTATTTGCCCTGCTTTTTAAAGGCAAGTAGGCCGTGCATGCCCAGGTGCCAGTGCCATTTTAAGCATTTGGGTGTCGCAAAACATATTCAAGGCCTTCTGTTCTCAACAGCTTTGAATGTATTACCCATTTATAGCTAATATTGAATTATACATTAAACTTTCAGAAATTAGTGCACACACAAAAAACCATACTTTCAAGCTGCATCGTCTCCACCAGCCAAACGGTACTAAAAGAAAGCTTGAGCAAGTGTTGAGAAAGCCATTTGTTTTCGCACTTGGTTCTATCCTTTTCCTCTCGTTATAGGAAACATGTTAAGAGTAACTTGGAGGATGTTTAGTTGTGTAGTGCATAATTTTAGAAGACATATGCTGCAGAGCCTGAAATTGTAATTGTAATTGCTGATTAGTTATAATCACAAATAATTTCCCACTCACAATTGCAGTTCTGCATGCAAGTGTGAAAATCAAAGTACTGCTCTGAGGGTTTTTGCCAATCCATTGAATGAAATCTGAAAATTGTCTCCATAATTCTCTTTCCCTGCCTTGTCCCCCTCTGCTCTCTCTTTGTGTTCTTTGCTCTAAATAAACAGAGAGCTCCATTTCCACTGAGTAAGAGAAACGGGAAGAGGCTGGAGGAAGTAGGAGGAGGGAGAGGACAGAGAACTGTGTAGCGAGAGAGGTGAAGCAGAGAGGATGGAGCTAAAGGCAGAGATGATTTAGAAAAATAGGTGAGCTAGACAGAGACATAAGGTGGGAAAAGAAGTGGAGACTGACAGAAATAATGGTACAGAGAGGTAAAAAAAAGAACAGGTGCTTAGAGAAAGAGAGGAACAGAGATAGATAGGTAAGGTTTTAGAGTGAGGTAGATACGTAGTGAGGGAGGAGGGTGATTTTGATAGGACGAAGGAATATAAAGAGGAAGAGGGGTGGAGCACACCGAGGAGGTGAGGTACTGAGAGGGGTGATGTAGAAAGAGGGGCTTTTTAGTGAGAGGTAGGGGTAAGGATTCGAGAAAAGTATAATGCGCTGCACGGTAGAGAGAGGCATTCATTTAAAGAATGGGGAGCAATGAGAAGTCTAGACGGACAAGTCATGTAAAGAGAATAGTGAGATAGAAAGGTAGAAGAAGAGAGAGGGGTGAAGAGCATGAACAGAGATAATGGAAGCTTGGTGAAGCAGAGAGGCAGAGGTGCAGGAGAGAAAGAACGGTTGGGTTGATGCAGAGGTGGAGAGAACTGTGAGATAGAGTAGGATTAAGAGGCAGAACTGTGGAAGAGAGATGTATAAAGAGAGAACGGTGAAGTAGGAAGAGGTAGTTGAAATAGAGACAGTAGTGCAGAGGGAGATGAGAGAGGAGGTAATCGTAGAGAAAGAGAGGTAGCAAGAAAGGAGTTAGGCAGTGAAAGAGGTGAGATAGAGGGAATGGAGGTGCAAAGAGCAAGTGGAAGATGAGGCGATGAAGGAATGTTGAGGTAAATTGAGAAGTTAGAAAGTAAGAGAGAGGGTAGAATTGAGAGAGTGGTTAGGTTGGGGGAGAAATAAGGTTGAGAGAGATGAGGAAGAGAGTGGTGAGGTATAGAAAGGGCTGTGAGAGGTAAAGAAAGGTGAGGTAAAGAGAGACAAAGAAGAAAGTGCTCAGGTATTTTTATTTTATTTATTTATTTATTGCGATTTTATATAGCGCGAACATTACCCGAAGGTGTCGGAGCGCTTTACAAAAGAACCAGTTGCGTTACATAAGGACTTTGGATTACATGAGTTACATACGAGATACAAACAGAAAAAATTGCAAATGTACAAGTTGTAAAGTCACTCAAGGAGGAGATATAAACAAGAAAAAATTGGAAATGTACAAGTTGTAAAGTCACTCAAGGAAGAGATACAAACGGAAAACTCTAAAATCACATAGGACTGGTAGTAAGTACAAAGGTCTACTACATATACTAGCGATTAGAGTTCTATATATACAAATAGTAAGTTCACTCAGAATTACATTTTAACAGCGATTAGGTTTGGACAATTATATATTACATATTTACATATATATATATTTATGAGTTACAGAAGCATGGCTCAGGCATAGGGAAAAAAGCAGGCAAGGGGAGAGAAATTCAGGGGAGAGAGGAAAGGAATAAGGGAGGTAGAAAGAGTGAGGGATGGAAGAGGTAGGGGAGGGGGTGATGAGTGATGGGATCTGCTCTGTCCACACCGGACCCCCGGGCCCCCCCGCCCTGACCCACCGCAGTGCAAGGCCCGCTCCTCAAAGCCAACCCGGGCCAGGCCCATAAAGCCACCATCTTGAGTGCGACAGGCTGGGGGGAAGATCGTTCCAGGGAGCACACCTCGCTGAGATAAGGTCCCCAGAGCCGTCGCTTTATGATCGGAATACGTTCCGCCGCATGAGGTATGGAGACTGAGGGGGTTTAGAGAGAGCTTAAGTAAATGGAGGAGAGATACTGGGAGACAAGTGAGAAGCATGAGTTGGGGAGAGACTTGCAGCCAGATAGTAGAGAGGTAGTGATGTACCGAGAGTGGTACAGAGAAAGGTGAGGTTATGAAAGGGAGGTCGAGAGAGGTGAGTTAGACACAGGTGAAACAGAGCGAGAGGTGGCAGGCACATAGGGATGTAGAGACAGGTAGGGTGAGTGGAAATAAAGAGAAAGGGCTACGACAAAAGAGGTGATGTGGAGAAAGAGAGAAAACAAGAAGCTTCTGTCTTGATTTACTTACCATTAACTGCCTGAGAGTGAAGGGTTAACAGCACCACGCCCAGCTGTCAACTTGAAAAAGCATCTGCTTTTTTATTGGCACCTGAAGATTTTCTGAGTTTACCGATCACTTTACCAGGGGGACCTTGGAAGGTGGGGGCCCTGGGCAGTTGCCCCTTTCCTCATGCCTAGAAATGGCTCAGCCAAGTTCTAGAGGCCCCAAGGCACCCCTGCGGGAGATATTGTTGCCCGCACTATTAGCTTAAAACCATCGTGTGGCGCCAGCACTTAGTTCATACACAAGGCTGAAAATTCATTAAGGCAATTTTAGACAGTTGCCTAGAGCAACCTAAGGTGGACGCCCTACATTGTTAGGCAAATGTTTACAGTAATGCCTCTTAATACAGTGTCATATTTCAGAAAGGTAGTTTGACCGTATGTTGGGGACTATATTTCCTGCTCTGTGGCCAATGCTAGAGGCTGAAGCGTACCGGGGATCATGGCTTGATTGTGGTGGTCAGGGATTTAAGTGGGCCGGGTCCTGCCGGTGCTCAGCACCGGCAGTTCTAAAAACCAGGTACTGAGACAAGTCCCTATCTGGATTTCCATTTTCGCCCTCACACTCAGAGTGAAAAAAATCTTAACTCGGCAGCAGTACCACCCTTCAATGGCCTTTGATTTAACTTCAAAGAGACTTGTTACAGTTATTTTAGTCTCGTCATTTCAGAACTGAAGCTTTTTCAATTTTTTATGCAACAAAGTGATAGCTGTTACTTATTTATCTTATGCAACTAACAACCATTGACAAGCCAACAGTCCTGGCTTGTTTTAGCTGTAATGCCAGTTGTTGTATTGTATTTGGATGCAATAACAGAAAGAGTCAGCAAAATACCAGTCCGGTGGCACAACATGCTAAGCACAGATTTTTTAGCTTTCATTTTCAAGCCACACCCTAAATTACATAGGTCACGCCCCTTTGAGAAACATCCCGCCAACCTCAGTTTTTTCATCCCATTGAAGCCCTGGTGGTGGTGCTGCCTGCATACACTGGCTATGTGCACACCTGGCCGGTAAACAACCCTGACCACGAAACCGTCACCCCGCATGTTGTTACAACGCAGTCGTTACAACGACCGCGTTGTAACAACGCATACCATTACCACGCAAAGTCGTAACCACGACTTGCGGAGGGGGGAGAAGGTGTTGGATTCAAAATCCAACACCTTCCCTACTGTCCGCACAGACTGGAGATGGAATAGTAAATTATACTATTCCAACATCCAGCGCCCCCTTCCGCAAGTCGTGGTTACGACTTGCGTGGTAATGGTATGCGTTGTTACAACGCGGTCGTTGTAACGACCGCTTTGTAACAACATGCGGGGTGACGGGCAGCGGGAAAAAGAGGCATATTCCACCTGGCCACATTAGGGTGTTGAATATGCCCAGACATAGACTGTGATTTGATTGTCTGAGCCGGATCCAGTCCTGCTGCAGCTAGCCGCAGTCAAGCCATACCCTTCCTTGGAGGCATGCGCCGAAAGCGAGAGCCAATGGAAGTAGGCAGGGCACAAGTCGGGGGTACATGCGGGTACACGGCGTCCACCCACTCTTTTCACAGGGTGGATGCCGTCCCCCCTGCTAAGAAGTTGGGCCCCACAGAAATATGTTGAACTTGTCCAAGCGTAATTTTGAAACACCAGGACAAGTTCATCAGCTCCTGCACGTTGTCTGCTTTGGATTCCCAGCAGCAACGTGCAGGCAGCGAGGGGGCTTTTTTCCCACCTCCAGCTGGGCCGAAGTTAAGGGGCCATCAGGCCTCCTTTTGATCGAGTTTGGGACTGGAGGCGTCCTGGAACCTCGCAAATGCACGGGCGAGAAAACAAAAAAAGCACACAGCTTGTTATCTCTTCACAGGTAGTTTGTTGTATATAAGTGCATGCACTGTAAGAATGTCAGATGTGTTGGTCTGTCTCAGTATTTACACAAATAACAATTTAAATAGCACTATTTTATTTCTTTTATAGCGCTACTCATCCCAATGCAGAGTGTTAGAGCACTTTGCATAACATACACATTATCCATTCCAAATAAATCATGTAAGTGTGTAAATTAATGTACAAGATGTTACATGAGACAGTCAGGGTTACAAGGTGTAGGAGTCAAATACACTTCATAGCTCACTGTGGTCTACTAGAAGGATTACAATTTATTAACTACAAGTAACAAAAGGATCTCTGTGTTCATAGCAGTAATCCACTGACCTATCTACATAAAATAAAAATCTGTGATCTGCATGTTACATGATATGCTTTGCAGGAGACATTTTTTTTTTAAACATATTTTATTGCATTTTCAGTTGGCATATAACATATACATATCAGAGCATCACTTCCAGTGAGGTCACTTCCTGTGATGCCACGTGGAATGTCACGCGTCGTGATGTCATGTGCTTTGATAGCACGCGTCATGATTTCACTTGCATACTGCCTGACTTGGTCAGTCCCCCCACTTCTTTTTTTAGGACTTGTGCCCTGGAAGTAGGGCTGCCTTAGACGCTTGACACCCCTCTGTGCAGGGCAGTGCTAGAAATGGACCAGGATTTACTCTAGTGAGCCATAAATGTGGGTCAAGGAGTGGAGGCAGAAAAGGGGCATAATCACCAGAAGCGGCCATGAAAAGCAGCATAAGAGCAGCAAAGTTGATGGCTCATTATATTTCTTTAAAACGGACCCCAGATAAATTGACAGCATTGATAAGGATAACATTTAGGGGTTTACAACATTGTGCAATTTTTTTACAAAACCACAAAAATGATACAAAATAACAGAAATATCGCAAAATGTGGTTTGCCGTTGTCTCAAGTGAAATGTTCGTGCAAGGACACACTTCACGTAAAAAAAAGTATGAGATATTGACAAGAGACTTGTGGTGGCAGAAAATGTCTCTGCAAGACATTTTCTATTCAAACCAGTCTCCCACAAAACAATAACATAAAGTGTGACATTTTGTGAATTCTGTGCAACGAGGAATTTCGAAAGTGTAATTACAATTCTGCCAATGCGTAGCACAAATGGGATAGTACATTTGTTCTGGCATACTTAATTGGTCACAAACAGGAGGAATGTTAACAAATCTTACCGGGTTAGGGCACCTGCTGCTGAGATCTTTGTGTGTCCAGCAAGTTTTAGAGTTGAATAAATGTAAGCTAACTCTAATGTTAATGTAGGAAAAATCTGCTGGAGAAATATGCATGCAATCTTCTGACAGGTTTGACTCGTTATAAAATAGCATAAAAGGTTAATGTACATGCTGCAGAGAAAGATGTGTATTGCGCTGTGGTCGAAGTGGGGAAAAATAAGTAGGGGAACTGTGGGCAGAGAATCAGAGAGTGGGAATAACCTGAGATTTTGGCTCAGTGGGCGGAGTCAAAGGTGTGGCCAGAAAGAGCAAAACATCCTAATTTTTAGCATTTGTTTGGCATTTCACTGACCAGTTACAGCTTATTACGTTATTTAATTCAACCAGTGGATACACGTTTATTTAAGGTTTAATATGAGTTGTTGACATTAAAATACATTCACAAAGTGGGATAAGTTTCCAATCACAGAATGTCCCAAATACGCTTAAAAGTGGAATTACAAGCCATTTGTCTCTGAGACATGCAGTTTGTGTCATCAGCACTTCTCCCTTTTTCCACAAGAGCAGTTCAAACACAAATTTCAAAATATCCTAGTTTGCAAATGTTTTCCACATAATGGCTCTGCCATATTTGCGACATAATACATCATCTGCTGCATAATCTGACAATTTTAACTAAAAAAATGTTTGTAACTCCAACGGATCAAAAGTTACTAAAAAATGTTACTTGTGCTGCTGCGAAGTGGAGGGCCCTTTGCAATGGTTGACTGGTCGCCTTTCTCATCGCATTTGTATGCTACACTGGTACTAATGAGGCAATATCTTTGCAAAGACTGTTAGTATGTGTAAAAATTTCAAAATAATAAAGTATCAGAAATGTACTGCATTACGTTGCAGCCATTTTTTTGCTGCATAATTTAGTCAACACTGCAACGTAATTTTGTCCTCCATTGCTGCATAATTCAAGTGGCCCCAAAGCAGCCAGCACATGTTAAAAGTGCTTGTGGATGAAGCAGAGAGACCGTGAAGTTTGTGAACTTAGTTAGGTGTGCGTGCGTTGCCGATCCCTGCTGAGTTGAACTAGTACTGCTGAAACAAGGCCAATGGAGGTACCAATGGGTGTGGCAAACTGGCCTCAAGGGTCCTGTGACCTCAGTGACAAAGTCACTGACACTCTAGGGTGTGCTGCTTCGTAGGCCTGCCCGCTAGAATGGAGGTGAACTTCAGTATGTATTGTGGTCGACAGGCCTTCAAGGTTAAGCCCCACTTACCACCGCTAGGGTCCACCTGCTGGTGCTAAGACACCAGGGCTTCTAAGGTCTAGCGGGCCTTCTAAGGTCTAGCATGGGAATGTGCTCCCTCAAGAGAGTGGTCTGGTGGACTGGTCATGAAGGCTGAACCTGGTTTCCCTTTTTCCAAATTCGGCAGCTCTGGCCATAGTGCCACATCCTCTCCCCCACTGAACAACATATTGCCCCCACTGAGAGAAACTCGCACCACCTTCAGCTACAACCCAATTGTGCCCCGCTATAAACACTTGGATGCGAATCAATTCAATTTATGCACTAGACAAGAGTAATATGCTGCCTGAAAAAAAAAGTAACAACATCCTGGAAAAAGCAAACACTCATAGGGAATGCAAGATTAAGTAAAGCATGTGAAATGTAAGCAGAAACAACACGGTAACCTTAACACTTTTACACTCATTATTCAGAAATCAATGAGTGTTTTTGCCTGAAATGTTAAGGACATGAGTACAGGGACCGGAAGGGACCAGTTTCAATGTCCATTGCTTATATTCTTAAAAAACATAAGCAGTATGGTTTAAAAAGACCACATCCCTGATCACAAAGCTGCGGTACTCCTTTAATAAACTAAAATAAGGAAAACAGGTAATAAGGATCACATTAAACATTTTCCACTCCACGCATCAACCAGGTAGTGCAGTACACCAGGAATGGTGTACTTCTCCACCCCGGGAAAACAATGTTGTTCAAAGAAAGAGGAGAAAACGAAAGTAGTGCTTCACTGGCAAACTCTATAAAGTGGCGCTAATGTGTTTGGGTGTGAATAAAACCAATCTGGACACTTTGCAACCACTCTGTCTTACTTTATGCAGTTATTTATTTATTTTTCGTATTTTTAACCTTTTTTTACTCGCCTTTCGGAGGCTGCACTTTGGAATAGAAAAATGTCAGAAAAAGACATTTCCAGCAAAAGTGTTTCTTTCTTTTTTGGATCCATTTCACAGGGGAACGAATAAGGGAAAGGAGAGGAAAGACAGGGTAAGAGCTGTTTGTTGAAGTCATAGTTTTCAGTAAGTGTGGAAGAGCGAGACAGAAAGAGAGGAAATAAGAGGAAGAGGAAGAAAGAGAGGGGAGGGGAAGCTGCCAGCGGCAGAGCAGGAGAAGTGGACCCTGTCCTTGTCTTCTCTGGACAAGAAGGAAAAGACAGAGTCCTTTCCCTTCTCTGCCGACCCCACACCACCCGTCCCCGTAAGGCCACAAACGGCTGAGCCTTATCTATAGGTCTTGGCTATTTCTGCCGTCCTGGGGTGCATTTTTAAAATAGAAAGGGTAGGGGAACAGATTCTATTAAATTAAAAAAGTTGGGGCATGCCGTGTCCTTCCGATCCTGCTCACTTCGACCACTGGTATTGTGCTGTACCCATATTCTGATCATATGCAAGACAGTTCTGTGCAATGAATGCTATATAAATTTGTATTAATGCAATTACATAATAGACTATTTGGTAATAGCATTAATTACACCATAGATAAATATATACCTCAGGAGCGGTACGTGCAGGTAAGAGTGGTGGGGCGAGGTGAGGGGGAGTCAAAGTATGACGACGAGGAAAAATAAAATTTTAAAAAGAAAAACACTTAATTTGCACTCGCTGCATCGCCGACAAGGTAATATGTATATATATATTTTTTAAAACACTTACCTTGCGCTCGCCGCATCGCTTACTCGGCGATGCGGTGCGTGCAAGGTAAGTGGTTTTCTTTTTTAAAATTTTATTTTCCCTCGTCTTTGTCTGTCCACTCCACCCCACCGCTCTTACCTACACGGGCCGCTCCTGGTATATCTGTAATGGCTACCGACAAAGATAAAGAGTGGTGGGGCGAGTGGCGGGCAAGCCGGGTGGGCCCCGTGTGGAGCATGTAGGGAGAACGCACGGCGGGGGGTCAATAAATAAAAATAAAATAAGACTTACCTGGTGCTGCTAGCTGCCTCATGCTCCTCTGCATCCATTTCCTGGTCCCAGCAGTCCCTGAGTCAGAATCACAGACTCCCCAGCCAATCCCCGCGCTGCTCTCAAACATGAGAGCAGCACGGGGATTGGCCTGAGCGGGCTGAATTAGCGCTCGCTCAGGCACAGGGAGTCTGTGCTGTTTCTCCAACTGAGCTGTGCAAAACAGCTGGGTTGATGAAACCTAAGTGCGCATGTCAGTTTGGCCGGCCTAAGACGGCCTACCAAACTGACAGGCGCACTTAAAAGTGCACCAATCGCTCCTCCTCCCCCCTCCCACGGCCCCGCCCCCTCCCTGAACACGCTGGCTGAGCCTGCAGGTGAAAAATAAAACGATAATAAAATATTGTTTTATTTTTCAGCTGCTGGCTTGGACCAGTGGGGTGACGCTCCTCCGGCATTGCAGAGCCGGACATTCTTAAAGGCACACACAGACCTACACCTCTTACACAGAACGCTTGAGAAAGTCAAAAATCCCTTCTAAATCTCAGTTTATTTCTTGGGATCTTGCGTAGTGACCTGCTGGGTGTCTTTCTTTGCTCTGATAGGCATTTTTCCAAGTCAGCAGTAAGGTGTTACATTCCAGCAGTCGCGTTGACCTCCAACTCCTCTAGCTAGGACAAGGCTTGGACAAAAGGAATTGATGATTGTCCTTTAAGAAAACGAATTATGCTGAGCCCTGCTGTAAAGTAAAGTGGGAGCTTTTGCTTATCTCCTGCAGGCTGCTGCTCCTCCCAGGAAGCAAAGACACCACTATGTGCACACAGGCATTAGTGACCGCAAACTGCACTAGGACACAGGCAATAGGATTTACACAGGCCTTAACATCTCTGGCTCAGTTATAGCTGCCGGATCCCGCTGGATCCCTCTCCATTCCAGCGCTGGTGAAAGGACTGACCCTCCACTGTTGTGAGAGGCATCCAAGCACCAGCCAGGTATAGTGACCACTTGTATTGCAACTGTTGCTTGCACTGGCTCTTTAGGAACCTGAACCGGTGGGTCAGCAGCTGGTCCTAAATAAAGATGTCCATCACATCTCCCAGATATGTCATAGTTAATAACTCACCCTCTCCTCTGCCCTAGGCTCTGTTGTATCTCCCCTCTCAATCCTGGATTCACTCACCATCCCACACAGCACTCACTCCTCTGTGCACCCGAAAGAACCACACCCTCCGACCACTTCAATCTCACTTCTCACAAGCACGCCTCAGGCCCTACTAGACTTCCTATCATATTATATCCCAGCACTCACTCACTCACTCCTATGAGGTCACTGAAAGATCTCCCCCACTCTCACCCCATGCCAACACTCACTCCTCTGAGGTCACTCCATAGCTCCTGCAGTCTCATCCCAAACCAGCGCTCTCTGCTCTGAGGTCACTGCCAGAACTAACCAGGCCTTGTACCACACCAGCACTCACTCCTCTGAGATCACTGCGAGAGCACCAAACCTCATCACACACTAGCACTCACTCCTGTTACCAATGGCCTATTTCCAGTTCACAGCACTTTACCTTCCATCTCCAAATTTCACAGCCACTACCGACCCTTGTACCCAATCTCTCATAACACCTTTCCGTTCCTCCACAGATCGAAGCCTGGTCCCTGGCTGTTCAGAAGTAAAGTCTTTCTTCCGAGTTCCCTGAAGCTTATGCCCTTCACCGTACAGCTGGCACTATCGGAGCCGCAGAACCGCCACCCCAATCACCCCTTCTGGTGGGGGGAGGAGAGAGAGAGAGAGAGAGCATGTCCAGTGAGCATATTTCCTTCTGCCTATGATCTGTTGCTTACGATCCCATAATGCACTGCCCTGGCCCTTTTCGCGCACGCGCCTACCTGCAGCATACAGTCATGGGCAGTGGCGGCTCCTGCGCTAAGGCGGAGAAGCGTCGCCCCACTGCTTTCAGCAGTGGAAATAAATGAAAAATAAAATGATAATAACTTGTTATTATCATTTTATTTGTTACTCCTGCGGCATCGTTGCAGGGCGGGATGCTGTGCTCTCAGAGCAGGGGGGAGGAGTGGTGGGCACACTGTAAGTGTGCAGTGACTGATTGGCCAGCCAAACAGTCATGTGTACTTTGCATGTTCTCCACCCAGGCTGTTTTACAGTCTAGGTGGAGAACATGCTCAGGCTCCCATTCCCTGGCTGAGCCCCGAACCACGGCGCTCAGACCAATCACAACGCTGCATTGCACCATTGTGATTGGTCAGGGGAGCCTGAATATGCTTCCTGTTCCTGGCTGGGAGAGAGCGGCAAGAAGACGGGGAAGAGACGCGGCAACGACGGAGGAGAGACGCGGCGAAGAGGTAAGGTTTTTTTTTCTCATTATTTTTTACAACCCTCTCCTCCAGTCCTACCACCCACAATCCGTGCCAGCCGCCACTCGTCATGGGTTCAGGTGAGGTGGAGGGGGCTGGGATCAGAAGAGAGACACACACTGCCCAGCTCATCGGCAGCTCTGTTCCTAAACAATGCACTGTTACCCCACACACCAGCTTGTCACTTCTTGAAAACATATTTGGTGTGTTCCCTAAATCAGGCTTATCATTCTTAGGGAATGTGCTCATTTTACCCCTGGGTTCAGCAATGCAATCGGTGTGCAGTCCAATGTGTACAAAGTAAATCTATGAAGTGACAGAAACAAATCACCAGGACGAGTCTCACTTTTGTACGGCTTTATGCGCACCCCTGCTCTCAAATGCAACATAACTGCAGTAGGAAAATACGATTTACGCATTGACAATTCGCTTTTCACACAGTTCGTCTCACTTTTCCTGTTTGGTTCTGCCGCCATTGTTTTTTATCATAATTGTGTTTAAATAGCACTTCACCCCTCTAAAAAGTGCTCCCCCCCCCCGACGAGGTGTTAAGGCGCCGATTGACTCTGACAGGGCTCAAGTCAAGGATAGGCGCTGTCTACCCACTATTTTCAGAGGGTAGACGCTGTCTACCCTGTTACAAAGCTGGCAGCTTTCAGCGAAGTGCCAGTGTTTAATTTGTAAAATAAAAAAATACGTGCTGGGGCTCTCGTCAGGGGGCCACTGCCGCTATGACCACCCATTGCCCCTGCCAATGACAGTACCAACACAACTACTAACCATCACACCCTACAAGTGTGACAGTTCAGACTATTCTCTGCCCCCAAAGCTATAAGAATGGCTTGGGTGACAGGTTCTAGTCATTCTAATGTACATTGAATTAATAAACAACTGTTGTTATGCTTATCTCTATATTAGACAAACAGTGCCACCATGTGGCTGACTGTCATAAGTGCCGGTGCTGACAATTAAGTGCTGGTGCCGAGCACCGGAAACCACTGGCTCAAATTAAGCACTGAGTGCCACATTCCTAGTACTTCTCCTTGATTTACAGAAATATGCCAAACTCTTCCTGGCATCATTTTCTAACACCTGGACACTTTCAGCAGCGCCTGCACATTGTCTGCTTTTGTTCTGAGCAGCAACGTGCAGACAGAGAAGGGGCTTATCAGATGCAAGGTGGACCCATAACAAAGGCCGAAGTTAAGTGGCGATTAGGCCTCTTTTTGTTGGAGTATCCTGGCTGGGAGCTATCTGGAGCTTCACACCTAGATGCAATGGAGGGGAAACAAATGCATCTCTTCACAGGTACTGAAATGCTTTTGACTTTGTTCAGTCCCTGTATATAAGAGATATATATGCATGCACTGTAAGAATGTCAGATGTGTTGGTTGACCCAGTATTTACACAAATAACAATTTAAATACCACTATTTTGTTTTATTTCTTTTATAGCGCTGTAGCACTAGTGTAGTGCTAAAGCGCTATAACAGAAATAAAACAAAATAGTAGTATTTAAATTGTTAATTGTGTACATGTGATGTAAAGCGCTCTGACACCCTGCATCGGGATGAGTAGTGCCATAACTCATCCCAATGCAGAGTGTCAAAGCACTTTACATCAAACGTACAGATTACACATTGACAATAAATCATATGTGTGTACATCAATATGTGTTACATAAGACAGTGAGGGTTACAAGGTGTGGGAGCCACATGTCCTTCATACCCTACTGTGCTCTATTGGAAGCACAGCAATTTATGAACTACAAGTAACAAAAGGATCTCTGTCTTAAAGGCAGTAACCCACTTACCTATTTGAATAAAATAAAAGTCTGTCATCTGTGTGTTACATAATGTGCTTTGCAGGAGAAGTATTAACTCTCTTTGATACTTTGATTCAAAACTAGGACTAGGCAAAACAGAGATCTCTCCAGCAAAAACGTAATCCTCCAGGTTATCTTATCATTATTATTATTCCCTGAGATTTAGCTGCACACAAAGATCACTGTAGCAGGTGCCTTAACCCCATCAGATATTTTAAAATACAGACATTGCAACCAATTAAGCAGAACAGATTTACTGCCACGTTTCTCCTTGTTGCCAATTTCTTTGTGGCAGGGTTTTTAAAAAATGCATATGTTGAGGCCCAGATTTTGCATCTGGGTTGCATCAGTATTTTGGCACAACCCCAATGCAAAATCTAATTTGTTAAATATTGTAATGTGCTCAAATGTACTCATGATAGACCTGCTACACTATTGTGAGGTCTTAAGATCTGATGTCACTTCCTGTGAGGTCGTGGGTTGTGATGCCACGTGTGATGTCACATGCCCTGATGTCCCTTCCTGTGATGTCACACACAGAGTGATGTCACTTCCTGTGATGTCGCGTGCAGTGATGTCACGTGCTGTGATGTCACACCCATTCTGCCTAACTTGGTGAGTCCCCCCACTTCTTTTTTTAGGGCTTAAGCCCTGGACTCCGAACATGGATAGGTCGCTAACGGGGTTCTGAGTGCATGTGTTTGTTTACATTCAAAATACGGGGGCAATAGACATCGCTCTTAATTTAGTTTTGCTCATAAATACGCCGGGTGCCCAAGTTCAGCTCAAGGACACTCATACAAGCCCCAGTATACCCTATAATGCCAGGTTCCACCATCAAATGTTGGATACAGACGATGCTCAAATTCAACCGAATATCCACCGTACAGTGCCATGTGCATCCGGAAGTCTCAAATGTCTTTGTGCCACCTTCAAGTGCCAAGGTGAAGTGATACCCATGTTGTTGTGTTATGTGAGGTAACTGCTTAATTGTACTGTGTTGTTATTGTGCTCTGTTAATTTGTACTGTTCCGTGCTGTATCGCTGTGTACTCGTGTTTTGTCACTTGTTGTGATTTACTGTTTTGTTTTATTGTGTTGCATATTGTCATACCATACGGTGAGCGGTTTTGTGTTATTCTGTTGTTTTTGCTTTACAATATTGTGTTGTGTTAATATTGTGTTGTACTGTGACTTTGGTGGCACTGTGTTATCGTTATGTTGTTGTTTGTTCTGCAGTTTTGCTGTAGGCATATTTTTGTGTTCTTGTGTGTCATGTAGTTTTATTGTCAGTCTTAAACAATTAATGCTGAGTTGCCAACATAGGGCAGAACACTCCATTAAAGTTACAGAGAACAAAAATAATTTACTAACATATATGATGCTAACCGAAGGCGGTAACACACCACTGCTACAGATCTACCACTTTATATGATGCCAACCAAAGGCGGTAACACACCACTGCTACAGATCTACCGCTTTATATGATGCCAGTCAAAGGCGGTAACACACCACTGCTACAGATGTACCGCTCTATATGATGCCAGTCAAAGGCGGTAACACACCACTGCTACAGATGTACCGCTCTATACGATGCCAGTCAAAGGCGGTAACACACCACTGCTACAGATGTACCGCTCTATACGATGCCAGTCAAAGGCGGTAACACACCACTGCTACAGATGTACCGCTCTATACGATGCCAGTCAAAGGCGGTAACACACCACTGCTACAGATGTACCTCTATATACGATGCCAGTCAAAGGCGCTAACACACCACTGCTACAGATGTACCACTTTATACGATGCCAACCAAAGGCGGTAACACACCACTGCTACAGATGTACCACTTTATATGATGCCAACCAAAGGCGGTAACACACCACTGCTACAGATGTACCTCTCTATATGATGCCAAACAGTGTAAATGCAGGTCACTAACCATGCCTTAAAAGATCACTTTAACAGGCACCCTTTATCCGATTGGCATGACGTCTCTTTAGATCGGTTGGTCCAAGCTACGTCCAGGAGGGCTCGATACTTGTTAGTTCCATATGAGATTAATTTACGTACAACTACGCTAGGATTTCTTTGAAAAGCCTGAATGCAGCCAGACCCCCTAACATGCTGTGGACGCCCCAGACTTACAAGGAAACCCGTGAGGGTGAGGCAGGGTTAGAGGCAGGCTCCCCTGACAGCCAGGCGGTTCCTCTCTGGGTGGTTCTGCCACGCACTGGCTGCCCCTCCCGCGCACTGGCACCCCACGCCCTGGGCGTGTGTTCTCGCCTTTCAAACACAAACCCAGTTCTGTGTGTTTACATATCACTCCTGCGAGGTGCTTCGAGGCCAACGCCTAGAAGCAGCCCGTGGCACTGACCCTAGTCCTGGCATTGATTGCACCCAGCTGTGGTACCCTCTGCCGAGGGCCACGCGCTCACGATCGATTTATCCATCAATAGAAATCATTTTGAAGAGCTGCTCAGCGACGGTGGTCGAAGGCGGGGTTCGAAGGCGGAACGTCAAGAAAACAGACTTATGTTTTGTATATATTTCAACTGCGAGTCTTTCGACCAAAATCTGCATTATACATTGCATTTTAGGATGAGTGGAGAGCGCAGTGAAGTCGACGCAGCTTTAAAGCTGTACCGAGAGCATAGAAATGTACACAGGACGAACAACACGTGCACGTGGCTACAGTTACGTTAGCGCTGTAAAGAGGCACGTGCACAGATGCACACGTATATAAGTACAGATACATATGTACAGGTGCACGTTCATGTGGGCGTATGGAGAGAGGCGCGCGGCTCTTTGGAATAGGTTTAGTGCTGTGTGAAGTTTAGTCCGATGAAATAGCGTGCACAGGTGTTCGTTCACGCATAGGTACAGATCTGGACAGAACCTGTAACATTTACTCGTGCAAACATTCACATGTTCACAATAACGAGCTTACTGGAGACGTACAGGTAAAGGTACATGCGTACAAATATACTAATGCACAGTACCACATAACTAAGGGCTGTTCTTCAGGTCCACCTATACAGTTAGCATACACAGGTGCTTATCTGCGTACATTGGTATACAGGGAAATATGCACCAGCATTTAGGCTCAAAACTGCACCGGTACAGGCACACTTCGCAGGATCAAATGCACGCTGATGGGAGAACTTATGTGCATATGTACATGTACCTTTGTTCAAGTTCATATGTTCCGTATGGGTACATATGCACATCGCATAGTAAGTATGCACAGGTGCCTGGCCACAGAATTGCACACTAGAATGTATGTTAGCACAAGTTCATATGTATGTCTGCTCATATGCGCAGGCACATGGGACAGCATAAATATGTAGCGGTACATAGGCACGTAACTCTATAGAGATGTTAGTCTATAGGTTACATGTACAAGAAAACATACACAGAACTGGGCATTAGCATAACTACAGGCACACGGGATTTAAATGCACCGAAGCTCCAGTACTTACGTGCATACAGAGTGCTGCATAGGTGCGGGTGAGCACAGGTACACTTGATTCAAATGTATATATGCTCAAGTACTTATGTGCATACGTAGATGTGCATAGATGCGGGGTGACGATGCCCATGTACAGGTACACGTGATTTAAATGCACGTATGCTCTGGTACTTATGTGCATACATACAGGTACATAGGAGCGGGTGACGGTGCCCATGCAGAGCTACATTTGCACAGGTTCAGATATACAAGTAATCGTACACAGCCTTTCGTGTTCCCAAGTCAGTCCCTGGCACATTACGCGAGAGGAGTGACTGAATTCTTACGAAAATATATTCACTCCTCCCCCCAACTCACCCGGATCGTGCAGGTTAGCGCCTCCGTCGCGATGGAGCGGGGGTGTTGTTGCTGTGTGGCCGCAAGGGGTGAGAGGGTAAGAAGAGGGCTGATGGGGTGTTAGAAACGCCGCGTGCGGCACGTTTAAATGATTAAAAACACTTTAATATGAGTAATTGGAGCCAACTGAACAGGACGCTGCTGTTTACAGGCATCTAAAGCACAGAGTGCCATGCGCCCCTCTAAAGGTTGGCGCCCTGGGCCTGCGCCCAGCCCGCCCATTTTAAAACACTGGCACGTCTTCCTTCCTACATATGTTCATATGCGCACGCACATTGCACACGATACATATGTAGTGATTCACAGGCAAAGAGCTGGACAGATCTCTGTGCCCAGACTACACAGATAACCAAGGTGTTACCGCCCTTAGAAACGGGGGGGAGGGTAGGGGTTACTTCTGAAAGATGAAATACCGATAACCTGCAGGCTAAAATTACCCGGTGCCTGCACTGATTGTTGCACCCCCTGAGCTCGAGAATGAAGTAGTAAATTGCTAGACGCATGAATATCTAATACAATATTTATGCATGACATGTTTTGGGTGGACTTTGCAGTATACTCCTGCGAAAGCGTTGCTGTGAAAAATCGTACATGAATCTGAAAGAGGACGGAGAGTTGCCATTTGTGGATGGCAGATGACGTGAAACTTCGGCTGTAGCGCGGATTACACTCCCTCTCCCAAAAGATGAAAGGCTGGGTCAGCTCTGCCGGTTACTAGGGCATATCGCTCTAGCAGGATCTCCGTTTCAGTGAGCTATAGCACGGGCTTAGTGAGAGAGGAGGTACATTTCTGGCGTATAAGTGACTACCACAGAGGAATATGTGCTATTTTTGTGTGGCTAAGGTATTTTCAGAGCGCCGCGAGTCGTGCAGGGCGCTGTTTACACCCCCTCCTCCCTCCCCCTCCAGGAGGAGGTGTGCATGCTCGCCAGGAAGGGCCGGCCCGGGACACTCCTGGCGGACTCGGTACCTCCACCGCCTAGTGCTCAGCCCTCAATTGTACAGGTGGACGAGCGGGGCCCGCTGCCAAATTCTTTCGGTTCTCAGGGAGTGGTGGGAGTGAATTCTTAACCGCTCCTAAAAAGGCTTAGCTTCCCTCACACATACAGCAGTGACAATCTGGGGATAGTCGAGGGGCCCTTCGGCAACTTTACCGACGCCTGCGTCGTGGTTCAGTCCCCTGTCCCTGGACCGCCGCGGGAGCAGAGGCGAGGACGCGGCCGGAAGCAGAGGCTGGTAGGCGCTCTTTGTAGGCTCACTGTCTGGGATGAGGCGCGCTTCCAGGAGCAGGCTGGGGGCTCGGGGGACACTTTCATATTAAAAAGCCTTTTGATTAATCGAGCAGCCGCGCAGCTATCCCAGCTCCCTGTAATCGTACAGCAGGAGCAGGTAAAACGTGAATACCCTCACAGCAGCGCCTCTGCGTTCTGAGGTCACCATCTGTAGTGTAGTGCACAATTTCTAAGCTGCGCCTCGAAGCCCGTCGCCAAACGCTGTGGTGAAAATTCCAGTTGACAATATACAAATCTTGTTTATTGTTTTCAGTCGGCATTTTTATGTCACTTGCAAACATTCGCTTATGTTTTTTACCTTGTGGAGCATATAGTGAAATGTCCAAGGAGACACATGTAGTGAAAAGGTGTTTCTGGAAACTGTTACTGGTAGATCTACACAGGGAGATTTGTACACCATACGGAGACTTATATAGCGCTCCACTTCCAACGAACACATCCCAGGCACTTTCAGGCTGTACAGAAGGTTTAGGTTGGACACATCACACACAGGCTTTGTGACATCTTGTCATTTTGGACTATCGCTGTTGATATACCTTGAGTACATCACAGGGACTTCATTGGATGGGGCACCATTTACCTATTGCTCCTCATTAGTTCCTTTTGAAATTTGAAAGCTACATGTGGCACTATGAAGCTTGTACAATAAAGTTGGGAGTGCTTATGGATATTATGGGAAGTCATTAGTCCCTCTAAAGTCCAGGAAGAGGCTGATCGGTTTTACTAGTACTCAGTATCCGTATACACCCCCGATGTAAGAAAAAGGACTAGATCTATGTCAATATCCGTGGAATTCATTTTATGTCCTGAAGAATGTGGACTACAACAAGACTTTTAGTCCACCGAAACCTGTGGCAATGTGTTTTTAATTGTTTGTTGCTAGAAAATTGAGCATTGCTTTTCTAAGATACAATGGTTTGATTTTGGACGCTGGATTAGGGATGTAACAGTCATATGAATGATTTTAACTTTTGTATTTGTACATTTGTGGGTGGGTTTCACAGTTTTGCTAATTAAAAAATATGATATTAATAAATAATGAATTCATTTTTTTATGTTGTGCACTACAAATAATTTATGTTTAAGATGCATTTTGTACAGATATGCAGTTTTTAAAAAAAATGTGTTGAATTGTTGCTTGTGATTTTTTAAAATATGGGCTCTCCTACGGGGTTCATTTTATGGGTTGTTGACTTGACCACATAAACAATTTTGTGTTAGCAGTATTGAAAACTGTGGAACGTATTGGTCAATTTACGTAAACAAATTTGTGCTGGTGGAATTTCAAGTTGTCAGTGGTATTTCAAGTTGTCAGTAGTACATTGCACAGTTCTTGAAGTCAGAAATCCCTTTTAACATGTACTGTATTTTAATTTACTGCATTTACAAATAGTGTGGTGAGGACAGTCACATCATCATTCACTGAACCTCATACTTCTTTTCCAGCTTTTTAAAGTTCTTCTTGTTCTGAAAGAGGCAGGAAATGCACAGCACACAAGATGGGGATTTGCTCAGGATCACACTGTTCTGGTGAAGTGGGGAAGCCAGGCTTAGATAGGCCTAGATAGCATGTCTCAAAGTTCCAGAATCATAAATGTATCCCCTAGAAGACCATACTTCCTCCCACTCAGGCAGAAGGGTATTGGGACAGTGCAGACTGTACAAAGGGAGTCGCATTTTAAGTTGAGTACCTAGTATTATTTCATGACAGAAGAGGGAGCTTTACTTTGAATGATAAGATTTCACTGTTTATCGAATCCTTATAGGGTATGACACAGTTAAAATATAATCGGTTGTTGTTGCTGGGACATAACGTGTATTTGTAAAGCGCACATTCACCCAGAAGGGCATCTTGGCGCTGAATAACAGATGTTTATTGTTACCCAACTCAATAGTACTCATTTTATGAACCCCAGAAGGATGAAAGGCTGAGTGGACCCGTCGGGATTTGAACCTGTGACCATGAGGTCGAACACAGACCCTTACAGTGGACACATTAGTCCACTAAACCACCAGACCAGGACAAACCTACACACATTGTATTTGCCAAGAGAGAGGGGGTACATAACGGGTAGCTATGTAATACGGTCCAATATTGCCATCAAGAAGTTCTGATGACTTCATAAACTATGAGGCCAAAGACCGAATGGTTTGTAAATGTCACCAAAACAATGAAATGGTAATGCAGGACCATATTACACATATTACCCGTTACATATTTTTGCTATTACATGTTCAACTTAGGCCAGGGTCTTAGCTTCAAAAAGCTGTTTTTTTACAGCTATCAATGGTCTCTGACCAGAATCAGAATGTTTAGCTTTTATTTATCTTTTATGAATAAATTGTGGATATAACCATGGACAATGGTTAAGGTCAGTGGACTTATGTGATTTTGTGGTCAAAGCCCGAATTGCATAATTATGACTATACCTCATTTTCATATAATTTGTAAGTTTCACAAAAATGTTCGTAGCTCAAATGGATAAAAATACCAGAGAATGTGCAGCATAATTCGCTGTTTATCTGCATAACTTGAAGAAGCTTGCCACCAAATCTGGTCCTCCATGCCACATAATCCTAGTAGCCCTGACAATTGTTTTGGAGCTGTCACTTTGCTGTTGGAATCCATATTTCACAGTGAACTGTGTGCAATGTCTCTTTTGTGTGTTGCTAATAACTTTGGCGCCGTTTGACAAATTTTCTTGAAACTTTCCACATAAAGTGCTACTTTTTCTCTAGTTTGCGCATGGAAAGTTTCGGCGTGATCTGTCAATCAGGGGATGAGAAAAGGGGAGGGCTCTAAAACGCTGGGGACCCAAAACACGTTTTCCAAAATTAATTTTTCCATAGAAACTGTAGACATAGCTTCAGCCCAAACGGCTGAATGGATTCACACCAAAGTTGGAAGAAAGCTAGATCTTGGTCCAGAAAGAGTGATGTTTGTGATTTGGTGTAAATCCGTTCAGTAGTTTTAGAACAAATAATGCAAAACAATTTTTATATTGCAGGCCACGGAGTATCTGCGGGCCAACAGGTCTCTTGGCGAGATTTGATTGGCTGCCACCACATCAAGAAGGATGTGGCGGCAGCTCAAGTCCTAGGAAAAACGAAAAAGAAAGACATAAGGGTGCAGAGTAGCCTTACCCCTTAGGCCTAGTGGTGGTGTCCCAAAGAAACCCTGCCTGGAGCCCAAAAACCTTTTCTTTAAAAAAATTTGTAGCAAATTCACGGAGGATCTGCAAATCCGTCGTAAAATTTAAAAAAACAACATGGGCTCTCCCGATATTAAAATGGCCAGGAGGTGGCAGCAAATCTTTTTTTAGGGTGAGGGAGCACATGGACCCTCTCCATGAGCCTCTAAGAAGCCCAGGAGACCCCATCACTTGGGGCGATATTTTAATAAAGGGAATGGGACGAGCGGACCCCTCCCTGAGCCTAAAACGGCCCCGGGGACTCCATCCCTCGAGGCCAACATCTTCATAAAGGCGAAGGGGCAGGTGGCCCCCTCCTTGAGCCATGAAGAGGCCCCATCCACCAGGGGCCCTAATTTTTATTAAGGGGAGAGGGGCATAAAAAGGCTCCAGAGACACGATCCACTGGGGCCACAACATTGCAAATGGGGAGGGGGTGTGCGGCCTCACTCCCAGAGCCATTGAATGGGCCCAGGACCCCATCGGCGGCCCAGGGATGGTGTCCTGGGGTCCCCAATCCATGACACACTGCCGATTTCCCTGCCTGAGAGTACGGGCAGGGAATGTGCAATGTGCTCCCACCCAACGGTCAATAATTAGATGAGTGACGTAATATGTGAAGTAATAAGTAGTGCATGGCAAGGGCGAAAGCTATAGGTACTTTAGTTAAGTATAACGAGTGAATTTCAGTGTTTTCTTTTAGTTTAAAATGTTATGTTTAAACTAGCATTTTCACCTAACTGTAACGTCACTTTAATCTTTGTTTTTCAGTGACTTTCTGAGGTTTCTTTTTACTGTGAAGTAAGATATCAATTACAGATCTAACTATAACGTCACATTATCTTTTGTTTTGTTCAGTGAATTATTTTTCTCCAATATGAAGAGATGTCATTTTAACTAAAGCAGATCTACTGGCTTTGTCAAAGGGCCAGAACATCAAAATATAAAAGGCTAGCCTATTGGCATTAGCAAAGGGTCAGACCATCAACCTATACAAAGCAGACCTATGAAAAAGTTGTCGCAATAATTTATCAATAATCATATTCCAAATTAATCCTTATAAATACACACAAAGCAATGCATAATAATTCTTCTCAGAAACATATTTATAATAAAATATTTTTATTCCAAACAACCGTAAATGTGTGTTTGAGTCCTTCTTTAACACTCCTCAGGCCACAAAATTCAGCCATAGAACCAACCACTAAGGGTCCTTGCACACTATCTGAAGAGCATACAGCTCCAGCTCGGAGTATTTTAAAAATAATGGTAAGCCCTCCTGTGGTCGTGCATTCAATGTCCCAGGTGATATACATTTTCGTTTTTTACTTTTCTGGGGGGCTGCTGTACTCCTTACAGCCCCCCACAGCAATTTTGTAAATTGTTTGTGGTGCCCCACCCTTCCTTGGGGCACCACGACAATTATAGTAATTGAAATTGCATTTATATAGCGCTTACTACTCCTGATAAGGTGTTGCAGCGC
The DNA here is from genome assembly GCA_963921515.1 of Calotriton arnoldi. Lineage (NCBI taxonomy): Eukaryota > Metazoa > Chordata > Amphibia > Caudata > Salamandridae > Calotriton > Calotriton arnoldi. Next base: position 1,712,475 of record CAWUFW010003470.1, on the reverse strand, counting down.
AGTACGGCAGGTAGCACACTACTCCAGAACCCAAGGTTGTGGTTAATCCAGTGGTTATTGTTAATTATTGTGATTAGTCATGAGCGCTCAACAAAAAATGACATGCATTTACTCCATTTACTTTGTGATAGATTATATTATACCACTTAGATGTGATCGTTAGTGGGGGCTCGGTGGTTTCAGAATGTAAGATAAAAAGAAGGCTACTCTGAAGACAGAAAGGAGAGGTCAATTTTTCATGCATGGTTATATAAAAAAAAAGCTCATGCAGGTCATTATAAGGGGTGATTCCTAGGAGGGAGCAGTGAATATACAGTGAGTGGCCTTGTAGCTTCAATAGGGAAGAGGTGAGGCCGCAATATCTTTGTCTTGCGAGCTCCAGTCCCACCCGGGACACCTACATGACAGCACAGGAAGCTCATTCCCGCGCTAACCGTATCTTTTTTTATTTGTATTTTTTTACTTTTAGTGGGTGTCCTGGTCCCACCTGGGGCACCCACAACATCCACAACTGTTGAGAATTGCACGGGGAGGCCCATGGCCCCCACAGCCATGCGGGCTCCCCTGCCAGCACCCATTCTGGTTGCCGGCAGGAGCCAGCAGTATTGCTTTGCTCCCTCCCAGCAGGAACAGCCTTATGCTCCCACTAGGAGGGGGCAAAGCTATGTTCCTTGCCTGGGACAGCTTGTGTCCCCTGCCTCTGATCCCTTAGGCAGGGAACAACACAGTGTTCCAGGGGAAATGGTCCCCTGGACACGCGCTCACGTCCGCCCCTTGGCGATGGGGTCTTAGGGCCTTTGCACTGCCTGTCGCCGCCTCCCCAAATAAGATATTGGGCCCTGGGGAAGGGATCCGCAGGCCCATGTAATGACTCGGGGAGGAGAACTCTGTGCTCCCTCCCCACTTAAAAAATAAGAAACAGCTCAGGCCCCAAGGACTGGCACCCCCAGGATCATTAAATTGCTTGGGCAGGGGGCTTGCATGCCCCTTCCCCTAAACAAATAGTGATGCCCTGACCTCCTGGGCCTTGGCCCAACTCAGGGGTTTGTCATTGAATAGGGCGGTCACACCATTTGTAAAAATAATTATTTTTACATCAGTACCGTAAGAATAAAAAAAAAAAATCTGGGCCTAAGGGAATCCCTCTGGGACCCCCCTTAAGTTCTAGGGTGTCTGGGTATCCCTACCCTACCCTTATATTTTATTTTCATTTTTTGTTCGGGACACGTGGGCTCAGTCTCAAGTCCTAAAATGGCTGGCATACATCTTTGTTAATGTGAGGCAGTAAATCAAATCTAATCTTTTGATCTTCCGGTCCTGCAGTACTACAGTCGCTTGATATATCTATTCATTTTTAACCTTAATTTCTCAAAAACTACTGAACAGATTCACACCAAATCACAAAATGCACACTTTGTGAAAACAGATCTAGCTTTCTGCCAAATTTGGTTTAAATCCGATCAGCTTAAAGTTCCTATGGGAAATTGCACTGGGGAAATATGTTTTTGGACCCCACCCCCGCCTTTTCTCCACCCCAAGTTGACAAACCTCCCCAAAAATTTCCAGGAAACAGCTGAGGTGGATTAGACTTTTTGTTTTGGAAAGTTCCATGAAGAGTCGTCAAATGGCAAAAAATTTTTAGCAAACCAAATATTTAATTTCTTATGGAAACACAGTCCTAAATATAACTACACAGTGGCGACTGTATGTCTAATTACACATGGTCACCCTATGTAGTTATGGTTAGGACCAGATTTCCATAAGAAATAGATTATTTGGCTTGTTAATAACGTTTGTGGAAGTTGATGAATCTTCATAAAACTTGTTTTAAAAAAAGGTTAATCCACCTGAGTTACTTCCTGGAAAATGTTGGTGTGATCAGTAAAGCGGTGCCCGAGAAAAGTGGATGGGATCCCAAAACGCATTTTCCCCATGCAGTTTCCCATAGGAACTTTATAAACAGCTAGATCAAAAATGGCTGAAAGGAATGACACCAAATTTGGCAGAAAACTGGATTTTCCACCAAAAGCATGGTTCTTGTGATTTGGTGTAAATCAGTTCAATAGTTTTCAAGAAATGAAGGTTCAAAATTTATAGATATCTAGAAACACAGGAGTATCGTAAGACTGACAGATCAAAAGATAACGATCTGATTGGGTACTGTCAACTTAAACAAATATGTTTGGCAGCCATTTTAGGACTCTGGGGCTCAATCCATGTGTCCTAAAAATCTCATTAAACAAAAACAGGAATAACGTATGGGGGCAGGGTAAGGATACCCTTACCCCCTAGGACTGGTGGGGAGGACCCAGAGGAGCCCCACGCACCCCTCCCCGGGCCAGATTTAGAAAAAAAAAAGTTGGGGCTTGAATGTTTTATAAAAATCCCACCTTGGTGGGTAGAGGTGGGCGAGCCACTGAAAGCTTGAGCCTGAAACCTGCTCTGGCTCAGCTTGGGGGTCCCATTGGAATCTCAAGCCCATAACGAGCTGAGCTTTCATGTGGCTTCTGCCTGCCACCCTCCTTTTCCCAGAATGTGGCATAACAGCCAGAGCTGCCGACTTTGGAACTGGGGAATAAGGTTCTAGTCTCTGGTCGGTCAACAACATCCTGTGATTCTGGGCAAATCACTCAATCGGTCAGTGCCTATAACATTGGTTGTGACCTTGTGTAATGTAACTGGTGCTTATGTAAAGCAATCCAATACCTTAGGGTCGAGTTTGCGCTATAAACAAACTGCAGAAAATGAACAGAGAAGTAAAAACAAAGCCTTAACATAAGGAATGTCAAATAGGTACTCATTTACTGGCTGATTTGTACAAAGTGAAACCAGATAACCCAGTTGGCACATTTATATTTTCTATAAAAAAATGGAGAGGAGGCAGGCATGTGGCCCCCTCCCCGAGCCAGATAATGGCCCTGAGGCCTCAATCCCTGGAGCCTGATGTTTATCAATTTATTTGGAGAGGGGGCTATGGGGCCCCCTCCCTGATCCACTTAACAGCCCCAATGACCACATGCTCCAGGGCCTGATGCATTCTTTGTTTATTAGGAGAGGGGGGGAATGGGGCCCCCTCCCTGAGCTACTTAACGGTAACCCTGGGCAAAGCACTACGCTACGCTCGCGTAGTTTGCGAAGTTTGCGCTACTTCGCACAACGCGAATTGCACGTAGCACAGTGCAAACACGCGTAGCGTAGCGTAGTGCAGCGGTCATTTTTTGCTTGCTCGCGGTCCTCAACGTCAAGTTGGCGACCGCGAGCAAGCAAAATGACATCCCGGTGAGACTTTTTCCTCGTTCGCGATCAGCAACATCAAGTTGCCGATCGCGAGCATGGAAAATAAACCTCCCGGCGAGATTCTCAACGCGGGAGGTCAGGTTTCTCATTGCGAGTGGTCGCGTATGCTCGCGACCGCTCGCGATGAGAAACTACCAGTCCGCATTGAGAAAGCTGCCGCTCGAGTAAAAATCTACTCGAGCGGCAGTAAAAGACAGCTCGCACTGTGCAAGATGCCGTTTTCAATGATTGCACAGTGCGGACAAGCATCCGGCACTGTGCAATCATTGCGAACAGTGCACTACGCAGTTCGCGTAGTGCTACGCGTAGCTCGCGTAGTGCGAACTGCACTTTGCGTAGCTTCGCGTAGCGCTACTTCGCGAACTACGCCCAGGCTTACTTAACGGGCCCAGGGACCCATATCCTGGGGCTTGAAGTATTCTTTCTTTATTTTGAGAGGGGGTCATGGGGCCCCCTCTCGAAACCACTTTATGGCCCTAGGGATCCTATCCCCTGGGGACCTATGGAAGACAGTGTCCCCGTGACCCCCACCCCTTGGTTCACTGTGTTTTGTTTCCTGCCTTCGCAGGCAGGAGTACACTAAAAAGATTCTGCCGAGAGGGAGAACAAATGTATCTCCCTGCCCGCACTCTTGCGGGCAGGGAACACAGGACAGCTCCCATCCGGCGGGAGCAGAAACAAAAGCTGCTGCCAGCCAAACAGGAGCAAAGAAATCAAGCTGGCTCCTGCCAACACCTGGCATGGGTGCTGGCTGTGGAGCCGGCAGGGCAGAGGGGGCCATGCCTCCCCATTGCCCCAACACTGGGATAAAGTGTGGGTGTCCCAGGTGGTAGTCAAAAAACAAGAAGGGTGCTTACCAGCGAGCCTGGCAGGTCCACGGGGGGCTTTGGGCAGCCTTTGGCCTTCCCTCACGGCCCCCAACAATATTTAAAGGTGTGGGTGCTCCGGATAAGAACAGGGTAGCCAGGAAGAAAAAGGAAATAAGTTGTGGCCTTGCTGGTTTATTATTGAAGTGGTGGCCACTATTACATTTTTGCTGTTCCCCCCCTGGGATCTCCCCATAAGTAAGCCTGGGCAGAGTTGGCGGAGTGAACTCCGCAAAGTACCAAAAAAACTCTGCCGCGCTAAGCGGAGCTCCGCGAGCAGCGGAGTGCATCAGATAAATGCCGTTCGCTGTGATTTTCAGTGCAAGGTGCTTGTCCGCACTGTGCAATCATCGCGAACGGCACCATGCACAGCACAAGCGGGCGCTGCTTCCTTTCTGCCACTCGAGTAGATTTTTACTCAAGCGGCAGCTTTCTCAACGCGAACGAACGGTTTCTCAACGCGAGCGGTCGCGAGCATACGCGACCACTCGCAATGATAAATCTGACCCCCCGTGTTGAGAAATCTCGCCAGGAGGTTGATTTTCCACGCTCGCGCTCGCCAACTTGATGTTGACGATCCCAAACGAGGGAAAAATCTCGCCGGGAGGTGGATTTTCCTCACTCGCCAACCCAACATTGACGAACGCGAGCGAGGAAAAAAACTCCGCTCTGCAACGCGAAGCTGAGTTTTTCGGAACTCCGTGAGCTCCGCGTAACGCAGAGTGTGGAAAACTCTGCAAACTCCACGAACAGAGCGGAGTTCACCGCCCGGACTTACCCATAAGGCCCTGTGTGGGTTTTTACAAAAAATTTAGTTGTCGTGGTGCTCTAAGGAAGGCCAGGGGCACCACCAACTAATTATAAAAGTGTTGTGGGTGGCTGCAGGGAGCATAGCAGACCCCAGGAATTAAAAACATGCTGTAAGTCTCCTGGGTCATTGAATGCATACCCCAGGAGAGCTTACCATTGTTTTTCAAGTATTCTAAACTTGAGCTCTATGCTCTTGAGCTGGAGTGTGGAGACCTCTTGTTGCTGGTCCTATGACTGCTTATTTTGTGGCCTGGAAAGTGTAAAAGATAGACTCAAACAGATGTTTATGGTTGCTTTAACTAGAAATGCTTTATTTGTAAATACTTTTGTGACAATTATTATTATTAAAAATTGCCATATGTGTCTTTAAAAGGAATACATTCATATTACGGTTATTGACAAAATATTTTGTCACTATTTGACAAACCCTAGGTTTGCTTTATATGTTGATCTACTGCACCCAATAAAGACAATAGGCCTTCATTTTATAGTTTTGTTTTTAGACTCTTTGGCAAAGCCAGTAGGACTGTTTTGCTTAAAATGGCACACCTTTATGATGTTACTTTATGTTAAAAAACTTCAGAAATTCACAGAAAAAAACCACAGGTTCAAGTGAATTTGTAGTTAGGTATGTTGATAATGCCTTACTTTAGATTTTAAAAAAACCTCAGAAATTCAAAGAAAAAAACAAAGGTTTATGTGAATTTGTAGTCAGGTATGCTGATAATGTCTTGCTTTAGATTAAAAAACCTCCGAAATTTACTGAAAAAAACAACGTTTAAAGGGACGTTATAGTCAGGTGAAAATGTCAGTTAAAATGTAACATTTTAAATGCAAAAACACTGAAATCCATCAGTTATATTTTACTGAGCTAAATATAACATGTGCCCCCCGACATGCACTGGTAATGACCTCACATACTACATCACTCATGACATGTTCAATGACATCACTGATGACATCATCCATCCTACTGCTCCTCACATTACAATATAAACGGCTAGATCATTTAAAAAAAAAAGAGGTCTCAGCGGAGAGACCACTGCCTAAAAAACACTCTACTGGGCAGAACTGTTTCCTACACATAGGTCTCAGTGGGGAGCCCGGTCCCTAATCACACCCTACTATCCACAGCCATCACCCTAGAAAGAGATCTTAGCGGAGAGGCCAGTCTCTCACCACATCCTACTATGCACAGAGTTATGAGTAGGCAGATCAGTCCCTTACTTCACCCTACTACATACAGCCTATATGCTGTCAAAAGTCTTTACGAACAGACAACTCCCTCCAGACAGCCAAGACCCATTAGGAGGGCATGCCACTACTAAGCACAACCTTCGCCCTGTGCACAGTTGTTCACAAAGAGTCCACTCCCTCCAGACACCAAAGCATCATTAGGTGACCAAGACCCTACTATGCAAGCCTTTGGTCTGTGTACCACTCTTCTTGGAGAGCTCACTTCCGCCACCCACCCAAACTCCATTAACTCAAGTCGCTACTATACACAGTCTCCACTATGTGCACAAGTCTTAACAGAGAGGCTGCTCTCCTCAAGACATCTAAGCCCCTTTAGGTCACCAAGCTCCTATTATGCACAGGTGTTCCCTGTGCACAACTGTTCAAGAAGAGCCCACAACCTCCAGACTGTCAAACCCTTCTAAGTGTTGAAGCCCTACACACACCCTTTTCCCTGAGGAGAACTCTTTACAGAGAAATAAGACCCTTCACATATGTAAGTCTCATTAGCAGGCCAAGCATGTTGCAAAAGCTTACACTTATAAGAAGTGCAGAAGCTATAAAACATTTGGTCTAGATGTAGCTCGCTAAGTACCTTTCAATGTAACGAGCATATAGCAAACTGTCACAATCACTGGATGAGTGTACTGGGTGTGTGTGAGTGTATGTGTATATATATATATATATATATGGCGAATTTTTATCGATTCCTTGTTCGAGGTTACAAATGATCTGATTTATAAAAAGACCTTGTCAAAGCAAACTCACATTCTAGAGAGGCGTGCCTAGTATCCAAAGGTGATAGAATTGCAGATCAAACATCTCAGGTAGAGTCAGATGAGAACAACACACAGTCGACAAGATTGGTCACTACTTTTAGTAAACAACAAAAAAAGATCCATAATATTATCTATTCTCGGTGGCCCATTGCCCTAACTGACATAACTCTGAAACCTATTCTGCCGGCATTACCCTCTATCACTTTTAGGAGAGCTCCCTCTATGAGGGATGCCCTAGTGAAAACTAGCCCTGAAGTCACTTTGACACAAACCTGGCAATCCAAACCGGGCTTTTTCAAGTGCAGGTCTTGTCATGCTTGTAAATTTGGTGCTAATATATCTGAATACAAGACTGCATTTAATCTGGCAACCATTCCCATAAAAGAGCATTATACGTGCCGTACTGATTACGCTGTGTACGTCTTAGAATGTACATGCGGGCTGAAATATGTAGGCAGTACCAAGCTCCCAGTATTTAACAGAATCCTGCAACATCTGAGGGCCATAATTAATTCAGATCCCAGCTACCCCGTAGCCCGACATTTTAAGCTGGTGCACCAGAATAATGTGAACGAGTTAAAATATTCTGTAGTAGGGGCTGTCCCCGTATCTAGACAGGGAGGTAACAGAGAAAGAAAACTACGCCAACTCGAATCACATTTCATCTTAGCTCTAGACACCAAGATGCCTAACGGCCTGAATACAAGTGAGGACCTACATAATTTCCTCTCGATTTTGGTGTGTTCAGCATTCAGTATTTAGGCACTCAATTTGCATGTCTGTCAACACTGGTCCTAATCCTTCTCGGTTGTTGGCCGTTGCAACACTCCAGTGCATAAGGGTTTTGTTCAATTGATATAGCATCCCCTGGTACATTTCTCTACAGAGCTCATCTGCAATTTGAAATTTCGATCCACATTTTTGCATTAGTTATGTGAGTACTTAGTTGAATAGGCACTGGCCGAAACTAGTATGATGTCCCCACTTATTGGTACTCATCAACTCATGTTCTTGTCCTACAGTTGTTCTAGCACTTGCTCTTTATTTCTATTTATGTCCAGGCATCGAGTATCGCCTCTGGGCAGCCTCATTAGTGGAATAAAATATATATTTAGAAAAAAAATCATGGTGTATGGGTTTTAGAACACTGGTTTTGCACATTAGGTTAGGTATTATTAAAGCACTGCACTTTATAGACGAACAGACTATCTTGGAAAAAAGGATTATGTAAATTAGACATGTCATAGTAGCAGGCAGGATATTGTTGCTGTTATTAAAGAAAAAGCAGTTGCATATTAGATTCGTTCATGAAATATATATTCCGAAGAGGATATATTCCCTGTGTACTGTCATGAGCATTAGCATTCAAATAAGCACTAGCACTTTAATATGAGTTAATATTGAAGAGTAAATGTTCGAAATCATAGTTGATGATATTAAGGCTATCAATGAACGTATTATATCTTACAATTCCTGTACTGCGAACATTCTCTGAATGAATATCAATTTGTATATCAGCAGCAATATGTTTAGTTTTATATTAACGTTGTATATATCGTATTCACATACAATGTACGAGGTAGATATCTTGAACTACGATGCATTACGATATTTATTTTGGTAGTCTTTCGTCTGTATTTATTTACTTTGCCTGTGAGTTTTTGAAACCGATAGGGCATGTACACTATTTAATGGTCAATTGTCAGCGGCGTGTCATGTGATCAAGATCACGTTCCTGCGATCGAAACGCGTCATGGCGGGCATTTGCCTGTTTTAACACTGAGGTCTATGGAACCAATTAAAGCACTTTTGAACAAGCAACTCTAAAGTCTTGGCGTATTGTGGTCCGTACCTGGATGGTCCCATTGTGTGAAGGTGGTGGGCCAGGATCGTGCAATATATATATATATATATATATATATATATATATATATATATATATATATATATATATATATATATATTACCGTAGTTATAGTTAGAACCTAGTTTCCATAGGAAAAGCGATTTGCCAATAACTTTGGCGCCGTTTGACGAATCTTCAGGAAATTTTCAAAACTAATTGTTCACTCATGTCAGCTCCTGTCTTGAAAGTTTCGGGGTGATTCGTCAAGGGGGGGGCCGAGAAAAAAGGGGGGTCCCAAAACGTGTTTTCTCATGTTAATTTCCATAGGAAACTTTAGACACGGCTACAGCCTGAACTGCTGAACGGAATTACACCAAATTTGGCAGAGAGATAGCTCTTGGTCCATAAAGCATACTTTGTTTTTAATTGGTGTAAATCCGTTCAGTAGTTTTTGAGATATTTAAATATTTACAGATATTGATATTTGAGAATTGTGAGATCTGATTGGCTGAGCCCTCCCCGAGCACGAGCTTGCCTCTGATTGGCTGCCAACATTTCAAACCAGGAAGTGTTGGTAGCCATCTTGTGCCTCGGACCGAGTGAGAGGGAAAAAGGTAAGAGAAACATTAAAAAACTTAAAAAGGGGGCAGGGTAGAAACACCCTGACCCCCCAGGCCTGCACATGGGGTCCCACAGGGACCCCAGGCCCAAAAAAAAGCATTTGTTTTTTACATTTTCGTACGGGTCGTGCGAACTCCGTCGAAAATGAAAAAAAAAACGAAGCACGGACTCCCGCGCTCCGTTTTTTAAAGCCCCCGGGTGGGCCAGGTCGCGGGGGCAATCCTCAATTCTGTAGCGGGGGCCGTGGGGGCCCCCGCAGCCCCGGGGACCGCCACCTCCCCGGGGCTTTATAATTTATGCGTGGGGGCACGCGGCCCCCCCGCAGCCCCGGGGACCGACACCTCCTTGGGGCTTTATTAAAATACGATGGGGGGGCCTCACTGGCCCCCCAATTCCCGGGGACCGCCACCTCCCCGGGGCTAAAATAAATAATGTCTGTGAGGGGGCTCAAGCCCCCCCACACTGCCCCGGGGACCACCACCTCCCCGGGGCACTGTTTATTTAAATTCAGGGGGCCGTTACGGCCCCCCCGGGGACCACCACCTCCCCGGGGCTTTACAAATGATGGCAGGGGGGCTGTGTGGCCCCCCTCCAGGAGCCCTTGATGGCCCTGGGGACCACCACCCCCCAGGGCTGGCTCCTGCAATGTCCCGGGGTGCCCACCCCCGGGACATTGCTGTTTGCTATAACAGGGCAGGAGCACGGCTCCCACCCTGTCATAGCAAACTCTGCGAGACAAGGGGAGCTGCATGTCAGCAGCTCCCCTTGTGCAAAAGCAATGCCGGCTCCCGCAGGAGGCGGGGAGCCAGCTGGGACTGTGGGGGCATCGGGGCTCCCCCCACGGTCCCCAACGGTGAGGCCAGGCCCCGGGGGATGGGGTCCCCGGGGCCAGAAGTGGCCCGGGAAGGGGGCCGCGTGGCCCCCCTCCCTTTACTTAAAAAAAAAAAAGAATGGCCGGGCCTTGGGAGATGGGGTCCCCGGGGCCAAAACCGGCCTAGGGATGGGGGCCGCGCGGCCCCCCTCCTGTGATAAAAAAAAAATAATAATGGCCATGCCTGGGGGATGGGGACCCCGGGGCCGAAATTGGCCTCGGGAGGGGGGCCGCGCGCCCCCTTCCCATTTTTTTTATATATAAAAAAGGGGTCAGGCCCTGGGGGATGGTGTCCCCAGGGTCCCAAAAATGGTAAAAGAAGGGGGGCCACAGAGCCCCCCTTCTAAAAAAAATTCTAAAAAAAAAAGCCGGTGGGGCGATGAGGTCCTCACAAGTGGACTTCATCCTCCGAGCAGCAGTGCACCAGGAGCCGCGTTTGCAGAGTGGTGTAAAAAGGGGCGTGGCCTCGGACCACCTCTCTGCAATGCAGCTCTGTGGCGCTTACTGGAGGTACCTGGTGGGCTAGTAGGCCCCCAGGGACCCTCAGGATTCAAGGGGACTTAATCCCCCAACCCAGAAAGCGCCAGGAGGTGCATCTGCAGAGTGGTGGAGAAAGGGGGCGTGGCCTGGTATAAGAAGTTAGCAATCCTGCTGTGTGGGACTTACTGGAGGTAATAGGAGGGGTAGTTGGCCTCCAAGGTTGACGTTGGGGGCTAACTACCCCTCCTGTTAAGTCCAGTAAATCCCACACAGTGGGATTGCTAAAAGATGTTCGGAGGCCACGCTCACCTTTCTCCACCACTCTGCAAACGCGACTGCTATGTTATAGTTAGAAATTAGCATTTAAAAAACCTTAAAAATTCACTGAAAAAACTATAGGTTTCAGGGACGTTATAGTTAGAAATTAGCATTTAAAAAACCTTAGAAATTCCCTGAAAAAACCATAGGTTTTCAAGATGTTATAGTTAGAAATTAGTATTTAAAAACCTTAGAAATTCACTGAAAAAAACATAGGTTTAAGGGACGTTATAGTTAATTGGACATTTCACTCGTATAAAACCAGAGAAATTTGGCCGTTATAGTTAGTAGAGCTAACTATAACTCGCGCCCCCGCAATGCACTGCTGATGACGTCACATATTACATCACTCATGACATGCTCAGTGACATCACTGATGACATCATCCACTTGATCATCTGATGCACCTCCTCACACCCTAATAAAACCTTTCATACACCCACTCGAAAATACAGACTATCAATATCGAAACCATAGACACACCAATAGCAGTTAGTACATACCCGCTCAGTGATTCATACGTCTACACACACATCCACCCACTAACCCATACAGTCACTCATACACGCAGTCATTCATCAATACAGCCACTGATATATCCACTCATACACCCATATAGACATTCACACACTGCCACTCACCCAAAGAGTTATTCAAAAACCTAGTCAGTCACCCAAAGAATTACTTACACTGCCATTTACTCACCTATACAGTTATTCACACACCACGTCACTTATTCATACAGATATGTACTGTCTTCAACAATTACTGACATAAGCAGACACTTATCCATGAAGCCACTGTCACAATCACTCACTGTCACATATACTGACTTATATACTCCAACGCTCACAAATACTGCCTTTCACATATGTAGTTACTTACACAAATACCACTAAAGCATCCATTCACTCACCAACACAGCTATACGTACACTCACTCACCCACCCATACACTCCCTAACACACGCACTCATAAATGCATACACCCAGTGAATCACCCACTCACACATCCATGCAGGGAGTCACCCCCACCCCCACCCACACAGACACTCATGCACCCATACTGGTTCTCAGACAACCAATCATTCTTCAATATACCTTGGCATATATAGATATAACATTCTTGAACTTTTTAGAAACACTCAGTCACTGGATGATGTCATCAGTGATGTCATTTGAGATGTCATCAGTGATGTCACTGAGCATGTCATGAGTGAAGTAATATGTGACGTCATCAGCAGTGCATTGCGGGGGCCCGAGTTATAGTTAGCTCTACTAACTATAACGGCCAAATTTCTCTGGTTTTATACGAGTGAAATGTCCAACTAACTATAACGTCCCTGAAACCTATGGTTTTTTCAGTGAATATAAATATATATATATATATATATATATATATATATATATATAAACGTATATATATATTTATACACATATAAAAATATATATATACATATATATATATATATATGTGTATATATATAATGTACTTGTTAAAGTGTTGCAGTTTAATGATAATCATAACTTTTCTTTTGTTAATGGCATATCCACCAACTCTTTGGCACAAGTGTAAAGATTTCACATTAGCTGAACTTTCCTGTTCGAAGGAAATGAATAGTTTTCTGGTGTCTGTAGAAGCGCGTACAGCTCTCTGGGTCACTCTGTCATAGATTCTGCCAAGGGCTTTCTCTGTTTGCTATCTAATTAGGTGCATTTTCCACTGTAGACCTTGTCATAATAGCAATACCTGTAATGCACCTAACTGCACCAGACTCTAGAACATCATGGCACATCCTGTACAGGAATGCTCAACATTGGAGATGACCCGGCAATGACTGAATAATGTGTTTGCGCTTATTTACTCAGGTAGGCCAATTAAGAAAACTCTAGGATTAGAAATTGGAAATCTTTTCTCTTTGGATTACATCCGAGCTGATGAACCACCAGAAAGGAGAGGGTTTTAGTTTGTTAGGTCTGGCCTAATGGCAGCTTTGACTGTGTTTCCAGACCTCATGTTTTCCAAAATCATAATATAAATACATACAGCTATAAATGCATAGAGTGCATTTATATGCCTAGAGTGACTTTGAAGCAATCCTTTCATCTAGTATTCTGTTCAAGTGTAATTCACAATTTGCTTCTGCCCATAAAGCATGGCACAATTTGTTAGCATGGGAAAAACAGGGGGTATGCAGTCCCTAAGAGTGTGGGAGTAGTCAGGTCTTTCTAAAAAGTGCCCTCACACACCCCGAAGGATGTCATGCTTCATCATTGGGCCTGCTCCTCGTCGGGCCGGCGCTGCAATGCCCGACGGGCACCCACGAAGGGGCTCTTTGGCGGAGATCTTTTGTTGATGAAGCCGTAGGTCTAGAGCAGCCCTGTCTGGTACTTTTATTCTAAGGGGGAGCGCTAGCCTAATTGGGTGCCCGTCGGGCATTGCAGCGCCGGCCCGACGAGGAGCAGGCCCATTGATGAAGCATGACATCCTTCAGGGTGTGTGAGGGCACTTCTTAGAAAGACCTGACTTCTCCCACACTCTTAGGAACTGCATACCCCCTGTTTTTCCCACATTACTTAGGAGCCTGTATGCAGGACCTGTTTAAATAGCTCCTGGTTCCTCTGTTTGTTAGCACCCTTTAGCCATTGGCTCTTTACTGTAAGTTTTGGCACTGGCTCTTGCACATGTACACATCTGCCTAAAAAGAAGTGCACTTCAGTGTCAGTGAGGTAGGCAAATCTCTGCTTTAATTTCTGCTTTGATTTTATTGTTTCTTTGGTTATTTTTGCAATAGGTCATTTTCTACTTACTTTTCTTTTTAAACGTATGCAGGCTCCATGTAGATGGAGGCATTTGTAATTTGTATTATTTTCACACATTTAACGACTAATGCATGTGTTTGTAAATAGATGCATATGAAAAAGCAGACTTTTCAAGGACAAACCAGTTAACTTTGCCTATGGCCGTTGTTGAGTTGTTCCCATTTTTACTCTAGAGACGTTATCCAAATGTTTTAGTTATTTTCACTGTTCGTCAAAAAATTGATATTCACCCATTATTGACTTTCCCGGTTTGTCAGCCATTGCATCCTGCACAGCAACTAATTTAAGGGGTCTTTCAAGCCTAACAATTAAAACCAGGTAATGTGTGTGTAGTCGGCTAGTAGGGAGATTTAGACCAGGGCTGGGCTAGGAATCAAAAGCAGACCTGGCAAAAATGTCCAAACCAGCCCTTCTCTATTCCTCACCGCTCTACCTCTCTCTCTGGCTTTCTCTCTTTCCATCATTTAATCTCTGTCTCTCTTCGCCCTCTCTCGAGTCTCTCTCTGTCCTGAAGCTCCCGCTGGGCCTGCTGCAATTAACCTCAGGGAACTGCAGAAAGCGACAGAGATCTAGGCCTTCAAAATCCATCTTCCATTGGCTCCAGATCCCAGGAAATGCCTGATGGGATTGGCCAGTCTGCCCCTGATCGAAACAGGTGTACAGGACCCTGTGAAGTATGCACGAGGCAGCACCATTGCCTCAGTGATACAGAGCCACCACTTAGCAACAATGGAACCGCGGAAAGTAGTTGGGTATTCATTAGCAATATGCTCTTTAGTTAGATGTACTCCAAAGTAAATGTCAAGATAAACTGCCAGATGGTAGCTGCTCTGGATTTCAAAAGTCCAGGGTCTTCAGCTGACCCTGGCAGCCATTACAATCTTAAAAATAACATCTGTTTTGTGAACTATAAATTCAAACTACTTTTTTTAGAAAATAAAGAATAAAAACTATTTATGAAGAAATTTGCAAATATGCAACTTCAGGCTTACTAACTCTCATGGGCACAGGTTTACACCTGCAAACCTGCGATGGGCACAGGTTTGCAGGAGTAAGCCTGAGCAGTTCTGTGACTATGAAGACAAGATAGTGTTCAGTTGTAGGTGCAAATGCTTTTGTACGAAAGAACTTTTTTTTTTTCTTTCCCCATGCAAGACTCTTTCCCCACACACTGTCACTATTTTTTTAAGAGTGTTCCATTTGCATTCCCTCCGGAGCAGATTTACTTCTGCCCCTGACTGGAGTATGTCCGTGTCTATTTCTAGAGTGTCAGAAATTGGGTTACTGGCTGACTGGGGTGTGTGCCCTGGTCATTCGGCAACCACAGTACATGTCAGGGTGAGGTACAAGCCAACCCTAAATTAACCTGTGCTCAGCCCTCTGGTAGTTTGGCACAGAGCAGTCAAGCTTAACTTAAAGGCAATGTGTAAAGTATTTGTGCAACACTTTAAACAGTACGACAGTGGAAACACCACACAAAAACATTCCCACACCATGTTAGAAAAATAGAGCAAAATGTAATAAATAAAACAAGATCACAGCGACAAAAATACAGTCAGTAGAACCAGAGATCTGAATTTTTAAAGAATAAAGTGAATATAGCGCCAAAAAGCACAAAGCGCCAACTTGTGATATATGGTCGCGCTGGACCAGGTCAAAGCAAAAAGTTCAGGCCGACTGCGATGGAGTGCAGGTCAGATACAGTCCCAGATTAGTCCCGTTCACGTTGGAGAATGCCCCGAGATGCAAGGAGACCATCGTGGGTGGTGGTCAGCATGGCACAAATAGCAGGTCAGGCGTCGCGAACGGGTGGGCTTGTGCTTCGCATTGGCAGTCATCCGCGGACAATCGATTTTTGCTGTGCGAAGAGACAGCGTGACAGCTGCTCCTGCTGAATTTCGGTGCGAGCAGCTTGGTCTTGGTGCGAACAGGCCTATTGATAGTCGAGAAGAGCCCAAAAGCTTGATTTTAGAGTCTGTGAGCGACACTAAGGGTCCAAGACCGGAGAGGCACCGCTTGGGGGTCACAAACTCAATGCAGCTGGGTCTAGGAGCTGGTTGGGGAGCCTTTTATATCTGTGAGGCTCGGATCAGGAGGCCAGCGGACTAGCCCTTGAAGTCACTCTGGTGTCCTGGGTTCAAGATAAAGATGCAGGTCCAGTACTTCTTCCCCAGGCAAGAGGGCAGCAGGCAGCAGGTCAGCACAGCAAGACGGCAGTTCCTTTAGAGCAGCAGTCCAGCAGAGTGGCAGTCCTTGTATCAGCATAGCAGTCCTTCTACCTGGCAGACTATCCACAGGTCCAGAAGTGTACTGAAGAGTTGGTGTCTGAGGTCCAGTATTTATACACATTTATGCATTTCAAGTGGAGAGACGTTTCTAGATGCAGGTCTTTGAAGGGCACAGATGCCCTGCCTTCCTAGCCCTGGCTCCAGACTAACTACAGGGGTTATGCATCCCTTTGTGTGGAGAAAGGATACAGCCTATTCAAGTGTAAGTGGAGCTGGGCTCAGCTCCTCCCACCCATCCTGCCAGTGATGGCCCATCCAGTCACACCTAAGTTCCCCATTGTGTGTGGCTGTCTAGGAGAAATGCACAAAGCCCAACTGTCAGCTACACCCAGTCATGTGGCACAGCGCTTTGAGACCCTCACAGGTGAGTAGCCGCACTTTACAAACCCATGATTGATTGAGAGACATACTGCAGGCACCAAATGGCTAAGGCAAGAAATTGCCTTTTAAAATCATCTGACTTCACCATCTTAAAATTTTAAATTGTGATTCCAGAGACACCAAACATGAACTGGTTATCTATTCCCATTTTGAAATGACACTTATAAAATGTAATAAGGTAACTCCTAGGGGAGAGATAGGCCTTGCAGTTGTGAAAAATGAATTTGAGAGTTTTTCCCCATCAGGATATGTAAAACCTAAAAGTACATGTTCTGCTTTTTAAATGCATTGCACCCTGCCCTCTGGGCTGTCAAGGGCATACTCTAGGTGTGACGTATATGTATTTAAAAAAAGGAAGGTTAATGCCTGACAAAAGGTTTACTTTGCCAGGTTGAAATGGCAGTTTAAAACTGCACACACAGGCTCTGCAATGGCAGGCCTGAGACATGTTTAAAGGGCTACTTAAGTGGGTGGCATAATCAGTACTGCAGACCCATTAATAGCATTTCATTTACAGGCCCTGGGCACATGTACTGCCACTTTACCAGAGACCTACAAGTAAATTAAATATGCCAATGGGGTAAAAGTCAGTGTTACCATGTTTGAAGCAGAGATCACAAGCACTTTAGCACTGGTACGCAGGTGTAAAGCGCACAGAGTCCTAAGGCCAACAAAAAAGAATTCAGCAAGAATAAGAGGAGTAAAGGCAAAACGTTTGGGGGTGACCCTTCAGAAAGTCCAACATAGGGTGTGTGTTAGTCATGAAGAAGTTTGTGAATACCTACAAACATGCTTGTTTGTTGGTATTACCAGCCTCTTCGCAGCATCTCTGCCCTGGTATGCTCATACCCTACTCCAGTAATGGATTTAGTCATGCATAGTTTTACACTGGGCTGGGGTAATGTTACACATGACTAATTCATTTACCAAGTGCAAGTTCACCTTTTGCGAGTTCCTTGCACACTTAAAGCACACCATTGGCTCATGTTAGGTTAACTTGCACATGCAATTGACTTTGTAATTCAGACATCTGATGATAAACAAGGAAAAGAGCATTAGAGTGGTACCAGGTGCTGGGGCTTCCTCTAAGTGTTATATAAATACAATTAATTATTAGATAGCATATTATCAAATTAAAGTCTAATTTATACCAAACCGATGCAATGAATATTATGGAGGAGAATCTTGATGAAGCCACCTTCTCCTCCACAGGCTTGTCCTTTAGAAAAATATATTATACCCTGTAACACATTTATCTTAGAAAATGTTACTCGGGCTTCTGTATGGCCACTACTTAATTTCCTCTCTCTCGTAGATATCCATACATTTCCAGCCCCTCCACACTAAGACAGTGATCCAAAGTCGCTTCCTTTCTACCTGTTGTGAATCTCGACTCTCCTTCTTCTGATACATATACTTCAAATCTTTCTTTTCATTTCTCACGTGAAATGCACCTGTTGACGACTGTGGGTCCGCATGATGTTATGCTGTGGCAGACCTGCCCATGTTGACAGCGATGGGTCCGCATGATGTTATCATGCTGCAGAGGACCTGCGCCTGTTGACAACGGTGGGTCCGGATGATGTTATGCTGTGGCAGACCTGCCCATGTTGACGGCGGTGGGTCCGCACGATGTTATACTGTGGCAGACCTGCGCCTGTTGACGGCGGTGGGTCCGCCTGATGTTATGCTGTGGAGGACCTGCGCCTGTTGACGACTGTGGGTCCGCATGATGTTATCATGCTGCAGAGGACCTGTGCCTGTTGACAACGGTGGGTCCGCATGATGTTATGCTGTGGCAGACCTGCCCATGTTGACGGCGGTGGGTCCGCATGATGTTATGCTGTGGAGGACTTGCACCAGTTGACGACTGTGAGTTTGCATGATGTTATCATGCTGTGGAGGACCTGCACTTGTTGACAATGGTGGGCCCGCATGATGTTATCATGCTGTGGAGGACCTGTCCCTGTTGACGACTGTGGGTCCGCATGATGTTATGCTGTGGCAGACCTGCCCATGTTGACGGCGGTGGGTCCGCATGATGTTATGCTGTGGAGGACCTGCACCTGTTGACAACTGTGAGTTTGCATGATGTTATGCTGTGGAGGACCTACGCCTAATGACGGCGGTGGGTCCGCATGATGTTATCATGCTGTGGAGGACCTGCGCCTGTTGACGACTGTGGGTCCGCATGATGTTATCATGCTGTGGAGGACCTGCGTCTGTTGACGACTGTGGGTCCGCATGATGTTATGCTGTGGCAGACCTGCGCCTGTTAACGACTGTGGGTCGGCATGATGTTATGCTGTGGAGGACCTGCCCATGTTGACGGTGGTGGGTCCACATAATGTTATGCTGTGGAGGACCTGCGCCTGTTGACGACTGTGAGTCCGCATGATGTTATCATGCTGCGGAGCACCTGCGCTTGTTGACGATGGTGGGTCCGCATGATGTTATGCTGTGGCAGACCAGCGCATTTTGTTGACGACGGCGAGTCCGCATGATGTTATCATGTTGTGGAGGACCTGGGCTTGTTGACGACGGTGGGTCCTCATGTTGTCACCATGCTGTGGAGGATCTGCGTCCGTGGAGGACCATGGGTCTGAATGACTTTATCATGCTGCAGAGGACCTGTGCCTGTGGAGGACCATGGGTCTAAATGACGTTATCATGCTCCTCCAACCCTGTGGCTGCACTGGGACGATAGACAGTACCTTTCCATCTGGGGTTTCACTTACGCGTGTAATGGTGTTCTAAGACTTATTTTATTCTCTCTGAATTATGTTGTGAGTTCTTTTTAGATATTTTTCTTTCCCCACAATAATTAATAGAAGTATGCTGACTCTGTTTTAGACACTCACTGCCAAGTGCATGATGATCCCCCAAGTCTGTGTGTTCACAGGCTCACACGCTTAGCCCTGCTTGCCCACATACACTTGAGTGCAAGGCCAGCGTAAGACCTGCAGTCATACCTACAATCATACCTACAGCCAGAGATGGCTGAGACAAATGCATTGAATTTGGAAATTGTACTCATCTGCACGTCATATCCGGAATCTTTGCACTAAATGAAATATACATGCATATGGATGAGCACAAAATGAGAACACGTGGCCCTAAAATTAGGGACATGTGGTGTTACTGGCTGTTGCATCCATGCTTGGCAGGTGTCATAAGATCTGTGGCCTGCTGGCATTGTGTTTTCAAGGGCTGCTGTTCAAAAGAAATGCTGTGTAAAAATGTAGTAACAGAAGGCAATTTTTATACTCCTTAATAAACGTAACTTCCTCAATAATTGACTTGGCCATGAGTCAGCAATAGAAGGCATCTGAAAATACATTTTGATACAAATTATAATATTATTATAGGTAGTAGAAAGGCACCAAATAATACATGCCTGTTAGTGCTCGAATTCCCATAAAAGGATTCCTTATGTCAGAAAAGTTGACCTGGCTCTAGAGCCTATTGCTTCCTTCCATGGAGGAGTGTGTATTTTGCTTCAAAGAGAATGCCAGTGTTCACAGGGTTCAGGCCTCTAGCATGCATTAGGGCCCAGATTTAGTAGATTTTTGTGACTGGGTTGCGTAACTTATGTGGCGCAGCCATGACGCTTTTTTGTGTGGCATTTGCCAAGCCTCTCAAAGTCGATTTGTGTGGCTTTGCGTGGTTTAACACATAGAGATGCCTTGCATTACTTTGCATCAGATAGGCATTACATGGGTGGAGCATGGGCGTTCTCATGCATCCACCCAAGTACTTTGATGCAAACACAGATTTACAAACATTTGTAAACCTGGGTGTGTGCCAAAATGATGCGCCTACCCGACAGAGGCGTAACGAGGAGAAATGTCTTTATTCTGCAACACACATCAAAAGAGGAATATGCCACAGCAAAATTTAAATAATTGTGAATTAAATGTACAGATATTCCAAAATATGTAAGCAGCAAGAAAAGTTCAAGAGGCACATTGTTTTATTTGTAATTCTGAACTGTGATGGCAAGAAAGATTTTAATAGGATCAAAAGAATGAAAAAGACTTTTATTGTGTGAAGCGCAAATGAAAAATATGAACAGAAATCTGATTTCCTCACGTCATCAGCTGTGTCCTAGACAGGTTTAGCAGTAAAGCTGCATGACTGATCTAAATTTAGCGGCCATTTTAAAATGCCATTTCAGTGGAAAATGTGCTCTCTGTAAAGGCAGCACCCTGTCTCACCATGCTTTAGTCATATATTTGTTATAATATGCTTCAAAATACACTACTGGACAGACACTACTTGCCCACTTTGCTGACGAATGGTCGTTGTTCATGTGCTACACATTGTGTAACACATGGATTTTTCATGCGGGCCGGACAGGCCTTTTATTCCACCTGGCATTTCCCCGATGGGCCGGAGCCCTTGGACGCTGGTTTTGAAAGCCCAGGGCGGCTCCTGGTGCCTCTTTCATTTTCCCAATGGTTAATTACAGCAGGCAGGGGAGGAGGCTTCAACAAGAGAGAGAGGGAGAAAGGAAGGGACGGAATGGTAAGGTAGAGAGAAAGCGATCAGAGAGGGAGAAGGGAAAGAAGGAGAGAAACAATTAATGAATGGATGGAGAGAGAGAGAGAGTGCGCAAGGAGACCAGAGGTGGGGGCTGGTTTGAGCTTTTTTTTGCCAGGGCTACTTCAGGTTCTGCCGTCCAGCCCTGCCACAGACATAAGACTGAAGGCAGCACCCCCACTCTGAAAATTAGTCCAGCGCCACAGGAGTGGGGTGAAGACACAACTCAATGGTTGCATACACATTTGTCTCTACGGAGACTGAACGCCAAAGTTTATTTGGCTGAGTGATCCGAACAGAGGGATTTTGGTGTGATGGCTGAGCAGGTAGGCATTCATTTTTGGCCCCTTTGATCGTCAGTACTTGAAAGTGATGCCGAGGAACAAAGGTTCAAGAATGTTTACACTGTGAGAGTAAATAATCTATGTGAATTTAGGAGTTAATCCAACTTTAGTTGCGAAAGCCTTTTTGACATGTTTATTACATTTTACAACCAATGGAACTTGGAGTGTGTCTTGTAGAAAGTGAATTAAACGAATAATCGCGCTGTGCACCAAACAGCAGGTGCCTTATTATGAGGCCACACAGGTGCACGGTTGGTTGTGCGTGTTTATAGCGTCCTTGTGTAACTACACAACCGTGCAGGCCTGGCCAGCCCGCTCGCTGATCCTGGTGTACTCTCTTGGCTGGATGCTGCAGCGTGAATGAATGGAGGGAGGGGGCGCGGATCTCGCGTTTCTGCCAACAGCAACGCGGAGACTCTCCGCTCGGTGCCAGATTTCCTTTTATATTAAAAAAAAAAAAAAAAGGGCCTGGCACCGGTTGAACTTCTCTGCAGGAGAGGATTATGCTTTCCTTCTCTCACTGTGGGGAAAAAAGACGCTCAGAAGGTAATCTCGAATAAAAAGATGCAATTACTTCTAAAATTAAGGTTTCTATATTGATCAATTAAGTTGTGCATTTAACACGTTTAGTGGACTCTTCCATTGGTTCTTTAAGTTATGAACTACACTTTAGAGGGCTACATGCTCAAGGCGGAAGTGTGCTATAGAGAGAATCCAATTAATTGCATGTACACGCTGGCAGAAAAGATGTGCGCTGATTAATTCGCGGGTGAAATGAAATGAAATTTGTACTTGTAAAGCGCACTTATACCCCCAAAGGGGTGTCCTGGCGCTGTACGCATACCGCTGTGGAACCCTTCCTGGCTTTTCCCTGTGAAATATCCACTCCTGGGCACCCCCAAGGTGAAGCCAGGCATCCCAGCGCTGTTGTGGCCGTTGTGGAGATTAAGCAAGCTATTGCCCAGAGTTGCAGAGTGTGACCCATGATTAGAATAGGCACCGAGGCGAGAATGATCAGGTCCGAGGAAATTGAGCCCAAGACCCGCCGAGGCGGGAATTGAACCCTGGTCCCGGGCCAGATCTCTGCATCAGGGTCTGCCGCTCTAACCATTGAGCCACACTTCTCCACCTAAATTAGACCTAAACCTGTCTAATTAATGGTTTGTAATTCCTATTTGGTGCAAATTAAAACGAAGGGACTGGACTGTGAAGAATGCGTCCGTTAGTGGCGTAACGAAAGTTTACACGGTTGGAGCCCCCACTCTCCGGGCCCAGTTAGCAGCTCTCCTGCCAGGTGCCCGCCGCCCGTGCACAGTGCCAGGGGGGGCCGCCTGTAGTTTGCCCCCCCTCTCTCCCGCACCGCGGGGGCTGTGGGGGCTAATGTTACGCCACTGGCGGCCGAGATATGTGTTGCACGCACCTACAAATGTTACTTGCGATTGTTTGTAAGCTTGAATAATCACTCAGTGTTAGGATTCATATAATCAACAGGAGGCAAGCTTATGCCCTGGCCAGGTCCTGCTCAGTGTTTAGAAACGATAGATGTGTGCTTTGAAGCACTATATACATATAAAAAAAAAAACAACATTGTAATCACACAAGTCCAATCAATGGGCCCTATTCACATAGGTGTTTTCGGCCATAAACCTATGATTACGGCCATAAAAATACCTGCATTTATGCTTGGCGAGAATTCAAAAAGGATTCCTAGCAGGCGTAAATGCATTTACTACTGTGAATTTCTTCTACCAAGAGTGTAGAGAAATTCACAGGAGTAAACTGCTCTCAAAGGGAAGGAAGCGGGCGTTCCACAGTTGTGGGCTTCTCAGACTCTGATCTGACACTTTCTAACCATTTAAAAATACAGAGGATTAGCTACGGGGGAGGGTGTGGGTGGGAGGGGGTGTCGGGGCCTGAGGGAGGCGAGGTGTTTGTCTTCTCTAGAAGATAGTTGGGTACAGGTGTTTTCATTTGGGTATGGTGAGGAGTCTGTCGGATTTCACCTGGGATCTTTACATACTCTCTCAGACAAAAACACACTCTGTCTGTCATCTCCGTTTTGAAGGTCTTAAAAATGTTGGTTATTTGACAAAATATTGTGTTTTAAGACCCCTTACCATCTGCACTCCACTCTCTTTCCACTGCCCCTTAAACTCTCCTTCTGCACCACTTCTCCTACAGGGCTTGAAAAATCATTAAAATGTTACTAGACCTGCAGGTTGAGTAACTTGAATAATCTGCTCAACCTAACTGTAATGTACTTGACCCGTGAACTGGTCTCAAATTGTGTGATCCTAGGCAAATATTTTGTCTTATGGAGCTGCCTTTTTCTTCATTATCACATAAGAGAGCACCTTCAAATATGTGAGTTCACTATTTCTGCTGTACAAAAAAACTATTTTTATTTACTAGACTAAACGTTTGTCCTATGTATAATAAGAATCAAGCTCACATATAGGGTA
Organism: Calotriton arnoldi; assembly: GCA_963921515.1. Taxonomy (NCBI): domain Eukaryota; kingdom Metazoa; phylum Chordata; class Amphibia; order Caudata; family Salamandridae; genus Calotriton; species Calotriton arnoldi. Next base: position 1,688,512 of record CAWUFW010003470.1, on the reverse strand, counting down.
CACATGATCTCTGGCTTGCCTCTTAGTTCACTAATAGCATTGTCATCTGGGCAGGAGCAGGAATATTTCCCAGTTCATGTTTTAAAACTCACTTTTCATAAATCTATTGCTAAGGCATGATGTGGGAGCACCTTTTCCATTGAATTGGCCACAAAACTTTCCCACTAACATGTAGTTTTACTGATAAAACTATATAGCCCATAAACAATGTTTGGAAATTGGATTTCAGCAAAAATATTTTAAATTTGCATATCGTAAAGTGTTCTGATTTGTTTTGATCCTATAAAATCTTTTTTTCACCACAGAATTACAAAAATATTTCTTCATAACTGGTGAAATATATTTGAAACATTTGAACTGTTCACTTATTAGCTATTTCAGTGTTGTGTTAGAAAAAAAGCCTGAAATCTTACAGCCTTTCATTTCACATGCTTTACACATAACTTCAGTCACAGAAAGAAAAGTAAATGTAGCAAGACAAACTGACTTTTGACCTCTGTCTCTGAAAGCTAGCAAATATGACAAGATAAGATTTAAATTACAACAGCACAGTGCCTCTCAGACCATGGATCAGTAGTTATTTCATCTGTGAAGATCTCCAAAAGTTATCTCCACTTGTGTTCAATGAATGAACCCTAATTACTTATGAGATCTTAATGAAAAATTAATAGCGTTTCCCCTATCTTATATTGATATATGCAACTCACGTAGTCGAACATAATCATTACTCATATAACAGGTAGGTTGACTGTGTCAAGCATTTATCTTTAAATGGATCAACAAAGTGAAACAATAACATACATAACTTCATTTTAGACAAAGTAAATACATTAATCGAGACAAAACATAAATGGAAATCTCACAGAAAAATTCATTGATGCATTCTACACAGTAGACATACTAAACGTTACATACATTTCGACAAAAGGACATACTATGCATTAAATATGCCTTATTGGACTACTATGCCACTTATTCTATGTGGTGGATCATGTGTACCCTAATGAATTCTAGAGTCGGGACCTATCGTCTTTGTGTCCTCGATCATACTCTAATGTGGGGTCCTAAAAGACGTCAGAGTAAAGATGTAGAGATTCTTAACTAAGCCATCTAAATTGAGCTTAGATATTTGGTATTTTTACACAATATTTAAACATAGTGACTCTTGGCCTCAGAAGATGTCTGCCGACGCGTTTCGACCTTCGTAGTTGGACCGGGAAAACTTTTTGATAGAAGGTCTTCCTCAGGGCTGGGGGAACTTTTGTAGGACACTGAATAGTTCCTAAGCGTGTGTTCGGAACAGCAACTTGGACAGAACTTTGTCCGTGAAGGAGATTGGGGATCAGGTGTCTTCGCGTATATCTGATCCTTTAATCTTTGTCCTTTGCTTTCGTTTTTCTTGCGTGCGAATTGCTCCGATAATCTCTTTGGGGGTCTCCAGCAGGGTCGGGTCCTGCGGCTCCTGTACATTGTGGCGGCTTTCTCCGATAAGATTTAAAAGCATCTTTATTGCTCATTCACTTTCTGAGCAAACAGAACACCTGGGGCCATATTACATAAGGAGCCCCGGGGGCGCAACGGGCGTTTGCGCCTGCTTTGCGTGCCCCCGGGGCACTTTGGTATTATAGAAGGGGGCGCAGGCGCTTGTGCGTCCTTTTCTATAATACCGATAGCGCTGGCGCACTTAAAGCGCCAGCGCTATCAACAGAGGGTGTTCCCTCATTTGCACAGGGGCGCGCCCTATGCAAATGAGGGAATTCCTTTTACTCTGCGCCCACGCCATATTACAGACGTGGGCGCAGAGTCAGAGAAGCCCTCAGAAGGCGCACTGACAGAGCGCCATTTAAAAGGTGGCACACTGTCAATGCGCCCCCTGAGAGCAGCGCTCTGCAGGGGGTAAAGGGGGTCCCATGGACCCCCCAGACATCCCCTTGCAGGCGAGTACAGTCACTGACTGCACCCGCCTGCAAGGGGATCTCTAATCCCCTTTGAAAGTGCAGGCGGTTGCCGCCTGCACTGTGGAAACACGGAGCAGCTGCTCCGTGTTTTCACATGAATGCGCTGCTCCTAGGGCAGTGCAAGTTCGCGGCTACCTCCAGGGCAGCGCATTCACCATAATGGAGCGCATTGGCATTGTTTGGGCCCGGCTCACCTTTTCAAAGGTGCGCTGGGCACAAACAATGCCAATACATAATACGGCCCTTGTTGTCAACTCACCAGTAGGCCCTAAAAATAGCTAGGATTTTTCAAGCCCTGTCCTATAATGTATTTTAACATAATTTCCCAGCATGGTTGTTGGAAGAACTGAAGCTTACATCATCCCAATCTTACTGACTAAGCTACAACCCCGCAAAAATAGGAAGGAAAACAGATCACGCCCACATTCACTGGGGGTGCTGTGGAACGCTCTCTCCACGGACCAAAATGTTTTTCTTGAGGAGAAAAAGAAAAAAAGTGCACATTTTAACAAGGATCTCCTTTCCCCTCGTGCAGAAGTCTATACTTTGCAGAATTCTGCAGAGATGGGGAGCAGGAGGCCATGGAAAAGGTCACATGACAGTCTCAGAAGTTCACTGGCCCTGTGCGGGGTGCAGCCTTCCAGGTGTACTTCTGGTATTGTTTGTGAATAGAAAAAACATAAAAGTATGCTCAGATGGAGATGTAAAACCCGGCCTCGACTTTTCTGTTTTGTTTCTGTGAATAGGGCCCACTTGTGTTGGAAATTGTATTGATACCTAGGGGTGAGAGAATCAATCAATCAATCAGCTGATTTGTAGAGTGCTACTTGTCACCCGTGGGGGTATCCAGGCGCTGCAGAGAAGCCTCAGTCTAACGTCAGTTTTGGCTGAACTCCTATGAAGTTAAGCAATCCGGTGCATAGAAGTAAAGGCATGTGTCCATAAGGAATCCCAAGCTTACCCTTGATAGTTTGGCTCAGCAGTCTGGCTTTATCAGAGAAAATCTTTGTAGTGTATGAACAGCAGTGACAAAACAACATTATAATAGACATGGTCTGTGAGGGCCAACATTCACTCTTTTCACCTTTTTGCACAGGAGCACTGCCACTTTTTTGAAAGCACATTGAAAGATGAAGTCATTTTTTGACAACACATATGAAGCTACTGACTGCTCATTTTTGATCTGGTGAGACGTGAGTTAAGGAGCATATCTGTCAGCACTCAGCAATTTCTTTTGAAGAAATAAACACAACAAATTTCCAAGCCATTTTAAATGAAAGAATGCAATTTAATTATTACAATGATACCAATGTGAAGCACATCTGATGTAGTGTCAAGGAGATATTAAAATAACCAATTTGGATGTTTTGTGCATTTGAAATAGATTTTGGAATTCAGAAAATAAATTACACTCACATTGGATGTATTTCTGAAAAATGCATACTAGGTTGTAGCAATACTCTCACAGTTGGCAGCAAAACAAGCAGTGAGGGAATGGTTTTAAAACAGTTCAGTTTGATAAAAAAAATACTTCTTGCCCCAAAACACAGTGTCAGGGGGCGTGGCCTAACAACATGGCCGGCTAGACGCGTTGTGACGAAGCTCCTGCCCCAGGTGATATAATCCTCCATTAATCCTGACGGAACGGACACCAACCCAGGGGTAAAAAGAGTGGCGGAAGGTCCCTTCCGTAAAAAGAGTAAGAAACGGGGGGCCGCCAGACCACAGCGACGGAGAAACAGCTGATCGGGACTCCGGGGGCGAGGCGGCCTGCCTGACTTTAAAATGGTGGTGCCTGTCCCTCGCGGATAATTTAGAGAAGGCCCCAGAAGACGTCGGAGCCCGGATTGAAGGCCCTGTGTGGAGCGGGGACCCCACACGGCAAGGTAGCTTCGCAGGGAGGCCCGCGGGGCGTGCAACGTGCCGGAGCCCACCCGGAGATCTGGCCAATCGAAACCTCGGCGGCGAGGTGGCCTACCTGACTTCTTCACGTCGGAGCCTGCCTCCCGCATCTAAATTGAAGAAGGCCCAGGAGGGAGTCGAAACCTTGATCGGGGGCCTTGAGAGGACTGGTGTCCCCCGTGAGATGAGCAACTTCGTGGGGAAGGCCCCCGAAATGTGTAACGGTGCCGGAGCCCACCCGAAGTGTGTGAGGAGTGGCCCCGAACGAGCTGCAGGCGAAGATTTATAGGCCCCGGCGGTGAGAGTGGATGGGTGGAACCGCCGGAGCATAACGACCTGAGCTCAGCTGCTAGAGGCCCAACTGCATTACAACTTTAATTATAATTGCAGAGATGTCTATGGGAGGCCCAGAATAGCTGGGGGGATGACCCCCTGGGCCCTGACCGTGGGAACACCTGCAGGGGCTGCTTGGGCCCAAGATCCATTCCTGCCATAACGCTGGTGAGGAGTGCCGGGAGCAGCTGTCCGGGGGGGGGCCCCCCATGTGGAACCTGGACATATGGGAACATTTGTACAATCACTGATGCAGATATCACGCGTCAGGTTCACTACGAGCTACTGCAACTTTGGAGATATTGCAGGCCACGTGGTAAAACATACTAAGGAGTCGCAGTTGGGCTGGATCCCCCATTAGTCTGGATGAGGAATGGAGAGTCCCCCGGTGGGAGGTACATAACCAATAAGAGGGGGTAGAACACAAACTGGAAGACGACGGATAGCATCGCCCTGTTGGGGACCCTGGTTGCTCCTGTCCTCGGGCCGGAGAATAGACCAAGAGCTAAAGGTTACGTCTGCGGCCCATTGTATGGTCGGAATATGGGCAAGGATAAACCGACAAGAGGAGCGCAGGCCAACAAAATAATGCAATATACTGTACCAGGCCCAACAACATCCGAGCACAATAGAAGAGAACCTGAACAAACGCCGCATCACAGTACTATGGCGCAAGATAAAACAGAGATCCTAGAAGCTATCAAGGACTCCCGAGTAGCGCTTGAAACAAAAATGGACACTATGGCAATGGATATTAACCACTTGAGATTAGACATGCGGAAAGTGGCGGACGAGTCACTAGCACAGAAGGAGAGTTGGGCACGTTGAGAGAAGAAGTCCAGAGGCTACGCACAACGGTGACCTCGCTCCAAGACCAGTCCAACCGCCTAGAAGAGAGAGCAGAAGACGCTGATGGGAGGTCAAGAAGGAATAACCTCAGATTTCTTGGTTTTGCAGAAAAAGCGGAGGGGCCAGAGGCGGATCTTTTTCTTGAACAATGGGTAGGGTCGGCGCTCACGAATATCAAACTCTCCAAAATGTTTCCCATAGAAAGAGCTCATCGTGCCTTGGGGCCCCCACCGAGACCAGGAGCTCCTCCTAGAGCTATTATTGTCCGTCTATTTAATTTTAGAGACAGAGATATTATTCTGCATTATGTACGTACTCATGGCCCGCCCAAGTTTGAAGATCGAGACATTCATATATACCCGGACTATACCAGGAAAATACAGGATCTTAGAAATGACTTCTTGGGGGTGAAAAGACAGCTTAGAGACCTTAACATTAAATACAGCCTGCTGTTTCCTGCCCGGCTTCGAATACAGTATGAAGGCAAGGTCTACTTTTATACGACACCACAGGAGACCGCAGACTGGATGGACTCGATAGGCCTCGCGGGACAGGACCAGAACCAAGGGTGGCGAGAACAACGAAGAAGAAGTGGAAGACAGAAGGGCCGGAGTTGCAATACAGGAGAACAAAGACCTACACCCCAGAACGCACCAGAGCTGGGACGTATCCTGGTGGGCCCGGACGGCACCCTACGGACGGAGTCAGAGGGGATAGCAACACACAACCATTTCTCCCCACTCTGTCTGGTACAAGAGACCCAGTCGCAGGAGGAGGGTACCCAGTCTAACTGAATAGAAACCTCAGAGGTATAGTGAAATGCTTAAGGGGGTGCTGCTGAAGAACGGTATGGACAAAGAAACTGTAAGTACAAGAATTAGCAATATGGGAACGTGGACGGCGATTAATGATTAAAAATCGGAATAGTAATCCCGGGGTTGTGTCGCAGTTTCGCCACAATCTAGTTTAGGATGATCCAGCTGTGGTGCACTGTAGCTGCCTTGCTAAGCCTTCGGTTGGGCGGGGTGGCATGGTGCCTGGCAGTCTGGCCATTAATCAGGACCTAGGTTTTTTTTGGAATTCATCTAGTGAATGTGTTGATTGCAATGTTGGAGGTAGGGATGCAGGGTGGGGGAGGGGAATCAACGTGGGGCGGAGTCTCGACTCCTTAGACGAAGGTTGTGCTAAGGGGGATCAGTTACTACTGCCTGAGGGAGGAGGTAGGGTGTTATTGGAGTTTGTACAGTTTTGTTCCAAAGTTCACTACCGGAAATGAACAGAGAAGATATCCCATAAAATCTATAGGTTTACACAAGATGATTGCCCGCGCTGGTAGGATGGTGTCCTCCCAATGAGATAATGAGAAGTTACACCGCATTTTAATACAATTATGAAGGAAGATAGACAGTACTATAAGTTCATAACATGGAATGTTAGAGGGCTAAATAATATGGTTAAAAGGATCCGTGTGGCCGCATATCTAAAACGATACAAAGTGGACATAGCTTTCTTTCAAGAAACACATCTCTGGGGAGATTGCCTTAAATATGTCCAACGAAGATGGAGAGGTCAGTTTTTTGCGAAAGCCTATTCAGGATATGCGAGGGGTGCGCTGATATGGGTGGCACCCGGAGTCCCATTTAAAGCGGAAAAGTCCATTCCAGATTTACTGGGAAGATATATGATAGTGGAAGGAACACTAGATGGGCGGAAGGTTTGCCTGATAAACATATATGCCCCGAATAGCAATGATGGCGAGTTCCTAGGGTCAGTTATGCGACAGATAGATCTGGCACCGGATGTAGAACTGATTGTTGCAGGGGACCATAACTGTGCCTTAGATGGTACGCTGGATAGATATCCTCCAAGACCAGAGGCCAAACCTAAAACTAGAGAAGCTATACGTCAGATGTTGATAAATTTCAATTTGGTGGATATCTGGCGGCATCGCAACCCCCATCAGACAGTGTACTCATGCCACACGCCCGCTTCTAACACGCATAGTAGATTAGACTACTTTTTTATACAGGAAGGGGCAGCTAATAGAATTCAGGAGGCGCAATATCTGGCTCGATATTTATCGGATCACTCCCCTCTACTGATAATATATACTATGGGCAGGCCAAGATCCAAGATTCTGCTTTGGAGGATAAATAACAAAGCATTAACTGATCCAGTATATAAGGCGACGATTAGCCAGGAGCTTCAGGAGTACTTTGATAGAAATTGGAACACCGCTAGTACTAAAGCAGTGGGATGGGATGCCATGAAAATAGTGTTAAGGGGGTCATGTATGTCTACTGAAACCAGAGTCAAAAAAGTGTTAGAGCAGGATTTGAAGCGTCATGAGCAACAGTTGGTTATCTTAGAAAAAGCACTTCCCACAGATACAGGGGGACTTACTAAATGGACAGCGCAACGACAAAAGATAGGGGAACTATGGGATACACTTGACAAATATAATAGAAATAGGAGTAGGAAGAGATGATACATGGAAGGGGATAAAGCGGGCCATCTACTGGCATGCCTAATTAGTATGGAGACACGACCACAACCGATCCTGTCAATTAGAAATGACCAACAATGAATGGTCTATACACAACATGAGATCAATAAGGCATTTGCAATCCATCTAAATACAATATACTCGGAGTCCCCAAACCCCTCACATACCCTGACCATACAAACTTACCTGTCGGATATAGAGACGCCCACCCTGGACACTGAGGCTCAGGAAATATTAGGGGGCCCTATTGGGGTAGAAGAAATAAAAGCGGCAATATCCCATTTGAGAACGGCTAAATCTCCAGGTATGGATGGCCTGACAGCCGAATCCTATAAAAAATATACTGAGTAGATGACTCCCAGGTTGTTAGAAGTAATTGAAGAAGCGGAGAAGAGGGGAGAGCTGCCAGATTCAATGCAGGAAGCATTAATAGTGATGATCCCTAAGCCAGGGAAGGACCCGCCGGTGCCGAATTCCTATAGACCTATATCGATGCTAAATGTAGACCTTAAAATTATTAGCCAGGTGCTAGCGGGTAGGCTGCTTCCCCATCTTACACAGCTGATACATGTGGATCAGTCAGGGTTTATACCCGGAAGGAATACGCTGAGGAACATTCGCCCACTCGCTCATATAATGCAGGCTCTTGGAGAAAATGCAGAGGAAAGCGCGCTCGCGTTTCTTGACATCGAACAAGCGTTCGACTCGGTCCGATGGGAATATCTCTGGCAGGTTCTTCTAAAAATGGGACTGGGGTCTGGGTTTGTAGAATGGGTCAAACTACTTTACGCTAGACCCATGGCGAGAGTCCGGACAGGACGGTATGTATCAGATGGTATGATGCTGCAAAGGGGCACACGACAGGGGTGCCCGCTGTCCCCCTTGTTATTTGCCCTCGCAATGGAGCCACTGGCATGCCACCTCCGGATGAAGTTGCAGGGCCAAGGTATTCAGATTGGCCAAACAGAGCCTATAGTGTCGCTGTATGCGGATGACGCATTGATTTATTTGCGGCGCCCGTCGCACTCGATTCCCATATTGCTCCATGCATTAGATAGGTTTGCTGGGGCCTCTGGTCTACACATCAATAAACAAAAATCAAAATTATTTCCGATCAAAAGGGTAGAGGTGAGAGAGGCGTCCCAGCTTCCTGAGATGGGTCTTACATGGGAACTAGAATCGGTACGATACCTCGGGATACGAATTACCAGGGAGAAAGACGCCTTCTATGAATATAACATGGGTAGGATAATAAAGGGCTTGCAAGGGAGTATAAAGTTCTGGAATACCCTAAAATTATCCCTGATGGGAAAAATTGCTTTAATTTTAAAGAGCTGGACGTACTTCTCACCCAGCTGCTCTGGAATGGAAAGAGGTGTAGGGTAAGCTTGGAGGTGATGAAAAGACAGTGGGGTAAAGGAGGTCTAGAAATTCCGGATTTGGAGTTATATTATCTGGCGTCCCAATTGCAACATGCAATAGCATGGCTAGATACGGATCCCTCATGGGAACGATCCCTGTTGGAGGGTACCTATAGTAGACAACAGCTAGGAGCGCTTCTCCGGACAAATAAGCAGCATCCGGAACAGTATCCCCCTTTAATTGGACTAATGGCCAAAATATGGGATAGAACAATTAAGAGACTTCTCAAAGGTGTGCCCTATGCACCAGAGGTGGATATTTGGGTCATGCCACAGTTTACTCAAATTGAACGAACAATGTCAACTGGAAAATGGAGAGAAGGGGGTTGTCTGATGATGTCAGACCTATACCCAGAGAATAGGTTCATTACCTATCAGGACGCGGTGGCTACGTTTGGACTGGGGGCGGGACAATTCCTACAGTATGCAAAGATAGCAGCTATAGCCCGGCAACTTTGGCCGACTTTTCCGGAGGCCCCGGAGCATACACATACACTCGTCACTATAATTACAATAGTGGGGGGCATAAAACTAGTTTCTCACTTATACAGGGTGCTGAGAGAAGATAAAAAGACTAAACCCCTGAAAGTAGAAGGAAAATGGCAAGAGGTCAGTGGGCACATACTAACGGCTAAAGACTGGGTAAGGATTCACAAAAGTATCCGTACAGTATCAATATGCAATAGATTTAAACAAATACAATATAACATAGTCCACATGACTTACCTTTCACCCAGGAGGCTTCACGCTATAAACACAGCTAGAGACCCCAAATGCCCCCGCTGTCAACATACACAAGCAGATTTTGTACACATGATATGGCATTGCCAAAAAATACAAATATATTGGGCTGCAGTTTTAGAACAACTGAATAGAATATCGAGATGGAAGATAGCCTCAGAGATAAAAACCTGTCTCCTTGGGGTGATCTCCCAAAATCCCAAACGTAAAACTAGCAGGCGATTTTTGATATTGGGACTTATGGTAGCCAAGAGGAGAATTGCAATCCACTGGCTGACCCCGCAGGGCCCACAGTTAGAAAAGTGGAAGAAAGACCTAAAAGAATGGGCAATGGCCGAAGAAGACCATATGAGAAAGACTAGGAAGGATGATAAGCTCCCGGAGGTACTGATGGCCTGGGGGGCAATGGTACAAGAGATAGAAGGGACGGCCGCGCAGACTCAACCTGAACAGTTGGATGAGGAACATCACAGCATAACGGCTACACAGAGCTAGGAAACATGGGCATAGACACCTAAAAGATTAAAATAGATATGGACTTAGGGTATCATCTGACAAGAACCGGTAGAGGGGGGGAGTTGCTTGTTATTGTTTGGGATTGAAGATTGTTATTCAATGTACATTGTGTTCCAGGATTGTCACTTTGAAAGGAGGAACTGTAATCAAAGCTTGTTTTTTGCTCCTGATATAGAGGAACTAACTGAGAGACTTCCTTGTTTTTTCTCTTTGCTTGCTTAGATAATGGAACTATAATGAAGCGAACAAGACTATACTGTACGATGTATATTGAATATGCCTGTTTTGGAAAAATAAAGAAATGTTACAAAAAAACACAGTGTCAATTATGTGTAGCAAATGACTATGTTTCGAAAGATGCTTTTCAAATCAAACATCAAGATCTTCAGAATTTATAAAAAAAGTTCCACAACTTCTGTTCTGATGCTCTAAATGTACACCGGACAAGAGGTGCAAGCAGGAGAAATGCCTTTACTCTACTTCTTCTGGGCCACAACTAAAATTCATTAGATCCCTGGTTTTGCTGGGTTTTCTCCGCACAGAGGTAGCACCCTCTGTCAAGTCAAGTCAAAAAGTAATGTTTATTTAGACCATAGTCTTTAAACAACAATAAAACCCAATTGGGAATATTAAAACAATACAGATTCTTCACCAATTCCATTAAAATTAATAACCTATAAGAGAAAGGTTGCGGCACAAATATCCCACACATGGTGGCACAATAACATATTTGATTAGTATGTCCAGTTCAATTCAATCCCCTGAAAATTGATAAAATTCATGTTAATTCAATTTTATATTAATTAAAACAAAGGCAAAGAGCATTTAATAATATTCAACCTTAAAATCATTAAAACATCTTCAGTTTCTCCCTAAAGAGACTTTTTATGGCTTTCATATAGTTTCCGATTGCAATGGCAGTCTCAAGGTTAGGCGTCTCTGTAAGTAGGGCTACTGCCTGTTCTCATGACTTTGTTTCATATTTTAAAAAAATTGGACGTAAAAATAATTTCCGCAGAGCTAAAACTGAAACACAATCTACTAATATGTGCAAAATATCGCTTTTGTTCCCAACATACATTTACAATTTCCATCAGGCTGAACCATTTCTGCTTTTATTTTCTCATTTGTCAGCCAAGGATTAATGCCAATTCTTAATCTTAAAATTTCACATCTAAGCCAATAGTTGGGTAATGTGTCCAGGTAAGGATACCAGGCTTCATTCAACCATGGAGTTCTCATACATTGTACTGATTTTTTCGTTCTCAGATACTCCATATCTACATTTCTGGACAATTCCTGCCCTTGGGATCTGAGTGCGCTCTTAGTAAATTCTGCGTGCAGTGTTTGTTGACACATTCTCACCTTTAGGTTCTCACCTACAGTAAGCAGTTTCTTTCTAGTTTCCTTAGCCCATTTTAGGCTACTAGACTGAATCTCCTTTCTGCACCATTGTGAGACCTTCTGCACTACGCCAGGGTCCTGGCGTTTCCAGAACCTTACTAAAGCCATTTGAATCTGTATGCTCCATGCTATTGTTCCTAGCTCAATTCTAATGGCCTGGATCATTGCTGAGCTCGGTAGTGACAATAAGGTTTTTAAACACTTCCCTTCTTCTAAGTCCCAGCCGCTTTTACCACTTAGGTAGAGGACTTCAGCTCCATACAGTACTTGCGGGGGGTATCATTGCACCGTAAGCCTTTAACAACGGTCTGTGGGACATATCTCCGTATTTTCGATTGAATTTTTTCAGCCCACAAATCGATGTAAAGGCTTTTGCTTTCTGAGCTTCTAAGTGCGTATGCCACTTTAATGCACTATCGAACCAGACCCCAAGATATCTATACTCACTTACAATCTCCAATTTCATGGGGCCTAAAAACCAACTGAATCTCGTGTCTCTTTTCCCAAAACATAAAATTTTTGTTTTTTCCATATTTACAACTAAAAACTTTGCCTCACAATACTCTCTAAAAGCGTTTAGTTTCCTTTGGAGGCCTAACTCCGTCTGATCGAAAATCGCCAAATCGTCTGCATACAATAAGCATGACACTTTATGACCATCCATTCTGGGACTGGCGCTTCTGTCAACCTCTAGAGTTGCAGGTAAGTCTGCTAGGAATATGGCGAAAAGCAAGGGGGCCAAGACGCAGCCCTGTCTGAGACCGTTCTCAATTGCTATTTTCGGCGTCAAGGACCCCCCGTATCCCTAATGACCTGTGCCCAGTTTCCTCTATGTAACTCTTTTACTATAGCCAGTAAGCCTTCCGGTATATTATAATTTTCCAAGGACTCCCAAAGGCATTTACGGTCCACAGAATCAAACGCGGCCCGAAAGTCAACGAAGCAACAGTATAACTTCCCTTTTTGCTCTATTGACTTTCGCGCCACAGCCCATAGGGCGAAGCAGTGGTCGACAGTGGAATGGCCTTCCTTGAAGCCCCCCTGTTCTACCGGCACAATTGAACACTGCTCCACCCAATCCTTAAGCCTACCCAATATTATTTTTGCGAAGGCTTTTTCCCCAATGTCCAACAAATTAATTAATCTGTAATTTTTCGGAGATTTCATATCACCCTTCTTGTGCACCGGTCTAATTACTGTTCCCTTCCAATTTTTGGGGATTTTTCCTGTGTCCAAGATGACTAGAAACATGTGGGACAAAAATTCAGCCCACCAGTTCAGCTGGGACTTTATTATGGAAGCTGGGAGATTATCGGGTCCTGCTGCCCTGGTTAGCTTTAATTTGATTATCGTATTTTTCGCATTCAGTACTGAGAAATCTGGTTTTAGGTCTTCTACTAACCAACTTCAATTTTGCGGCACTCCTTCTTCTGTTGCCCTACGAGAGCCATAAAATTCCTGCAAATATTCCTCCCATGCGGCCTCTTCTACCACACAATTCATAGCTCCCACCGGGTGTTCTGCAGCTGCCTGTATCAGCTTCCAAAACTGGCGTATATTCTTTGTTTCAATTGTTTCCAACAGTTTTCCCCAGCATTTTTCTTTATAGACTCTTTTCAAGCTACAAATTAGCATTTTGTATTCTCTTCTCAATTTTTTAAGGTAAATAACTCTGTTCAGATCATATTTAACACTAAGCCTACGTGCTTCTCTCCTTATCTCCCTCTTCATCTTTAAGCAATCTGCAGAGAACCATTTTACTTGCCTTACTGGGATTATATGTTGTTTTGTTGCGTATATTTTCTCATTTTTTAGTTCAACACGAAGGCATTGCACAACCTGTTCTATTTTTTTCCTCATACCATTCCAGGTTCTGCCCTCTGTCGCTTCCCAAATCTAGCTTCAGTTGTAGTATTGCGAGCCTTGCTATATATTCATCTGTTAGCCTAGTTGTCACCCGCCTAGGGTACTCCACTTGTTGTTGAATTACTTTATCTCGTGGGCCCGGGTTCACATCTGAAATCTCAAACTGCAGGGGGTTGTGATCACTACCTTCCCTGTGACAGACCCGAAACCCCTTGATTAAGGCAAAGTTCCAGGCAGACGTAAACACGTAGTCTATTGGGCAATTTTGTGTGCCTATTTTAAATGTTTTCTTAGCTGGACAGTCTGATTCTGACCCACCATTCAGGCAAGATAGGCTCTTTGTCCCCAAGTAGTTTACCAAGTTTGTATCTTGGTTTGAGGAAACACAATCTGGGAAGGTCGCTAATCTTATGTCATAAGCCTCCAGGATTTCTGTATACCAACGATCTACCTTTTTTGGGTTTAATTTATGATTGAAATCGCCCATCATTAAGATTATATCCATGCCGTATTTTTCACATAAGGTATCTGTATCATCTTTAAAATATCCCGTCTCAGCACCATATTCCTCGGGACACCCCCATTGCATATACACGTTTATGAGGATTAAGTTTTCATGCTTTTTGTCTGCAACCAACAAAGATAACCTGCATACAAGCAGCCATTTACATTTTACGGAAAGTGATGTCACATTCTTCACTACTTTTGTAGACAAAAGGGTCATAATCCCACCCGCAGGGCGCCCAAACCTTTTTTTCTTTGCGGGGTGATGGAGTTGGAGGAAACCATCAATTATTGGGGTTTTGTCGCATAGCCAAGTTTCCTGTAAGCATAAAATCTCGGTACTTTTTGCTAGCTCTTTTATATTTTCTTGTTTTATTAATTCTCCAAGGCCATTTATATTCCAAGATACAAACTTAAGGCTATGCGACACCCCATTATCCTATTCCACATCATCTAAATATCCCTCTTCCCCAAGCTCTTCATTATACCACTGGGAGGGGCCTGCAAGGCTACTTCTTTGACTCCAATTCCCCCAAAATTTACCAATATCAGAGTTGTTCGCTACTATATTGAGGTTTCCCGCACCTTCTCCATCTTCCTCCAGTAGCCTCACCTGTCTCTTCCCTAATCCTGCATGGCACTTTAAGAAGTCTCCACCTTGTTGGCCGTTCCCCTCTACTTCTCCCTCTGGGATTATCCGTATTCCTTCCTTAAATACCTCTCTCTCCGCCTTCCCAATTGCCATCTTTACCAGGTCTGAGTAAACTAGCACCCTGGTGATTTCCTTCCCTTTATGGTTAGCCTTAAAACCCACCTGCCGCAGGTCTTTGGTTCCAATTCCTATCAAACTCGGGCATTTTGAGAATGAGTGTAAAAGTTGAGACCTGTTTAGGGGTGAAGTCTTCCTTGTTTTTTTTCCCCCCTTCTCTATTTGTGCAGGTTCAAAATATAACCACTTATTCCCAACTGCCTCCTTTCCCAACATAGTAGTTATCATATGTGGCTGCCAGTTGTTCTTCCTAGTTGCTGCCATGGATTTACTACTTGCTTCTATTCTATCCCTTTGGTGGGAATCATTATCAAGTTTTTTTTCCTCAGTAAGTGCTATGTGGCTTGCTCTGTTCAATTGCAGGGATGGTTTTGATTGCGCCTTTTTTGATCCCTCTCCAATACCCTTCTTCATTTCTTTTTTTTTTGGTCCCTTCCTCACTCCTATTTCCCTCGGGGTCCTGGTGGGCAACATATCTTGAGTAACAATCTCTGGATTAGCCTCTTCATCCCTCCCCCTTTTCACAGCCTTTCCTTTCCCCTTTTTTTGTACCTTCCTTCCTATTAGGCTCCTAAAATTAGATGGCCTGTATCTAGAATATTCTCCCCTTCTTTTTATCAACATCGGGCATCTTGAAATGTAAACATTGTGTGGGTCTTTTGGTAAGTCTATGACCTCAACAGAGGCTGGGGGCTGCGGGTCTGGGACTGATCTTATCATAGTTGGCATTTGGCCCCTGATTCCTTGCAGCTCCCCCTCAATCTTATGTAGATGCATTTTTTGTGTTTTTAAAATGTCATTATTTAGCATTGTGACTTCCAATAACCCTTGTAAGGTTCTTTGCAGCATCAACATTATGTCCAACATTGAAGAAGAAGGGGTAGCTTAAATGTCTAGGTCTAGTGTAAGATTTCGTCCCGCATCTTCTTTTGATTCAATTCTCTGGGTACCAGGCTGCTCTCGGCTCACATTTAGTTTTGGCCTTGTTGCTGTGCCTGAAGCATCCCCCCAGTCGATCCTTGAACCCTCGCTGTTAATCTCCAATGGGCCTAGGATCATCAATTCCTGATCCTGCAATGAGAAGACGCGCGGGGATGAGGACAGCCATGCCATTATTAAATCATTTTGGCTTAGGGGTGATTGATTTGCCAGAAACGATCACTCCAGTATTTGCTCGCAAAGGTCTACTGAGCCATTCGCGTTCCGCTGTTCAGCCTTGTTAGATTTGGGGGTCTCTAGTTGGCAGAGGTAGGTACCTTTGTCCAAATAGGGACCCTTGAGTCTAGTCAGGGAAAGTAGGTACACTCCTGAAATAACCCCTGCTCACCCTCTTGGTAGCTTGGCACGAGCAGACAGGCTTAGTTCAGAGGCAGTGTGTAAAGCCTTTGTGAACACATACAGTAATCAAGTGACAACACTACAAATGGACACCACACAGGTTATATATTTATAAAAATAGGTATACTTTATATATATTTATCACAAGACCATAAACGACAAAAATAATCCACAATACTGTCAAGAATACTTAGTTCTGATCAAAAAGGCTTAATTCAAGGTTCTGTGCGAGTCGGTAGCCTCCTCCGGCTACGGCGGTGTCGAGAACAAACAGAGTCTAACAGATCCAGCTGACCGCGTCGAGACGGGCCAACACAGCGTAGACAGACTCGGTCACAGTACCTTTTACTTGAAGCGGCAGGCACGGGCGTGCGAGCCGGATGGCTGTTCGTCGCGGTCGCGATGCAAAAATGGAAGCGTTGCAGGACGCGTTGTCCCTCGATGCGGTGCAGGCAGCGGCTCGTTGACGTCGTCGAGACGGAGTCGGTGAGACCAGGGCCGTGCGTTGCAGGGCGAGACGGTGCTTCGATGCGGTGCTGGCAGGTTGCGGTGCGGCGACGGAGCCGGATTCAGGAGCTGGCGTCGATCAGTCCGGACAGCGGTGCGAGTCGGGCGGTGCGTCGCAAAGCGTGCGAGCGGTGCCCAACTCCGGTGCGGTCACAGGACTCGAACTCAGCAGCAGTGACCGTGTCGGTCGGACCAGTTCGATTCGGCGTAGCGAAGCGTTGCAGGACACGTTGTCCCTCGATGCGGTGCAGGCAGCGGCTCATTGACGGAGTCGGTGAGACCAGGGCCGTGCGTTGCAGGGCGAGACGGTGCTTCGATGCGGTGCTTACAGGACACCGAGTCGGTCGTGAGAGTCGGTCACAGCTCCCTACCTCTGTAGCCACTGAAACAGAGTTTCCAGCAGCAATTCACAAAGGGGGTGAAGTCCAATGGTCCTGGGACTTCAGTCAGGGGGCAAGCTCTCTTCCAAGCCCTTGGAGATCCTTCACAAGTTGATGAAAGTCACAGCAAAGCAAAAGTTCCTTTCTCCTTTCTTTGGCAGTCAGGCAAACCACTGCAGGCCAATCCCCCAAGCAGCACTTCAGGCTTAGGGATAGTCTCTCCTCAGTTTCTTCTTGGTTCCGCTCCTCAGCAAAGGTTTCTTCTTGTTCCCAAAAGTGATCTAATTTTCCTGGGGTCTGGGTGCCCCTCTTATACCCTGATTCTCTTTGTTCTCTGGAGGCAGAGAGGCCTCTGCCTAGTCCAAAACCAGTTCTGGTCAGTTCTGGAGCACTTTGTTTTCTGACTCCTTCTTTCCTTTCAGAATGTGGGGCAGAGTGCTCAGCCGCCCGGCAGGAGGTGGAGCCAGCATTGTGGAAGGCAGGCACAGCCCTATTCAGACCCAGGGGCAACTCCTCCCTCCACTCTGGATGCAGATCTTTCTATTCAGCTCTGTGCTGACTCACCCTGTCTCCTGTAGCCACCCCCAGCCCCTGTCACTCAATCTCCAGACAAGGAATACACAACCTAGCAAAGGCAGGCTTGGATAGTTAGGCAAGAAAATACCCACTTTCTAAAAGTGGTATTTTCAAACCCAGAATGTTAAAACCAACTTCACTAAAAGATGTATTTTATCATCCTGAGTTCAGGCATACTAAATTCGTTTTTCTACCATGTTCCCTGGGTCAGTTCTGACTATAAGGTGTAATAGTCAGTCTGCCCATTCTGGCCTATGGGGAGCAGGTAGCCTTGCAATAGTGAAAAACAAAAATGGCTGTAATTCACTATTAGGACATGCCACACACACCAGGGCATGTCCTACCTTATACTTACAATGCACCCTGCCCTAGGGCCTACTTTAGGGGTGACCAACATGCAGTAAAGGGAAGGTTTAGGGACTGGTAAGTGGGTGTACTCACCAAGTCGACATGGCAGCCCTAGGCTGCACACAGGCTCTGCGATGGCAGGCCTGAGACACATTTTACAAGCCGCTTCTGTGGGTGGCACAACCAGTGCTGCAAGCCCATCAGCGGCATTGGATTTACAAGCCCTGGGCACACTGAGTGCACTGTACTAGGGACTGACAAGTAAACCAATCATCCAATCATGGAGTCACTAATCCATCACACAATTTATAATGGGGAGAGCATATGCACTTTAGCACTGATCAGCAGTGGTAAAGTGCCCAGAGTCATAGAACAGCCAACAACAGGTCAGAAAAAATATAGGAGGAAGGCAAAAAGTTTAGGGATGACCCTGCAAAAAGGGCCAAGTCCAACACAACCCCCTTCCAGCCAAAAACGCAGGGGAGACCAATCACTACCCTGATGGGCTTCCCTGCTTTGGGCGATAGAACCTGGACCCTGGCCCACAACAGCAGGGGCATACTCCAGTTCTACGCCAATCTGAACCTATTGGAATCCCTCTGTCCATACTCTCAGGGTCCACTAAGCTAGTCCATGGGGAACCCTTCTCCTCACCTGTGGACACCACCTGTGCAGCACCTAACCTTAACTTGCTCACCGGTGTGTCCCAACAGACAGCCAGCAAGCCACAGTGGCCACTGACAGTGGTCAGGGATGAGACCCAGGCCTTATGCCTCTCAGGGTTCTCAAACCTCTGTGGCGTCAGAGAGCGGGGGGCAGTAGCCCCAGGTGCTCGGCACCCTTTGTCCATTCTCCCTCCTGTCAGGTCAGGTATGACATTCTGACACTGATCTACCAGCCCCGGGCCTGTACCCGGCGGCTGGACTGGAGACTGGGGTGGGCTTTCCCACACCCGGTCCTCCTCCTTGGGGCTCTGCACCCTCCCACCTGGAGCGGTACCCCCTTCCAGAATTGCCAGGGCACCTGTGGCAGGTGTCCTGTACAATTCGCCCACCAGTTCAGGGGTTCTATCCTGCAACTAGGCGTCCAGGTCAGGGGGGACACCCTGAACCTGGTCCTCCAATCTAGGGTCTAAACCCTCTAGTTGAACCGGGGCCAGAGGCGAGGACTCCCTCCCTCTGCACCCCCTTCCAGAGTACTGCCCCATCCCATCAGGAGCGGTACCCCCTTCCAGAATTGTCAGGGTACCTGTGGCAGGTGTCCTGCACAATTCGCCCACCAGTTCAGGGGTTCTATCCTGCAACTGGGATTCCAGCATAGGGTCTGTACCCTTAGACTGGGCAGAGGCCAGGGGTGAGGCTGTCCTCTCCCCGCCCCTCTTACTGGGGTCCTGCACCCTCCCACCTAGAGCGGTGCCCCCAGAAGACAAACTGGTAGGGGCACTGTTAGCAGCGGCCCCTTCCTCCAGGTCAGGGGGGACACCCTGAACCTGGCCCTCCAACCCAGGGTCTGTACCCTTAGGCTGGACCTGTGCCTGGCAACCCAGGACTTCCGGGAGGGTACACCAACCCCCCCCCCAAGGGAACCACACTCCTCTAGAGTTGTATAAGAACCTGCCTGGCGCACCAGGACTTCCTGGGGAGCACGCATGCCCCCCCAGAGGGTAACACATCTCTCAGGTGTTGTGTGACAGTCTGCCTGGCGCAGATCTCCCGACCCCTGTCCATCTGACAGCGCGTGAAGATCCCCCAGGACAGAAGTGGTGTCACCATGGTCATTCACTGGTGACTCAGCCCTTCTGGCTGGTCCCTGACCCACTGGTTCTTCCACTGGGGACTCTCTCCCCCTCTCACCCCTCACTCTGGACTTCTGCACCCTCCCAACTGGAGCGGCACTGCCAGACATCAGAAACACTGGAGCTCCATTTACAGACACTCCAGGTTCTCTAGACACTAGGAGATCCTCCTCAACAGGCGGCCCATCAGGACAGCCTAGGCTCCCTACCTGGTGTTCCCTTAAAGAACCATCCAGGCTCTGAGACTGGGTTTCGGGCACCTTGGGACATGCAGCCCCACACTCACTCCTTCTCCACTGAGACAGGACGTGAGTCCCTACACCCCTCCCACTACCACGGGACCTGGCTGGGCTACACTGAACCTCTCCCACCACTCTGGGTTGGAAGACACCTGAGCCACTCCTCTTAGGGTCACTCCCCAATGCCTCTTCAGACCCTCTGGAATCCACCAAAAGGTCTGCCTCCATTGTGAGCTCCCTGTGGTCAGAGAACTCACACTCCAACAGGTGTTGGCATAGCTCTGGAAAACAGGGACTTACAATATGCTCTCCCACAATTGGATCACACAGCCCCCTACAGGGGTTAACCAAACTATCCTTCACCTCCCCATCCAGTGCCTCGCATACGTACCCCACACCACTCTTCTGAGATTGGCAAGACAGTATCTGACTGTCTCGGTCACTCAACCCACACTCTTCTGGGCGGTCTTCACACTCACATACCAGGACTTCAACCATGGGGGAACCCCTCTCCCTGCACCTCTCATCTAGAGTCAGTAGAGTGTCCCTCCCACCGCTAGGACCATGAATCCCTGTGTCAGTTTCCCTATTCCTCTCAGGGACACTGCGCACTACTGGAGCTACCTCATGTCCTTGAACCTCCTGGTGTATGTTAACCCCTCCAAGTCAGGCGCCACATCTCTGGGTGTGTGCACTACTCTCTCAGCACTGAATAACTTAATTTTGCTGCCACCATCTGAGCTGGACTCCACCTCCAACTCAGCAAAGCTCACTTCCTGAGCTACACACTTTTCTTCTTCTTGGGCTAAGGCCCTCTGAGCCTCCTCAATTTCTCTTAGCTCTTCATCAATTTCTCTTATCTTCTGCTCATAAGCCAGAAGCAAGCTGTCTTTTTCTGTTTCTCCCTCACTTTCAGGGAACTCCTCCTCCACAGACTCAACTGGTAGTGTTGCCCTCCAGCGGGGTAACTCAAACTGAAATAGGGATGCCTCTAGATCCTCCCTGGACCTTCTCCTCACAGGCAGCCCCCTTTCCTTGCAAAACACACGTAGCTCCTTCACTGTGTAGACAAACATGTGCCAGAAGTTGAGCTCCATTTTGCAACAACTAACCAGAGTCCTTGTATCCAAAATACTTCCAGGAGGATAGCAGAAAACAGAAAAATAGTATGTGGTTGCGTTTTGGTCTGCACTCACTAAGTAGTGTTCACCAATCACTGTACATGAGTCACAAATGCAAGTCCAGAATCCTCACCGCTGACCACCAATGTTAGATTTGGGGGTCTCTAGTTGGCAGAGGTAGGTACCTTTGTCCAAATAGGGACCCTTGAGTCTAGTCAGGGAAAGTAGGTACACTCCTGAAATAACCCCTGCTCACCCTCTTGGTAGCTTGGCACGAGCAGACAGGCTTAGTTCAGAGGCAGTGTGTAAAGCCTTTGTGAACACATACAGTAATCAAGTGACAACACTACAAATGGACACCACACAGGTTATATATTTATAAAAATAGGTATACTTTATATATATTTATCACAAGACCATAAACGACAAAAATAATCCACAATACTGTCAAGAATACTTAGTTCTGATCAAAAAGGCTTAATTCAAGGTTCTGTGCGAGTCGGTAGCCTCCTCCGGCTACGGCGGTGTCGAGAACAAACAGAGTCTAACAGATCCAGCTGACCGCGTCGAGACGGGCCAACACAGCGTAGACAGACTCGGTCACAGTACCTTTTACTTGAAGCGGCAGGCACGGGCGTGCGAGCCGGATGGCTGTTCGTCGCGGTCGCGATGCAAAAATGGAAGCGTTGCAGGACGCGTTGTCCCTCGATGCGGTGCAGGCAGCGGCTCGTTGACGTCGTCGAGACGGAGTCGGTGAGACCAGGGCCGTGCGTTGCAGGGCGAGACGGTGCTTCGATGCGGTGCTGGCAGGTTGCGGTGCGGCGACGGAGCCGGATTCAGGAGCTGGCGTCGATCAGTCCGGACAGCGGTGCGAGTCGGGCGGTGCGTCGCAAAGCGTGCGAGCGGTGCCCAACTCCGGTGCGGTCACAGGACTCGAACTCAGCAGCAGTGACCGTGTCGGTCGGACCAGTTTGATTCGGCGTAGCGAAGCGTTGCAGGACGCGTTGTCCCTCGATGCGGTGCAGGCAGCGGCTCGTTGACGGAGTCGGTGAGACCAGGGCCGTGCGTTGCAGGGCGAGACGGTGCTTCGATGCGGTGCTTACAGGACACCGAGTCGGTCGTGAGAGTCGGTCACAGCTCCCTACCTCTGTAGCCACTGAAACAGAGTTTCCAGCAGCAATTCACAAAGGGGGTGAAGTCCAATGGTCCTGGGACTTCGGTCAGGGGGCAAGCTCTCTTCCAAGCCCTTGGAGATCCTTCACAAGTTGATGAAAGTCACAGCAAAGCAAAAGTTCCTTTCTCCTTTCTTTGGCAGTCAGGCAAACCACTGCAGGCCAATCCCCCAAGCAGCACTTCAGGCTTAGGGATAGTCTCTCCTCAGTTTCTTCTTGGTTCCGCTCCTCAGCAAAGGTTTCTTCTTGTTCCCAAAAGTGATCTAATTTTCCTGGGGTCTGGGTGCCCCTCTTATACCCTGATTCTCTTTGTTCTCTGGAGGCAGAGAGGCCTCTGCCTAGTCCAAAACCAGTTCTGGTCAGTTCTGGAGCACTTTGTTTTTCTGACTCCTTCTTTCCTTTCAGAATGTGGGGCAGAGTGCTCAGCCGCCCGGCAGGAGGTGGAGCCAGCATTGTGGAAGGCAGGCACAGCCCTATTCAGACCCAGGGGCAACTCCTCCCTCCACTCTGGATGCAGATCTTTCTATTCAGCTCTGTGCTGACTCACCCTGTCTCCTGTAGCCACCCCCAGCCCCTGTCACTCAATCTCCAGACAAGGAATACACAACCTAGCAGAGGCAGGCTTGGATAGTTAGGCAAGAAAATACCCACTTTCTTAAAGTGGTATTTTCAAACCCAGAATGTTAAAACCAACTTCACTAAAAGATGTATTTTATCATCCTGAGTTCAGGCATACTAAATTCGTTTTTCTACCATGTTCCCTGGGTCAGTTCTGACTATAAGGTGTAATAATCAGTCTGCCCATTCTGGCCTATGGGGAGCAGGTAGCCTTGCAATAGTGAAAAACGAAAATGGCTGTAATTCACTATTAGGACATGCCACACACACCAGGGCATGTCCTACCTTATACTTACAATGCACCCTGCCCTAGGGCCTACTTTAGGGGTGACCAACATGCAGTAAAGGGAAGGTTTAGGGACTGGTAAGTGGGTGTACTCACCAAGTCGACATGGCAGCCCTAGGCTGCACACAGGCTCTGCGATGGCAGGCCTGAGACACATTTTACAAGCCGCTTCTGTGGGTGGCACAACCAGTGCTGCAAGCCCACCAGCGGCATTGGATTTACAAGCCCTGGGCACACTGAGTGCACTGTACTAGGGACTGACAAGTAAACCAATCATCCAATCATGGAGTCACTAATCCATCACACAATTTATAATGGGGAGAGCATATGCACTTTAGCACTGATCAGCAGTGGTAAAGTGCCCAGAGTCATAGAACAGCCAACAACAGGTCAGAAAAAATATAGGAGGAAGGCAAAAAGTTTAGGGATGACCCTGCAAAAAGGGCCAAGTCCAACAAGCCTCTACATCCTGGGACTTCGCTGGTGAAGACACCTTTTTAAAATGTTTTCCCACAAAGTCCTTTATTGACTTTGGGGCTAGCATGCCCCCTTTTTCCCATGCACAGCTTCCTTATTTGCTCTCTTCTTAGGTGCTCTTTTAGCCCTTTCTCTGGGGCTCTCCATGCTCTCTCCAGAAGCCCTCTGTTCCATGGAGAGCTCTCTAGACACAAGGTTTTGCTCCGTGCGGGTTTTAGTCTTTCTAGGGGCCATCACAAGCACACCTACTTATGGCAGCTTATTAAGTTAGTTTTTGTGCAAGACAAGTCCAGTATAAATTCGAGCCAATGGAGACTAGCCTAGTCCCCCCGTCTCCCAATTATTATTATTTCACTGGGGTCCTTCCAACTGTTTCCCCGCCTTATTAAGCCCCTTGAGCCATCCTGTTTAATTGGCCATTATAGGGGGTGTGGGGGGTAAGCAGTAAACGATAAAAGCAATATAACATACACACACTTACCTCTGTTGTGCTCAGATCAATTGACCATGCCCTTTGCCGTGCTGACCAATTTCGCCACGAGTCCTTTTTAAAATTTGATCACTGTGCTCTACAGTTACTGAAGTTCTTATCCTTGTCCAATCCAGGAAACCTATAGATCTGACAAATGGTCACGTACTGCTGCTACGCAGCAATGCCAGGATCTAGGGCTCTGGGGACGGAACAATAAGCCACCTGGCTCTTATTAACCCCCTCCAGCTCCCTTTACCCCAGCAGGGAACCGAGGGCTTCGTGTGCTGCACCCCCTCCTTCTGCTGTTCTCCGGTCCCAACCGCTCTGGAGCTGCCCTTGGCGTTCCTTCGCCGTTTATTTCTCCATAATTCACCGTCTCTACAGCGTCCTTGTTTCCAGTTTCTTCGGCTCGGTTCGGCTCCTGCGATCCTGCGCTGCGTCGCGTCAGCTCCCTCTCTGATGTCTGGGCGTGGCAAGTCGGGTACGGCGTGTCAGCAACGGCAGCGGCAATCTGGCAATACGCACAACAGAGGTTCCTGTTTGGCAGCCCCCTCTGTCGTCTTCACAGGGTAAGAAGCTCCACAGGACACAGTCTCCTTCTGCTTCGGTCCTGATCTCCTTGTGAGATCAAGAGGATAGCTCTCCAAGTCCGTAGGAGCCTCTTCCTCACCAGGGCTTTCATACCGTATGCCCCCGCCATCCCATTACTGGGTACACCACGAGGTGACACATGCACCACAGCAACTGAATTGCGTCACTGGGACACAGAAGGTATTCAAGAACTGGGAGACCTTTACCGGGATGGCTCCCTCATTCCATACCAGGAACTCATGTCGGAGGAAAACATGTACCCAGGGTAGTTTTTATTACATCGGGCGATTATAGGCTTGCTGGCCTCTAAGTGGGGTAGTATCGCTCAGGAACCGCCCATGCACCATACGATACAGTACTTACGTGTGATGGGAAGTGGGAGGCACTTGACTCGTTGGTTCGCGTCCTCACTCCGCCAGCGCACAGAAATTGACCTGACCCCCCTGAAGCAACATTGGGAGGAGGCCCTGGAGAAAGTTTTTACGGACAGGGATGGTTGGCTGTCCGGGGAGGTCCGACACGTATTCCGCGTAATCAGCGCTTTAAACAAATCCAATTTTTTATATTGCACTGGGCATACCTTGCCCCAGCCCAAATCAATAAGTATTTTGCTAGATAAGATGCAGCCTGCCCTAGGTGCCGCTTATTAAACGCAGACATACTACACATGTTGTGGCATTGCCCTGACATGCGCTAATACTGGGCCAATATGACTTCTACACTAGCTACCTGAACCTCCTGAGACATCCCCCTTCTCTGGGAGGCACACATACTGCATTTGTTTAGTAGGAGTAAGAAGCACAGAGCAGCCACCCAGTTTCTTGATCTGGGGTTCATAGTGGCTAAACGCCTATTCTCCAAAAGGTGGAAGTCCACAACGGCCCCTCACGCCATAGCCTGGCGATGTTCCTTACTTAACTGGGCCAGGGCAGAGGGGGTTGCTTTAAGCTGGGAGGACTTGCTTGGGATCTGTAAGTTTCCTCTGGCGCACCACTGGGATGCTATGGTGTCGAGTTTGCAGGGCATGGTTAATGTCGTGGAGGAGGGGCCCCAGGGCAGGGAACAAGATGAGGAACCCAGCGCTTAGCAATTGGTAGTACACGCACACAGAACTGGCCTCACATACTAACATATGATTTCACCTCACGGCGATGCTGTCAGTCGGCTCTAACACAGCCGTCTCCCCCTTTTTTTAACACATGCTGCGGCGGGTCTCAGGCGACTATCCCATCCCTCCTTTGGTTACTTTGCCCTCATTTTGTTGTACCCTACGCCCACAGTTTGATTATATGTTGCACTACAGCTAAGTTGGCTACGAGGTAGTATATCGCAATGTTTGACGCGATACTGCTGCAGTCATTGCAAGGACAATCCTCCAGGAACTGTTACCAATAACTCATCCGTTAGCTTAGCTGTTCATAAGATGGATTGTATGCTGAACTGCATAACTCTGTTGTTGCCACGCAGGGTGCTGACGCACTGTGTATGTTGTATGAAAATGCGAAAAATGTTAATAAAAAGATTTAAACAAAAAAAAAGAGGATAGCTCTCCAAGTTCTAAGATCACTTTTCTGGTCAGAGATTCAAGTGAAAGCAAGGGTTACTCCCTCCAAGCCTTTACCAGAAGTCTGTGCACCAGTGCAGATCGGCCTTTGTTCTGTGCTGCTGCAGCATTCGGACTTGGAAGTGATGGGAGATTTACTTATAGGGCTAATCCCGAGGGATTGGCAAACTTCCATAAATCTAGTAAACTTCATACACACATCTATCCCTAACTTTTTCAATACTTTTGTGCCTTGTTGCAAAATCTCTACCCCAAAACATCATGTCCCAGTTTGCAAAGATGGCCACTTAGATGATTAACTGAAATTCTCTCCCTCCACCCTGGATCCAAACCTCCCCTTGTGTTCCTGATCAGAGTTTGAATTGAGTGAGGTGGTTCCCGGATGTCCCTGAGAATCCCTTCTTTCGAAGTGAGGCCATAGCTTAGCAAACCATTCAGATCCTGATGCCACAACCGAAAGCAGGACGTCCTGTGTGGCAGACCACCTCTGGAAAGTGTCAGCTTCCCCTCCCTCCTTTTAGTAGTCCTTGTTTGACAGCTGCATTTTTGGATAGACAGGATGAGCCAAAGCCTCCTCTCCAAAGGCAGACATTAGCTGGAGAGCCCAGAAGGCTCACCTTGCTGGCTGAACCCGGCATTCTGAGAGGTTGATTCAGGAGTTGTCTGGAACAGGAAATGAATCCTTAAGGCAGCAGAGTTTTGATAAGTATTGCGGAGGGCAGCATAGCATTTTGCCAAAGGTTTGAAATTAATTAGTTAGGGGGAGTGGGAAGAGACTAGCAAAGGGAGATATAAAATAAAGTTAACTTGTAGATACATATATAAAAGCTGTTTCCTGGAAGTCTCAGATCATAGAAGATCTGGCAAAACAAATCCTCCTGCTACCAAATCTATGCCAAGCAGGTGTCCTAGTAGAACCAATGGAAGTAGGATATGTCTACAGTTGCCACATTGTTTCTCTTTTAATTTGTTATTCCATGCTACAATCGAAGTGGATATTGTTTAGGGAAAAATCTGTGGAAGAGCTGTAGAGAAAACCTCTGCATGTAAACTAGAAGAAGCAAGATGCTCTGGGATTTACAAGAAGGTATTGGGCTTGCTTGGGGGAGGTGAGGACAGAAGGAAACATGGGGTGGGGCAATTCACTGTTTTTCTGTCAGGACAGCTACCTTCCAAGTGTTTTCTGTCACCCATTTGCCTGTGCAGGATTACCAGTCTGGGCCTTGGCCTGACTAGAGCTCGCCTGACTGTAGCTTGTCTGTCTTTGGGAGCCTCAGATAAGTGGAAAGGTTGTGGGATGTGAACCACTTCTCAAAGTTTGGCCTCCTTTGGCCTAGGAGGAGTAGGTGAAATCTGGACATTTAAAACGTTCTGTATTCTCTGTTCAGGTTGCCAACTTTGCTTTTCCACTTCTTACTTTCCTTCTGGGGCATAAATGTACAGCAGTAGCCCCTCTCCAATTTACTATAGTCTTGTGTGCCCTGGTTGCTTAACAGTGTCTCTAAGGCATGTGCTTCTGTTACTTATAGGTAAACCCTGCACAGTGTGCATTACGTAGTTGTTTAACTTACACGTTACCACAAGCATATCTTTAGCAAAAAATCAAATTACTTTAGAACCCTCCTCGACTCTTCCAAGAACAGACCAAAGAAACTCTTTGACCTAATCAAAATGACCAGCAACCCCCCGGCATTTTCAACCATAACCATCAAATTTGACGACCCACTCAAGAAAGTAGAAGAATTTGTTCAATTCTTCAATACAAAAGTTAAATCGCTCCTTGATCATGCTACACATCCAACCCCTCATGAGATATGCAATTCCTAAGGCTTTTGGTACTGTCTTGAAGTCATCACTGAAAATGCCCTCCATAAGAACATCTTGAAAACCAAATCCTCAAACAACTCTCTAGACCCTATCCCAAGCAACATTGCAATAGACCTACATACCCACACACTTCCCTATTGGACAAATCTGATTAACCTCTTTCTCAGCCAAGGATCAATTCCTGATGCCCTCATATCCAGTCAGGTGACCCCATTACTAAAGAATCCCTCCGCTGATGTGGTCAACCTTAACAACTTCTGCCCTATCACCAACCTCCCTTTCTTCGCAAAAATCATGGAAAGATGTGTAGCGGAGCAACTCACCCAGCACATCAAGGAGAACAATCTTATTGACAAATTTCAAGCTGGCTTCAGTCAAGGCTGAAGCACCAAAACAGCACTGCTACAGGATATTGATTATTCCTGCGAGTCCTAGACTCAGGCAGCTCTTGCCTCCTGATCCTTCTTGACCTTTCTGCAGCCTTTGATACTGCTAACCATCACAGACTTCTTAACACACTAAAACAAAGAATGGTAATTGACGGAGTAGTACTTAAATGGTTTGAATCTTACCTCACAGAGGGATCTCAGATTATTAAAATTGAAACTGTCTCTCAACTCCAAATGCTGTAGATCTAGGTGTCCCTCAAGGCTCTATCCTTGCTCCTACCATATTTAATCTCTACAATGAACCACTAGGAGCCCTACTAAAAGAAGCTGGGATCCTCTATCACCTCTATGCTGACGACACCCAACTTTACCTCAAGGTGTCCTCTGCACGCGACATCTCACTTTTCGCCACCACCCTCAACTCCATCCTAGAATGGATGACGTCTCATCACCTAAAACCTAATCCCTATAATGCTGAATCCCTACTTATCTCTACCTCAAATTCTCCACCTCCTATTCAATCATGGATGGATAATCTGAAAATTCTTAATAATATACCTACCATCGTTGACAGTGTCAAATCCCTAGGTGTCATCATGGACAAAAGACTTAACCTCCAACCCCAAATCAACACCATGGCCAAGAATGTGCACTTCCAACTGCTACTTCTCTGGGGATCCAACGGGTACATTCCTAAGCAAGACCTGAAAACTCTTGCCCAATATTTGGTACTCTCCAGACAGGACTACTGTAATACTCTACTTACATGCCTGCCTAAGTCCCATCTATCTTCATTAAAATCCATTCTCCACTCGGCTGCGCTTTTCTTCTACAGAGCAAAAAGAAATTACCATAAAACACCTTTGTTGCCAACTCTTCCCTGGCTTTCTGTTGAATCTAGGACCATATATAACACTGCTTGCATCACCCATAAAGCTATTCACACCTCCACCCCTCACTACCTAGCAAACAAACATAAGTTATCAGTTTGCTCTAGACCTTCACGGAATGCTGAGAGTCTGCAGCTCGAACCTCCAACTTTCAAAAGGGAAAGACTTATGGTGCACTTGTTCTCAGGTAATGCAACTAGATTTTGGAACTTGCTAACTCCAACCCTTTGCACCACCACCTCTTTCCGGATCTTCAAAACAAACCTCAAAACACTTCTCTTCCAAAGACATTTTTCTCAGTAACACTTCTCACTAAGCTCCTCACCAGGCATACTCCCTCACATTTGATGGCATGACCCTGATTGTTACTCTTGAGTGCTACATCTCTGTAACTTAAGTTAACTTGTATTGACATTTGTAAGTATGTTATATTTATCTGTGTAACCAAATGGCATGACTGACTGTTACAGAACACTCTCAAGTGTTAAATCTATGTGACTTAACTTCAGTTAACTTGTTTTTAACTTTGTAAATATGTAATATTTAACCTTGTAACCTAGAAATGGGGGTCTCTAGTTGGCAATGGTTTGCACCTTTGTCCAAGTAGGGACCCTTGCTTCTAATCAGGGTAAGGGAGTTACGCCATTAGACAACCCCTGCTCATCCCCTTGGTAGCTTGGCCCAAGCAGACATGCTTATCTCAGAGGCAGTGTGTAAAGCATTTGTGCACACCTTCAGTAATATAGTGAAAACACTACAAATGGACACCACACCAGTTTAGAAAAATATGAAATCTTTAGGCAAACGAAACAAGACCAAAATGACAAACATCCACCTTACATATATCAAGATATCACCAAAAATAGGTTATTCACAAAAATAAAGCTTGTAACAATAGCTCCACCTGGGACTATTACAACGTCGAGAAAGATGAAAATCCCAAAGTACGACGTCAACCGTGAGGTGCGTGGCCTCAGGCCGGGAGTCACAGGGACCCCAAAGAACAGTACCTTGGCAAATGATAAAACCAAAGATGGTGCACGGCGTCAGGAAGGTGATGCTTCGTTGGCGCCGGGCTGCGTCGGTTCCTTACGACCACAAGGGAGGTGAAGCGTCGGTTCCTTACTGCAATGCAGGGGAGGTGAGCGTCAGTTCCTTACTGTTGCCGGGGAGGTGACGTCGCGGGGCGTTGGTTCCTTATGATGATGCGGGGTCGATGGATTCGGGAGGTCACCCACATTAGGTTTCGGCCGCGCAATGATGAAGCACGGGTGTCAGTGAGTTTGGGGCTGTGTGCGAGTTGGGGCGGTGCATCGTGAGCGTCACAAGCGGTGCCCTCGGCTGCGGTGCAGGCAGCGGCCTCGGTGATGGTGTCAGAGTCAGTACTGTGCGGCGTCGGCACGCGTCGGGGCTGCTGTGCAAGTCAGGGCGGTGGATCGTGCACTTCACGAGCGGTGCCAACGGCTTCGTTGCAGGTCGCGGCAGCGCTCGCCAGCGACGGTGTTGTTATTTCCTTCTGTGGCAGCTGAAACAGCAGTTCCAGGTGCAGGAGGACATAGGAGATGAAGTCTTTGTGTCCCTGAGACTTCAGAACAGGAGCCAAGCTCTACACCAAGCTCTTGGAGATCTTCTTCAAGCAGGAAACACAGCTCAGTTCAGTCTTTGTCATCTCCTTGGCAGAAACAGTCACTGCAGGCCAACCCCACACAGCACAGGAGCAGGACTTCTCCTTCAGCTTTCCCAGCTTTTCTCCTTGGCAGAGGTTCCTCTTGAGTCCAGAAGTAATCTAAAGTTCTGAGGTCTGGGTCCCAATATTTATACCACATTTTCCTTTGTTCTCTTGTGGCAGAGAGTCTCTTAGCTCAGTCCAAACCAGTTCTGTCCTCTCTGGTCCGGCTTCCTGGCAGGAGGTGGAGACAGCATCGTGTAAGGCAGACAGGGCCTATTCAGGCAAGGAAATCTCCTCCCACTACTCATCTAAATGCAGCCCAGGTCTATTCAGCCCAGCACTGACTCATCCAGGAAAGGCAGGACACACCTCAACCCCCCCAGTGGCTGTCTACAGTGAATGCACATCCCCAGCCCCTGTCACTCAAAAGCCAGTCAATCTACTATCCAGCAGAGGCACACAGGATGGTTAAGCAAGAAAATGCCTACTTTCTAAAATTGGCATTTTCAAACACATAATTTAAAAACCATCTTTACTAAACAGATGTGTGATTAAATGCTGAGTTCAGAGAGCCCAAACTCAATTTCTCTATCTTGTCCCAATGGGAAGTTATACTTGTAAGATGTTACAAAATATCTCCCATTCTATCCTATCGGACAGATAGACTTTCAATAGTGAAAAACGAAATACACTGTATTTCACTATCAGGAGATGTCACACACACCTGTGCATGTCCTACCTTTCACATACACAGCACTCTGCCCATAGGGGTACCTTGGGCCTACCTGAGGGGTGTCTTATATGTAAGAAAAGGGAAGGGTAGGGCCTGGCAAGTGGGTTCACTTGCCAGGTCAACATGGAAGTTTAAAACTGCACGCAGACACTGCAGTGGCAGGTCTGAGAGCCCTTTGAAAGGCTGCTTCTGTGGGTGGCATAATCAGTGCTGCAGGCCCACTAGTAGCATTTGATTTACAGGGCCTGTGCACACACAGTGCACTGTACTAGGTGCTTACTAGTAAATCAAATAAGCCAATCATGGAAACACCAATCCATAAACACAATTTACATAGGGAGCACTTGCCCTTTGGCATTGATCAGCAGTGGCAAAGGGCCCAACGCATCTAGACCAGCAAAAACGAAATCCAGCACACAGCGAAAATACGGGAGGTAGAGGCAAAAAAATAGGGGAAACCACGCAAAGGATGCCAGGTGAAACATAACCTGAACCGCTTTGACTTTTCCAATATGTAACCTGTAATCAATATGTAACTTGTAAATACGTAACTCTCACCATGAGTAACCGTAGTAGCTATAAGTATTGTCTCCTACTACCCTGCTACTCTTAATTTCTCATGTATCGTTCTTCGCTCTATTGTAAAGCGCTCTGACACCTTTGGGTAATGTCCGCGCTATATAAAATTGCATAAATAAAGAGGGTTTGCCTTTTTTGGCTTTGGGAGGTGGGTCACTGCAGGGTTTATACACGGTGGCTGTTTAATAGTGCTTCCAGGGGTTGTGCTGCTATCAGTTCTTGGTCTGCCGCAGTGTATAAATCCTTGTTGTTTAACAGTGCCTTCAATGGTTGTCTCTGTCACATCTGGATTTACTTCATATAACTTACACCCTGGCTTATGCAATGCACTGTATGTCCTATCTGTTCTCCAATCTCCACTACACCTCGTGCTTACGTGCAATGAAGTTGGCTGCACCAGGTTTGCAGCGCAACTTTGAACCTCAGACAACTCACACAACACCTTCCATATAAATCCAACTAAATACAACACACTATCAAATTACATATGTTGACATGGCATCTTTTTTTGTCGGAGTGTTGTATTCTCTTTTAACAAGGTAACTTTGTATAAGATTCAGGAATCTTATAAAAATGTCGCTGCTTTCTTTCCACAGTTTCAGCTTCTACAACCTCTGTCTTATCCCTACTATCACACACACATCCACATTGTGCCTGTTCATTCAACCCTTAGTGTTTCAACCCATGGATTCCAGGGGCGTAGCTTCCATTGGTGCAGTAGGTGCAGCAGCACTGGGGTACACATACCTGAGCAGCCTACTCAGCCCTGATTATTGCTGTATTTTATCATTCAAACAGCAGCCGGGGGGGGGGGGCATTTCCTTCCTAGCAGTAGGGCCCATGACACACTGGCTAAGCTGCTGCTGGATTCCTTCCTGAAGAAGGACAATTAAGAATCTCTTTTACAAATAAGGGGGATGTACAATATTCCCTCATCATATGGAGCAGATCATTCTTCCACTTCAACCTATCAGTCAATAGTATCTGAAAGTTCTTCATCATGAAACCCTGCACACTCCTTTAATCACAGCCAACTCTTCTAGACCCCTCTAGTTTCCAAAACATATCCTGTAAAACATACTTGCCACTCTTGTACTTATACTCTCCATGAATCATACCTCAGGCCAATGAGAATAGTAATACTCATCCATCATGACTGTGGCATACTTAAGTCAACATATCAAATGGATCAGAAATGTCTCGCAATACAACGAGCAAGGAATCAAAGGTGGCATCGGGAAGGCTTGGACAAGGGCTTGAAAGTATTCTAAGATGTGCGACAGTGCTACTGTTAAAGGTTGTTGCTGTATGGCAAATTTCAATTAAAAGAGATGTTTGGCACTAATATGAACGGTGTTCCAGAATCTCCTTTACCCATCTACTTATGGCCATCTCCAGCTATCTCGTTCTTCACTTACCTAAAATCATAGCATCATTCCTCTCTACAGGCAAACACTACATTTTTCTTAAGCAGTTCACAACTTAGGGGTTCCTCTTTCACAAAGTGCAGCAACAACGTGGCCTAGTACTCAGCGAGGCAAAAAAGAGGAAATTATTCCTTTTGCACAGACTAGGCTCCTTTTTCACTGCCTTCACCGGTTTCTTCCTGGGACTTATGCTCTCACTATAGGCGGCTGACTCCGGAACACGGGGGCTCACTGTTCGATCCCCAGCGCAGGCGGCAGGTTAGCCCAGCACCTTGTGACTCTGGGCAATAGCTTGCCTAATCTTCCCGACGGCCCCCAGCGCCGGGACACCTCGCCTGAGGTAGCCGCACGCTTTACAAATGCTGGTATTATTTTTATTATATATATTGTGGCTAAAATAGTCTTCCGTGAACAGCAGTTTTGTACTTCTTCATCTTGATGATTAGCCCTCTGTCCTTCAATATCTTTACCAAACACTTAACAAGGACTACATTGTGCTTCTTGAGGTTCATGTCATGCACCCAAATGTTACGTTGGAAAGATACAGCTCATGAAATATTCTCGAAGAACACAATCAGCCCAGATGTGGGAGCAGAGAAAAATGAGATCCTCTTAACCAGATAAACACCCTCCAAGCTGATAAAGCAAGTTCAATGCATAGGCTTCCTATGAAATATTGTATTGTACCAATGACATGTCTGCAGTGATAAAGAGCAGTGCCTCTTTTGGCTTAACCGCATCCACCTCGATGCTCATCAAAGCATGCTAATCCCCTCCTATTATCATTCAGGGTGCACAAGTTTGCACACAGGCAGAGGAAGCCATTTAGTTCTTTGCCAAAACAATGGGGACAAGCCGCCCATAGCTCTCTTTCGTCAATTTGGTGTTTTTAAAAAAATAAAAAAATCTACGTGGATATTTGCACAAATTCTCCATAACAGACACCAGCACTGCTCACAACAAGCACACCTTTAGCTCAATTTTACCAACAAATTCCTTTCATTTTCTCAAACCAATTCAAATACTTCTGGGTATTCTTCCTTCCATCATATTTCTTACTTTCATTTTGTGTACAATACACATGCACCTTTGTTAAAACACACCAAATTAGTCTCAAAACGATGTATATTTTGAATAGGATTCTTTCTGTCCATATGCCATGTCTTTTATGCAAGCTTCTTGGAAAGTTTCTCATATTTTCTGATCCAATTATCATACATGAAAATTCTGAAGCATCCCTTATTCTTATGTTGACTGCTCCCCACCAAAACTGCTATATGGGGCCTTTTACTTTCACTCACAAGCAACACATAGTCATATTCAGCCTCGACTTTTGATTTTTCCTTGGACTCACACACATTTTTGCATACACTGGCAATATCCCATTTTTCTTATATTTGCTATATTTATTTGTATTATAGCTCTGCAACATTTCATATTACCTACATGATACACACTACCACTCCTCTACAAAGACATTTTATTAACTTCCTCCACCTGCCTTGTTGATAACAGTTTGACTTTCTCACTTTGCTTAATATTTAGCAACTCTTCCCTAGATACCTCTTGCACCAATGCTTATTTCATGCATTTGGCTGTGTATTCTATCCCCTTACTAATTTTACCTACTGTTTGAAGGTAGGATCTTCTGTACACATCAGCTTCCTTATTCTTTCCTGTTGTTTTCTTTTCATTAATTGAGCTCATATAACTTTATTCTGAAATCTACCGTATTTACTGAGGGAGGATAAGGAACACACTGAGACCACAACGTTCTCTACTGGCTCTGCGGGTAACTGCACCTTTGGATAAAAGCATGTAATTCCAATACCACATGGGATGTGGCTGGTATAGAACATCCTAATTTCAGATTCATATTCATCAACTACTACGTCACTTTGTTGGGAACATGCCTGTAAAGCACAAGCTCTTATGTTATGCCACAGCATCACACATTTTCTC
Source organism: Calotriton arnoldi (assembly GCA_963921515.1). Lineage (NCBI taxonomy): Eukaryota > Metazoa > Chordata > Amphibia > Caudata > Salamandridae > Calotriton > Calotriton arnoldi. The sequence goes on along the minus strand of CAWUFW010003470.1, from coordinate 1,652,783 downwards.
TTGGAGGTGGCCACATCTTCTTCAAAGACATCTAGGTATGCCTCAAACCCATCCTTCTACTGGTCCCGATCTAGGTTGCCTCAGACACTGGAAGAATGGCTTTTGTGGGTTCAAGCTCTGCATTGTATGCTGCTTACTCTGCCCATCATATAAAAGTAGGCTGGTTACACAGGATCCTCTCTTCCTTTATGAAAGTGATCTCAACAATCATAATGTATTCTTCAGATGACCTTCCTTCTGTTACGAAGGTGGCTATAAAGTCTGTTGCCGCCCACCATGTACCTCTTATGGTTCTACCATGAATTTACTTTTCACTTGAAGTACACTGTGCACTTAGTCCCACGTATGTCTTTCAGCAAGGGGTGTTTATTTCTGTTTCTGAATAGTAGCATATACTTTAATTGAATATAGCTGAATACAATGTGGATAGGTAGTTCCGCTAGGCTCTTATCAAACAAGAGCTATTTAAATAAGGCAGTATACATAGATACTGATTCCTCACTCTACAGGGAAGAACAGTGTATAAGGAAGTACAGGCTGTTCTGTTGCTCAGTTGACTAATATATCAAGTAGAAGGATCTCTGTTTGACCACATGGTCACTGGGTGAAATCACAGCAAGTCCACTCAGCCTTTCATCCTTTGGAGGTTGATAAAATACGTACTATTGAGTTGGGTAACAATAAACTTCTGTTGTCGGTGCATTGGTAGCAACGAAGAGACCCCCCCTGGGGGTGACCATGCACTTTCTACAAATATGCTTGTTATGTCCCGGATATCTCAGGAGTATTTAATTACTTTATGCCAACAAATCCCCGAAATGATGTGACCGAGGGATACACAAGGACGTGAAGCATGCGCACATTTACTTCTGTAATGCTTGACTGTTTATAATCAATGCAGCATGTGTGGGAAGACCCACCTCTCCTTCATGCCAAAGGATGCATGTTCTGGAATTTAAGACACAAGGATGCACAAGCAAGGTTTGGGCAGAGGTGCGCTGCCTCTACACTGTCTAGCATGGACAGCAATGGTGTGGGATGGGTATGATTCCAGGATATTATAGCCTAAATATTGTCTGATAGATATATCTAGTCAAAATATTGTTTACAAGACTATCACCCACTGGAGTTAATTATAGAAAATCTACACCGAATCGGATATTTTTGTAAACGATTTTGAGTCACGATATTGCAATCAGATGATATTTTTGGTAGAGACATTCTGACATACAACTGTGACATGATAGGACAATGGGACAACCCCAGTTTCTGAAGGCTGCACACAGTGCTAGCAGAATGAGCTGTAGTGCTTCGTTTTTAACTCCAAATCACATGAAAAGAAAGCATAGGCGACACAACGGAAGATAAGATTTATACTGCTGAGTAACACGAGTGGTATGGCAGGCGGTAGTAAGTTAATGACCAGTCAAATATGTTTACACTCAGATGCAAGTTTCTGAACACCACATTTGATAGAATACCAAACTTCCCATGTTCGCCCCTGGATAGTTACAGTTAGGTCAGCATATCCATAGGAAATGCATTTTTTTCTGTTGCTAATAACTTTGGCACCATTTGAGGAATCTCAAAGAAACTTTATAAAAAAAGTGCTCTGTTTTGCCAAGTTTGTGCATGGAAAGTTTCGGGGTGATCCATCAAGTGGGGCTGAGAAAAAAGGAGGGGCCCAAAACTCAAAATACCCATACATTTCCCAGACAGCGATATCGCAAAAACTGCTGAAAGGAATTACACCAAATTTGGCAGGAAGCTAGATTTTGGTCTAGAAAACATGCTTTTTATGATTTGGTGTAAATCCGTCTAGTAATTTTTGAGAAAGTAAGATATAAAAATAATTGTATATGTGCATGGTTTGGCGCATGAGAGGTTCGCAAGAGTCTTGCGGGAGCGCCAATTTAAAATTAGAGCGTTCTGAAAGGCCAAGGGAGCTTTCTTACCCTTGCGCCATCTTACTCCCGCAGGAGTGAGTGCTCCGATTGGCTGCCAGCAACATGAAAAAAAATGTTAGTCCTCTGTCCTGAATTTAAAATAATGATATAAGGGGGCAGGCTAGGGATACCTTGCCCCCCTAAGCCCTATAGAGGGGGCCCAGAGGGACCCACCCCGGGCCAAAATTGAAAACAAATCAGCATATTTTTCTGCAATCCTGCAAGTCTCCTGCGGGATCGCAGCAAAAAAAAAAAAAAGGCAGGCCCGGGGCTGCATTCTTTAATTTAGGGGAGAGGGGCGCGTGCCCCCCTCCCTGAGCCATTTGCACCCAGGACCCAATCCTCCATGGCCCAATTTAATTATTATTTTGAGGGGGCACGCGGGCCTTCCTCCCCGAGGTATATTCAGCCTCAGGGACCCAGTCCCTCGGGGCCCAAAATACTTATTGAGGGGAGGGGTGTGCAGCCCCCATCCCCTTAGCCTTTAATGGCCTCGAGGAGCCTATCCTCTGGGGTCAGCTCGCTTGTTGTGTTCCGGGGAGCCCACCCTTGGGACAGTGGTTTCCCAGCCCACACTGGCGCAAAAAAGGTAGTGGCCCCTCTCCTGTTTAAAAAAATGAACAGCCCCAGGGGGTGGGGTCCTCAGGGCATAATAAGGCTAAGAGAGGAGGATGTGCAGCCTCCTCCCCTTTTTTATTGTATTTGGCCCTGAGGGATGGGGTCTCTGGGGCCTGTTAAGGCTCGGGCAGGGGGTGCTGCACACCATCCTCCCCTGTTTAATTGTATTTGGCCCCAGGTGAATGGGTTCCCGGGCCTTTTAAGGCTTGGGGAGGGAGGCCACACAGCCCCTCTCTCCTTTTTATTACAATAGGCCCCGGGGATGGAGTTCCTGGGGCCAATTCAGGGTCAGGAAGGGGCGTGCATGCCCCCACCCATTAATATATATGTTTTGCCTCAGGGGATGGGGTCCCCTTGGCCTGAAGTCCTACCAAAGGCTATGTGTGGTGCGGGGTTGGCAGTCTGCTGTGGCTTTGGCTATAAGCGTCTGGCGGCAGGCCAAGTCCTATGGCCAACACCCCGCTGCGCACAGCTAAAGGCTGTGTGCAGCATGAGGTTACCTGCCTGTGGAGAGTTGGGAGCAGGGCCTGGCTGCAATACAGGCCCTCCGGCTAACCCAATGCCACGAATGACCAAAGGCCATGCGCAATGTGGGGTTGGCTGTCTCCGGGTGGCTCCCTGTGGGGAGTTGGACACAGGGCCTGGCTAAAAGGGCCATGGCCAACCCCACACCACGTGCAATGAAAGGTCATATGCAGCATGGGGTTGGCTGCCTCCGGGTGGGATGGCCAACACCTGTTGCACCCGGCCGAAGGCCTGCGCAGAGTGGGTTTGGCTGCCTGTGGGGAGTTTGCCGCAGGGCCTGGCAGTCTCATGGAAGCAACTGTTCTCCAAACAAAATCAGGAACTTAAATAGCAATGTCCAGGCTTCAGCAACATTGTAGCACAATTGTCCAGCAAGGATGCCATGAAATACAAGGAGACTTATATCCATTGATTCAAGATGCCCACCGCCATCTTCAAGCAGCGTGAGAGCTCAAGAATTCCTGGGAAATGCAGTTTTGTTGTTCAGCACCAAAGTCAGTGGTCCTTAACTTGTTGTCTGAGGACCCCTGGGGGTCCATGAGCCCTACTCAGGGGGTCCACGACTATGTTTCGAAACAAAATAATTTTAGAATTAATACATCAAAATGAATAAAGTATATGAAAATAAAGAAGCAAAATTGAAAATTTAAAAACCTTTCCTATATTTAATTGTGAATTAAAGAAAATATTTCAATATTGGAGCATTTTGTTTGGTGTATACTTGTTTTTCTCTATTTTTGTGTATTGTATTGAAGTTCAGGTCATAGAAATTGCTTAGGAGAGGGGTCCCCAGCTTCCAATAATAGCTCAGTGGGGGTCCCCAGAATCCAGTAATGATTCAGTGGGGGTCCACAGAAGTCAAAATGTTAAGAACCACTGCCATAGTGCACTCTCTGCAGAGGCAAAGCTTTTTGTCACGTGGTGCCAGCACTCTGTGGACACTGCCAGCCTTTCCTTCTTTGAAGTGAAATTTCACTGAACAGGTTTGGAGTATTATGCCCTCAGCCCAGATGAGCCCTAAGTTAAAAGTCTAGCATCCTGACATCAGTTGTCAACATGGACATGACAAGGCAATACGCAACAGGTTGAATGCTGAGGAAGGGAGCGAGGTATTTCAAGACCTGCCTTGAAGAGGTGATATCCACAACTGGAGCATCCTCCCTCTTTCTATACCATTTACAGAGGTTGGAGGGGTGACAGTGAACCTGTCCAGTCAGTACTTACTGCACATGAAGAAGTTCATATAGACACGACACACATCCCAAAAGGTCTGCCCTCCCTCGCTGGGAGGTATTGAAGAAGAACAGCTGGCTTGCAGTAGCTCCAAGACTTTCAACAAGGACCCAAAAAAGTGATACACGCAATTTCATCCTCCTTCAAACTTCTGAGAAGAATGTGGTAGAACCTGAAATGCTCCACTTCCAACACAATCTAGGAGGGTTCCACCATATTCAGTTCCTCTAAACACTGGAAAAAAGTACTACCATCACTGTAGGAGGGATGTGGGTTGGATCAGCATGGCAAGGACTCAGCTCCCATTTTGATTAGTACAAAAATACTAACACTAGGTCATGAGCACCGTAGAAGGATTTTGGCTTACAGATTCCAATAAAATGTATTCCTCAGCCTCATGGATCAGAGGAAAGTAAAATATATATAATATTGGAGAAAGGAGAAATATATGTGCACGAACATTACAATCCTTAACAGACCTGGAACTAATGTGTAACCCTAAACCAGGATAGTATATCTAAAGGAACTCCAGGGGCTGTGTCACAGTTAGTACTCCAGTGAAGTGCCTGGCTTCTAGGGCATCAGCTTGTTGCCCCAGGCCCATTCTGATGAGTATTCAGGGTGTGACAGCAAGAGACCTGCAGAAGCAGCATCTCTCTCCAAGGTGTCCAATTCAAAATATAAGACAAAGAAAACTAGATGGGCATCTTAGCTAAGGACAGAGCCACATCCAGATCAGAGTGTTCATCAGAGAAACAGGCAAAAAGGACTACCTGGTGGGAGGTCAAGTATTTATTTTATCATGGCATGGGAAGCTAAAACCTTTAGCTGACTTTAACAAATTTGGAGGTAGGCTGCGTACTTCTCCTATTGGGACGGCTCACAACTACCGACAACTGTTTGTTAAATTTGTGCTTAGAGTGGTGTCAAGACCTTACCGAAATCTATGTGCATTCAAGGAAAGAAGAAGCTCTCCTAGTTCTACTGACAAGTGTGTTCTAGGAAGCCTTGCTCACCCAGATGGCACTTACATTTCTGCTCTCGCCCAGATGGGTGTTATGCAAGCTGCCAGAATTGTCGGACATAAAGGCCTATGGCAGGCCTTTCAAATCCAGCATGAAAGGAAGTAAGTAAAACTTCAGCTTCTTTTTACAAAACAAATGCCACGACCTTCTGGAAAGAGGCGTGATAACCACACCTTCCCAAGATGGTGGCCTGTCCATAGGACGTTAGATGAGGTTCCCAATCCAAGATGAAGTAGAATCCTGTTTGAATCATATATAAGGGCGGAAAGATGCATCAGAACACATTTTTTTGTGTTATTTTTGTGAACTTCTTCGCCTCTGTGCTATTATTTTTGATGCAGAGTTTGGCTTCTACCAGCTGTTTTTTCTTCGGGAGTCTACATTTGAAATTATTCCTTCCTAATGTCAGGGGGATTTTGGTGCTTTGTTGATTTCTTTAGTATTAAACTTCAAATTAGGTCAGGAATAACACATATAATTAAGAATTGTGACAAGGAGGAGTCACAAAAATCATTACTTTCAGGCCAAGTAGTGAAGTCTTTTAGGCACAGGTCTTAGTGTCAACTGCCTTTGCCCTAAAAGACCAAGGGCCAGATGTACAACCAGCCAAATAGCGCCTCGCAAATTGCGTCGCATTTGCGACTCACAATTTGCGAGGTGCTATTTGGCATGTACAACAGTGTGTTTAACACTGTTTGCGATTCCCAATGGGGTCGAAAATTGCAAGGCTCATGAATATTAATGAGCCTCTCGCAAACTGCGAGCCCATTGGGAATGACAGGCCCTCCCAGGGATGGTGGCCTGCTGGGCTCAGCAGACCACCATGTCTGGGGCTGCTTTTAAATAAGCAGCTTTTTTTTTTTAAATGCAGCCCGTTTTCCTTAAAGGAAAAAGGGATGCATTTAAAAAAAAAAATAATTAAACGTTTTCGTTTCATTTTTTAAGGGCAGGCAGTGGTCCCTGGGACCACTGCCTGCCCGCCTGCCCTTAAAAAATAATATTGCATGCATTTGCAAAGGGGAAGGGGTCCTCTGGGGACCCCTTCCTATTTGCGAATGCATTACCACCTACTTGAAGTAGGTGGTAATTTATGAGTGTTTTGCGACCGCAATTGCGGTCGCAAAACATTGGTACATAGCTGTGGGTCGCTATTAGGAAGGGAAGCCCCTTCCTAATAGCGAGTCATAAACAGTATTTTGCGAGTCGCAAAATACTGTTTGTACATGGGCCCATGCTTTTTAGTGTGCGCAAACGGGTCTAAGACCGACCCGTTTGCGCACGCTAAAAAGCATCGTACATCTGGCCCCAATTTTTCTACCATGGGGAAGTCAATGTTTAAGTAAAAATGTAGAGATGAGAGACTCACTGCGATTAGCTGTTAAGAGTCACACAGTTCTCTCTCTTCACATATTCTGCGCACCCAGGATATCTGCGATATTAAACATGCTAAGCAAAGATGGCGGTGGTAGGCCACATGCCATGGTCACTCATTACCACAGTGACTCATTTTTTCAAGTAGCCCTTCTGTGAACTCAAATAGTGCTCTGTGGTGAATTTATAATGCAGGTGTGTTGTGGGTTCTGAAATAAAGGTAAAGTTCCTTAGCAATATTTCATGCTTACACAGCCCTCCCCCCCCCCCACACACCCCTCCCGCCTGAAAGTAAGACCAGGTGATACCAAGCATGAGAACTAAGCATGAGAAAGCCTCAGTTGCACCTTCCCTTTTCAGACGATTATCCAGCAATTAAATTCCAGCTGATATACTTTGCACAAAAAGGTTAAAATTACGCAGAACAGTGAAGGTCTCTAAGACCATGGGATTACGTCTTGAGTGGCTTGGTTTTCTAAAGATTTTTTAAAGAATTGAAATGCAAGACGATGAAAAATTCTAACGTGGATTGATCAGATTATCATTCAATATACCAATTATAGTATCTTAAATTACACCCTCACCTGCAAAAGACTTTGCTGAAAGTGTTGGTTTCTGGCATGAGAAATATTTGATTTACAATGAGAAAGAGCGAAATGAGACGCATGATTTTGTGAATTATGTGATAAGAAAGGTTGGAAAGGGTCTGGAAGAAATGGCAGAGAAATTAGGAAGGGGGAATGTGGGACTCAGATGTATGTCTGTCTCTTTCTTGGATACCAACAATACTGTGATATATTGTAAACTATATTAAAATATATGAACAAGTAGATTTATTCGTGAACATAGACAGGTGCCAGGTGTATCAAATCTTTTTCACTCTCACAAAGCCTGTGTTGCGTCATGTGGTAGGCTTCGCAAAAGGTAGCAGGACAAGTACACAGTCACACTGTGATGTGCCCATGTCTTTACTGCAATATGCAAATATCTTGCAGGCTCCATCTCTAGATTCACAGCATTTACAGCTGTGTGTGCAAACTGGCCGCATTGTTTTGCCTCATGAATATTAGTGCCCTAAGGTAATTATAACTCGCGCCCTCGCCATACACTTCTAATTACTCCCCATATTACATCAGTCATGACATCTTCTATGACATCATTGATAATATCACTGCAACACCTGCAATAAAATTATTGCTGAGAAAACTGTGCATGTCGGCAGCACGAGTTATAGTTACCTTAGGGCACGAGTTATAGTTTCTCGACATAACTATAACTGCTGAACTTCTATGGTTTTATGTGTGTAAAATCTGGACTCTAATATAACGTCATTGTCACAAATGACCATTCACATATGCCATTCTGGTGGTAGCGTTTTTACTGGGAGGAGACACCCTTTCCTCAGGCAATCAAGTAGGAGACTCAACAGACCTTTCAGCTTCCAGTCCGTGATACTCATGCACACAACCCATACAAACATGCTTTATATGACAAGACTCCTAAAACCACCCTCACCATTCCCAAGGGCTCAGTAAAAGGACCAAAGCACCACTCCCTTTACCACTCCTTTAAAGGCTACCCACAACACTCAAACTGACGGAAATACCCAAAATGTACAGATGCAAGGCTGCAACATGAACAATTCAGATCACTCCAGGGATTAAGCCCACCATTTACAGACCACAGCTGTAACTGATACCCCCAGCATTGCCTGGACATCCAATACTTAGTGAATGCTACACTATGTTAATAAACTCTAACATAACAATATAACTGTCTAACTCATGAATGTATTGAATGTGCTAGAGAGAACACAAGATATGTATAGTAACGTATGTTTTTAAGAATAATAGTTGCCTTATGATTTCATTCATTATACAGCTCGTATATTGCACACATCACTACTACTGAAGGAGCTATATTTCTGTGTTCCTGCATTGTGTTAACAAGAGTAAATACATACGTTGAAAGACAAAGCGTGAAATATTCCCTTGGTGTATTCCTTACAACTGTGCATATTTTCAGAGCCTTGAGAAGAGAAAAGGAATGGAGTGCAGTTTGAATCTGTGTTCACCTGTGGTCTTGATTTCATAATAGATGTAAAAAAATAGATTGTTTTCACAAATCATAGTGAAGACCCATATATGAGGGTTAGAACGTTCCACCCAACAGGGCCTTTTAGTAAGGTAGTCCATAAAGAGGGAGATGTAAACATTCCCAGCAAATCTCATATTGCTGCTTATTTAGTGCAGCTTTGCTTACAAGCTTCAATGCTGCTAGAAGCCGCATATGAAACCAAGGTCATAAGGGTTTAGAATGATCTTACGCCTTCCACTGATAAAGTACTATCTACTTTCTGTTTGGTGAAAATACAGCTTCTGGTTCCAATATATTCAAGGTTGTCTTCATAAGCTTCAAAATAACAAACATTCATCAAATTGATAAAGTTCACCCTGATACCAGTCAGTTCCTTCATCTCATATCACTATCGCAATAGATCACAGTTTATGTCATGAGAAAAAGTATTAGAGTCAAGGTTTTATCAAATCTCACGAGAGTTCGGTGGCTTCATGGGGAAAGTAGTGTTCTCTATTATACTCAAGCACTTCCTGCAATGCATCCTTCAAAGATGTGAAGCCTCTCTCCAAAGGGTGCCAACACTCTGAGCTTCTCTCCTCTGGATGTCTGCATGACCTACCAATTAAGAGGGTTGTGATTGCGCACCTGTCCAGAGTGCAGAGAGGCAAGTGCAGGCCCCACATCATGACACCTGAGTATTTCACACATGCCAGGTGCTACATGCCAAGATGCATGCTGCCGCTAAGACAAGTCATAGCTATCATTACCTCTCGACATCAGGACATTAATTTCCTATGACACATTATACAAAAAATTGTTGTTCTTCCAACATTCTGTAATTAAGTCTATGTAACCAGATGATATTAAAATATTCCTTATATCACTGAATATTCTACCCTATTCTTCATTGTGTATCTACAAAATGAGTAACAGCCTCTCATTTGACACACAACCGGCATTTACCGTGTGATATTTCATTTTCCCTATTTCTCCATTGCTTTATATGTTTCCCATTTGATCAATATCCTTTATCTTGTAACCTCTCCTTATGTGAAGCACTCCTTCCCCGCCTGTGTCTAGCCCAAGCCATTGAAAACTGCTTACAAATAATTGACAATTCAGCTTCTGGACAGGGCATTTACCTGGCATCACTGTGAAGATGACAAGTTGCCCTGTGCACAATATTAATCTAAAAGTATGGTCCTCACTGCTCCTTGTGATAACTAGATGATTAGAAGTAATTTCCGCTTCTTATTAGAGCTTCCATTCTATTAGTAATATGTTTTGCTTTTTTGTTTCCCTGATAATATGTACTCTGTGTTTTTTGTAATTCCACTAGTGTTTAAAATTATGCTAGTTTCATTACATGAGAAGTGCTTTTATTTTGGCTCTTTCTATTTTCTTTCTCCCTTCCCCCTTTATCCTGTTTTCTACATATAATTGCAAATATTTTCCTGTTCTATTGTATTATTCAAATGTTTTCAGTGCATTGTTATTATATTAGATTATGAACCTGCTGTTTGTTATTCCCCTTTTTCCTACTTGATAAACTTTACTTTTAATACTTAAAAAGAAGTAATTTCTGCTCGATAGCATATCCTCAGACTATTTTAAAAACAATTTATGTGAAATAATAAGGGTAGTTGTGCCCCCATTCAGTGTACACAAGGGTTTTTAACTCTGGTGAAGGAGTCTTCTTTAGGTCCAGCAGGGGGCGATTGAGCAGGAGGAGGCCCAGGTCACGCCGGGTCACTCTATCCCATCAGAGTGAATCATTTCTAATGTTTGTCACCTAATCACTTTGCCTAAAGTTCAGCCACACCTACCGATCATGCAAAACAAGGAAGAGTATAAACAGACAAAGAGCATGATGTGCCGAAAGGAAAATCAACTCGTCAATAGCACTGGCAGAAGCGAGCAGAAACTAGAACAAGTGCAAAGCTAATAATTATGGAATTACAGCTTCTCCTGTACTCCTGTGCCTGACAGACTTGTACTTATCATACTGCTCACATGTTATAAAAAGGAGACAAAAACTGATTACCTGTCTCGGGCTGAAGACCTTATGTGTAATTTGCTTTGAGGTTTGAATCAACTGGGCTACACAAAATAGAATAATGTGAGAGAGAAAAGGGATTGACAGCAAAGAGCTAGGGCAGTATTTAAAATCTGCACTGTTCTTAGATCCTCCGAATAAGGCACAAGGTTTCTGGAGCACAAACATGATATATCAATGCGAAATGAATATGAATGCTATTCCCCCGGGTTGAGAGATGGCCATGACCTTTGACCATAGTGATTTGGTTGTAAATAATTTGGCTCTGACAGAGAGTCAAAAAAAGGAAGACTCTAAAGCAAGCCAAGTGTCTCGCTTCCAAAAGGTGGAACCTTACCACGGAGCAGTCAAAGAAAGGACCACTCTAAACCAAGCCTTCCTCTTGATGGTAAACCTTATCCGGCATTAGTCAAAGAAAACAAGACTCTAAACCAAGCCAAGTGTTGTCTTGCTTCCTAAGGGGGAACCCTACCTGGAGCAGTCAAAGAAAGGACCACTCTAAACAAAGCCTTCCTCTTGATGGTAAACCTTATCCGGCATTAGTCAAAGAAAACAAGACTCTAAACCAAGCCCAGTGTTGTCTCGCTTCCTAAGGGTGGAACCCTACCTGGAGCAGTTAAAGAAAGGACCACTCTAAACCAAGCCTTCCTCTTGATGGTAAACCTTATCCGGCATTAGTCAAAGAAAACAAGACTCTAAACCAAGCCAAGTGTTGTCTCGCTTCCTAAGGGTGGAACCCTACCTGGAGCAGTCAAAGAAAGGACCACTCTAAACCAAGCCTTCCTCTTGATGGTAAACCTTATCCGGCATTAGTCAAAGAAAACAAGACTCTAAACCAAGCCAAGTGTTGTCTCGCTTCCTAAGGGTGGAACCCTACCTGGAGCAGTCAAAGAAAGGACCACTCTAAACCAAGCCTTCCTCTTGATGGTAAACCTTATCCGGCATTAGTCAAAGAAAACAAGACTCTAAACCAAGCCAAGTGTTGTCTCGCTTCCTAAGGGTGGAACCCTACCTGGAGCAGTCAAAGAAAGGACCACTCTAAACCAAGCCTTCTCATGTCTTGCCTCTTGATTGCAACCTTTATCCTGCAGTAGTCAGAGAAAACAAGACTCTAAAGCAAGCCAAGTGTTGCCTCGCTCTTCAAGGATGGAACCTTACTCCGGAGCAGTCAAAGAAAGCAAGGCTCTAAAGCAAGCGGTGCATTGTCTACCCAGTCAATGGTGGAACCTTAATCCCGGAGCAGTCAAAGAAAGCATGAAGCTAATCTAAGTCTTCTCTTGTCTAGCCATTGATGGTGGAACCCCATCCCGGAGCACATCAGACAAGAGCTGGATCTTTTATCATACAGAAAAAAATAACTTCTAAAATACACCTCAAGTCTACCTGACTGTTTTATATCTTTTCTGCTTCTGTCACTGTACCTTTCGGTGTCATGTTTCTTGTAGCTGTAAGTAGGCTAGGTTTGGGCTATATGAATGCCACATTTAGTGCTTTTTCTCAAATCCAGTGATACGAGTAGTTTTATTACAGTTTGCGAAAGTTGGGAAATGTGAGGCTTATAGAATTTGTAGCACTTGACAACGATTACTGCATTTGGTAAATGTAAATCTAAATGCAGGGTTATCGGAAATGTGTTCCGATCATTTATTTGTTGTGACGAGGCCATCATCACTGTTGTATGGCACACATACTCTTATAAGTATTACACAATTGTCAATGATTTCCCCGTGAACCAATGGACATTCGATCCGCCTTGAGCCAGTACCTGTAGCCAGTGGCGTAGCGTGGGTGGGGCCGCAGGGGCGGTTGCCCTGGGCGCAAAATTCTTAGGGGCATTCTTAGGGGCACAAATTTTTAAAAGAAAAGTGGAAGGATACTTGCCTTGCCCCGGGCACTGGCAACCCACACTACGCCGCTGCCTGTAGCCCCTTGATCAGAAAACTGCACAGCAATGTGCTAATTCTGAAGGTTTCCTTGTTGTCATATAAAAAGCACAAACCTCATCCCGAGAGGAAGTAGGGGGTGGTACAAAATGCAACCACTGAAAACTAGTATCATGTTGTCAAGGTATTGCCAAATTCAAACCGTAAGTTAAAAAAATATAAACATTATTTCATAAGCCTACACGTGATATTACTTTGTGGAACACATATGAAGACCGGTATTTTCTTGGTTGTGAACGTAAGTTAATAACTACAAAGGGAAAGTGTTTCTTGTGCTTTTTATTTTAAAGATTTGTGTTTAAAAACCTCAGAATTTGACTCATATAAATTATATATTTAGTTTAGCAAATTTGCACCTTTTCCCAGGTTGTGGACTGTGGCGTGTGGAATGCAAAGACTTAGCTTTAATCAGAGCGTGCTCGATGCTGAAATGTATTGTGGCATCATGGGCAAATCATGGTGTCTCCCTGTGTCTCTGCCCACACTGGGATACTTTTGGTGGATAAAGAGCAGATTAAAGAGTATTTTTATTTATTTGAGAGTTTTATATAGCGCTAGCTAGACCTAAGGTATCATAGTGCTTTACAACAGTAAATGTTCACATCAAAGATAACAAGTATACATAGAAATATTCTTAAAAATACTGATAATTTATACAGCACACGTCACAAAAGCCACAGTACCTTGGCATTTGAATGGAAGCGGTCATTGTCACCAAGATCAAATGTGTTTGCTGTAGGGCCCTTGCATTGTATACTTCGTTTATAAAGATGGAAAGCTGGAGAGTTATAAGACAGGTGGCCCAAACCATGCGTTAACTGCTGCCACCATTTCATCATCTCTCATTGTCTGAGATCAGTTGGCTCCTCCTTTCAGTATTTGTTATAATAAATGTGGCATCCCAAGAGCCATCCTAAAAATCAAGAGTGAGAGTGAATGTGTGTAAAAGTGTGTGTGAGTTTGTGTATAACTGTAAGCTTGAGTGCAGGGCCGGCTTTAGGGCAGTGCGACCAGTGCGACAGTTGAACATAACATGGTACAGTCTGAAGTAATGGGCACCATTCAAGCATAAGCCTAGATGACACAAGGAGGCACAACATCAAATTGAGTAACTACAAACGAGACACATAGGTAAGAGTTGTCTGAGCCCTTATGACTTTTCTTACACCATAGAGAAGAGGGCATTAAGTTACATCTTTGGGGTCAAAGCTCTACATTGGCAAATCCAATAATTTTGGCAGGAGCCTGTTTGTTGATATGCAGTGCTTAGCATGTGTGGCTCAGAACATTTAGCATTTTCTTGACTTACACAAGAAAACTTCCAAAGATTGAGTGAAAAAAATCACCATCTCCCTACACATGGACAAACATACTGTTGCTGTTTGATGGATACTCCTCAACCTCCCCGCGTGGGTCATACAGCGCACATTGTTTGTGGCAGTCAGTGTGAGGGGTATTTGCGAGCAAGGTGATACTCACTTGCTTCATTTTTAAACCGTGTTGTTGTGCAGAGTAATATTTACAAATCCAGTCTATCTTTTCTGTTGAGTTGTTTTGTGTAAGTCATTTGGCTTAGTAAACTCTGTGCTAAAAGAGGAGTAGGTGAGAGATCATGTAACTGCTTAGGAGGTTCTGCATTGTCTGCCGGCATGTGGGAGTCATAGTGCTGGAGGAGGCTGTAAGTCAAATGTGCCTGGGTTCTTCCAACTGTATTGTCATTGTTGTTGGTATTTGTTGCTTAGGTGAGTGAGTTGGAGTGACTTGAGGTCTGAGAGCTCGGAAGGCTACTTTGACAATGCGTAGCATGAAGATGACTTGATTATCCGAGTGTATAGTTTGATAACTATTTATTGCATATGTTATGATATGGTTACTGCAGTATATGTGTGTGTGCGTGTGTGTGTGTGTGTGTATATGTGTGTGTGTGGGTGGGTGAATGGGAGGGTGTGTGCGTACGTCTGTTTGTAAGTAGCCAGATTAATAAAATTAATTTACACATTATAGAGGTGTATCTATGCAAAGTATTCCTATATTTCAACACACATATTCTTATGTTTTTATTCTAAGTGACATATCTACCACTTTTGATATGGTGTATCACAGTATTCTACTTTCCTTACTGTTTTCATTTAGTGCTTCTGCCCTTCATTGAGAATGATTTGGTACTTATTTTTCTGAGGGTACTTTTTAGGTCAAAGCCCACCAGACAGCCTAGCTGTCTGGTTTGCTTAAGACTTCTTGGGGAGATTCTGAAAGCTTCCCTGGGAATGCATTCCGCACATTGTTCCCCATTGGCTTTGTGTTTTGAGTTAGTCCCTTCCGTGAAGCATAGCCTGTTCACTGTATTCTTCCCCGAATGCTCACTTTCTGTAAACAGGCCTATACATTTTGTTCTTATCTTTTCACATTTGCTGTGATTTCAAAGACAGAGGTCAAATGTCTAGCTCTGTCTTCGAGGGAGCTTGGTGCTTACTTTTCTTTCTCTGACTTCAAAGTGAGAGGATTTATCAGAAAATCTGGGGTGTGAAAGAAAGGTTTTTTTCTTGCACACAACAAAATGTAAATGTCTATAAAAGAACTGTGCAAATATTTCAGAACATATCAGAATTAGGGAAGCACAAATGAAGCACATTTTTGTCATTCTGAAGGGTGCTGGAAACAAATATTTTAATGCAATCAAAACAACTCAATACACTAGGTGATGCCATTTCCATACATTATTATTTGTGCGCTGTACAGTTTTATCATGAAAACTGAATGTCTGTGTAAATGTAATGGTCATTTCAATTGAAAATGTGTTGTCTGTAATTGCAGTACACTACCATACAACGCATACTCAACTCTACGCCACTCCAGTCTGCAACACTCTATGTCACTCCACTCTGTGACCCTCTACTCCACTCTACTCCACTGTACGTGCTCTCCACTGTACGCCCCTAATCTCTATGCCCCTCTACTATACGCCCCTCCACTCTACACCACTCTACACTACTCCACTCTACACCGCTCCAGTCTACATCACTCCACTCTACACCACGCTACTGTACTCCACTCTACACCACTCTACTCCACTCTACTTCACGACACTCTACCCTGCTCCTTGACACTCCACTACAGGACACTCCACTCCACAACACCGTGTTCTACACCACTCTACTGTACGACACTCCACTCTACAACACTCCACAACACTCCACTGCCCCCTACGCCACTCCACAACCCTCCACTCTATGCCACTCCACGACATTCTATGCCACTCCTCTCTGCGACTCTCTACTCCACTCTATGTCAATCCATTTTAGGACACTCCACTCCACACTACTCTCCTCTATGCCACTAACCTTTAGCCATGCTGAACAGCAGCCACACTGGTGTACAACATGGCTAAAACACATTGGCGAAGCCAATTGCTGTTGCATAGGCAAGACCTATTGACTTTGCCAATGTTTGTTTTTTTAAAGGGTTTTCATTCTGCATCTGTGCCTTGCTGCTATGGTGTTCTGTTTTTTGGCCTGCTACTTTCCTGTGTAGGTTCATCGTTCTTGTGTTATCTCATCAGTTGGTTTCCATTCATAGAACAGTGATTCAAACGCTCTTCTCTTTCCCGTGTATGCATGGAGGTATTTATATAGGGTGAACCTAGCTATAATGCAATGGGTCATTGTACAAAGTTGAGACTACAGGGAAAGAACACAGAGGAGGAGATAGAGGCAAGGGGGGTTACCAGCTGGGATCCTACACCTTGAAGGTTGCACGTGACAGATGTATTGCTTGAAGAAAAGGTTCCTCAGTTCCATTCTTAAAAGGAGTCATGTGGTTTTCCAAATCTGGATGGGGAAGGAATGGCAGACTCTGGGAGCAAAGGGAAGGCCCTGGTTTCTTTCCATCCTGTGTTGTTTTGTCTTGTGCTGGACGATTGTTGCTGTTGATAGTGTTAGGTAGATCACCAGAGATCTTCAGCTTGCTTGCAACCTATGGTGGAATGGTCAGGTTTACTGTTGTTTAGGTCATGTGGCATACTTTGAAAGAAAGAAAGTGATTCAACATTGTTGAGGAGCCACTGTAGTTCTTTCAGGGTGAGAGAGATTATGTCAGTCATCTTGAGAGCCTTGATTAGTCAGACAGTGGCTTGGAAAATGCTGTTCATTCAAATGGTCAGATGCAAGGGTCATTTGTGATTTGGGGATGTGATAAGCATGGTGTTGCCTCCATGAAGGTGAGATAAGGCGCAATAAGGTGAGGTTTTGTATCTGTTGTTCGTGTGTTGCGTAGTCTGTAAAGTTTGAAGAGTTGATGCTAGTTGGCATGTGTCTTGTCTGAGATGGAAATTCTGAAGATCATTGTGGTTCTGCTGTTGAATCCTATGGATGTAGCCCAGTTGGACAGTTGCAGGTGAAGATTTCATGGTTCATCCCTAAGAGCAATGCCTGCCCTTATCCCTGTTGGTTGATTTTGGTGATTGGCTGCTTTTGTGACTTAAGGTGGTCGAGGTGGGAATGGTGGCAAGGCAATATCTGAGTCGGGTATTTTCCCATCCATTGCTGGTTCTCTTCTTGTTAAAGTGTCTCTGTGTCTTTCTGCAACTGCGGCTTGGATCGCACGTGATGTTTTGAGAGTTAATCCCAAAAGACAGGTTTTTTTTACCTGCTTTTGAAAATGTCTTTTATCCGAACACTATCTTCTTTCCTTCATCCCGTCTGTCCTTTTCCCTCTGTCCTAATCCTAGTTTCATTTTTAACTCATCCCGAAACTATTCAGAGCAAATCACTTCACGGTATGTTATTTTGACTTGCACAGCATTTGCAAGATCTGAATAAATAATCATTTTTTCCTTTCTGAAATGCCCTGGAACTTTTGTTCCTCGCTCTAAGTCACCTTGCCTACATATGCAACTGTTTCACACATTAAAAATTCATGTGTGTGCCATTTGGACATCTGCATTATTTTCAAATGCCTCCTTTCTTCCATGAGTTGTATTGGTCGTTAACTCTTCTCTTTCCGGTTGGCCTTTCCTGTTTGTTTGTGCATTTACTCTACAACACCTTCTTGAGTATCTTTGCCTACTACATCTAGGTCTATTCTTTCAGTTAGCTGATGTTTTCTACCCACCTCCATCCCCCCGCTCACCTTGTGCCTCCTCACATTTTTGTTCATTATGGAATGAATGTCTTGTATCTTTATGGCTCTCCTCTTTTTTTGGCATAACCACCCAGCCTTGATCTTCTTCTACTTTTAATGGTTGTTGTTACTCACATTTCTTTCGAATATTTTTCCTTTATAACACTGTTTCTCGTACAGCAGCTTGAGAAGGAAGGTCTAATAAATGTAACTAAATAAATCATCCCCAGCATTTCATTTTCAGTCTTCCTTCTGGCTCTTTTTTTTTTTTCTTTCTGGCGTCTTGCTCTGTCCTCAATATCACTCATTTACTCCCCTTGCACTCTGCTAACCTATTGATCTATTTAACTTCCCTTTGTCTGTGCTGCTAGACACTGTCACTGCCCCCGTGTTCCTCTGAAGCACCTGCTCCAGCTTTTGTTCTTTTGTTCTCTGAAGCACCTGCTTTTGTGTTACCCCGAAACCGCTCCCAGGATTCTTTTTTCCGGTCCAGGGAAGACCTGGCTTGGCAGTTCGGGCTGGACTGTTCCCATGAGGCACAGGGTCAAGACTGATTTGCATATGGCTGTGTCATACGCAGACGACACCCAACTCATCCTCACCCTCTCCAACGAACCCAATACCGCCAGACACAACTTTCGAGAAGGCATGGAAGTCGCCAAATGGATGAAAAACAGCTGCCTACAACTAAACACCAACAAAACAGAAGTACTCATCATGGGCCCAAACCCCAACGCCTGGAACGACACCTGGAGGCCCCCCGCCCTCGGAAGCCCGCCCACCCCCACGGACCAGGCACGCAACCTGGGAATCATCCTGGACTCCGAGCTCAAAATGGACCGCCAGATCAACTCCGTCTCGTCCTCCTGGTTCCACACCCTCCGCCTCCTACGTAAGACCTTCAAATGGATCCCCCTCGAACACAAAAAGACCGTCACTCACGCCCTGGTCACCAGCAGACTCGACTACGGCAACGCACTCTACGCCGGAATAAACAAAAACCTCACCCGCAAGCTACAGAACATCCAGAACGCCGCCGCAAGACTGGTCCTCGACCTGCCAAGACACTGCCACATCTCCCAGCACCTGCGCACACTCCACTGGCTCCTCATCGAAGCTAGAGTCACCTTCAAGATACTCACCCATGCTCACAAGGCCCTCCACGACACCGGACCAGCATACCTGAACAGCCGACTCAAATTCCACGCACCCCAGAGGACCCTACGATCAGCCCAGCTCTCCTACGCCGTGGTCCCCCGCACCAGAAAGACCGGATCGGGAGGCCGTTCCTTCTCCTTCCTCGCGGCCAGAGCTTGGAACGCCCTTCCGCTCTACCGCAGACAGACAACATCGCTCCACATCTTCGCAAGAAACCTCAAAAGCTGGCTCTTCGACAGATCCCCCCCTTGATGGACTGGAACCTGCCAACCCCCCCAGCGCCTGGAGACCCTTACGGGTGAGTAGTTGCGCTTAACAAACGCCTGATTGATTGATTGATTGATTGAACTGATGTGGTGAAGTGAGCTAAAGAACGATGATGGATTCAACCCAGATCTGTGACTGGGGTGAGTGTCTGAAAAGTTTCAGTGCTCCGTCCATCATCTCCTTGTGTCCACCTTATCCTTTCCTTGGATGCCTGTCCCGTGTTCCTAATTCCATATTGATGGCTCTACACCACTATGTTTTCTGCCATTGTATAATCTCGCTTCCCTTATTATCAGCCTGTTGTTTTTTTCTTTATCCGCCACCATCCTGGGAGTTAAAGTCATAGGACAGGATAGTTACAGACAAGATGGGCCACCTCGCAGAGGGCTCTCTACTCCTCCCCTGCCTGCCATCCAATGGGTCTGAGCGCATCCTGCTTGTAAATACATTAACACACCATGGCTGTCCATGAATGGCAGTAGTTTAAACTTGTTTGTGACTGCATACTAGAGGCATGGGTCCTAGCTGAGCTGAGAACCATAATGCATCCCCCATCTTGTCCCATATTATACTTTTTCCTGCTCCTTTATCAGTGCTGCTGCCAAAAAGAGACCCCTCCATCTGGAACACACAAAGCCACGCACCAGTTGTTCTCCTGTCTCCCCCTCCAGCACCACTCTCACATGCAACCCTTAGTTCTTCAGGAGGGCAAGAAAGCCCACCCTTCTCATGTCAGGCTCCCTTTTTTATGTGATGGCCTGGAGGGAATGAAAGAAAGTGTCCAACTCTCTACCGCAGCCTCCTTATGCTCTAGTTCAAAAACAGTGCTTTTTTCCACCAACTTAAATAGTTGTGTGCTAAAGTCACAATTCTAAAGTTGTTGATTTATTTTAATTGATGGTGTTTTATTTAGCACAAACACAGACCTATGGCATTAGAGCACTTACAATGAAAGCGTCAATCACAGACAGCAACCAATTAAAGCAAATGCATATAACACATTTGTAAGCATTTCAAAGCAGCCAAGTTGGTGAAACTTGCATCCATCAATCCAGACACTGGACTGGTTAGAAAATCAATGTAGAGCAGAAAGTAAGACAAATTGGCGAATGTAGAGGCCAAGGTTATGATCAATGATACATGAGGGAGTAGGGGCAAGTACAACAGTGAGTAGTGGCCTCCTTACAGGGTAGGTGGCCAGTGACACCAAGTAGAGAAGCTCCACTTGGTGTGACGTGGCAGGAGGGAGGGGAGTACTGTAGGTGGCCAGTCCAGAAGCTTTAGAGGCAACCATGACGTAGGCATTCGAAGACTGGAGCTTGTTCTCCAACACAATCCAAATGCCTTCAGTGCAGGATTTGAAAATCTTTTTTAAATGTTGCAAAGCAGGGAGTGGTGTGGAGAGCCAGAGGAAGTGAAGTTCTGATTCTTGTAGTGTTGCTATGCCCACGCAAACTCTAGAGTTCTTGGCACACCGTGGTTTCAGAGTACTCACAAGTAAACCTAAACCAGGGAAGCGCTCCCAAAAGGCTTGCTAGTTACCAGTGCTAGCCACCAGGAAACTTTATGAACTCTGGGCGGGTCAAGAATCTGTAACTCCACAAGACTACTCCTGTGTAATGAAAACTTTGCTAAATGGAATATGATTTCTTAGAAACAGGGCTCCTCAGCTTTACCGCTATAGTGCTAGATGGAATGCATACAATTATATTTGCTGCAGTTCTTAGCGAGGAGGACTTTTTTAGGACTCTATCTAACAGTAGAAGGAGGCTGTTCATTTATTTGAACATTTTGTTCTTACCAGGGGAAGGCAGAGAAATGATGTCAGGTTCCCTCGCTGTGAAAAAAGGCGCAGCGCTTATTACAGGAGTGGGGAGGCGGGCAATTCGCCGCTTTGCCCAGCTGGTTTCTTGTGCTAATATTTATTTTAATGTGTAAATCAATCAGAATCGCAATGCACAGGGTTTGTAAATGCTGAAATGTGCCTAAAAGCCATGTAAAAAAATGTACTGAACATTTCCACTAGGTATTCATTTTTTGGTCTGCATTTGTGGCCTTTTAAATGTGAGTGAGAAACCAAAAGTATTTGGTAATATCGTGATGTTAATGAGTGAATACGTTTGCTGCATGTTCTCGAATGGATGCAGTTGCAGCCCTCTTGCTCCTTCAGCAGAAACTAAAGTAGGACTAGAATTCCAATTAGTTGTTCACATCCCCTCCCCATCACGTCCTTTCTATGTTCTATATGTGCAGCATCTCTAATGATCCGAAACAGGAGTTCTCTGTAAAGTGCTCTACTATATGCAGCTTGTAGCTATGTTACACTTTATCATATACCTAAATATATTTTCTACATATATACACACAGACATAAATGCATATATGTTTATGTATTGCACAGTACCTGTTGCCACTGTGTAGTTATACGTAAGTCAGATTTTCTATAGGAAGAGTGTTTTTGTGTTTTGCTAATAACTTTGGCACTGTGTGACGAATCTTCCAAATAAAAGTTCTTTCAACTCAGCTTCTTCCTGGAAAGTTTCAGAGTGATCCATCAAGCAGGGGCTGAGAAAAAGGGAGGGACCAAAAACACTTTTTTCCCCCATGCAATTTCCATATGGAGTTTGAACAGTGATTAAAATAATATTGGTATCTATCACCATGCGACTCCAACAGGACTCCAGCAGAAGTCCTCCGGTACAAGATGTCAGAATAAAGTATTCTGATTGGCTGCACCTACGGGACCAACAGTTGGTACTGGCTGGCCAAACATAAAGAGAAAAGTTGCAGCCGCCATTGCAGGACTCAGGGACTCGGACCATGAGTCCTAACAAAAATTGTAAAAAAGGATATAAGGGGGCAGGGTAGGGCTAGCCTGACCCCTAACCCCTTTGGGTGGGGCAGGTCCCTGGGGACATATTTTTAAAGAAAATCTGGGCGGGTGTCATGGTCCAGCGGGATTACCCGCAGGAACCAGTGCAGCATGTAGTCCTGCGGGAGTCCTGCAAGACCGGTGGGAAAATAAGGCTAATGCCGGGCAGGGATCTGTGGGTATTGTCCACTTACATTGGGTTGGCCACTCACAGGCTGTTGATGGCAGGCCGGGAAGTTGGCCATTTGCTGCAGGTTGGGTGCAGAGCCTGCCAAAGACCAAGTCCTGCGGCCAACCCAATGTCATGCCCGGCCTCAGTCATGCGTGGCATAGGGTTGGGCGCAGATGTATCATAATAAGATCTTACTTTACCTTAAAATACCATAGAAATTCCCCGAAAAAGCACAAAGGTTAAAGCGGAGCTATATGTAGGTCAACTAATAATAAAAAAATACTGTTTTAAAACCCCAAAAACACTGAAATTCACCAGTTATACGTAACTGGCCTAAGTATAACTTGCACTGATGATGCACTGCTTATGACCTCACATATGTTTTTTGGTTTTAAAACAGTATTTTTTGAATTATGTATACTTGGGAACTGCAAGGCTTCCCTACTTCCTTTTTAGCATACCTTATGCGACACTCTAAGTGTGCTTTTATATAGAGTTAGATTCATAAATATAAAGGTAGATTTGAACAGAAGCTGAGGAGCAATTTGACATCCCATTTAAAGACAGATTAATGAAGGTCAGAGATGTGCTTTATTGACACCATCACCATATAGGGACAGATTAGGGGAGTTCTGAGCAGTACCATAATAGACCAGATAAAAGAAGGTCAGTGATGTACCGTTACTGACACCGTCTCCATAGAGGAGGTCAGAGAAGGTCCGAGAAGTACTTTAATTGACACCATCTACATAGAGGGCCAAATTACAGAATATTAGAGCGATAATGTAGGTGATTCAGACACCACTCAGGTTCAGGCTAAGGAAGCTCACAGTCATAATGTTATTGGCTCAGACACCATAGGGGCCAGGTTAGGTAAAGTCAGAGCGGCACTGTAATTGGCTCAGACACCATAGGGGCCAGGTTAGGTAAAGTCCGAGCGGCACTGTAATTGGCTCAGACACTATAGGGGCCAGATTAGGTAAAGTCCGAGCGGCACTGTAATTGGCTCAGACACTATAGGGGCCAGGTTAGGTAAAGTCCGAGCGGCACTGTAATTGGCTCAGACACTATAGGGGCCAGGTTAGGTAAAGTCCGAGCGGCACTGTAATTGGCTCAGACATTATAGGTCGGCAGATTAGGTAAAGTCCGAGCGGCACTGTAATTGGCTCAGACACTATAGGGGCCAGATTAGGTAAAGTCCGAGCGGCACTGTAATTGGCTCAGACACTATAGAGGCCAGATTAGGTAAAGTCCGAGCGGCACTGTAATTGGCTCAGACACCATAGGGGCCAGGTTAGGTAAAGTCCGAGCGGCACTGTAATTGGCTCAGACACCATAGGGGCCAGATTAGGTAAAGTCCGAGCGGCACTGTAATTGGCTCAGACACTATAGGGGCCAGGTTAGGTAAAGTCCGAGCGGCACTGTAATTGGCTCAGACACTATAGGTCGGCAGATTAGGTAAAGTCCGAGCGGCACTGTAATTGGCTCAGACACTATAGGGGCCAGGTTAGGTAAAGTCCGAGCGGCACTGTAATTGGCTCAGACACTATAGGTCGGCAGATTAGGTAAAGTCCGAGCGGCACTGTAATTGGCTCAGACACCATAGGGGCCAGGTTAGGTAAAGTCCGAGCGGCACTGTAATTGGCTCAGACACCATAGGGGCCAGATTAGGTAAAGTCCGAGCGGCACTGTAATTGGCTCAGACACTATAGGGGCCAGGTTAGGTAAAGTCCGAGCGGCACTGTAATTGGCTCAGACACTATAGGGGCCAGGTTAGGTAAAGTCCGAGCGGCACTGTAATTGGCTCAGACACTATAGGTCGGCAGATTAGGTAAAGTCCGAGCGGCACTGTAATTGGCTCAGACACTATAGGGGCCAGGTTAGGTAAAGTCCGAGCGGCACTGTAATTGGCTCAGACACTATAGGTCGGCAGATTAGGTAAAGTCCGAGCGGCACTGTAATTGGCTCAGACACTATAGGTCGGCAGATTATTTATTTCAATTCTCTCAGCCTGTACAGTACTGTTGTCCTGGCTCTATGTTTTTTAACTAAATGCCCATTTTATTTAAGAACATATCAAGTAAAGAGCTAATTGCACAAATTACAGCAAATTCATTACATTATTGCTATTTCCGGGAAGTATGACAACTGGGCCCGAAGTCTCCCTAGAAAGTTTTATTGTGACGAGTCTTCTTTTTCATTCAATTTAAACCTGGCTTTTTTACACATGTACAAAAGACGCAATGACTGGAGCCATTGTTTCTGGGTGCAGGCTGCTAAGGAATAGAATGCACTTTTCCGTCCCAGTCACAAGGACTAATATGTGGATCTTCAGGAAATCTGTAAAGACATTCGGCCTGATGACGATCTTGGCGGATGTAATACTCCATCACAAATGTGACGGATATCCCGTCCGCCGTATTGCAAGTTCCATAGGATACAATGGAATTGTAATACGGTGTCCAGGATATCCGTCACGTGTTGGGCGGAGTAACCCTGCCTATTTTTCTATATTTCTATATTTTCTATGAATGAGTGAGTGAGTCAGTGAATGACTGAATGAAGAGTCTTGGTGTAGCACCTTTAATGAGGTACCCTGGTGCTAAAATGACAGAATACAGCTGGGAGATGTCAAAAGATGATCAGGAGACCGAGAGGGCCAGCAGCTATCTTTTTACAGCTTAACGGATAGAGGAGTGCCAGGAAACTTCTAATAGAAGGAGGAAGGGAGTTGCAAAGCTAAGGGGCCAACTAGCTTAAGGATCCACCCTCCCAGCGAGGTCGCCGAATGTGAGGGTTGGTTGCTAGGTTAGCAGCTAAAGTATGTAATGAAATATTAGAATATATGTGTAAAGCAGCAATACATACTACATCATACCTATCCTATTATCATAAATATTGAAATCTACATTATGATAGGAATATTTTGCAAATGCATAGAAAAGATGTATGTAAATAACTAAAATATTCCAAAGCTGATAGCAGAAATAGGCACAAAAAGACACATGCTGTAATTTATACCTTCTTTTCCTTAACTTTGTGAATCAACAGCATCTATAATTGTTCTCTCTCGATGTACACTGTTAAATTTAATTAGAACAAAAAAGTCAAGTTATTTTTGTCAAAACTGTATTATTCAGAGGTGATAAGAGCAGCATTTTCTAGAAGTTTTCCTTGAAATGTAGCTTAAATTAGTGAGTTAAACCTGGTGCTTTATTTACTAACATTGTAAAAATTCATACTAGCCCTCTGAAATGAGGCTAAAAAAATACGGGATGAGATAAAACTTGTGTTAGGGTTTGTTAGATATGCCTCTTCATGATGCAAAGGGTTAGCACCGTGAAATTCGGTATAGAAGATTTCTGTACTCTTTCTTTAAACAAAATCTATAGTTTCAATAAGGGATGTTTGGAGTCGTAAGCATAACCTGAAGGAAATGTCCTCGATTTTCTCAAATAGAAAGATGTTTCTATCAGGTAGGCCACAGTGAGATTTATGCAACAAAATAACGTCATAAATACATGAAGGTGATCATTTACAGGAGGCAAGCTTTAAATACGTAATTTTGCTGAGAAAAGACGCCCGAATTATACTCCCAGAAAAATCTGAAATTATGGAAGCAAATTCAGATTAAAAAAGTGGATAGAGGGTTTGGGTGATCCTCCCTGGTTGTTAGGTCGAGCCTAGCGCAGCGCGCATGCGCTGCTCTAGGAGAGGGCCTCTTGGAATCACTCCAGACTTTCACTAAACTCGTGCGTGTGGCTTTTTATTTTCCACACATTCTATTGGCCTTTGTGTGTGGCTTTCAAAAATGAAAGCACTTAATTGGCCAAAGGTGGGAGCATGTCCCACCTCTTCTTAAAATGTTCACTCCCATGGCCTTTTGCTCTCGGGAGCGAGCAGCGGCTCGCAGGCTGGCAGCTGCATTCCTCCTGGGTCACGTGCTTTCGCTTTTGCTTGTTATCTGAGCAGTGACCTCTGCGTGCTTGTCATTTAATTGGGGAGTATTGAGGCTGGTAAAGCAATTTATTGCCTTTCCGAACGCGCTCAGCAGCTGGTTTTTCTCCCGCCCCCCAATTACCCTCCTCCCACTGTCAAGTACTCGTTATGTCTGTCTGTCTCGTCTTATTTTTAAGACCCCCAAATCCGTTCGGCATTGTGCTTCTCCGTTATTTCTGGTTTAAAATGCCCCCAAGCTATCAGCATTGCCTCTGTGGGGCTGGAATTTGCCTTCTGGATTATTTATGCCCTACAATGACGGGGTTCTCAACAATGTTTTCGGCAGGTTAACGTGTTTTGCTTTTTTGATAGACAATTAAATGAATGCATGTGCAATCTGGTCACTAGATGAAGCCCTCTGCCAAATTTCATTGCTCTGGCCCTATACAGGGATATTTCCCGTGAGCCATTTATGTGCATAATATTAATGAAATGCCTGCCCCATACTGTCACACAATAGGAAGATGGCCCGCTTTGTGCCCGGTGTTTATTGCACAGGGCGGCTCTATTTGATGGGCGTTTTCAGCCGCAAGAATCTCCCTGAAACGTGAGCCTAAACTTCTGGCGGCTGCATGTGGGTACTGGCAGGGCTAATAAGGAAGAGTGATGGCGGCAAAAAAAGGCGGCCTGGGCGCATTCCTCAGCCTTTGCTGCTTGTAAAAGGATGGCCCTGCCACAAAGCGAGGCGGTGGGCTGGGTCCGGGAAGTGAAATCCGGCCTGGGAGTTTGCAGCGGCTGCTGTGCTGCGGTGACCTCCCGCAGCCTCAAAGCACCCCGCACGCCGGGGCGATCCCGCCAAACGCACGCGCTGCATAAACGGCCTTCCAGGCGACCTTCTTAACCCAGATGATGCGAAAGTGTGTTTCAGATTTGTTGTGATTTACTGGATCAGCATGGGCGTGAAATGGACGACACATCACAGCGTTGGGATGCGGAAAGGGGTTTTATTAGCGATAAAGAGCTTAGGGGTTTAAATAATATTGGCGTATTCAGTTCTATAGTAAAAGCAAGGTGTGGGATTATGAAAAGAAACTGCCATTTCTTATTCTAAGCGGCTGATTGATGATGGTATGCGTTTTTACCATTTTTCGCTATGGTATCATTATTAGCAACCGTTATGTAGCACTCACTGCAAACGGAGTTGACAACTTGCCTCACACCTCTTAAATAATATGTGGATTTTTAAAAGTAGAATTATGTCATAAATATGCCATAATTAAAACATTTGTGTCCAGCAGTTTACAGCTGATACCTACATGGGCCTGCTAAGTTACCTGCTTGTCACTTCACCTATTATATCTGTATTCCGTTGTTGCAGTTCTCGAATTATGACGCGTCCGTGCCCTCTGCTGCGAGCGAATAACAACTGTTATTTATCACACAAACTGGTCCGAATCAACATAGCTGAAGGCACGAAACCAGAGGAAAGAGCCGTTAACAGCAATTAATGCCCGGCTGCTTTTGGACAGTGTGTATCAGCAATCATCTCCCCAACCTCGACCCCCTCACACATTCACACTTGGCCATCGTAAGCAGTCCCCATCCCTCACGTTAAATAAACTCGATAAGAGAGACTACAAATGTAGGCACCCAGTAGTTTGTCTGAATTGTAAGTCTTTCTAATGGCCAGGCTAAAAGCAGCATTCCACAGAGCCTGCTAGTACACAAAGGACAGGCAAGCATAAAGCAGAGACTGTTTTATTAGCAGTGGTTGGAGGTACGAACAAAGAAGCAATGTCACTATTAGCAGGGCCATTGGAATTATGCGTCAGGAGACAGCCAAACTATGTGGCAGGGTTGACTAAATTATGTGGCGAGAAAAGCTAAATTATGTGGCATAATGCAGCACATTTTCTGATAGTATCACTTCATTATTTTGCCGTTTTCACACTTTTTAACACTGTCTGGGCACAGATTGCACCTCATCAGTGCCAGTTTAGCACCCAAACATAGAAATAAGCAACAGAAAGGTGACCTTTGCAAAGGGTCGTTCACTGCGCTGCAACATATGTTGCTGTGTTTTTAGTAACTTTTGAACCATTTGAGCCAGAAACAAAAAAAAATTCTGTCAAAATCTGCAGATTATGCGGCAGATGATGGATTACGTGGCAAGTGTAGCAAATCTATAATGATGTGAAAATCGCAGCAGCTGCACAATCTCATAATTCCAGTGGCCCTGAATATTAGTCACCCATGCCTTGCCAGAGGCTGCAAAATGTATTATTGCTGCGTAACAAGACATAAAAATTAGCAGGCCCAGGATTTTTTGTGTGAATTAGGATTTCTTTTCCTGAACACACATTAGCCTTTTGGGTTAACTATTAATACATTTGGGATAAAGAGACATTTGTCAGTTGCTCATACAAGCCCCACCCGCACTCAATCAAAATCTAAAATTGTGGTGAGTGCAGCAGATGGACTCTTTGTGGCTTTGTCCCAACCTCCCTAAAATGGCCGGCTCGGCCTGCAACCCTTCACACTGATTCTGTCTTACTCCCACACACACACTATTCTTGAACTTGAAGCAGCAACACAAAACCGCTACACAGTTTTAGCGCACTGCCTTCCTGCGACTAATAGTTTAACGAACACATAAGGGCACACAGTGGTGCAGACGGGTTTTGAAAAAGGAGATGAGTGGCTGTTAATAATCCATTTACAGCTGCATGTTTGCCTTTATGGTCTGACGACGAGTCCCATCTCAGTGCCTCCAATCAAAACGTCTAATGCATGTTAATGATGCACACAGTACTGTCACGTTAAAAACCCTTTGTCTGTTTTTGACTAGGTCTGATACTGTGGTATCGGATATCCTTTTTGGCTTCACTTTTGTTGCTATTGCACTGTTATCATGACAGAAATCTGTCTCTTCTGAAAGGTGGACATCTCTGTACATCAATATGCGACTGTTGCCTTACAAACCTCCTCGGCTGGTCAGTTGCTGGCTAATGTTTATTGAAAATGCACGGTGAAACCATTGTGCATGGCTGGCAACTTGCACAGGGTGTCGGTGTATTCGGACCTCAGTTGGCTTTTCTGCCCCTCTGCAGTGCATCACGTCTCATCTTGTGGGCACCCAGGCGGTATTGCAGCTCCAGGGTAGGGTCTTAACTCGGCAGACACTGCTGCTGCTTTTGTTATTTTGTTACAGGGGGCCGATTATGCAGCACTGCTGCAAAACCGGCCCCCAGTAATAACAAGCATTGGCATAGCCAACAGGTCTCGCCTTTGGGACCTTATAAGTGTTTAGCCATGCAACAGTTGATGTTGTTGTACCAAGGATATTGTGCTGCATAACTAAATACTTATAAGGTCCCAAAAGCGAGACCTATTGGCTATGCCAATGCTTGTTTAATCTTTTTTTTTTTTTTTTACAATTGTCTATTTTCAATGTGCCACTTTGAGCAGAATGAAAAACTGTAGAGGAACTTCAACTCTTTTTTAATTATACCACTAAATATTGGGTGTCATCCAACAAATATAAGATTGTAAGTACAAACATTTACTGCGGCAATGCAGGCCATAACTCTTCCTGGCAAATGCCAAAACTCTTGTTTCTGTAAATACATTTGTAGGATTTTAAAACTAATGTATAGGCCATTATCTTTATTTATTGTTACTTATTTCTATACATCATAATTGATGTGTTTGAGACGTTATGTTGTATTTGCTTTCGTATGCTAATTGCATATTTGGATAACTTCCAACTTCTGGATAATTCGATTTTACACTAGCTGAGATTAGCTATATTCTCTGAAAGCTGAGAGTTTGCTATTGTCTGAATGTTATATTGTGTTTGCTAATGCAGGTTATCTTAGCTAAAGTGAGGTTAAATAACACTTTTATTAATGGCAGAGGGGAAAAAGGTAAAAACTATTCTTTGTATATGGATCCCAGAGCAGCAGATTAACAGGAAATATTGCATTCACAAGATCAAGTAAAGCCTTGAGCCCATGGGGATAATATTTAGAAGACGCAATAAATGAACACACTTGACTACAAGACTTGCCTTAACTTGACTTTAAGAGTTGAAGACACCCTTTTGCTGAGCATCACGATTCAGACGTTACCTGGTTCCCTAACTGGTAAAGTCAATGAACCAGGTAAAAAAGCAGGACAGTAAGCTTGTGCTCAATACTTAGTCCCAAACTAAGCAAAAGCATGACCTCGTTATTCTATCTTCTTGTTTTTGTTGTTATAGGTATGTTATATTTTGCATGTGTTACGGTTTGTCTGATACGTCAGCTCATGGTGCAGGGGTATGTGCCTTGCAAGGTTTCTTCCCGTGGATAAACTTTCACAAAACATGGCATGCCAAACCTTAGCTGACCGAGTTAGTGAACTTTAAACATGCCATAATACTGAAATTCATTTATCAAGACCGCCGCATTACTTCATGGGCTGCATGAGAAAAAAACCTGTGTACATACATGGACGTGGAAGAGATGATCATGACATAGGTATGTTGAATCAAACATATCATGCTGAGAGCAAGCATGTATGTTCTCCTTTCTTGTGCATCAGCATGGATAGGAGTACCTCCCTAGAACATAGTGCCAACAGTGCATCCAGCATCATAGTGAATATTGCAAATACACAAAGTGTGATAAAAGACTTGCTCATCAGACTATTGTGTGTATGTGTTGGAATGCCCGTGCAGGCTTTGGTATGTGGACAATACCACATTCCCAGTTAAAAAGAGGTCCTTGGAACATCTAAGAGCCATAAGAAATCATGATGAATCGTATTCAACTGTGAGGCATTTTTTCACTAAACATCGAAGTAATCCTGATCTCCTCCATTTCTTTGGCATTGACAGGATTGACAAACCAACCAGGGGAGGAGACAGAGAAAGCTACTTCGCGTAAAGCAGTCACACCTGATCATAGATCTCAACACCAAGGTCCCGTATGGCCTTAATATGGACAAAGAACTCACAGTGCACCTATAATCCAATGTTTTCTTCCCTATGATCTCGATTCTGTGATACATCCAATTGTGCCTAGTCTGATTACACTTCCTCCTCTGTGTTTATTTCTTAATTATCTCCTACTTATCTGTCTTATTTCTGCTTATCCTTTACTTGTATTTTGTTTACATGTCATGTGACATATGAATTTGTGTAGTCTAAAATATATTGCTTTCGCAATGACAGACTCATTTAATTAGCCCACTTGGACAGCATTGTACTCTGTATTTCATATTACTGTATTTTAAATTCCCTTTTCTCGATATGTGTGCATATAATGTAGCATTATAGTATAATACTGTACTATAATATTGTCTCTGCCTACTTGGGCGTGACTGTTTTGTCTGCATCCATTAATTCTTGGCTTGTTGTTTTGCCATATTCGCACTATATCTGCAATTGGCATTTACAAAAACACAAGTGATCCGCCCTTCTGCGCATATGCGGAGAACGGTTTTCTAACAGAGCGTCTTTTATCACACATTGTGTATTGGCAATATTCACTATTATGCCGGATGCACTGTTGGCTCTATTCTCTAGGGAGGTACTCCTGTGCGTGCTGATGCAGAAGAAAGGAGAACAAACATGCTTGTTCTCAGCACAATATGTTTGATTCATAATTCCTATGTCATGATTATCTCTTCCATGTCTCTGCATGTACACAGGTTTTTTTCTCGTGCAGCCCATGAAGTACTGCAGCGGCATTGATAAATTAATTTCAGCATTATGGCATGTTTGTATATTTAAATGCTGTTGGCACTATGATGCAATATATATTGTCTTATAATTAGTTTTGATAATATAACATTATCAATGCCACATTGGATACATGATTAATGTTAGACCTGGCATCCATGGCATGATTTCGCCTGTATTTTATGCCTCTACCTCCTGTATTTTTGATGTTATGCTGGACTTCGTTTTTGTTGGTTTATGTACTCTGGGCACTTTACAACTGCTGATCAGTGCTAAAGTGAAAGTGCTCCCTGTGTAAATTGTAATTCAGATTGGTTCTCCATGATTGACATATTTGAATTACTGGTAAGTCCCTAGTAAAGTACACTGTGTATGCCCAGGAACTGTAAATCAAATGCTAGTAGTGGGCCTGTAGCACTGATTGTGCCACCGACATGATTAGTTCTGTAAACGTGCCTCAGGCCTGCAATTGCCTTGTCTGTGAGTGCAGTTGTAAACTGCCCTGTCAACCTGGCAAGTCCTGTCGACCTGGCAAGTGCACCCACTTGCCAGGCCCTAACCTTCTCTTTTACTACATGTAAGGCACCCCTAAGGTAGGCCCAAGGTACCCCCATGGGCATGGTGCAATGTATGTGAAAGGTAGGACATGTACTAGTGTGTTTACATGTCCTCTCCCATAGGATAATATTGGAGCTGCTTTGTGACATTTTACTAGTGTAACTTTCAATTGGGAACGGCTAGAGAGTTGGAGTTGGAGTTTGGCTCTCTGATCACAGGATAAAAAAACACATCTTTTAATTAAGGTAGTTTTTAAATTGTGTGTTTGAAAATGCCACTTTTAGAAAGGGGGCATTTTCTTGTTAAACCATCCTGTGCCTCTGCCTGCCTGTAGCATCAACATCTGGCATAGACTAACAGGGGCCTGTTTGTGCATTCACTCTAGACAGTCACACAAAGGTAGATGAGGTGTTCCATGCATATCCTGATGGCCCATCACCAGGCTGATAGGCCTTTCTGAGCTAGAGTGGTGAGAGATGTCACCTGCCCCTGAATAGGGCTGTGCCTGACCTCTCACAATGCTGTCTCCACCCCCTTGGAGTGTGCCTGGAGCCAAGACCAGGAAGGAAATGAACTTGTACACTACAAAGACAATCTTTTGGAAAATGCCTGCTTCAAAGGCCAAACGGGGTGTAAGTATTGGACCTAAAACCCCACACTTTTAGAACACTTCTGGATCAAGAGGAACCTCTGCCAAGAAGAGGAGCCGAAGAGCTGTGAGGGGGAGTACTGCCGCTTTGCTGTGTGTTGCTTTTCTGGGTTGGCCTGCAGTTGCTGCTTATGCTTTGAAGAGGAATTGGACTGGACATTTGCTGTGTATCCTGCTTGTACAGTTTCTCCAAGGGCTTGTGTGTGCTTGTCTCCTGTTAAGAAGTGTCAGGGCCTGCAAAGACTTCACCTGCAGCATCCCTGAACTCCACATCTTGAAGTTCTGACCTGCCAAGTGGTGGCAATTCCAGTTCTGGGCCCTTGGAGGTCTTTTCTGCTGCAAAGACCAATTTGAAACCATCAAAATTGATGCTTCGGCCTTCCAGCGCCAGGTTTTCCAATGCTGTTAAGTAAAAATGGGTAACCCAATCTACCCTTTGGGGCTTGGGTGATATGAACTATTATAGGGTAATGGTGCCCTCAAGGGATTTTTTCAAATACAAATTATTCAATACTATACAATCAACTGTGAGAGCCCTTGCTGTTGGCCTCTAGTAAATAAATTACACATATAAATTGCAACAATTTGAAAGGAACTTATCGAAAGAAAAAACTGAAAAAGAGAGGGCGTAAGACGGTGTATGCTTTTTTAATACAAATGTATATAAATAGAGCAGAAGAGGGTACAGAAGCGTGTTTCACATATACAAAAAGTGGCTGAGAAGAACACTTATTTTCAACATAGATTTTTTCTCAAAAGCACTTGTGTAAAAACCCATTTCTTGCATTAGAAGGAAAAGGAAAACATCATTAGAAAACAATGAGCAGTTTCTATGTACAAATACGGATGAAATTGGGTTGGGAGTGTTGATGTTTCGGTCTTATCTTGTGGATTCATCTACAAGACCATCTTCAGGACAAGATATTCATATGTGAACTGAAGACCCTTGGAACCAATGAGCTTAAGATCTATGTTCCAGACTGTCAGTATGAAGTGCAACTCTGTTTGAAATGATAATACTTTATTTCTCTACGATCAATATATGAGAAGAATCCGTCCGCTGTTTGCAGCCCCATGATATTTGACGGTCGTGATCCTTCTTATAAAACGGGCATAGCTCGCGCTTAATAAATCAATGCATGCGGAGATCGCGTCACTGATCCAGTCCGACATCGCATCGGGGTACACTGTTCTTAGTAGATACTTTTTAATAGTCTGTTGTGTATTTCTCACAAGAGTTTCACTGTCTGCAAACAGTGTGGTACAGGGTAAACTCTCTTTACAGTACCCACTTTTCCATTCATAACAACATTATTTCTCAATGCAGATTCGATGACTATGAGGAATTTCATACAGATAAAAGCTGCCCTTAATACGGCATTCATTTTGGAAAAGACGATGAGTAACTTGAGGAACTTGGCTTTCTCTGAACAGTAGATTACATATTGAACACCATGTGCAATGAGGGTTTCCCATATTATATATCTGTGGATGATTATTAATGTGAACTAGGCTACCCGTGAAGTGTATGGTATTGAATCAATGTTGCATATAACACATGCTTGCTACACCTAAGGGAGTTATATCTGTGATGGCATTAATGATGCTTCATAATATTCATAATATTCTGAGTGATTTTGTACTTACTTTCAGCCCTCTAATGCCATACTAGTTTATAGAGTAATGTGTACAAAAGAAGCTTGGATGATGTCGTCAGTGATGTCATTAATGATGTCATTTGAGATGTCATCAGTGATGTCATAAATGATGTAATCGAACATGTATGAGTGATGTAATATGTGAGGTCATAAGCAGTACATGGTGCGGGTGCAAATTATAATTAGCTATGCTAACTATAACTGGTGCATTTCTGTGTTCAAAATGTTAATGTTGTCACTGACATATTCACCTAACTATATTTCTACTTTTTTTCTGTGAATTTCTGAGGTTTTTTAAAAACAAAAACAGATCTTTTTATCACACCTAACCTTAACGTTACTGTAACCTTTGGTTTTTTCAGTGAATTTCTAGGGATTTTTCAACATAAAGTAATATTTTATTGCCATACGTAAAGCCACCCCCCGCCAGGCACAGCCTTTGGCTGTGCACAGCATGGTGTTGGCCACAGGGCTTGATGTGAGTCTCATTAGGCCCTGGGGACCCCATCCCCCAGGGTCGTATATAGTTTAAAGGGGAGGGGGGACCATGTGGTCCCCCTTCCCAATCCTCTTTAGGCCCTGGGGATACCACCCGAGGGCCAATTTTATTTTAAAGGGGAGGGGGGCTGTGAGGTCCCCCTCCCTGAGCCTCATTAGGCCCTGGGGACCCCATTCCCAGGGTTGTATTTATTTTAAAGGGTAGGTGGCTGCATGACACCCCACCCTGAGCCTCTTTAGGCTCCGAGAACCCATCCCCTGGAGCCTCATTTTAATATATGTGGGTGCCCCAGTGCTCACACGGGGCACCCACAAGCAACACTCTGGGAGTCGTGGGGGGACCCCCCAGGGTCCCCACGGCCCTAGCCGGCTCTCCTAAAGCTTCTTAAATCTTTGTAGTGTATTGTTTTCTTCCTACATTTTTGATCAATATTCCAATGTTTTCTTTTCACAGCTGTGAACAAAGGCCTCACGGAGCCTGAGGGGATTTCAATCCCTCGGGCTCCGTGAGGCCTTTGTTTTACAAATTAGAACATTCTGCGCTCTAGGGCGGAATGTTTTAATAGACTTAGAGCCCTCCTTAGCAGGCTCTACCGGCCATTAAGGGCCCGCTCCCTTGTTAAAGGCCCTCGCCTTCGGCTCAGGCTTTTAACGCTGGAGCAGGCCTTTAATGGCCAGTAGAGCCCGCTATGTCGGGTCCTAAGGCTATAGTGGATTGTTCTGGTTTGCCACATTGCAGGTGAAGCGTCAGACTTTGAAGTTAAGGTGAGCTGGTAGAGGAAGCCAGTGGCATTCTTTCAGGGTGGGTGAGATTCTGTAAAACTTGCACAGAACATTAATCATTCAAGAGTGGGGGATGGTGTAAGATATGATTCTGGGATGCCTTAGACCAGGGCATTGCTTCTTTCGAGGAGAATAGGACCAGGGTTTGTGCAGGTGTTTTGAAGTCTGCATCAAAAAGAAAAACTTTCATTTTTTCACAGATAATTTGATTGCAGCTGCCAATAGCTTATCACAACTGTCACCCACATAAAGAGTGTTGATAGATACTAAATGCACTGTTTTCCACTATTCAATCTCACTTTTACCAATATTCTACAATCTGGTTAACTATTTAAAGGTGTAATCATCACGGCGATGTTTATGTGTGTATGTGTTGTGATTTCCATTGCTCTAGCTGCGATATGTACCAGGGGTAATTAGAAATATTGTACAGTGCATTTACATTGATTTTTCCCACTGTCTAACAGGTATAAGAGGGTGGCTATAGTTACTATGTTTTATAACAATATGGAAAAGAAATTATAAACGGGGTAAAATGAGTTCCAATGATGAGGATGATCAAGAGGGAGAAGATGGCTACATATCTATTTCCTTGGGTCCTCCAATAATCAATGCAGTGAATACATTTACAGGTGAAAGTTGAAATAATGGCCTTCTGGCCTAGATAGAATTGAAAAACAAAAGATGGATTATTGTATCTTTCTCAGTAGGTTTGTAATAGTACATCCATTCACTAGATGTCCCAAAAAGCTGTTCTGATTGGTTTAGATTAGTTCATGGACTGTATATTTTAAGAATATTCAATGAATGACTTATGATGTCATCAAGAATGCACCCAACATTGTGACAATGTATCATTTCTAAGATGAAGTCACCCACCTCGTGCTCCTGACGTTTTACTTTTTGACTTAACAAAGGGCCACAGCCACAAATATGTGTCGGCTACTGGATGATGAACCCGCCAACATCACCATAGATGGATTGAAAGTACTCTAATTGTATGCTTTCATAAAGCTCTACTGGTTTGGTTGTTTCTACAAACCCACAAACTACAAGTTATATAAAATAACTTCTATTGTATGTGACTTCTGTTTCCACTTGTTAGTGCTACTATGAAAGGACGAAAAAGCAGGGAAAGAAAATTCTTTCAAAGAGTCTCTTCTACATTTAGAATCCCTTTTGTAGATCAATCAGACATCACAATGCATTCACAGTCCAAGAACTGCTCCCGCTCCTACCAGTCACTGACTGTATGCTTGTCTTTGACCCTGTACAGCACTCCGCTGCCTTTGAGGCTAGGTTTGCATCATACAGATATCACATACATACATAGACCTTGCCACTGAAACCAGGTCAAAGAAACGCCCTAACCTTGGGTAACGACAGAGTTGTTTCTGAGCCTGAGTTAGTGTTGGTGCTACAAATGGTCTGTCAGAGATGCAACCCACGCTACACCGTACTGGCGCAAGTCATGCTCAGCTCATAATCTGGGCCTTTGCGCCTGCGTCTAAATAAGGCCTTTGATTTGCAGAACATACAGTACTGAGGTGAGAAATCTGCAATGCTGCTGTTATCCTAGGGCTTAATAGGATTCCTTTATCCTGATAAATTTGCTGCTGTTTGATGCTGTGACTTTGTATGTTTTCCCCGAATACATCCACACATGCGTTCCAGGAGTGGCCCGGCTAGCGGCGGGAATCTGCCATATTTACTTACAAACCACAAGTAGCTCTGTTTGTTTTCACTTGTGTGGGACGTGCAGGATTTGAGGTTTTGTTCCCATCTTGTGCCAGCTCTGTGGTGCTCCCAGGGCCCTTTGAAGTAGGGCCACAAAGAGCCAGACCAGTCCATACTAATTACGCTACTTACACCGCAATAGTCACCAGGCTCAGCAATCTGCTGGCACCGGCAGTGAAAAGTTTCAGAAAGCATCTCCTCTCTTGTTCTACTGAATTTGAAGTCTCCAAATCTGTACTGGTTAAGAATGGGTTGATGCTGAGTGCCCTGTTGCAATCCAAATATGAAGATGGGTTTAAAATAAATGTTTTCAAATGTTGAAGACAAAGCTTTACTGCTGCCGCTCTCAATATTTTACTGTTCAACATTCACCAGGAGTTGTTCCTTTCATCTATATTTCAAATAAAGTTTTGAGAATGAATGGTAGCGCTTCCTGCATTGATAGTGTTCTTAGGATGACTTCCAAGTACAGCAGAGGGTGTGTGGCATCTTCCTGTTTTCTTTTAGTTCTCTGAAGAACTCTAGTCTCAGCCATACCATGTGCAGCCTTTCTCTTTTACTTCTCTGAAGAACTCTAGTCTCAGCCTTTCTCTTTTACTTCTCTGAAGAACTCTAGTCTCAGCCTTTCTCTTTTACTTCTCTGAAGAACTCTAGTCTCAGCCTTTCTCTTTTACTTCTCTGACAAACTCTAATCTCAGCCTTTCTCTTTTACTTCTCTGAGGAACTCTAGTCTCAGCCTTTCTCTTTTACTTCTCTGAAGAACTCTAGTCTCAGCCATACCATGTGCAGCCTTTCTCTTTTACTTCTCTGAAGAACTCTAGTCTCAGCCTTGCAATGTGCAGCCTTTCTCTTTTACTTCTCTGAAGAACTCTAGTCTCAGCCTTTCTCTTTTACTTCTCTGATGAACTCTAATCTCAGCCTTTCTCTTTTACTTCTCTGAGGAACTCTAGTCTCAGCCTTTCTCTTTTACTTCTCTGAAGAACTCTAGTCTCAGCCATACCATGTGCAGCCTTTCTCTTTTACTTCTCTGAAGAACTCTAGTCTCAGCCTTGCAATGTGCAGCCTTTCTCTTTTACTTCTCGGAAGAACTCTAGTCTCAGCCTTTCTCTTTTACTTCTCGGAAGAACTCTAGTCTCAGCCTTTCTCTTTTACTTCTCTGAGGAACTCTAGTCTCAGCCTTTCTCTTGTACTTCTCTGAAGAACTCTAGTCTCAGCCATACCATGTGCAGCCTTTCTCTTTTACTTCTCTGAAGACCTCTAGTCTCAGCCTTGCAATGTTCAGCCTTTCTCTTTTACTTCTCTGAAGAACACGTCTCAGCCTTTCTCTTTTACTTCTCTGAGGAACTCTAGTCTCAGCCTTTCTCTTGTACTTCTCTGAAGAACTCTAGTCTCAGCCTTTCTCTTTTACTTCTCTGAAGAACTCTAGTCTCAGCCTTTCTCTTTTACTTCTCTAAGGAACTCTAGTCTCAGCCTTTCTCTTTTACTTCTCTGAAGAACTCTAGTCTCAGCCTTTCTCTTGTACTTCTCTGAAGAACTCTAGTCTCAGCCTTTCTCTTTTACTTCTCTGAGGAACTCTAGTCTCAGCCTTTCTCTTGTACTTCTCTGAAGAACTCTAGTCTCAGCCTTTCTCTTTTACTTCTCTGAAGAACTCTAGTCTCAGCCTTTCTCTTTTACTTCTCTGAGGAACTCTAGTCTCAGCCTTTCTCTTTTACTTCTCTGAGGAACTCTAGTCTCAGCCGTTCTCTTGTACTTCTCTGAAGAACTCTAGTCTCAGCCTTTCTCTTGTTCTTCTCTGAAGAACTCTAGTCTCAGCCATACCATGTGCAGCCTTTCTCTTTTACTTCTCTGAGGAACTCTAGTCTCATCCTTTCTCTTGTACTTCTCTGAAGAACTCTAGTCTCAGCCATACCATGTGCAGCATTTCTCTTTTACTTCTCTGAAGAACTCTAGTCTCAGCCTTTCTCTTTTACTTCTCTGAGGAACTCTAGTCTCAGCCTTTCTGTTTTACTTCTCTGAGGAACTCTAGTCTCAGCCTTTCTCTTGTACTTCTCTGAAGAACTCTAGTCTCAGCCATACCATGTGCAGCCTTTCTCTTTTACTTCTCTGAAGAACTCTAGTCTCAGCCTTTCTCTTTTACTTCTCTGAGGAACTCTAGTCTCAGCCTTTCTGTTTTACTTCTCTGAGGAACTCTAGTCTCAGCCTTTCTCTAGTACTTCTCTGAAGAACTCTAGTCTCAGCCATACCATGTGCAGCCTTTCTCTTTTACTTCTCTGAAGAACTCTAGTCTCAGCCATACCATGTGCAGCCTTTCTCTTTTACTTCTCTGAAGAACTCTAGTCTCAGCCTTTCTCTTTTACTTCTCTGAGGAACTCTAATCTCAGCCTTTCTCTTTTACTTCTCTGAGGAACTCTAGTCTCAGCCTTTCTCTTGTACTTCTCTGAAGAACTCTAGTCTCAGCCTTTCTCTTGTACTTCTCTGAAGAACTCTAGTCTCAGCCATACCATGTGCAGCCTTTCTCTTTTACTTCTCTGAGGAACTCTAGTCTCATCCTTTCTCTTGTACTTCTCTGAAGAACTCTAGTCTCAGCCTTTCTCTTTTACTTCTCTGAGGAACTCTAGTATCAGCCTTTCTCTTTTACTTCTCTGAGGAACTCTAGTCTCCTCCTTTCTCTTGTACTTCTCTGAAGAACTCTAGTCTCATCCTTCCTCTTGTACTTCTCTGAAGAACTCTAGTCTCAGCCATACCATGTGCAGCCTTTCTCTTGAATGCTGTGCCCATCAACGAGTACAATGATGTATAAGTAACTAATATTCAAATGAGACTTACAACAAACAGTAATTAATGCCATCATGCACCTCATGCACTTCATCTTTTACACTAATCGCCCGACTAAGTGGAAAAACACCTTCTTTCTTCACCTTCAAGTCGCCAGGTCAGTAATCATTCCTTATGGCGAAAAAATCTCCACGACCATCTCCCCTACCTTTAAAGGGGAACTCACTATCTCCATCTACAGAACTGGAACCATTCTCCATACAGGCCACCGACCCGCACCTCACAACTTTTGACCGCCACTTCCCCACTACTCTCCTCGTTAGCTCAACTGAACCGTCAAACCCAATCTCCCCTTTCCCCCTCCACCCTGACTAATAACACGGAACCGATCCTATCCCCCTGCCCTGAAGACCCACTCTTCAACTCATGGACATCCACCATCACTCGCTACAATCACA
The DNA here is from genome assembly GCA_963921515.1 of Calotriton arnoldi. NCBI lineage: Eukaryota > Metazoa > Chordata > Amphibia > Caudata > Salamandridae > Calotriton > Calotriton arnoldi. The sequence continues at coordinate 1,611,620 of CAWUFW010003470.1, read as the reverse complement.
CTACCCTATCATTACTCTCCGTCGCCAAACACCCACCATAATGACATCGACGGATCCCACCAGAAACAGCAATCCCACAATTAACAAACACCACAAGACTGATCTCAATCTAGACAGCTCAGACACTAACTACAGTCCTCCCGCGACTGATATCACCACAGGCACTCCCCTCTCGTCCTCTGATAATCTGAACCTTCCCTCACAAACTATCCCTTTCTCCATCACTGGCCCTTTTCCCCCTGCCCTTACCATCCCCATGTCCAACGTCATCACCAATACAGCGGACACTTACCCCCCTATTACCACTGCCCACTCCCTCCCCGCTGCCCCTCATCCACATACACAACCTGTCTCCACCGCTAATCTCACTGACTATCCCCGGGACATCCCCATGTCCAACGTCATCACCAATCCAGTGGACACTTACCTCCCTATCACCACTGCCCACTACCCTTCCGCTGTCCCACATACACATGCACAACCTGTCTCCACTGCTAATCTCACTGACAATCCCCGGGACTCTGACTTCCTCCCTATCATTGCTCTCCCTCCTCCCTTGGACATTAGACCCACTACACCTCCTCCGAACACCTCAAATGGTAGCATTACTAACCCGGCCCCCCGCGTTCAACCTCTCCCCTCTCCTAATCCTACTGATTATGTCCAATCCCCGACCCCTGTTCTCTCTCCTTCCGTAGACCCAAGGCATTCTCGGCCCCTACCAAAAGCAATAAGCTTTTTCAGCTCTATAACCCAGCAACTGAACAGAATGGAGCTGAAAATTAACTCCCTAGCTGCCGATTTCCTAAACTTACAAAAAGACCTTCACAACAGGATCAAGCCACCGTGTTCTCACTCCCCAGGTAGTGTTGCTCCTACCACCCTCAATGCCTCTCACATGGCCCCACCGGGCACCCCTCGGCCCTCCATTCCGTTGGCGAGTCAGGCACTTCGATCCAACCATGATCGCCACCCCATTTCGGTACCCAAACCGGATGAGATCAATGACTCTTACCTCGCATTGAGCCAGAATACAGCTCCTTTCACTATCCCTGTTATTATTGGCACTAACAGAATCCCTAAATCTATCCACTTGCCTAGACCTCCTGCTCAATACACCTCTATCCACTCAACACCCCCCATCATCGAGGCTCCCCGTCCTCTCTCTTGCATGCTCCTCAACTGCAGATCAGCAGTACAACACGCCACAGACATTGCTAAAGCTCTACTCGCTGAAGAAATAGACATCGCTTTCCTCACAGAATCCTGGCTCAATGTCCACTCCACCCCCATTCTTGACATTCTCACCCCTCCAGGTTACAACATCATCAGACAAGACAGGCCGATCAAAACTTGTGGCGGACTAGCCATCATTCACAAAGCTGGAATACAGCTTACTAAACTTATACCTGCAGAATACCTGTCGTTTGAATACCTGGGTGTCGAACTCACAGCCAAAGGCACCCCACCCATCAAATTTCACACCATCTACCATCCTCCTGGGGAGCGTGCCCTCTTCACCGAAGAACTAACAGACCTAATAACACGCTTCTCCCTGACAGACATGAAAGACGTTTTCCTGGGTGACCTCAATATCCACTGGAACGACCCAGAAGACTCCACAGTCCAGAACCTATCCAACCTACTTGAAATATCCAACCTCAAACAACTCTGCAATAAACCAACTCACATCAAAGGTGCAACGCTGGATGCAATCATTACCAAAAATGAACTGGTCTCTCTGAGAGCGATTTCTCCCATTGACTGGTCCGACCACCACCTTATTCTGTTCAACATTGACGCATTTGTCAGCCACCAACCTATTCGTTCTGACAAACCTAAGCACTGGACCAGAAACATCAAAGAAGTCCCTATAACCGAATTTGAATCCAGGATTCATGCCCATCTACAACTCCAACCCTCCACCTGGACGGCCGATGACCTCACTACACACTTTAATTCAACAATAACAGAGGTTTTAGACCAAGTAGCGCCACTCAAACTCAAACAAATGAGGTGAATCAAATCTAAACCCTGGTTCAACGTGGATCTTAATAACGAAAGGCGTCAACTCAGACAAGCGGAAAGGTCTTGGAGACTAAACCCCTCGACCTTGCACCTAGCGCAACTTAGATCTGCTCGGCTGGCATACAAAAAACACATTTTTAGAGAAAAGGCATCTTTCTTCCGCAGCCAACTAGATCAGGCGAAAAACAGTCCGAGAGAACTCTTCAACATTGTCAAAAGCCAAACAAACTGCACTCCTCTCACGAAATCAAAGTCACCAATGATCGATGTGAAGAAATTGCCACCTTCTTCTCTAATAAAGTCACAAAAATTGAACAATCCTTCATCCAAACCTCACATCCCCCTTCCCTCTCAACCGGCCCCCCTTTAATCACCCTTGACCAATCAGAAAGAGTTCTTACCAAGGACAATCAGGTCTGCCTCCAGCTAAAAAACAATGCGCATTGGTCCGACTTCGAGCTAATGTCGGAAAACGAGGTCTTCAGTATAATTGCAAGCCTAAAACCTTCTCCTTTACACTATGGACCCCCTCCCTTCCACAATGGTAAAAAAACTCAACCACACCATTGCCCCTTTCCGGACAAAAATCAACTCCTCTCTCATTTCAGGCTGTGTCCCAGACTCCCTTCAACTAGGACAAATCACACCCATACTCCAGAAACCAGGGGCCGACCCTAACGATCTCAACAACCTCAGACCGATCTCCAACCTCCCGTTCCTAGCAAAAGCATTGGAGAAATGCGTTCTCCACCAACTCAACAAACACATTAAGGAGTTCGACCTCCTCGACACCTTTCAATCAGGATTCAGGAAAGGCTGTAGCACCGAAACAGCTATGCTCAACATCTCTGACGATATCCACAGTGCCTTAGACGAAGGTGAAGCTTGTCTCCTCATCCTTATAGACCTACCAGCTGCATTCGACACAGTAAATCATCCAGCTCTTCTGGAGACCTTGAGGAGGTGCTCTGGCATTAACGGCACAGTACTAAAATGGTTCACTTCCTTCCTTCAGCACCGCTCGCAACAAATCAAAATCAACTCCTGTCTCTCGAAGCCAACTAAAGTCACACTTGGGGTCCCACAAGGCTCAATCCTCTCTCCTTCCCTCTTCAATCTCTTCATGGAGCCCCTCACAATCATCCTGAAAAAAGCGGGAGTGAATTACCACCTATACGCAGATGACACCCAACTCTATTACAAAATCAATTCACCCAGCGACATCCGACACCTAAATGTCACTCTAACCGAGATCCAAACTTGGTTCAACGCTAACCACTTAAAGCTCAACCCGGATCAAACGGAATTAATACTATTCTCTCCAAAAAGTAACCACCGACCAATCCAAGAGTGGCTCAAGAATCTGGATGCCCTAAACTACCCCCTCGTCCTATCCAACTCAGTTAAGTCTCTAGGCATTACCCTTGGCAAGAACTTATCAATGGAGGCCCACATCAAAAACTCTGCAAAAGGTGCGATTTTCTCACTAAAACACCTCAAGAAATTGAAACTTTTCCGTCCCCAAGATGATCTCATGACAATAGTTCAATCCCTAGTTCCCTCTAAAATTGACTACGGGAACGCCATCCTAACAGGGACTCCAAAAGCTCACCTAGCCCCGCTAAGGGCAGTGCTGAACATGGCAGCTCGACTCATATCTGGGGTAAAAAGATTTGAACACATCACACCTACCCTCAACTCCCTCAACAGGCTTCCCATGGAAGGGAGATGTATTTACAAGCTGGCCTGCATCACACACAAAACCCTTCACTATCCGTCCCCCAACTACCTAAACAATAAACTGAAAAGCAGGAAAATCCAGAACTCTGAGAAGCTCAAACTCACTCCTTCTTATCCCTCCGAAACTAAAAAGAAAACCACTCAGTGCCGATCCTTTTCTGTCAACGCTCCCAGGATGTGGAACGCTCTCCCTAGAGACCTCAGATGCAACCCCTCCTTCTCCTGTTTCAAAAGGGACCTGAAACTCCATCTCCTCAACAAATACTTTCCCGACCAACGTCAACGAACCTAGACTTCAATATCCGAGTTGACTCCTCCCTCACCTGACATTCAAGGTTAGATGGTGACCGGATTATGTTAGCCACCTTTGTTTTCTTTTTTCTCTCCCTCTCCTGCACTGTTTACCTAACTTTTATGTTGTACTTATATCTCTGTTTGCTTCCTTACCGCCTGCCTACTATGTAATGCAATTTTTCTTCTGTCCCTACGGTGTGTATGTAAAGCGCTCTGATACCCACGGGTCAAGCAAGCGCTATATAAAACTTTTGCAATTAAAAAAAAAAAAATGCACGTATTCAGGATTAGCCGGAAGCCAGCTTCCGTTTTTTGCCCAATTTATTTGTTTTTTAGTTTCTTGTACCAGGTAATCTGCTCTATTGTGTAACCCCACTAAGCAGCACCCCCCTTTCCCACAATCATCCCATCCGACACTGATACCAGGTGGGATAACACAGAACAACTGGAGTCTCAATAAAATGTGGTGTGTCCCCGAAAATTCAGACACCTCTCAGTTTTTCAAAGGGTTTAGGCTAGGGAGGGGCTAGATCAGTGCTCTAAGTGGGCTGGGGCCTTCCAAGACAGAGCCCAAGCAAAGCAGCCAAAAGGATATTGAATCAGAGACCTAGAGGGCCCACTAGCTCTGTCAAGAGACAAAACTTCCAATTCCAGTCCAATTATGTTAACGGGGAAATGCTTCACAGCGCATTGGGAGATATTGATGTATGGTAGATATCATAACAGCTGATGTTCTTGAGTCTAATGTTTCTAATCTGTGCTTTTCACTTTGTGTCTTCACATGAAACCAGCCTGAAGTCTACATTTGAGCAGTAGTGACAGTAGCCGCTCAAGAACACACTGGTGATTTGTAGGTGGAAAGCACACAAGAACAGAGCTGCATGGTGTTATTGACTTATTGAGTGGAACGCCCAACGCAGAGCACAGAGGCGGGATGTCATAGTGGTGAAAAACAGCAATGAACCTGTCATCTGAACCACACAGATTGTGGTGGAGGGAGTTTGGAGATTAGGCTCAAAAACCTAGCACAAATCCAGAGGTTTCGGAGCATCAACTGATCAATAAGTTGGCCATGAGGAATGCCCTAGCAAACCAGCATATGATTCTTCAGTCTGAATTCTGCACACAATAATGAATCATACTTCTTCACTAACAATGGAGATTAGATCTAGGAATAAAAAGGGCAACGGGTACTTAGCAACTCCAAAGTCCCTTCACCTCTCCTCTTGTCATGAGGTTCTGCCAGTTGTTGGTGCTTGGTACAGATATTTCACTGAAACCAGCATCCAGTTGAAGGATTTCTCCACCTTGTGGAAAAGTGAGTGAGGCGGGATTCAGCAAGAGGCATGTTTCGCTGCAGTCATGACGTAAGAGGTTCTTTGTTGATGGAATATCACCAGGAACAACCATTGTGCACCAAAACCTGGAGTGATAGCATAAGGGACCCAAAATGGTTCAGAGTCCATGAAGAAGAGTGCATATTCTTTTATTATCAGAATATATTTGGCCCTCATTGCAAAGGCTCTGGGATTGCCAATTTGGAATTCCAGCACTGGGATCTATCAATACCAAGGGTATCAGTAATTCCAGAATGCGTGAATACTGCGGTATTCCATGTCGACTACCCTGCGTGACCTCCGAAATGGGAAATTAATGCATGGATTGGAGTTAGTGCATGAGATTCATGTAACAAGCGCCCATTTTTAGGCGGTTGACCACCTGAAACTTTCACCAGCTTCTAGCTAGTGAAATTTGTCTGTGGATTTGTGCGGGAATTTGGGAACATGGTATCCGTATAGCTCCTGTCATTCCTGGAAATCCAGCCAAACCGTGTTACTCACAACTTGTAATAAAAGCAAATATTCTTTGTTTGTATATGTGCTAGTACACATCTTCAAAAACATCATGAGAAAACAGACGCCTAGAATAGCAGGTAGGTCAATATATACAAAGTCAAGGGCTTCCGGTAGACCAGGTAATGCAGCAGCCTTAAGGAAGTAAAAGGGACCCCTACTAGGTGGGGCCAAACTTCAGAAAAAGGCTTGGAAAATTGCCTTCTGAATCTCTGGATCAGTGCTCCGTTACAATACTAATTTGCAGAGAAATGCCTTACCCCGTTACTGCTTCTATGTCATTTATAAACCCCATATGTAGTATTGCTTAGTTGTCATGGCCGGACTGGCCAGCCGGGCGAGCGGCAATTCCCCGGGAGGCTGGAGCTCCAGGAGGCCGGCTTTGACAATTGGAGGCCGGTTTTTGCCTCCAGGAGCTGTATGTACTGCACGTTACGCGATCCCGGCTGCCACTTGAAAGAGTTGCCCTGGTTCTTTTTTTTTTTAATTTGTTTATTGGTTTTATCAAACAATAAGCCAATCATTTTAAAAACAATATATGCATACATGTAAACACCTAGCATAATATGGCATCACTACAATCAGCTTGGAATAGTTTACTTAAGGAATGGTAGCCATCCGAAATCGTCAACAAGTGTCCATACAGAGGAGTCTGGTAGGGTTACAAATTTGTCCATCCCACAATAATACATATCGTTCACAGCATTCCCTAATACACTGTAAGTGTGGCAAATCAACTAACAATTCAATAAATCTACCTGAATACAATCTAAATAAATTATCCTAACCAAGCAACATCCTCCCCAGGTTTCCCACCCCCTGGCATGCTCTGCTCACTGACACTCAGCAGCATTAGCACATTATCTGCATTCTTCAGTGTGTACATATTGGTTCCAAAGTCCATCCTGTTTAATCTATACCGTCCTTTTAACTTTTCGTACCTGGTACTCATATAACATGAAGAGCCCAAACGCCTCAGTTCCACATGGGCATCCTCTTCTGAGGTATCCCCGACACTTTTTAATAAGTCAAAATATCTATCGCAGCGTATTCTTCCAGCATTGCATACCATGCCAGCGATATCGGTGTTTTTCTGAGCCCTCTGTATTCCTCCCGTTGCAATTCAGTTCCCTCCGCCCTGCCCCATTTCAGCATCTCCTCGTGCCAGTCCTGTAAGGACGGGGCCCTAGTGGCCTTCCATCGTGTAGTTATAGCTCTCTTGGCTAGTAAGAGCGCAAGGCTAGCAAAATGCTCAGTTGGTGTGCCCTTCCTTCCACGGTGTCCCAGCCCTAGTATGCAGTACTGCAGGGTGTCATTTCGGCGTACCGGGGCCACTACCGTTAGTATTGCGCACACTGTCGCCCAATAGTGTCTCAGTCGAGGGCAAGCCCATACCATATGGATCAGTCCCGCATCAGATGCGTGACAGCGCGGGCAGACATCGGCCGTCCTTGGGAACATCACACTGAGTCTGCGTGGGGTCAGGTACGCTCTGTGTAGTAACATTAACTGTATAAATTTAAATTTTGGATTGCGGGAGACCTTTTTGGGGAACCCCAGTATGTTATCCCACTCTTTGTCTGTAAACGTACGGCCCACGTCCCCTTCCCATTTATTGCGCAGCGGCCGTAGCGAAATCGCTCTCTCACTTCTTATCCCGTGTGTAAGCCATTTCGTCAATCGGGCCCCGTTACCCATCAGGTATTGCATAGTAAGTAGTGTGTTCGTGGGTGGCTCAGCGTCGTCAGGCGACCATGTGGTGCGTATATATCTAGAGATATGTGCGTGTAAGAGGAACAGCGTATCAGGGGCGCTGTGGGCACGAACAAACGTTGTATGCGACATTAACACGCCCTCTGCATAAAAGTCCCCCAATGTGGTGACGCCTGCTTCAGTCCACGCCCGTAGGACCCGACCAGTAGCTATTCCCGATCGCGTGGGGATACCCAGTAGTGGAATAGTGGGGGCATACGGTATTTTCTGGCCTGTATATCGCACTGCACCTCTCCAATATGTGATAGCCAACCGCAGTAAGGGGGGCGCCGACGCCAGCAGGGGGGTATGTGGTAGTAAGAGCCGGTGTATGATACCCTTGTTCCTATCCCGCAATGTCATATCCAGCTCGTGCAGATTGCGACCAGCAAGCCAGTACGCCAACCACTGCAGCTGGCTGGCATAACAATATGCACGCAGGTCCGGCACTCCCATTCCGCCGCCCCTCGTAGGGAGTTGCAGCTTCGCCAGGCTAACACGTCTGCACCCCGAGCCCCAAATTAAATCTGTCAACAGCGAATTCATCATCTTAAAGAACCTCGCTGGGACAAGCAGCGGCAAATTGGTGAAAAAATACAAGAGCCGCGGCAACAGTACCATTTTTGTAAGGGCCACCCTGCCGGACACCGATAGGGGTAATGTGACCCAGAACCGAACCTGGGATCTGAGAGCGGTGATTGCACGTCCCAGGTTTCCGTCCAGTAGATTCAAGTTTGTGCGATAAATGTGTATTCCCAGATATTTAAACGTGTCCGGCGCTATGTGAAAGGTCCAGGGGCCGAACTCAAAAGATCCGCTCCTCTCATTGCCGTTAAAGAAATACGCATACGACTTTGCGGCATTGATAGCCAATCCAGAGAGGCCCTGGAATGTCTCAAATACGAAGGGCATTGGAGAGGGATCAGCGGACATATCCTTGATATAGAGAATAAGATCATCCGCGTATGCCGAGACAGTGTGGATCGTACGGCCACGGAGTATACCCCGGCAACCCACCAGGGTGCGAAGCCTGTGTAGCAGTGGTTCTAACGCCAGAATGAACAACAGCGGTGACAAGGGGCAACCCTGCCTTGTCCCCCGAGCCACTGCATACTGGTCTGAGACGTACCGACCCGTGCGTGCCCGCGCTGTGGGGCTCGTGTATAGTAGGCGCACCCATGCTAAGTATTCCTCCGGTATGCCATATCGAGCGAGGGCATAGATCATATAGTCCCATCGCAGGGAGTCAAATGCTTGCCGTAGGTCAAGGGATATGCAGCCTTCTGCAGAGCCCGTACCGTATGTGCCTAGCATAACGTGGTGTAGGCGTCTGATATTGAGGGCTGTGCTTCTACCCGGTACAAACCCACACTGATCGGGATGCACCAACGTAGGGATAAACTGGTTGAGCCGCGTGGCCAATATCTTGCTCAGGATTTTATAGTCCGTGTTGAGGAGTGATAATGGTCTATAACTCGAGATAAGCAAGGCTTCCCTTCCGGGCTTCAACAGCGAGACCACTAGTGCCTGCAACGTAGTAGCAGGTAACCCACCTCTCACCAAGGAGTCCCGATAAAGGCACTGCAAATGAGGGGTTAATAAATCAATATACATTGCATAAAATTCGGCCGGGAGGCCGTCAGACCCTGGGGTCTTATTACGCGGTAATGTCTTAATCGCCTGTCTTATTTCCAGCACTGTTATTGGTCGTAGGAGATCATCCCGTTGCGTCTGCGTAAGTTGGGGGACGCACATGCCATCAAAGAACGATTCAAATTCCGTGCGCTCAAGGCCTGGCGGCGGACCATAAAGATTTGCTTAATAATCCTTAAACGCAGTGTTAATGTCTAATTGCGTGTTCACCACTGCATCCATGTTGTTCCGGATTTCTAATATGGGTGTGGGCGGGGGGGCATCGCGGACCAGTCGGGCTAGTAATGGTCCTGACTTATCAGCCTGTGTATGTTGTTTTTGCGTGTATAACCTATAATCTACAACACGTAGCTCTTCAAGGAGCTCCGCGTATTGAATATTAGCCTCCTGTAATTGTGTCAATTGTTCATTCGTCCCAGCAGCCTCCCCCTCCAATGCAGCCAGTCTGCCCTCCGTCTCTTTAAGACGCTCTATAAGGGTGAGTCACGCTCCTGCCTTGGTGCTGATTGCCACCCCTCTGATGACCGTCTTAAAAGCATCCCATTCTATCTGGCGGGAACTAGCAGTCCCCACGTTGTCCGAAAAATAATTCTCAATCACTTCCGAGAGAGTATTGCGGAAAACCTGGTCTTCCAGCATGTCAGGTTGTAGTTTCCATGTCGGAATCGGAGTGGGAACCCTACCCCATTGCATGGTTAATTCTACCGGGTTGTGATCCGAGAGAGTTTTTCCCATATGGAGCACCGTGACAACGGACCCCAGTAGGATGACAGAGCACAGGAATCGATCTATTCGAGTATGCAGGCGGTGCGGTGGTGAATAAAAGGTGTATTCCCGGTGCCCTGTGTGTTTTGCTCGCCATGCGTCCCGCAATTCCCAGCCCTCTGCCCAACCCGCAAGCGCTTCCGCTTGTTTTTTACTTTCAGTGGCATGGAGTGGGGATGAGACCTGTCTAGACCAACATCTAGCACGGCGTTGAAATCACCCCTATCACCCAGGGGTATGCCACCCAGTCTATCAGAGCGGCACTCAGTGTAGTTAGAAATTTATCCTGGTCTACATTCGGGGCATATATACAACCCATGACCACGTGAGCCCCGTCCAGTAAGCCGTGCAGTAGGACATATCTACCATTGGTGTCCACTTTTTGCTCCAGGAGCTTAAAAGGGACAACACTCTGCATCCATATCGCCGCCCCCCTGGAGAAAGCTGAGTAAGTTGTAGCGAACAGCTGCCCCCTCCATTTCCTTTGCATTTTGGCAGCTTCTGCAGCATTAAGGTGAGTTTCTTGCAGGTAGGCTATAGCGACTCTCCGTCTAGTGAGCTGCGTCAATACCCGGTGCCTTTTGGGAACGGACCCTAGCCCTCGCACGTTCCACGTGCAATAAGTGTACGTATTATGTAATTCCATTGCAGTGTCTAAAGTGGACTTGCAGTGTATCATGTGGGACCCGAAACCCTGTAGGTAGAGACTGCTGAACGGCCGAGCATGCCTCTGCCCAAATAACCCCCAATACTAGGTTCCCCCGGGAAACATCAGGGGACCAAACAAAAAACAAAAGTCAACATGGACTGCAAACAATAAGTACATTATCGCATTCGCTTGGGGGGCGAAGGCCGCAACTGCGTCAGGTCGTAAATACAAAGTGTCATACATGCAAGCATTTCACAGTGGCATTAACTCCCCTCCCTATAAAGCATATACGTTCTGGACCTGTGGGTCAGGCAGTAACAACAGTGTACATGGTGTATGGTTTTCTTATACATTACCACTCCCGCCCATCCTGGAGCATATCATCAGAAGTCCCTGGCGACCTGGGCGGTAATCGAAGGAAACAGCGTTAAGCTAGTGTCCGACTCTGAGTGTATTGTGTCAGCGTCCGATGAACGTTCCGGGAACTCCACGTTCTGGGCATCGTGAGCCGCCAATGCCGCTGCCGTGAGGAGTGCATCTTTTTACTAGTCGTGATCTGTTCCGAGGTGGGGACAGAGTCTATAGTAACCGTGGTGGCACCATGCCCCGATCGGGGTAGTCCAGTCATTCGCATCGGGGAGGCGCGGCGCAATCGCTCCGATGGGAGTGAGTTCTGGGAGACCTCCGGGGTAGAAGTTGTCTCAAGCCAGCTGGCCACTTCCTCAGGATTCTCGAAGAAGTACGATTTCTGACCATAGACCACTTTCAACCTAGCCGGGAAAAGTAATGCGTATTTCAAGTTGCGGTCGCGCAAGGTCTTCTTAACCCCCAAGAATGTAGCTCTAGCTTTCTGGACTGTCGGAGTAAAATCCGGGTATAGTGAGATTGACTTGTTCTCGAATCGCACTGGAGCGTTCTCTCTGGCAGGTCCGCAGGATGGTATCGCGGTCTTTGTAGTGCAAAATACGTGCAATTAACGGGCGAGGTGGGGCGCCCGGTCTCGGAGGCCTAGAAGGCACTCGGTGCGCTCTTTCCACACTATACATTGGTGTGAGTCCCTCCGTCGCCACATGGTCTCTCAGCCAGTCTTCCACGAACTGCGTCGGGTTGGACCCCTCACTGCGCTCCGGTATACCAAGTATGCGGACGTTATTGCGGCGGGACCTCCCCTCCGCGTCGTCCACCCTGTCCTGCAATTCTTTCAGTTGCCGCTGAATTTGTTCAAGTTGAGTGGAGTGTTCAGTTTGTTGGGGTATAAGGTCTTCCAGAGCCAGTTTATTAGTTTTGACTTTGTCGGCCAGCTTCTTGTGGTCCGCCTGCAGTACGTTGAGATTAGTGGACATCGTGTCTATGCACGTCTCCAACGCCGTACGTGAATCCCGGATTTCCTTTAGGATCAAGTCCAGCTTAGCATCATGAAGGTCCATCCCAGTAGGAGGTATTATATCAGCATCCGTGGCGCTAGAGGGGTCACTGCCAAAGGTGAGCCGCGGCGTGCCGTCGGCGGCGGCGGCATCTGCTTGCTTGTTTCTTGTGCTGACCATGACGTCCGCCGCACTCCCGCTTGGTTCCGACACTAGATGATCCCTTGGGTAGATCTCGGGAAGCCCTGCGACTTCCAGTTTCCCGCCTAGTAGGGCATGTGTCTCCTTCGTGTATTGAATGGTCCTAGAGTCACCAGGACTGCAGGGCACAAACAGTCAGCCCTCGCTGTAGCTGGGGTGCACCCTCGCTAGGTAGGTATTGCCGGCGAGGTAATGTCCTGTATCGCCAATGGTCGTCAGGACGGTTCCCGTGGCAGAATGTATACCTGCGCCGCTATTACAGCCGTGCAGCGGTCCACCTCACCGGGACAGGCCGTAGTCCCCTGACGCCGCCTTGCTCAGTTCATACGGCCTCCCATCAGGGCCAGCAGGGTTGTGGTTATTTGTGGGCCTTTCTATTCACCTAGCTGCGTCCAGCGCCCCAGGCGTGCAGTGGGTATCTCCAGGGCAGACCCCTGTGTGTAGGATGTCCCGAAGTGGTTCCACTGTGCCCCGTGCAGCAGGGAATGGAAGCGGGCGGCGCGACACGGAGAGACGCCCCCTCCACAGGCCCCAGGATCGTGTCTCTCCCTTCACACCGCAGCCCAGCAATCACACGCGACTCAAGCGGTGGGGGTGTAAGGAGGGGGGGGGCCGGATGCCCGCACCGGCCACTCACCGCAGCGCTGGTGGTTTTCAGGCAGCGCCCGGTCCCGCAGCACAGCGCCGTCAGTCCCCGCTCCTATCGCCGCCGACATCCGGCGCGGAAGGCCTCCTCCGCCATTTTGCCCATCAGGGCCGTGTTGCTGCTAAGCGGGCAGAGGAACAATCGGCGCCCACTTCGCCCAGTGCCGCCACTCCTCTCGGCCTCAAGTCACTGCCACCGATGCAATCCAGTCATCGTCCTCGCCATCGACAGGTCCGGCCATCCGCAACATCCATCGGAGTCGCCGTTAAGCAAACGCGACTCCGCCCCTCGTCTTCTCCGGCCGGCAGCCGTGCAGGGTCCGCACCAAAATCAGCAGTCCACTGCGAGCCACCTATGTCGCAAGCACCGCCACAGGCAGCAGGATCATTCCGCTGCGGCGGGAGAGTCGCCACGACCCTTCAGGTCCAGAGTAGTGTAGGATATTCAGCTAATTGTCAGGGCAGGAGACGGAGCTCTTTCAGCTCACGTCCTCCATGCTCGGCAGTTGGCCACGCCCCCGAGTTGCCCTGGTTCTAGCGCGCTATTTAGCACGTCTGCACCTGGGGGCTGAATTTATCATTTTTGCCAGGGCTGTTAAATTCCAAGTCCGGCCCTGTCGGCTGTTATTAATAAATTGGAATAATTGTAGCAAATGTCTCACATTTGAGCTCCCGTGTGTGGCTGTGAACTGCAGAATGTGTGATGGGGCAGTGTGTGTGATGGGGCAGTATGGTCTCTGCCTTTAGGCAAACAAACAAGGTCGAGTGCAATCAGGTCAGCCAAAGCTCCCCTGTCCTCTTCCTTGGGACGCGCCCCTAAACCCTCGTGCCAGCCTTATCCGGGGCACGCGGCGTGCACAGTGACGTCACCGGGAAGGGCCGCCAGACTATATGATGACGCGGGAGGGATCACTGTGGATGCTCGCATGTTTCTCCCCACCCTCCCGTGACTCTCCCCCCTCTCGGTTTCCCACAACCCACAGTTCTGGGATTACATTTGTTGACGCCTCAGGCGGGGGGCGGAGGTGCACACTGGCATGAAGAGTGTGTGCCAGGGCCGCCCTTACCCTCCTTCCCTCCAGGCTCCCTGGCTCCGGCCCATCCTCTTCTCCACTCCTATCTGGGATGGGCTCTGGTGCAAGTTTTAAAGTATTATCACACAGTTGTATTTAGTTTATCTGTATCAAGCACTAATTAATATTCATAACACTCTGTTACAGAAGGTAAGTAGGCTCAAATGTTTTTTTTTGTTTTTTGTTTTAAATCTGGGGTCTGCTCGAGCCAAGGCCCGGATATACTACCCTTTACTCCAGAATGAAGAAGCGCTACATTCCAGCGTCCGTTTCAAAGCAAATGATGCTAGGCTTGCTCTTCAAGCCGTGCCTCTGCAGCGGGCAGGTAAGACTCTGCGGCTGCAGCCTGCCCTGAGCTCCGGATGCCAGGGACGATGCGCCTTTCCTAAATCCCGTCCATTTGCAAGACACTGCACACAGTCCCCCGAGCCTGTCTGTGCGTGCTGTTCCTGTTACAGTAAGCCTGCTCAAACACCGCCAGCATTTCTGTTTGCATTGCTGCGCTTTGTACAGCCCGCGCCCCACACCCAAGCCTAAGAATAAAGCTATCGCCCACCCTCCCCTCCCCTGCGTGACTCAGACACAGAGGGCACAGCCTTGCCAAACATCTGTTCTTCATTTAAGACTCGCATTCGAAACTCCTCTGTTCTCCACAGGTCTATTTTCGGGAGCAGGAGGTCGTGAAAAAAAATAGTGAAACATCACCTTCGCAGCGCGCGCGCTAAATGATTATAGCCTTGGCTTGGCTGACCCAGATGGGAGGCGCGTCCAAGCCCCCCTGCTCCAGTTCAGTAACGGCCAGGCGGGTCCGAAGCAAGCCGGATTCTTGTGGTCGAACTGGGCACGGGCGGCCCTCCATGAACCACTGGGTCAGGATGGGAAGCCACCCAGTTAGTGCCTTTCAAGAGGCAGGGGCCTGTTGCAACCACATGCCCCCTTGTGGAAGGACCGGAAACAGCTTTATAAATAGTGGCCTCCGCCTGGCATGTGAGTGAAATAGACACATCCTAAGCAGGGGTCTTATTTATTTCGTGTCTTATAAAGCGCCCGAATCACCCCCGAAGGGGTGTCTCCGCGCGACGGAAGTGCTACAGTTAAGAAAAGAAGAGGTTATCAGAAAAGTTCAGTTTTGAGGAGCTTTCAGAAGAGTAAATAGTCAGGGCATTTCCGGAGGTGGCTGGGGAGCTGATTCCAGTAGGAGGTAGGTAGTAGAAAGCTTTCCCACCTATGCGGGATTTCTTAACACGGGGCACCAAAAGTAGCGATTTGGTGCCTGACCGGAGTGTTCTGGAAGGCTGATAACGGGTGAGTCTATCTGCTAAATAGCTAGGGCCATTGCCGTTTAGTGCCTTGTGCACAGTGCAGCAGATCTTAAATTGGATCCGCTTGCGGATTGGTAACCAGTGTAGTCCATGAAGTAGGGGCAGAGAGGTGGTCCTGGCAGAAGAGTTGGAAACTAGACAGGCCGCAGTGTTTTGGACCACCTGAAGTCTATTGGGGGAGGATTCGTTAGCTGAAATCAGGAGGGCATTGCAGTAATCTAGGCTTATTACTAATGCCTGAAGGAGTGATTTACGAACTGTCATGGGGAGAAAAGGGAAAACCCTCCTCAAGAGGCTTAGCGTATGAAAGCAGGAACCTACGGTGGTAGTGTCTTGCTCCTTCATCGTAATTTTTTGGTCCAAGTGTACACCTAAGATTTTTACCACTGCTTTGGGGACCGGGGCGGTACCCAGTTCAATTGGCCAGCAATCTGGGGACCAGAGTAGAGGAGCTTCTCCGAATAGCATGATCTCCGTTTTCCCTGCATTAAGCTGCAGGAAATTGTTCCTCATCCAAGCAGCAATGGCTGTCATGCCTTCTGAGAAGGTTGACTGGGTATTGGGAGAGTTTTTATCAAAAGCCATTAGAACTGGGGGTGGGGGCTAGGGGGGCCTCAAGTGATCCCAAGGGGGGCCTGAGGCTTTGGCCAAAAGAAGCATTATGCTGTGTACACTGCTTTGTTTTAAGCTGAAAAAAATGACTGCCATTAATGGGAAATCACTATCATCTTTTGGCATTTATATCCTAGCTGGGAGTATGTGTCTCCAAATATTCTTCAAAACCCCCACCCCCATTTCTAATATGCAGACTGTTGTTACTTTTACACGTTAGTAAGGCCTGCCTGACAAGAATAGCATGTTTCACAATCATGTATTTGATTGCATTTTTAAAACGGTAACAGAACATAACTGCAATGGTTAGGTAAGTCTAGACATATTTAAACATTGCCAATTTCTTAGAATAATTGTGAAAAATTCTGAGGGGGGCCCAGATGATTTTTTTGGGAACTGGGCTGGGGGGCGGCATTTAAAAGTTTGAAGACCACTGTATGTCTTTTGATCCTAGTATGTGCTATATTCCTATAGCATACACCTAGTGCCAGAGCAATGGAGCACTGTGCATAGCAATAAGGTAGACATCAGTACTGCCCAGGAGCACAGAAGGAAGGGAGTAAAACATGGTATGTACAGGTATATGCAGGTAGAGGAAGGAGGTGGAGAGAGTCTAGGTTATGGCTTGAAGGTGGTGGAGCTTAAAAGCCTTATCGATGGCTGATAAGATGATCCTTCAGTAGATGCGTTCTTAGCTCCTTTCTTAACTACAGGAGTGATGCTGTGTGCATGATACGCGCAGGTGCGTTGTTCCAGGAGCTCGGTTCATAGAGTGAGAAGAAGTGACTCCTGTTGTTAATTTACATGACTATTTTGTTGATCTGATCCAAGCTGGGCCATGACACAGAACAGTGAGCACAGTTCTGGGTCGAACTGATGGTGGTTGAGCCTGGTCTGACCATCTAGCAGCTTTGGGATTGTTCCCTGAGTTTTTCCTACGTGTTGTCATCATTTTTGACCATACGCTGAAGATTTGGACATTTCCATAGGAACTTGCCCTTTTTTGGGGCAAGTTTTTGGTCAATCTGGGGACTGAGATAAGTTTATTTTCCTCTTTAAATGCAAGGTATCCAGAGGCCAGCATTGCCTCCGCTCATGGTTTCTGGCCACTGTCCTCCGCAGTGACCACCTATTTCTGGCACCCACAGTCACCCACTTCTATCTGGCTGGGCACTGAGGCCCCATTACGCCCTGCATATCCCTCTACTAAGAGTATGGGCCTAACGAGCACAAGTAAAATTAGCAACGTAAGCAATACTTCAAAGGGAAAACCCTATTAACACCAGCCTTTCTGTCTACAGACCTGCCAGGTCACACGGTGTCACCATGTGTCACACGATTTAGTCTCCCTTCACACGGTCACCCGGCGAGGAGCCAAAATCACACGGTGCCAGGGAAACCGAGCTGAAAACCACTGTAAACAGTGGATTTGCAGCTCGTTTTCGGAGCTGTAAGCAGCCGATGTCCATAAAAGGTGTGAAAACACCCCAGGACATAAGCGACAGCCTAGATGACCCTTTGTTTTTTGGAGGGGGTTGGGGGCTTGGTGAGCGCCAGAGTGCCTCTTAGTGAGCTCTCGGCACCAGGCCCACCTCTTCTCACACAGTGATTATATTTTGTACGTTGGCAGGTATGTGTCTAATATGTTGAGTGGGTTTCAAAGACGAATAATTGACATATGGCCATATCAGTCAAACCTAATATTGAAACATTGCCTGGGAAGTAAATAACTTTATTTTGCATTAACGTTTTTATTGAGCCCTATGTTTTAAATGAAGATAAATATAGGGCTGAAGGCCAAACACAAGTTCTCTTATTCTGTATCATGGTGATTTCCATTTCCTAACTACATAGCTAAATCACATTTAGGAAAACTCTTTCTACCAAGCCTAGCCGAAAACACTGTCCTTTCGGTTCACTTATATATATCTTTTTCTGTGTATTAATGCCACCCTTCAACATGATCGCACAGTCTTCCCTTCAAAATATGCATAGCCTCATCACTCTAAATATCTTTGCTTCAGAGCTTTAGTCAGTCGTTAGGAGAGCCAAGTCATACCCATTACTCAATGTAATGAGCTTTAGGGAAGAGTTTGCATGAAGTTACTTTAAGGGTCTGGTTAAAGATTTCACGGCTGCCTTTTTGACAGACGCACTATACTGGTCTGCGCCAAACGCATCTTTTTAAAGGTGCGCTGTGGAGCAAACAGAGACAGTGCACCCTATGTATAATGTGGGCCCTGGACTTCATTCTGAATTACTGGGTTTAATTCAAACTGCTACTGTTTTGAATACCTTTTATTATATACATTTGTAGTGATTTCTGTCATTTTTGCACCTAATATTTTAACTAAGATTTGTGTTTTAACTGGCGCTTTATCACTTCATATTTTTGACAGAATTTTATCCTACTGGGCAGACATCAAGCTTGCTCCCTTAGTTTTGAACCCCTATGCCCTTTAAGTCTTTCCTCACTTTCTTTCAAACCACCTTCATCTTGTAGGGTTCTAGTAAGAGGATGAAAGTCCTGTTGGGCTGTTTCCCCCTGCTACCCATGAATACAGGCTAGTTTTCTAAACCTTTGCAAATATCAGGATTCAATATATACTAAATGACAAATTCATGGACTACTCTAATTTCCCATGGGGCACAAATTGGTGGACACTGCTTGGATTTTCAGAAAAATGTATTGTTTGGGGTTATGTGTGAACATTACTAATATGGTCTAGATGGGGTGCTTAATCCCAAATAGAGTAGACTCCCACAAAATAGTTTAGGTGGACATGGAGCATAGTCCGCAAAATGGTGGCATCAATCAAGGTGCAACCTCTACTGTAAGGCCTGAGAAATTCTGCAGAAGGGGACTGACAAGGGGGCATAGCCACCTGTCAAAATGATGTAATGTCCTTTGATGGATGGTCAGAGTACATTTTCAGCCGCTGCATGGGTTATGCACGCTGTGGCATTGATTAAGGACACTAATGCAGTGCTTGATATGGAAGGATACATTCTGACGCTTTGAAAATGCCTCTTCCAAAAAAAATAGGGAGTAAATGAGAAACTCTCAAAAAAGTTTATTTACTAAATAACGATGGAATGGTATGTTCATCAGGAGGTATCTGCAGGGTGGGTATCTTGTTGGCTGCTGTTAAAGAGGCAGTGCCCAAATTACAGCGTGCAAATCATGGGATTTTGATTAGCACCTATTGCTAGCAGAATTTCACTGTAAATACTTTGATCTTTGACTGTCTGTGAATGTCTTTGAGATGCTCTAATTTGTGCTCCTGAATTAAGCCAGAAAAATCACTGCTTGCCTTGGAGTAATCTCCTTGAACGGGCACTTCTAGCTTTCCTTGATGGACACTCGTATTTAGAACTGTCTGCTGGTAAGACCACCTATAATCCAGAAATGCCTTATAATTATAGGTCTCCCTAGAAGTGAATTGACCTATTGCTGTAAAACTATAAAACATGAGAAATGTCCAGTGGGTGCTCTTCCTGTTGGAAGTGAGTTGAAATTCAAAGAGTATCTAAAGACGGACATGTTAGTGGGCGGAGGCAAATACTTATAAGAGTCCCAGCCTATTCCACAGGATAAGAACATGCCTAAATAATCCCACCAAGAGCTGTGGTATTGACCTGGATGGAGTACCATAGTCAACTCATCCTGTCTGGATGTGGTACAATTAAAACATATTTAAAATAGAATCGAAAACATAAGCAGTACCATACACAACTCCACCAGAGCAATGACCAACCATGCTCAGCCCACCTCCATCTCAGACGGTCCTGGTGGAACTCTTCTGGTAAAGAACTGCCAACGTCACTCATTCTGCATAATCATGATATCAAAGCTTTTGCTTACTAATAAGGGACAGAAGAAGATGGAACCCAACACTTTGGAGCTTTGAGCAGAGTTTTGGGCGGTGGTGCATCTCACTGTTAGATCTTAAGAGTTGAAGCTGCTGATTGGAATGGTGTCCTCATTAATAACGATATTAAAACCCTCACTCTGAGAATAGCCCCAGGATCATTGCTTGTTTGTTTTTTAGGGATGGGTGGCTCTCTGGCTTCTGATAGCAGGCCCTGAAATTATTTTAATTAGGTAATAGATTATTTCACAACATTTCATGAGAGCTGCATTGTCTTAAATATTAGATGGTATGTTTGGTGCTTGAAAGTGTAACTTCCACTCAACCAACGTTTTTGGGCATTGAAGGTCCCACAGTACCCAGAATCGTTGAGTCATTTTATTTTTCCAGTGTAACTTCCGAAACTTTTTATCCAACGTTTTAACAATTGAAAGGTCACACGTGACAGTCGCCATCTTTCTCCCTGCTTGCTAGTCTCTTACAGCTAGCTAGGGGCACGTGATACATTGTTACTTTATGTGGAACTCTCCGATGTAGCCTCATGATGAGGCGTGACCTGTGTTCCTAAATGTGTTGCCTAGTAAAGCTGGACTAGTGTCCTGTGATTGACACAATTCTAAATATAACTTTCATTTGAGGAGTGTAGTTGAAATTGTCAAGTAATAATTTATTAATTTAACAGTGTTTTAGTATTTGTTTTCATGAACATTAGAAATAATTTCAAGTTTTTATAGTGCTAAAACATGAATGCCAAATTTTGCCACGAGCGGGCCGCGCCTTCACGTACCTGGCCCCTAAAGCCTGAAACAGCATCCCACAATGAATAAGAGCTTCCTCTTCTCTTCTTGACTTTCACAAGAAGTTGGAGACCTGGTTTTTCGAGTAAGCCCCCAGGACTGGACTCACACACCTGCTACAGACCGCCTGGATACCCTCACGGATGACTAGGATGCTGTAAAACACAACTAACATATCAAAACGTGATTTTCCCCATTCTATCGCTGATGGCATCTTAAATTATATCACCAGTGACATCACTGACATTGGTTACATCACTGATGATATTTAGTACAACAATGTATGAAAACATCATGGACAATAATTTCATCAGTGACATCACTGGCATCATTAATGTTGTTGATAACAACAGGGAATGGCTCTCCTGGCCTGCTTAATATTCTTGCCTTCTGTAAGTATGGAGACGTTACTTAGTGCTTCATTAATTCCAATGGGGCTGCTAATGAGTTAAAGGCCACCTCGGTGTTACACGATTATTAGCGACTCTGCAGGGCTAGAGCATTTCAC
Organism: Calotriton arnoldi; assembly: GCA_963921515.1. Lineage (NCBI taxonomy): Eukaryota > Metazoa > Chordata > Amphibia > Caudata > Salamandridae > Calotriton > Calotriton arnoldi. The sequence continues at coordinate 1,590,492 of CAWUFW010003470.1, read as the reverse complement.
AAAAAATATTTTGACTGCTGGAAGCTTAAGGGGGGAATGGCTTCAGTATATCTGCTGTTTACTAATTCATTATCAGAGGGACAAGAACAAATCTCTGCATTAAGTCCTTCCATCTTGGTTAGTTTTTGGTACGACAGCCAATGTTTCATAGGCACACCTCCACCCAGGTATGAGTGTACTTAACTGTTATAAGTTAAAACAAGGCCCTCGTCCATCCCTCTAGTCAGGCACGTGGCCCACAGTAGCAATAATTAGTCCAAAGATTCTAAAGCTATCCTAAAATCAATAAAATAGGAATGCAGGTATTTTTTTGTGTCAGGGCAGATTGCTCACTGGGCTAAGTACGAGAAAATTAGACAATTAATTGCTTCAACTGTGTTATTCCTCTATTGATTTCTATGTTGATTTCTTTGAGCTGGCCCCCATTGAGGACAGATCTATTTATGACTTAGTATGTTTAGAACACAGACTCCTAGACTTGAATATTTATTACACCATGGTAAAGACAACAAAGAATTCAGTAGGGTCTTGCAAGTTCCACCTAGATGCTTCTTCTTACGATCCCTGCTTTCAGCACAAAACATGCTTTGAATCAGTCATTCTGTGACTGCACACCCAAAGTTTGGAATTCCATACCCCCTACCTGCACACTATTTCCTCCTTTACAAAAGATTTGAAACAACTGCTGTTCCACCTCCACTATCTCTTTTCATCAGCCTAGCTTCTTGCGCCCACTACTGTGTGCTATACCTGTAGTGTGTTTTTAGAGTGTTTTAGATTGTACTGTCTGGCTCACTGTATTATATTACACTCTGCTTTACAAACAGATGCCTTCATTTTGAGTTTAGCAGGCTGCCTGCCATCCTCCTCTGCCCTGGTGAACTACCGACTGCTACTTTGACAGATTATATATATATATATATATATATATATATATATATATATATATATATATATATATATATATATATATATATATATATATATTGATGCTCAGGGGGTTTGTCCAATGATAGAGATGCACTCAAACACAGATGAGCTTTACCCCAACAGCTTTATTTTGGTAAAAACAATTGCTCTCGCCAGTAACCATCAAGCATCAGACTGCTGTCCGGACGCGTTTCGGGTAGTTCCCTTCCTCGGCGGCATCACAGTCTCAGAGCACTAAACTGGCCCCGCCTTCCTATTTAGCCCAATCGTACGCCATTGATTGGCTGCTCTGGATGAGTCAGTACGCTGCCTTATGGGAGGCGAAGTCCTTTCTTTCCTCTACTGATAGAAGTGCTCTTTGCAATTTATGCTGTAATCAGGCTCCACATGAGCCCCGGAAAGTGCAACTTGTTTAAAATCCACCATCTGTGTCCCACCTGTGGAGCCGCTTACTCCGTGACTCCGTGGCCCCCTGCTTCTGGGGTGGTGCATACTCAGCGGCAGGACGGCCGCTTAAAATTGATGCTCAGGGGGTTTGTCCAACGATAGAGATGCACTCAAACACAGATGAGCTTTACCCCAACAGTTTTATTTTGGTAAAAACAATTGCTCTCGCCAGTAACCATCAAGCATCAGACTGCTGTCCGGACGCGTTTCGGGTAGTTCCCTTCCTCGGCGGCATCACAGTCTCAGAGCACTAAACTGGCCCCGCCTTCCTATTTAGCCCAATCGTACGCCATTGATTGGCTGCTCTGGATGAGTCAGTACGCTGCCTTATGGGAGGCGAAGTCCTTTCTTTCCTCTACTGATAGAAGTGCTCTTTGCAATTTATGCTGTAATCAGGCTCCACATGAGCCCCGGAAAGTGCAACTTGTTTAAAATCCACCATCTGTGTCCCACCTGTGGAACCGCTTACTCCGTGACTCCGTGGCCCCCTGCTTCTGGGGTGGTGCATACTCAGCGGCAGGACGGCCGCTTAAAATTGATGCTCAGGGGGTTTGTCCAACGATAGAGATGCACTCAAACACAGATGAGCTTTACCCCAACAGCTTTATTTTGGTAAAAACAATTGCTCTCGCCAGTAACCATCAAGCATCAGACTGCTGTCCGGATGCGTTTCGGGTAGTTCCCTTCCTCGGCGGCATCACAGTCTCAGAGCACTAAACTGGCCCCGCCTTCCTATTTAGCCCAATTGTACGCCATTGATTGGCTGCTCTGGATGAGTCAGTACGCTAACACAGTTCAAAGATAGGGGGGACTGGGAGCAAATTCAAAACAGGTCCTGTACCTATGCTCCTAGAACAATCATATTAAACAAAGTGGTATCAGTTCCTACGGTGGAGAAGAGAAACAGAAAGAACAGAAAACAAGGAAGGGGATTTTTCCACCAATTATGGTAGTAAATGATACATGATTGTCTCCAACAGTTGGTTGAGTGTGCTTGAAGTGGGAATAAACCTCCTATGGAATATTGTGCCCTCACACACCTTTGCAGATGTATAGCATCATCATTGGGCAGTGCTCCTCGTGAGGGTGGCGCTGCAGTCCTTCACGGGCCCTTCAAGAGGGCTCTTTTATGGAGATCTTTTTAGGAGATGCCGCAGTTGTGCATGTGGGTGTGTGGACCAAGTGAATCAGTGAAAGTGAAATTAAAATAACCTATAGGTGCCCAAGTTCCTTTAATGTTGGGTCCTACAGGTAGATTAAAAACGTAATAATGGTTCGGAGACTCTCCTTTCACAAAGTCAAGGGAGGGACCAGTGTATGCCCACCGCTCTCAAACCATCCAAATTGTGTCGTGTGTGTTAAAAGTGAATAGTGGTCGACATGTTTCGAGCAACCTATCGGTCCCTAATGGATCCCTGTGCGCTTCATCAGGACCGTGTATGTGAATTGATAGAGGGGGATTCAGGAAAAACACCCTGTAATCCCACTTTACTTATCGTTACGTCAGGTAAGACGTCTCTGCGTCCGAGAAACGTATTATTCGTGTTTCTCAAAAACCCAACCCTAATGGAGACAAAAGGAAAAGAATATAAAGAAGGCAAATTAAATAGTTACTGAGCTAAGTGAAATTATTTCAAACAGCTCTGCAATAATCACTAATAGGGGCAAAAGGTCCCTCTTCATCACAGGGTGCACTATTATAGTGTCCTTATTAATGCGAAAAATGCAGGTTATGCATATAAAAATAAAGCTACATGTGCTCAGATAAGCTTCTTGAGCTACCTGAAGACATCCAAAATAAAATATAGGGCTACATACACCTAAAAGGCTGAATAGGCAGAGATAGAAACCAGTGGGCAAGAGTCCAATATTCGCATGTCTCCCTATAATGAACAGGAGAAAGTCGTATAGTAATAAAGCCATAGGATAAAAATCCCATGACTATTATTCTAAGTGTTAAAACAGAGATGTATATTGCCTTTTATTTGGTCAATATTCCGGTGGTAACAGAGTTACAGATAATCGGTCAAATGTAATTATCAATTCTGCAGTTAGTATCACATTAGCTGGTAAAAGACATCAAAAGTACAATCTGATATTAAGTGACACATTTATAATAAATGGTAACAGATTGTATGTATACTGAGAAACCATTCATACGAGTAGTTCCACATCTTGAGACTAGATAAATAGGAATCCATCAAGAACATGTAGAGATGTACAACCACTTGATGTTTGCATCTCTATCTACATCACTCATCAATATGTAAACACCACTATTAGTGTGTTGCAGATCAAAGTCTGCCAAATATAATCGTGAAAATTAAAAAGGGGCACTGGTGTTCATACCCTCCCCACGCTGTAGCAGGGCCTCAACGGCGAAAGGTCGGGCAGTCGAGTGGAGCAAGCTGTATAGAAAAAGAAGCAAAGAAAGAATATGGGGAGGTAAAATGCTAAATCCACTCCAAATACATTCGCCGCCGCCTATGCGATGTTCTCGAAATAACTAATGTTCGGTATTGGCAGCGGTAGGCACTCACCGTATCTCACTCGAGTCAGAGCCTAATAACCTGTCGTCCGATCAGGTTTCGCCGGTGAATGTTTGTGAAGACGCCGGGTAATTATAGGCGCCTTCTTCCGGTGAAATGAAGGGAAAGTAGGCGTGTCATCACGTGTTTGACGGAAGCGTGATGACATCACTGGTGTGAAACATCTCTTAATGTTGTAAGATGGTGGAGTAGATGCCATCTTGGAAGGTGCAGTTTTAACATGTGTAACTCAACAAAGGGCTATAATCATAACGCAGATATAAAATATCAAGACTGTATTTATAAATATGATGATATTAATAAAAACTTTCCCTCAAACGTGCATTTTTGCAATCAATATGTACATTTAATACATGTGAAATCAATCTCAGCTGTGTGCTGCTACATTAGTACCGATATAATGTAATCTCAGAATCTCAATGAGTATCGCTAATGATAAATGTAAACTCTGTCATTCTTAATCTCTTCAACAAAATTTTTTGTAAGGTTGTAAGTTATTATTGGCAGCGCAATGGTATAATACGAGTTGCCATACACTGTGTATAGTGCGCATTATGCGGTCATCCTGTTGTGGGAGGTTGACACATAGATAACGTTCTCAATGATATTCTATGTTATTAATAATGCCCTATTGTAAAATTTATTAGGGGCGTCATATGTTCTTATTAGCAGTGCGGTGGTCTGGTAAAGGTTGCCCTACACTGTGTGTAATGCACACTATGAAGTCATTCTATTGTGAGATGATGAGTGTGCATTGATCGCATATGGATAACGTTCTCAATGATATTCTTTTTCATTAATAACACCCTATTATAAAATGTCATAAAGGGCCCAAGATACTCTCAGTGTCGGTTGAGAAACGTAGGTCTGGTATCATTACCGGTGATCAAGGAACAAGTTCCACCCACGGAATGTCATCGTTCAATCCCACTACACTGCTCTGGAGTCTAAACACCCATCGTTGTTCCTGTCTAAATAATGCAGAGGTAGTCCAGTTAGGGTTAGAGTCAATTATAGTCCACCTCAAGCTTTCTGGTGTATGATTTTGCTCTAGACAGTGAGTCTGCAGTTTCGTCAGTGTTTTTCTGCACCGGATGGTGCTTTTATGTTCCCCAATACGGACCTTCACCGGTCTTATAGTCATCCCCACATACTTCAATGTGCATGGGCATGTCAGCAAATACACACAATTCTTTGTGTTACAATTTGTATGGCGCCTTTGCTGCCATGTCCTTGTCATTCCCAGATCTATTTCTTTTGTTGGTGTTGTCTGTGGACAGACAGAACAAGAACCACATGGGTAGTGCCCTACAACCGGCGGCAGGGCCCAAAGGGTGGCTTGCGTCTGTTTAGTCTTTTTAGGGCGTGTATGTACGAGGATGTCCTTGAGATTTTGTGTGCGTTTAAAGGCGAATAGGGGCAATGGGCCTGGATTAAAGTCACCGGTTTCCAATATTTTCCAGTGTCTTTTGACAATCTTCTGTATAATGTTAGAGTTCGGTGTGAATGTGGTCACACATGTCATTGTTTCGATTTTCGTCTTCTCTCTTGTCTCCAAAAGGGCTGCCCTGTGATTATTCTTGGCTCTTTTGTGGGCTTGTTTTATGATTTTTTTAGGATATTGTCTTGCTGTCAAGTTGTCAGACAGGATTTGTGCTTGGGCCTCAAATTCATTCAGAGTATTGCAATTTTTCCTTAGGCGTAAAAACTGGCCTACCGGGAGGTTATCTCTCAATGCCTTCGGATGGTGACTCTGGTACATCAGGAGACTATTCCTATCTGTAGTCTTTTTGTAGTTGGTGGTTAGAAGAGAGCCCTCCTGTAAAGAAATCCGTAGGTCCAAGAACGGGATGTTATTGTTAGACAACGAGCCCGTAAATTTCAGAAAGGGATTTAATGTATTCACCCGTTCGAAGAAATTATGACACTCTTCTTCTGTTCCTTTCCAAAAGACAATAACATCATCGATGAAACGGCGCCATAACAGAATATTAGTATTGTATGGATTGGTCGTTGTTAAGATGTATTCAGACTCAAAATTGGCCATATAGAGGCACGCCAGACTCGGCGCGAATGTGCTTCCCATACTGGTGCCTTGTGTCTGATGGTATAGTTTCTTTTCATAAGCAAAGAAGTTTTCTTTTAGAGCAATGGTTGCACATTCACATATAAAGTTAATGGGAGTCTCATACGGCCATGGATCCAAATCACGGAGAGCTCCTTCCATCACAGTCTCAGAGCACTAAACTGGCCCCGCCTTCCTAGTGCTCTGAGACTGTGATGCCGCCGAGGAAGGGAACTACCCGAAACGCGTCCGGACAGCAGTCTGATGCTTGATGGTTACTGGCGAGAGCAATTGTTTTTACCAAAATAAAGCTGTTGGGGTAAAGCTCATCTGTGTTTGAGTGCATCTCTATCGTTGGACAAACCCCCTGAGCATCAATTTTAAGCGACTGTCCTGCCGCTGAGTATGCACCACCCCAGAAGCAGGGGGCCACGGAGTCACGGAGTAAGCGGCTCCACAGGTGGGACACAGATGGTGGATTTTAAAGAAGTTGCACTTTCCGGGGCTCATGTGGAGCCTGATTACAGCATAAATTGCAAAGAGCACTTCTATCAGTAGAGGAAAGAAAGGACTTCGCCTCCCATAAGGCAGCGTACTGACTCATCCAGAGCAGCCAATCAATGGCGTACGATTGGGCTAAATAGGAAGGCGGGGCCAGTTTAGTGCTCTGAGACTGTGATGCCGCCGAGGAAGGGAACTACCCGAAACGCGTCCGGACAGCAGTCTGATGCTTGATGGTTACTGGCGAGAGCAATTGTTTTTACCAAAATAAAGCTGTTGGGGTAAAGCTCATCTGTGTTTGAGTGCATCTCTATCGTTGGACAAACCCCCTGAGCATCAATTTTAAGCGGCTGTCCTGCCGCTGAGTATGCACCACCCCAGAAGCAGGGGGCCACGGAGTCACGGAGTAAGCGGCTCCACAGGTGGGACACAGATGGTGGATTTTAAACAAGTTGCACTTTCCGGGGCTCATGTGGAGCCTGATTACAGCATAAATTGCAAAGAGCACTTCTATCAGTAGAGGAAAGAAAGGACTTCGCCTCCCATAAGGCAGCGTACTGACTCATCCAGAGCAGCCAATCAATGGCGTACGATTGGGCTAAATAGGAAGGCGGGGCCAGTTTAGTGCTCTGAGACTGTGATGCCGCCGAGGAAGGGAACTACCCGAAACGCGTCCGGACAGCAGTCTGATGCTTGATGGTTACTGGCGAGATCAATTGTTTTTACCAAAATAAAGCTGTTGGGGTAAAGCTCATCTGTGTTTGAGTGCATCTCTATCGTTGGACAAACCCCCTGAGCATCAATTTTAAGCGGCTGTCCTGCCGCTGAGTATGCACCACCCCAGAAGCAGGGGGCCACGGAGTCACGGAGTAAGCGGCTCCACAGGTGGGACACAGATGGTGGATTTTAAACAAGTTGCACTTTCCGGGGCTCATGTGGAGCCTGATTACAGCATAAATTGCAAAGAGCACTTCTATCAGTAGAGGAAAGAAAGGACTTCGCCTCCCATAAGGCAGCGTACTGACTCATCCAGAGCAGCCAATCAATGGCGTACGATTGGGCTAAATAGGAAGGCGGGGCCAGTTTAGTGCTCTGAGACTGTGATGCCGCCGAGGAAGGGAACTACCCGAAACGCGTCCGGACAGCAGTCTGATGATTGATGGTTACTGGCGAGAGCAATTGTTTTTACCAAAATAAAGCTGTTGGGGTAAAGCTCATCTGTGTTTGAGTGCATCTCTATCGTTGGACAAACCCCCTGAGCATCAATTTTAAGCGGCCGTCCTGCCGCTGAGTATGCACCACCCCAGAAGCAGGGGGCCACGGTGTCACGGAGTAAGCGGCTCCACAGGTGGGACACAGATGGTGGATTTTAAACAAGTTGCACTTTCCGGGGCTCATGTGGAGCCTGATTACAGCATAAATTGCAAAGAGCACTTCTATCAGTAGAGGAAAGAAAGGACTTCGCCTCCCATAAGGCAGCGTACTGACTCATCCAGAGCAGCCAATCAATGGCGTACGATTGGGCTAAATAGGAAGGCGGGGCCAGTTTAGTGCTCTGAGACTGTGATGCCGCCGAGGAAGGGAACTACCCGAAACGCGTCCGGACAGCAGTCTGATGCTTGATGGTTACTGGCGAGAGCAATTGTTTTTACCAAAATAAAGCTGTTGGGGTAAAGCTCATCTGTGTTTGAGTGCATCTCTATCGTTGGACAAACCCCTGAGCATCAATATATATATATATATATATATATATATATATATATATATAACTGTGCTCACAGATAAAGCAAAAACCACAGAATGGATTTACAGCAAACTTGGCATGAAATTATAACTTTGCTCAAAAGGACTGCTTTTGTGGTTTGATGTAAATTCTTTCAGTATTTTTTAGGACATTGCCATTTGATTAAGATGCCAGGCTTTCTTGTGCTGGTTAACTCTTGTATATCAGGGCTGTTTAAAATCGAAATTATCAAAATCACAAGTTCTGTCGAACACATTTGAATTTTTTCATATGTAATGCAATTCATATTTTTTGACTGTTGTCAAAATCGTGATTTTGTACTACCTTGACTCAAGAGGGGCATCTAGTAATGGCTTCCGGGTCTGCGATACATGCAAGTTTTGCATGTGTCTGAAAATCTCCCGTCTCCTAATGTCAAAAATAACTCCACCTTCCCTGATGACATTATACATGAAATGAAGGCAAGCACTGTGATCGATATATAAGCCATAACACATTACCTATAATGTTACAGAACAAGGTCCTTGAGATCTGAGGTCATCGCAGACTGTCATGTCTTGGAACAGCTCGTTATCATAGGGTGTCATGGCATATTCCGTCGACCTTTCTGCGCTTTCACTTTCTACTGATTTGCAGTTGATCGGTCAAGCTGGACTCTCTTTTATGTGCTTGAAGAATATATGGGCCTGATTACTTATTACGAGTGTGGCAGTCATCCGTCTGCCGCACTCGAGGTGGCGCAGCAGTGGCGGTTCACCGTCTGCTGGATTACGACTCTCACCATTGTACCGGTGGTGATCCACCGGCTGCACCAAGGAACAGTCGTTCCCTGGCGGTGGCGGAGCTGCGCCACAATGTAAAATGCTCAGCGGGACTGCGCCTGTCCCGCTGAGCATATTACGAGTTCCTGCACGGCCTGCCATGAAAAGGCTGGCGATGTAGGAACAAAGGGCATGCCTTCCCCACAATGGGGATGCATTCAGGGAGGCACAACATGTGCCCCCATGTATGCTTGCACCCCCAGTTCCAGCACTGCATGGACGTCACCGGCCATGCCATGCTGAAGCATTTTTGCCCTTCCCATTGCGGTGCCTTTTTTTCTGGCAGCGCCGTGGGAAAGGCAAAGGACCGTCTGTCTCACATGCGTTCAACTCGTAATAAGGCAGGCGGTCCTTGTGCGTCTTTGGCGCAGCCGTGCCGGCGGAGAGCTTGCGCTACCGCGCCAAAGTCGTAATCAGCCCCATGTGCTGTAGTATGTTATCATGTCCATTTAGAATCTATCCGTGCACGTGTAGGCTTGTGTAAATAAATTAAACACAGACACTTTGGTTCCTCAATAATTGTTATTTCAATGTCCTATGATGTTAATTTCCATCTAAGCCTTTGTTACCGAGGAAGAATTGCTTTAGGAGTAGCTAAAATCAGCAGTGCTTCGCTATTCAAAATGGGAAACAACAAATGAGTCACCTATTTTTTTTTTCGAAATAAACAAAATAAATCTAGTGAAGCTGATCAGTCTTGCTTATTTATATTTTAAAAGCATCACTGGCTTTTGTTGCTCTCTGTTCTATCCTGTCAACTCAGAATGTTTATTTTTACTTCGGCCCACCCTTTCTTTCTATCATACTGGCCAAGCCTTTCAAAAAAACTCCTCTGACCGAAATAAGAGGTTGCCGTGGCCATGAAGTGAGTGATTGCAGTGTACTGCTTGCCTGGAGCCGGAGGGTGGGGTCGCATTTCTCTGCCTTCCGACCAGGCTGCCCGCCCTGTAATAAAACCTGCCTCAGTCTGCGTAGGCAGGGGCCTTGTCAGACCCTACTCCATTGCATGCTCAGGGCAGGGCAGGGCAGGACGTTTATCCACGGTTCTGGAATTATCTCCTTCCGCTGAACACATCTCGTCAAGTTCTCCTTCCGCGGTGCACAGCTCCTCAAGTGAGCAAGGGCTGCACAGAGGGAGGTGGGGCAGCTCCACCTTCAAGCCTGGGGGGGAGGGGGAACATTAGGTTTTGAGGTGGGTGGTTTTAATAGCACATTATCCTGAAGACAGCGTGTTCGGAAAGTGGGTGAGGTCGAGAGCACACTTTGGCTTTGACTTATATACTTTGTGAGCTTTTAAAGACACGCTGAGTGATCTGCCTGTAAAGTGTGTGCACAAACCTTTGGCAACATACTGTGGCATAACTTAAAAGGGATGCAAAAAAAAAAAGCAGCTGCAGAGAAATTTGGATGAGAAATTTCAACAAAAGCCATTAATACTATCCACCATTTTATCGAATCAAAATAATATCTATACAACGAATCAAACTGATTTTTCCAGCTTTTGATGATTCAGCCCCGCGGGGACTCGAACCTTTGACATGAGGTTGCACACTGATGTTTAGGTAGGTACTCAACTTTGCAAGCTATGCTGTCACCAAATTAGGTGTATGAAATGACTGCCACCAGGCTCACAATGCTCCATAACACCGAAATAAATACTGGGCAGCACATATGCAAATATTCTCCACTGCAGCGTATTACATGTAAATATGCCTCATGCATATTGTTTGTGGATGTGCTGAAAACATGACTGGATTTTACTGCACAGCTGACAGCTGAGTCACTTGCCTGTCTTGTTACAAAATACAGTCCTGTGGTTTTGCATCCAGTAAGCTTTTGCTTGGGAGAAACAACGCTGACTATTAATTAATTATTAATTAGTTATTCAGTCAATTCAATTCTGTAAATGTTTCGGATTACTCCAATAAATGTTTACATAAACAGCTCGATATAAACCCAATCGAGAACCATGAATAATTCACATTGAATGCGTTTAAGGGCTAAGATAGGACCTTTAATAATGTCTGAACTTTCAGAATGCAGGACAATATTATACAGGTATTTTCAAATGCTAAGCTTAATCAAGTCAGACTCAAAAAGCCCAAAGAGTGTGCCATTTCTCAAGTGTACCCCATTCATTACCAGCACCGCCACCTTGTTGAATTGTCCCAATTGAGGGTTAAAACTAGACTAACATTCCTGTATCACATCTTTATCTCTAAGAAATGTGTACAGTTAATTGCACAATACCTTCCCCAAATGTTTCCCAATATTGTTGAGCAAGCATAGAGGGTGGTAATGTGAAAGTAACTCCAGCCCTCCGACTTCTGTATAAGAACAATTGCCACCATGGACGACGATTAGGGATTTTGACCCGCCTTCAAGATATGGTTGGAAAGGTATGCAATGGGAAGGACCCTGGCTCTGGATGATGAGGAAGAAAAATCTAGCTGCACGCCCAGGGATATTCCTAACTTCAGAAACCTCTGAGATGTTGAACGTTTTGCAGTATCCTGTAAGCAGTAACGCTTTACCACACCTATTAATTCAAAATCAGTTTCCATAATTTTAGAATACAGGTTGGAAAAGTGTGTTATCCAACTTCTTTCTGGCAAACGGTGTTAGGGGTTTGATGGATCTGAGGTGCTAACTTCTTCCATATTTTTGTCAATTGCATCCTAGTGCAGAACATCCCAACCTTTTTTTATGCATGCTTTATTTTTAGATGCAATTAAGTCTTTGTACTGTGGTTAGTAAGAAGCGGACCACAATTATTTTTGTGTTTGATTTTAGCAGTTTGTGCCGAATTGGAGATTTCCTTCCCGCAATACAAGGCAGGGATTCAAAGCATGTTAGAACCTGAACTGAACGAACATCAGCAGATTCTGCAAATTTTCACAAAAGTATTTAAAATTTTACTTGTTACGAAAGGGTAGATCCCGCATTCCAATTTTGAATCCCATTTTACACCTGTATGATTATTGTTACTTAACAAGAGCCAGAGTAACTCAAAGACAATACAGGGGATATACAAAATGTGGTATTGCAACTAGATTGTCTAAATGTCCACAATAAATGAGATGTGGTCCTCTGTGACATACAGGTCTTTCATAATATCTCAGTGTTCTATTTGGCCAAAACACGTAATCTGGTCTAGACATACTGCCTACTCCATGAAATGTTTCTTCAGCTGTAGTATCAGAAACAAACTACCGTTCAACGCTCTACATTCCTATACAATAGCTAACTGCCGGCCTGATTTAGATTTCGGCGGATGGGTCTACTCCGTCACAAACGTGAAGGGTATCCCGTCTGCCCTATTACAAGTGAATTAGATCCTCGGGCACATGTAATATGGCATAAGGGATCTCCGTCCCATTTGTGATGGATTAACCCATCCGCCAAACTCCATATCAGGCCCTAAACACTTGTTTACTGACAAAAGTTGGTCTGATGGAGTTACTAAACAACGGGAAGAGGAGTTCCAGTTCAGAATCTCAATCGATGACATCACTTGAGAGAGGCCAAGTATCTTGTGCAGTTAAAATGGCATAACATTAGACTTACTGAAATATGATTGTCCTTCAATTTGGAATCTATTGTATAAGTATTGGATCCAGGGGCTGAAATGGTACCGAGTGTTCATTCAGGGATGGGGGGAGGGAGTCAGGTCTACTACATAAATTAAACAGCTGGTATCTTACTTCAAATTGATTAGTGAACATTAAGGAGTGAAGAACAAACCTTCTGCAGTCAATAACTGAAAAGGAATCAATACCTACTAATAGTGCATTACATGACCATATGATATATCATGACGTTGGTCACTTAAATACGACTGGGAAGAGCCTCGATCCACTGCCAACCCTTCTATAGGTTTTAGAACAAGAAAGTCCAACGTAGATCCAGGAGAGACAGATCTATGCCAGAGTTTCAGCATATCCCCATAGGATAAATATGGATACAATAAATCAAATTGAGATGCATTTACATAGTCTGTGGTTATCCTGAAAATCTGGAATGGAGCCAGCCCTCCTGGACCTGTGCTGAACACCTCTGTTATAGAAGCATGCAACATGCTTCGGTCTCTGTTTTCACCAGTGAGTATGTTTCTGATGTGTATCTGCACTGTGCAGACTGAGGACCTTGTTCAGCTCAATAGCGTGCCTGGGACTGCAGGGCTGAAACCTATTATAAAGCCCCACCCTTGCCGCTCACCCCGTAAAATTACATCCGCACTGACTCATTGACTTGGTCTGGTGGCATCACCTGTTAGCAGCAGAATTTTCCAGGCCAGTTTGGCCTGACCGAGAGGAACATCTGGATGCGAATTCCAAGAGCGCTGAAAATAGCACAGTTTTAGCATTCAGCACAGTCTGAGGCATTGAATCCTGAAAAAGTGTCACGTGATTCTCCTAGTTTACTTTGAGCATTCGGCTTGACTGTTACTTCGATGAAATTTCCAGTTGTTATATTCATATGCAGAACAAAGGAGCTGAGATATGTGCTGTATAAATCATGAGGCATATTTTGTTTTACAGTCACAGAACCCCAAGGTGACAAGAACGTCCTTAAAGTGTACATGATAGGAGTACATTATTCTGTCTAATGCCAAAATGTGGCCTGTTATGCCTTCGCTGCAGAATCTATGTGCTTTGAAATAGAAAAAAAAACGAGTTTTTTTGTGAAAAACCCTGGTTTTTAATTTTATTTTGGAAAGCTTGGCTGTGTGCAGGTTAAAGTGTACCCTGGTTACTTTTCATCCTGGTGTTGTTATGTCGGTGCTCCGTTTCTTTCATTTTTGCTTTGCAGTCGAGCTGAGATCAGGAGGTTTGGTCTGTAACTGAAATGGAGGCCTGCATTATTTGTTGAGAAAAACAGAGAGGACCAGGTGAAATGTATGTCCTAACAATGATGTTTTGATGCAAACCGTGCATTGCTGGTGTGATATGCCAAATGTCTGATTGTATTGGGATCAAACTGTTGGGATGTCATGTGAAAATTATTATAAGATGTAAGAAATTGGGTTACTGGTTGAGGGGGTGAAACCCTACTCAAGCAGCAAGCACAATCCTTGTCAGGGTGAAATGCAGGCAAACCCCAAATTAACCTGTGTTCAATACTCTGGTAGGGTTGTATGACGGAACCTCGCATGTGATTTCTTTGCATGCCTTAACAACGCAGTGTTTACCACAACCACATTTTTACCATGCATGCCTTTACAACGAATTTTGTTGTAAAGGCATGATTGGTAAAGGCATATGCATGGTAAAAATTACACCCCAGCCCCCACCATGAGCCCTAGACCCCATGGCACCGCCCTTAAAACTACCCCGACCCCAGCCCTTAAAACAACCCACCCCCCCCGCCCTGAGCCCTACAAACAGCCCAGCCCTAAAAACAACCCCGACCCTAGCCCTAAAAACACCAGCCCCACCCTCCCCGTCCTGAGCCATAAAATCCAGCCCCCAGTCCTGAAAACTACCCCAACCCTGCCCAAAAAAACTACTCACCAAGCTGCAGGCAGTAAGGAAGGAAGCAGGAAGTCCGGGCATGAAGCCTCCAGCACCTCCTACCCCCCGCCCATTTGCTCCAAGTCTAGAGTGCTGACTGCCTTTACCACGCATATGCCTTTATGACACAAATTGTTGCAAAGGCATGCATTGTAAAGGAATATGTGTGGTAAAGGCATATGCATGGTAAAGGCAAGTGTGGTACCGCTTGCGTTGTAACGGCATATGTGGTTCAGACCGCGTAGTTAATGCTGTTTCCTCTCTGGTAGCTTGGCACAAAAGCAGTCAGGCTTAACTTAAAGGCAATGTGTAAAGCATGTATGCTGCACTTGAAACAGTAATAGGGTGAAAACACAACTCGTGAAAAATCCCACACTAATTTAGAAAAATGTAATAAATTAGAAAACAAAACAAATTCAATCAGATATGCAATTTCAAAGTTTTGAGTAAAAATAGTGCAGACAAGCACAAAAGGCTAGCTATGGTTATCTGGTCGCACCGGACCAGGACAAAGTCACAAGTTCAGGCCGGCTGCGATGGAGAGCAGGCCGGATACAGGGACTAAGTGCCTTAAATCCTGGTTGCAAAGCGTTGCAAGATCTTGCGTCAAGGATACGTCATGCAGAGGCAGTTCTGTGGAGCTGTGAGGCTGCAGTTTGAATTCCTGAGTCGTCGTTGAGGATGCCTTCGACAAGGGGCTTGCGATGCAAAGTCCTGTGCCAGAGATGCGTCACACACCGGCAGTTCCGAAGAAACTGCGGGCTGTGATGTGGAGTCCTGCGTAGCTGTCGAGGATGCCTTCAACAAGGGGCTTTCGCTGCAAAGGCTTGCGTTGAGGATGTGTCGAGGATGCATTGGGGGTGCATCATGCAGCAATGGCTCTGAAGAGACTGTGGGGAGTTGCGTTGTGCTGCGTTGATTCTGCCCACAGGACCACAGCTGGCCTGGCGGAGCACCTTCAGGACCACTTCCAAAGTTCCAGGACTGAGATGGCACCACTTGGGGTAGGACTCACAGCAGACAGAGTCCAGGTGCTGGGTTTAAGGGGGTTGGAGCCTAATCTCTCCCTGAGGTTCCGATCGGATTGACTGCAAGGAAGCCATCTGAAGGCCTTCAGGCCACTCAAGAGTTTGCCTATCCCTCTACACTGTTGGGACCCAGTGCAGCTGCGCCATTGGCCACTTTAGCCCACCAGCCTGCTTATAGCCTCTAACAAAAGACATGATAGTCAGAACAAATGCAGCACGCAGTTGCATGCCTGTGTGCGCTGCACGGTCTATCGCTTAAAGAAAAAGAATATGGCCAAGTTGATTCTCCCTTCTCCTGCGGGCATTGCGAGGGGGCAGTCCCATTTCCAAGATTTTTGTGAACCCAGGCAAGACATGTATTGGGGCTCCCTATTTGGAACATCTTTGAATTTATTAGCTGTTTTCATCTAATTCAAGCTTCATGATGCCAAGAAAAAAGAATGATGCCATAAACTTTCAGAAATAGTAACTTGCAAACCCAGACAAAGTTTAAGCAGCCCACCATCCACCAGCCCAACAGCAGCAAAGAAAAGGTTGAGTTAGCACTGCTAAAGCTATTCTTTGTACATCTGAATTTAAAATTTGTTTATTGTATAACAATACTTTGAGTGGAATTCAGTGTCGAAGAGAGAGAGGTAGACTCGGAGAGTGCTAAGGTAAACTTGCAGGAAGGTATGTGATGAGAGAGGTATGGAGAGCTGCATGGTAGAGAGTGCTGAGAGGGAGAGAGTGGCAACATGAAGAGAAGTATTGAAAGACAGAGCTGTTAAAAAAGTACTGAGGCAGAGAGAAAGGTTGAGAGAGATGAGGAAGGGTTGATGGGATAGATGAGGTATAGGGAGCAAAGAGGTGAAGTAGAGAGATAGAGATGAGGTAAACAGATGTATAAAGAGACATGCAGAGAGAGGGGTGTGGTAGAGGGTGAGTTGAAATAGAGAAAGAGATGCAGAAAGAGATGAGAGAGAGGAGGTAATGATAAAGAAAAATAGGTTGAGGTAGAGGAATAGGTAGTAAACAAGGAGAAAGGGGGCTCATGGATACAGCAAGGTCCAGTGCAAGTTTCAAAACTGCAAAAAGCTTAGAGAGGCAGTCGAAGCCCAGGGGATGAGAAACTAGTGCACAGAGATAGGAGCATGAGCCGGAGAAGGCTCAAAGATTGCAGGTCTGGAGCTTGGAGAGAGAAATATAAGTTAACTAGTGCTGAGATACTCATTACTGATGGTCCCAAGATATTGATGTCTGGATTGCTCAGTGGAAACAGGGTCCTCTTGAGTCACCTGCTACAGTTGAAAGTCACAGAGGGGAATCCATAGTGCCCTTAAATAGTGGAGAATTACACAAGAAGGTGGTGGTGCTCAAAGACAAATGTGCAGAAAACAGAATAATGCAGCAGAAGTTTATTTGTGTCACAGTCCTCCACCAGCACCAGTAACCAACCAATGGCCCAAAGCATTTAATGCACATTAGAACATTGGGATGTTGAGCGCTCCATTGAAAACAATGGATTGCTCCAGGCTTCTAATGGCCGGTAGAAGCCCGGAGCATCAACATTCCAATGTTGTCCAATGTTGTCGTTCACAGCTGTTGCTGTGAACAAAGGCCTCACGGAGCCTGAGGTGGATTTCCATCCCCTCAGGCTCCGTGAGCCTTTGTTTTATTTGTTAGAACATTCGGCCCTCTAGTGGCGTAATGTTTTAATAGCTTATAGCCCTCCGTAGCTGTGCTATACGGGCATTAAAGTCCCGCTCTCTTGTTAAAGGCGCTCACCTTTGGCTCAGGCATTTAACATTGGAACGGGCCTTTAATGGCCTGTATACCCTACCACGACCAGCTCTAAGGCTATATTAGAAGACTGCAATGCTGAGAGCTCAATTTAAGACAATGGAGGGACTCAGGGCCAATAATGGCTGCTACAGGCTGTATTGGCCTATGGCTCCAACATTCGATTGTATGTCTTTGTTTCTTCCTATTTAATTTAGTACTGTCTACCCTCACTGAGTGGAATGTTGTAATAGTCTTATAGCCCTTCCACGTCAGCCTATACCAGTTGTTAAAGGCCTTCACCCTTGTTGTAACTCAGGTTGAGGGCCTATGGCAACCAGTATAGCTCCCGGCAGAGGGCTGTAAGGCTATAACATTCCACACAGAATTTGGACTGGCAGGAGGTGCCTAAACATTTCTTAATAAGACACTGCAGTAATTGTAACAACAGTTCTGTGTGAAATATTATTAAGAACCAGCCCTGGCAGCACAAAGCTGCCAGAAATCGAGAGACTTGCGGTTACTTCAAACCAGGTATAACATGAAGTAGTTTGTATTTACCCTTTATAATTGACAACCAGGCATTGCTTAATTTTTTTCTAGTGGTTGTAAATGGGGCCAACTGGCACTCTTTTTTTGCAAAACCGAGACTTAATTTTGACACAGAACGAGAGAGAGAGAAAAAAGCACAAAATGGGGAAAGGAGGGAGAAGAGAAAGACAGAAAAGCAGTGGCAAAGGGAGAAAGGAAGGATGAAAAGGAGCCTATGAGTCTGCGTTTAGGGCCAGGGACAGTGTACTGGTGGATGAAAGACGCATGAGGTGAAATAAAGATAAACAAACAGCCTTGGTCTCAGTGGCGGCCGCCACAAACAAAGGGTGGTGAGGTGGGTGGAGGGAATGCAGGAGGGGGTGCGTAGGTGGGGATAGCGCGAGGGTTGGTAATAATATATTTTAAAAAAGGAACTTACCTGAAGCCGCCGGCCACCTCCCGCATCGCGTCGCGCTTCCTGTCCTCTTCCTGGTCCCAGCAGCCCCTGGGACAGACTCCCATCCAATTCCCGTGCTGCACAGCAGCGTGGGGATTGGCCTGAGTGGGCTGGAAAAACACTCTGCTCAGACCAGGAAGTCTGTGGGGTTTCTACAGCCTGGCTGTTCAATGCAGCCGGGCTGGAGAAACCTAAGTGCAAATGTGTGTTTTGGCCGGCCTGAGACGGCTGACCAAACACATATGCGCACTTTGGGAGTGCACATATCACTCCTCCTCCCCCGTCCCATGCCTCGGCCCCGCCTCTCCCTACAACGCTGGCTCAGAGCTGGCAAATGAAAAATAAAACAATGCTAGAACATCGTTTTATTTTTCATTTGCTGGCTCTGAGCCAGGCAGTGGGGCGACGCTCCTCCGTCATTGTGGAGGAGCCGCCGCTGCTTGGTATTCAGCAACCCCGACATTCGCCAGTGATGCCGCGGGCTTCCTGGAAGAAAATTGGTTGCAGAGCCACAAAGGTGAATGGGATGTACAACAGGTAATTTCTTGGGGTCCATGGTCATCTGGTTACAGTGTGACTGAGCATCCTAGACAGTCTTCCACATGTTGTAATATGATATAATGCAAATGATAAGTCATTGCTTGTTAGAAGCTGGCATGAGATAAAAGGCACTAAGAGACTTTGCAGGTAGCTCGTTCTGGGGTTAATGACCTTAGCCGTCTTCTTGCCCTCATCCTGGCATCTCTCACAGCCAGTATGACCCAACTAGAAACTAGAGTTGCTAAGGCATGCATGTTACCCTTTTCATGTTCTACCTTCATCTCTCACTCATAGTGTTTGTAAACCACAGAGTTGTGCGCTATACCAGCATACTTACAGAATATGTCAAGCTTTTTATGGCCAATATCCAAATTGGAACAGATGATTCAGCAAGCGGTATGCACTGTATGGAATTTATACACCATGTTCCTGTTCTCTCTCTGCACAGTGTGTTGACACCAGTGGTTGGCCAATAGTGCTATATATAACATAAACAATGAAGTTATTACTCGGTCATTTCAGCCTTTTGTTCTTTTGGGAGTGTAGGAATATTTTCTAGGTGACAAGATTTGGCGCAAATGCTTGTGTGGATTCAGTGCTGGATTAATCCCTGCGGAGGCCCCTAAGCAGTTGAAATTTCGCCCCCCTCGAAAATTATCTCCTAATAAGTTTTTAATTTTGCCAACCAACAATTTTAATAAACCGATTTTATTACACAAAAGTAAACATTAACAATTATTAATGTTATTAAACAAAAAAATGAATTGGAAACAATTTAAGAAAGCTTGATTGTAATTTTCTTTCAAGATCAATTCAATTTTTTTTTTATCCGTTGTCACGGGGCCCCTAAGAGGAGTGGGGCCTATAGACCGGTGCCTACTTTGCCTATTTGGTAATCCGGAACTGTGTGGATTGCGGGTGGGATAATGCATGTTATCACAGAACCAGTCATTGCTAATACAGTGAAATCTGTAAGTTCCCTAACCACATGGCTGTTCACAGACATTGGCAGTGTCCTTTCCCACACTCATTGCACGACTAAACTAAACTGTGCAATGAACCTGGGAAAGTTCCGCCAAACACCACAAGAGATTTCGTAAAAGACTAAAAAATGATTTTCATGTGAATAATAAAAATGTGTAATTGCACATTTACACTAACCATACGGCTGCTGATTATCCACTAAGAGGACAACCTGCAGCCATAGAGGGCTATTTACTCAGGCGTTTTGAAGTAAGTAAAGTAGTACTCCTGTAATGCTCTTTTATGTATTCCTACATACCATTGTGAGTTGGCCCCAAAACATCCAAAAAGGTAATAAAATCAGAATATTCAGGGACTATTTATATAAAATAAGTAGAAATAGAAAAGGACTCTGCTCTCTTTGCACTTTTACTAATAAAGAGTAGGACATTTCAGGGCAGACTAACAAAGGCATGTGAAGGTACATAAAACCGAACTCGTGGAGTACTACTTCCAGTACTCATAAATGCTTTTGTGATTCAACCTCAGTGAATTTTTTGTAGGTGTATTTATTTCTGAAAAAATATTTATGAATCAGCACGTCAGTGCACTGAAAATTCATAATACAATTGTTTATATTTCTTGTTGGTATTGCTCCGACCCTTGTGCCAAACACTGTAACAGATTCTCTATTTTGGTAATAAGAAATGTGTGTATAGTAATGTGGTGTGACAGACGGCGTAACAGATTCTCTCATTTTGTACTAAGAAATGCATGTTTTGTGATGTGCTATGAAACTATTATCATATGATAAAGCACACTTTCCAAGCCACATATTTTGCTATGCCATGTCATGTGGTATGGCACACCATGATATGGGATCTGTGGTATGGTATTATTGGTTTTTCTGCATAATCGCTCCATGTTACAGAGTACTCTAAGCTCAGATGTCTTGATATCTGTAATAAAGCGTGAATCCAGAAAAGAGCTGCTAGAAAGTGGGGCTTGGGTATCTGCCTGGTCTATGTATAGCAAGTTTCAACTCTCTAGTAACTTGGATGATCATTCATCAGGAAATTGAAACACCCCAATAGTCTTTAGGTACATAATGATCGTATTAGTTATCACTTTGTCATGCATACGTGGGCATCAGAGGCTTTGCAGAGGAGACAGGGGCTTGTTTTTCCTGCAGATGATACCGCACCTGAGAATGCCCTGGGTATTTGAAGCTACGCCTGAACACTGGAGTACATGGGTATATGAGATACATGGGTATATGAAGTTACTCTTGGCCTATGAGGATTTACTTGGTCCGATGAAAAATGTATTTGCTTTGAAAGTTATAGAGCACAAACCAAGCGTGGGCTCAGCAGAGGATTTGAGTAGACTACCAGGAAGAGGTTTGTGTTGTCATAGGGGTGAATTTGGACTTTCTGGTTGGCTAGAAATGCACTGAGAGGCTCCAGTAATACGTTGAAGGAATGGGTTGAAGATAACCGTAGAGAGAATGGACCTGAGAGGTGCTCCACATGCCAATGACATCTGCTGAGATCCAGAGGTTGGAGTGAAAGTAGGAGAACCCGTGTAATACAGTGTTATCAAATCTCATTCATGGACAGGATATCTAACATGGATTGATGGTGGATGGTGTTCAAGTCTACTGAAAGGTTAAGGAGAGCCAATAGTTAAAGGTCACCATTAAAAGTGCAGGTTACATCTGTAGATAGAACTCATCAGATATCACCCTTATTTCAAGGGAGGTGGTGCGCTTGGTGTGCAGGAGGGATTCCTCATCTGTAGGCTGACGTTGTCGTGTTCCTGGCTCCTGTAGCCCTGAAGGATTCCCCTTGGCCCGGGGCTTCTGTGCCCTCAGTTCAGGTTTTCAGGGTGAGAGTTTGAAGAAAGGAGTTCGGTAGTATGTAGGATAAAAGTTGCCGTATGGGTCAAGAACAAGATGTTGGGCATTCGATCTCTCTTCTTGTACCTGCCCTACAATGTCAGCACCATTTCCCTGTGATATTGGGTGTGATTAGGGTCCCAGATGGAATTCACCCATGTTCCTGTGAAGTTATTTCCTGTTATATATGAGAGAGCTTGGATCTGAGAAGGATGTATTGCATGCTTTCGAATGGCGTATTATTATTGCATTTATTGCCCACCTACTTTTTCTGTCTGATTTCTTTTCTCTTTGTTATCTGCAATTGTGTGCCCTGGTGGGATCTGCAGTTCAAGAACAATCCATATTGCTAAGGATGATTTTTCTGGGCTCTGTGGCCTTTTCCTCCCAGCTGAGATCCTTATAATGAACCACATGAAATATTTCAAATTTATGTCATGTGCACAGTGGCACCGTGAATACTTGGAGAAGTCTCACTTTTTCTGGCAATCTTGAAGGAAACAAAAAAAGATTCACAGTGTCCAGCCTTGACAGTGTAGAACAGGGTGTCATTCATGATCTAGCTGATCACTGTTTGGTGATTGCTGTCTCTGTTATCTTGCAGAGGAAGGTATGATGGGTGGTGGGCAGTTGTTGGCAGAATTGCCATTACTTAGCATAAAAGGTGGTGCATTGAGGTTTGAGATTGTGCCTTTTGGTAGGTTGTTGTTTACTTATTGTACCTTCTTTTATTAAATGAAATATTTTGTTGGGTCATGCATGTTGGAAGTGCTGCAGCAATCCTTCCTCTCACATATTTTTTTTAATGATTTTTATGAAGCCTTTAGTAGACCTTATTAGAGGGCGTGGCTGTAGTTTTCATTTGTGCACCGGTGATACCAGAGTATCAGAGCTTCCTCTACCATGGACCGTGATCTCTTCAATCTGTCTGAACATTTGTTGTCACCCGCTGTGTTGGCCTGAGTCAATTGGGCCTTTCCTGACTTCTGTACAGCAGGAGGGTGGCATTGCTA
The DNA here is from genome assembly GCA_963921515.1 of Calotriton arnoldi. Lineage (NCBI taxonomy): Eukaryota > Metazoa > Chordata > Amphibia > Caudata > Salamandridae > Calotriton > Calotriton arnoldi. The sequence continues at coordinate 1,567,732 of CAWUFW010003470.1, read as the reverse complement.
TCAGTTTGATCGCAAATCTAGCTTTAGTCCCTCAAATAGGAGCAAACTCCATAAGTTTCTTTTTCACTGTTTTTTATTAGCTAAAAAAAGTGAGAATTTCTGTCAATATTGTTTGTATCTATAATTTTCTAACCAAACGTGTATAGTTAAATTGTTTCATGTCTTCATGACTTGTAACAATACCACTGTTCGTGAATCTGAATGAGATGGATACGTGAGAAAGTTCAGAATGCTACAGTCTGCATACGTCTACAACGGAGTAAATTAAACCATTTGCGTCAGTTGTTCTCTTACTTAATTGATTGCCATTGAAACAGAGAGCGTGCTTTATGGTAGGTCCCACCTCTGCCAAGATGCCCCTAGGTGAACATGCGCTAAAAATTAAATACATTTCAATTGAATAAATAACTTACTGTTAGGCCATGTGAATTCACAACCTGTGATATTTTAGGGCATGTGATGTCACTTCATTTGATGTAATCCGAGTCAAAGTGTGCAGGATGCCATTTCCATAACAACTGGCAGCTTTCAAATTGATGTCCAGGTGAAATTAATTGTTTGTTTAAATCATATAAATGATTCTTCAAATATTCATTATTGTCTTGACTGCAAAGCCGTCAAATTAGAAATCGATTAGTGATGTGCAAGTTAATGACTTGCATCCTATTAAAAAAATAATGCATTGAAATAGTTTGCTCAATTAAAAGTGTTTTTTAATCTAGACTCCTGTAGAGCACTATATGGTCCGAACTGTGCTATATAAAATTAAAAAAAATACAAATAAATTGAATTGTGTTTCAGCATAGTTGAATAACTTCCCTAAAGGAATGTATGTCAGGATGTCCATTTACAAAAATGTCGCTCCATTGGTTGTATCACAAGCTCGAATGGAGCAATATATATTTATGACATTTTTTAAGGCAACCTTATTTTGGTACCCTACATTGGACTTATTTCATGAGCTTCAAACAAAGTTGCCAGCACCCAGTTACAACATGCCCCGACTGTCAGGTTTCTTCTTTATAAATTGTCCTTTCAAGCAGAAAGTGATGCCTCAAAGATGCACATCGGATGACATCTCAAAAGCTGGTAAGATAGTTCAGAGTATTTAAACACTTGCTGCAGAGATCTGGATAGAACCTCTAGGGGTGAGGTTTGAATATGATGCTTAAGGCCCAGATATTTCTGAGTCCAATAAAACGAGTACCGTTGAATTGGGTAATAGTGTAAATTGTGTCACCAATACGGACTGTAGGAGACCACTATACTCCTATTTCGTGCCATTGTTAAATCGCATGTTCTCTCTTTTCATGGGCTCATGCGTCTAAAATACGCTAAAATGTGAAGCGATGATGCCACCTTCTTATGAATTTCCCTGGTTGACTATTTCCGAATTAATTCTCACTGCGGCCTCACACATTATTCTCTCTGGATGTCCTGAAGAATAGACTGAGACACCTTATCAGACTTTCATGGAAGACTCGTAAGTGACAATGGATAATAATAAAACAGGTGTTAAAAGCACTTAACTTGGCAGAAAAGCAATTTGCAAAATGCTATAAAATGCAGAAGTCATTAAACCTTCGAGTCCTGTCATTTGAGAAGGAGGAGGAGGGAAGAGGGCTAAAAAAAACACAGACGCTGTTTTTGCAAAGTTATCCTAACTGTCATATTCAGTTTTTATTTTACATTAACAAAGTACTTCAACATATGTTACATATTTCTGTATGGCAAGTGATATGAAATTCATAATGATCATTTGCTTAGACATGTTTTCTTTCAGCAGTTAACCTCCGCTTTGACAAGCGTCATTTTAGGAGGGGCCTCGAGTGGTGGTGATTGCCTTCCCTCATCCTTCCAATAGGTGGCGCTTTGGAGTATTTCACCCAGTCCACCCGTTCAGTCCACCTGACCTACTTCTTGTGATGTATTTCTGTGCCCCAGGCAAGGCTGTCCACACACTGCATGGAGCAAAGCCCGCAGACCTAGATGCCTGGCTTATGTCAGGTGGAGCCGCCGCAGGGCAGAGTCGGGCAGAGCAGGTCCGGGGCTAAAAGGGAACCACAATTATAATCACTGATGCTCAAAAATAAGATATTTAATGGGTACCTTTGAGGTGTCTATCTTGCTTTCTGCCCAGAAATGTAAGGTTTCAGTTTTTTGTATCATTAATGATTACTTTGAGGCTCACACACATGCACAAGAAAACACATGTGCACACACTCAGAATTCAACAACTCTTCTTTTTGTAGTAAATGGAGAGAGCATAATAAAACTCAGCAGCACTGCCTGTATTTTTTTGGTGTTATAGGAAATGAATCATGATATTGCTAATAATATAGCCTCGCAGCAATGTCTGGTCCGAGTTAGTTCCTGCCTCACCCAGTTCAGAAACTGTCTTATTTTGGACTACTATCATTAGTAGTTTGCGTGTGAATGATGTGTTGTGTAGGTTTGGTGTTGTGTGTAGCCAGAGGCTTTTACCAGTTCCATTCAGCGTCATCTGAAGGACTGGTATGAGTGTGTGTATGAGGTGGTTGAAAATTCATTTCTGGTTGTATACTATTATTGTTGGTACATTTATTGAGTTTGGTTATGATCAACTGCATGGAATATCTGAGCTGTGTTCTATGTGTGCATATTGTTCTGTATAATGTGATGTGTTGAATGTTGTCTGTTATTGCCTAGAAGTCCAGCAGCTTCTAAGTACAGGTCGCATCGCGTGGCACTGCAGAACCAGTGCAGCGATCGAAATGAGCAAAGCAAAGTGTGTTGTTTATTATCTTATGCAGTGTTGTGAAGTCAAACTATCTGCAATATCTGAGCTGTGTTGGCTGGTTATGACGTATGATGTCTTTTGTGTTAAGTGTTTGTTGTTGCTAGGAGATGATGCTGTTGGTAATGCAGTGACACCCACCTATGCGGATGCGTTGCGGGTATTCTACAGATTGCTTCCTTTTGGGTGCATGACATAGGTCGGTAGAAGTTCTGCTAACTTGGATCCCCAGTCGCAGTGTTCTATTTGGAGGAATGACCATCTTGTTCCCACCTGTTCCTCAGAATCTTGTTGTACTCGTTTGTGGCACTATCAACATCATTGGGTTGTGCTCCCCTTAACTGTAGAAGGGAGGAAGTCCACCAGGTTTGGCCACTAAACCAAGCAAAGACAGAGAAAGATCCTTCCCCTGCCTTTCATCCCAAGGGCCTCAATGCAACCCCACAGTTCCCTGCCTTCCTTTCCAGTGTGGAGGTAAAGAGTATCCCAGTAAGTTAGTTGGTAAACGGGTAAATATTTATTTCCCAATCACTTAGAGACACTAATAAAACAGAAAAGACACTATTACATGGTCCATAGCACAGAACCGAAAAACTTCTCCCGAACTGGATCATAAAAATAATCGTTAGAACACAAACCTGTGGTATTCTCAAGGTAGGGATCCATCAAGCAATCACAATAAAACTGCAGGACATTAAAATGGTAAGTGCCTTGACACAATAGCCATAAATGTCACAAATTTTCCCAATATTTGAATGATCTTCCCACTAGACACTACATTGCTTCCAATCCCCCTTAGCAGAATTGGGGCCTAGGGGAATGCAGTCCTGATGGCAAGTGGAGCAGGTCCTACGATTAGCTGAATTGTAACAATTTCTGGGCATGCCATACATAGCCCCTGAGGGTAGAGCAAAACATTTTGTTCTATTGTCGTTCAGCTGGTTTCCACTGCTGCTCAAGATTCTTTACTTTGTCACTGTACCATGGTGCCTAGGGACGGGGAGGAGAAGCTTTATCAATCAATCAGGATTTATAAAGCGCGGCTAATCACCCAATAGGGTATCCAGGCTCTTAGCTCCTTGAAGAGGAACACTATAATCTAAAAATATAGCAAGCAAGTCAGAGAGATTGCAATAGCACCTGCTGGATCAGTCAGAGGACAGAGCATGGGTAAGACCATATTGAAGGCTAGTGGACATCACTTTGGCCTGAGCATCTTCTAAGAGCACACCGTACAGAGGGTGAACCAGTGAGAATTTGACCATAAGAAAGATTAAAGAGCATTGTGATTTCCCCATCCAGGAGGGCCTGATCCCCCCGCCCCCACTTGACCGCCCCTCAGATGCAACACTCCATGCCATATGCAATGCCCTGTCTACTGGACCCGCACATCATATCATCCTTCTCTTAGTCCCGCCCTTTGCCAACTCCGCGGGACATCCTTCCTCCTCCCTCCCACCCCGCCCTCGGAGACTACATTCCTCCTGTTTGTTGCCTTTTATACAGTGCTCTCTCTCCTAGGCCAGCTGGGCAGATGTTCTCCATGTGCTGCCGTGTGTCATTTCCGTGAACCATGTATCTACTGCATGCACTGTATGATTCCTCCCTGGCTACTCCCCTCTCGCCCCCATATTGCACTCTGTATTATGTCCCGGACTCATGAATCCTTTTTTCAATGTTTCAATGAAAAAATTGCAACACAAAAAAAAAATAAAGAGCATGGTGACATGGTCCGACCAATGTATGTGGTCACCGAAGAAACAGGACGTGCATCATAAAGAGACTGAATGTGATCAAGAGTGTGAGTAGCCTGCTGTGTAGGGGCTAGTACTTTCTGAGACAAAGGTCTGTGGTTCTCCCAGGGCCACTTTGGATGCCTTAAAGGCAAATGGATCGATGAAGTTGATTAAAGCTGACTAAAAATTAGCTGCACCATGAGGAGATCAACATATCAGACATAAAGCAATGTGGAGGAAGGGAATCCCTTACTCTGAATGGTAAGAATTTCTACGCTTAGATGTCATGGTAATATGGAAATGCTGCTGGGAGAGAGGAAGAGTGGTCACTCACCTGAGTAGTACGAGGAAGATTTCGTAAGGAAAGAAGCTCTTCAGTGAAGTATTTGAGTTGGTGATCCCCGTTGGCGGGCAGAGAGGCAGCATGATATGTCCTGTGGACAGTCTGTGCACGGATTGGTTGGTCTCAACTTCAGCGTTGAAAAACATTCGAACCTGTAAGGTACTACCGCGTACACTTTCGGACCACTCACCGGTACTACTAACATTAGCTACCCCCAAGAAAACAATTCCCCCATTTACCTGGCGCTTCCCACCGTACTCGCTGCTGGACCCTGTCTTTAAGGGGGAACTAGCGGATGCAATAGAAGCCTTTTTCGAGGTCAATATAGGATCAGTAGACAGTTTTCAAACGGTTTGGGAGGCCTTCAAGGCAAACATTCAGGGGTGTTGAAGGCCATAAGGCAGAGATTGAAGGACCTAGAGCGGAAGCTAAAACATTTGGAAGATCAGCAAGGGACGGATGAGGAAGAGGGGCGGGAGGACGAAATAAAGGCCCTATTAGAAGAATACCATGAAGCGGCGGATAGTGAGATCAAGCATTTAGGCAAATATGCTACAGCCCGCACATATGGGGAGGGGGAAAGGCCGGGCTCCATACTGGCTCAGACCTTGAAAACAAAACGGGGGAAGACACTGATATCACAGGTGAGATCTGCGGAGGGAGACTTGCGCACGGAAGAGGTAGATATTGCGGAGAGATTCCGTCAATATTACGCAGACCTTTATACATCAAGGTCAGAAGACATGGAAGAGGAAATGCAGGACTACCTAGAGCACATAGCACTGCCCTCCCTTTCGGATGTGCACAGAGAATTCCTAATGCTACCAATAGAAAAAGACGAAATATTAGAAGCCCTGGCGGGCATGAAATCGAGCAGTGCGCCGGGGGCGGATGGCCTCACGGCCAACTTTTATAAAGCCTTCATAGATATCTTACTACCCCACTTGGCCACGCTATTTGACGATCTATGTGTTGCGGGTACAATGCCGAGATCCATGAGGGAAGCGATCCTAGTGGCAATCCCTAAACCAGGGAAATCGCCGGAGGAGTGTAGTTCATATCGCCCATTGTCGCTCTTAAATGTGGACACGAAAATATTTGCAAAGATTCTGGCCAATCGCCTAGCCCCCCTGTCTACGATATTGGTAGCACCAGAACAGGCAGGATTTATACCTAATAGAAATCTCACATACAATATTCGGACTGTATTTGGCACTATACAGCAAGTGAGGCAAGATGTTAAAGCGGTGGCAGTTTTCCTAGATATGGAAAAGGCCTTTGACTCTGTAGAGTGGGCGTTCATGCGTAGGGTACTGACAAGGATGGGGCTGGGATCGTTTTTTTTGCAACTAATTGGCACATTGTACCACAAACCCACAGCTAGAGTACGTATAGGTAATTTAGTCACAGACCGGTTCGCCATCTCTAGAGGCACAAGACAGGGCTGCCCACTATCGCCACTGCTGTATGCCCTGGTCGCGGAGCCCTTGGCGTGCGCCCTTAGGGAGTATCATGGTCATGAGGGCATTGGCTTCCCAACATATAACATAGTGATATCCACCTATGCAGATGATACACTGCTGTATGTGCGGCAGCCTGAACAAAACTTGACAGCGGTGCTTCGGGAAGTGGTGCACTTTGGGGCTTTATCGGGCCTAAAAGTTAACTGGGCCAAGTCCATAGTTTTTCCGCTGACTCCGGTCACGGAAGAATTCGAAATGGAATACCCACTGCAATGGACTACGGACTCAGTCAGATACTTAGGGATTAAATTGCATACAGACTCTGAGACGGTATTACGGGAGAATTATGGCACGGCCATGGATAGACTGGAGGATGACGTAGAGGCATGGTGTAAGCTCCCCCTGTCGTTGATGGGAAGGATATCAATTATGAAGATGGTGGTCCTGCCTAGGATGCTGTTCCTATTCACCAACATACCAATAGTACTATCACGAGCCTTTTTCCAAAGACTTACACAGTTGATGCTAAAGCTAGCGTGGGCGGGCAAGCAGGCGAGGGTTAAATGGCGGGTTCTTATATTACCTTACAGTATGGGAGGCCTCGGAGCTCCGGATTTTGAGCTTTACTATAGGGTAGCACAGTGCGCACACTTACATGCCTGGATTCACGGCGAAGCAGGAATACCATACCTGCGTATGGAAACTCTGTTTGCCGCTCCCCACCCGCCACCGGCGACAATATTTGAAGACCCAGATCGTAGAACTGGAATCCTTGACTCAATGAACGCTACCAGACATGCATGGCACTGCTTATTACAGCAACAGGCAGGAGCGTTACTATACACACCGTCCATGACTATAGAGTGGTGTGAGAAGTTGGCCTGGTATATGCTGTTCACTAATTAAAGTGGACACCTTGCACCAGAACAATTCGACTCTTATGGTAGATAGGTTTAAGACAACCTTTAAAGAAAGCTATCCTAGTGGTAGCTGTGGAGAGCAGCCTTCAGGCTAAGTCTTGAAGGAATGTAAAGCAGCTTGTTTTACCACACAATCTCTTGAATCACCAAATGAAAAGACACCACACAGGTATATATATCAAATATATATGTATTTATTACTAAACAACTCTCTACTAATCTCTTTATGAGATTAGAAGTCAGGAACATATGTACAAATCAAATGTTATCAAAATAAGTTTAGCACAATCGAATATCACAATCTTAGTTTGGCTAGACCTAGGTCTAGGGCATCTAGAATCGAGGGACCCCCAAGAACCACCCCAGGTAGTTGTAGGAGACCCACAGGGGACGGACGCGGTGTCCTGGCACCGGTGCGAGTCCTGTACGAGTCTATGCGAACAGACGCGATTGAGATTTCAATGTTAAAGGTCCCTTGCGTGTTCGAGGCGAACACACCGATCGGTCCTTGTACGAGTCGAAGGACGCGGTTACAGATAGAGTTGCAAGGGAGTTGGACGCGGTGTGTCTAACACAGACGCGAACCATGTACGAGTCAGCGCGATAGTCGCACTTGGAAAGTAAGAGTTTTGGGTACTTCTAGGGTAGCTACAAGCAAGTCACTTACAAGGTAAGTAGTTCTAGGGCCCACACCCACAGGAGCACCGTAGTGCTGAAGTTACCTCACCCAGGGGAGCCGGGTGCATAGGTGTTCTTTGGTGTCGGGTCGCGGCGTCGTTTTCAATGGGAGCCAGTGAAGACTTGCTGCTTGCGGCGTCTGTAGAAGTGTCCGGTGGAATCCAAGCCTGGATTCAGAAGATGGAAGACCTGAAAGCAGAGGGGACAGTGTTCAAAGTCACTTGGCAGTGACTCGGGGCAAGGAAGATGGATGCCCACCGTCGTCGCAAGATTCAGGTCGTTCACGGGTGCCTTGACTCTTCAGCCACGAGGTCCAGGAGGCGTCAACGACGACCAGGAGCTAGATTCGGTGTGTCTCACGAAGTCTGCAGCTTACTGCGGTGTCGGCGACTCGGTTGGAGCCAACAAGCCTTGGTAACAGCAAGTCTTGGGGAAAGTGTAAAAAGTCAATGGCGCAGACCAGCAAGGTCTGAGGGACTCACCCAGCGAGGATAAGTCAGGGCAGGCCTGGAGCAACCAGGGGAGCCCTTTGGTTCTGTAGGAAAGCCTTCAGGGGACCCACAAGCCGGCTGGCAAGGGATCGCAAAGACGCCTCGGGAGGATTCGCTCAACAGGAGCCCACGGTCACTCGGGACGTGGTAGGCCTCTGATCTTCGGAGGGATTCCTGCTGGAGGCTAGGACCACACGTGGTCCAAAGCACAAGTTCGTAGAACGTTGTGAAGGGGTTGCACTCGACAATAGTGCACGGTACCCAGGGGTCGTGGTTCCTCGTCACTCTTGGGGTCCACTGGCCTCAGCTTCGCTGGGGACTCACGATGGCCTTTGAGAAGTCAGGAAATCCACTTCTTGGGCTGCAGGGACTTCGGACTCCGGCGGGAGCAGCGTAGTTTGCGACCGTCGTTTGTAGTTTTTGGTGCCTGCCAAGCAGGGGAGTCACTCCTTGACTCCAAGGGAGATTCTTCAGTCTTCCAAAGGTAGTGGAACGTCGAAGGTCCGGGATTCTTCTTGTAGAGCGTCGTCCAGGGGTATCTAGTTTGCAATGCACAGGTTCCCCCTCTTATACTAAAAGAAAGGGAGGGACTAGCTCTATGACCCTACCTATGGGAGGGTCAGGGGAGTGGGTGGCTACACCCACTTCCCTTGTCCAGTTTCGCGCCAGAGCAGGGGCAGGTAGCCCCTGAGCCGGTTTGAACTGGGGTATGCACAGAGGAGCCTTCTGCTCCCCCAGTGCAGGACTTCAAAGCACTCTAAGAGTGCACCCACCCAGTCCCAATACACTAAACCCTGTCTGGGAGGTGGTCACACCCCTTGGGACAGGATATCTATTGTTGGGCTTCCTCCACTGCGAGTGTTGGTCATCAGCAGGAGGGCAGCCCAGTGTCTGTGACTGGTGGCATCCATTTTGTAATGCCAGGGCTCTGCAGGATTCTACCGCGTTTCCACAGTAGGTACATGTCTATCCCTCTAGAAGGGTGGAATGCTTCCCCCGCCACCAGGACTGGGGGGGTAGTATTCCAAGATGTTTGACACCAAACACGACACGTTTTGATGCAGCCATTCCAAAGTTAGCATTTTACCGCGAGGATATAATGCACTTAAGAGTATATGGTTTAACCGCATCCACAAACAGCCCCAGAGAATGGACTCTGAGAGCTGCAGAGGGGCCCTGCTCAGGCAGAGGCACCCTCTCACATAGGAACCAAGCACCCTGCCCTCAGGATTGATAGGGCCTGCCTTAGGGGTGACTGATAGGTTTAAATGTGAGTGCAGGAGAGATATAGGAAACCTATATCTCAGTGAGGAGTGCTAGCACTCTCTCACCCAGGCTGCAGTAGCAGGCCTGTGGTGTCAGATTTAGTCTGCTTCCCAGGGGTGGCATAATACATGCTTCAGCCCCTGGTAGGCCTGTGAAGTACCTATGCCCTTAGTACCTAAGGTACCATATACTAGGGACTCATAAGGTACCACAGTATCCAATCACTAGTGCACCTAGAGTGCACTGCAAGTCATTTAAAGAGAAAGCAGATAGGCTGGGGACCTGAATAGCAGGTTCCCAGCCAAACTAAGTCAAAAACCAACAAAACACCAGGAAAAAAGTGGGGGCAACCATGTAGTCAGATTCCACCTTCCTACAAGTGGGCTCGCTGGTTGACCCCGTGCAGGGACAGAGGAGTCATTAGAGCTCTGCAAGCGTTGAATATTAAGGTTGTGGGAGATCTCTTCCAGGAAGGGGTTGCAAAAACCTGGGAACAAGTGGTGGAGGGGGCAGAGGCGCCCACGCAACTACAGCAATTCCAGTTTTATAGGGTGCGACGAGCTATGCTAGAGCAGTTTGGAGAGGACATGCAGGAGCCTCCAGCAATCCCGGAACTAACATATGTCCTCAAATCCAACTCCCCTCGTAAGATAGTAACCAACATCTACAGAATAGCGATGACGCATAGAGTACATGAATACACGACAGCTAGGCTGGCCTGGCAGAGGGACTTGCAAGTAACAATAGATGACAAGATGTGGCAGTACTGCTGCCTGAACACACGGCGTGTTTCCCTTCATGGAAAACACAGGCTTATTCATTTTAAATTCCTTAACAGAGTATACTACACGCCGGAACGGCTATGTGGGTATGGGCTCAGAGAAGAGGCGAAGTGTGAGCGGTGCACAGCACAGATAGCGGATTTTATACACCTAGCTTGGAACTGCCCAGGTATACTAGCATACTGGGAGGAGGTATTTCGGGAACTGGAGAGGACAGTGGAGGTGGAACTGACTCCGGATCCAGCAATGGCTTTACTGGGATATACCAAAACACTGCCCAAGGCTGTGCGCAGACTTGTAGATAAGGGATTGTTAATAGCGAAAAGGGTAGTGGCATTGTGTTGGATGAGGGGCCCAGTACCAACAGTGAAAAGATGGTCGCATGATATGCTGTACTGCTGCACACAGACGGAGAATTATAGTGAACTGCTCCCTCCACGTGGCAGACCCAAAAAAATTTGGGGATTGTTCAGGACATATAAACAGGGAGAGGCCGGGGAGACGAGTGAAGTCACGGAAGTGCACACAGGGGAGGCCGATCTGAGTGACGAAGAGTTGGCAGAGGGTTAGGAAGAGGGACGTTGTGATAGGACGCCCCGCACTGGAAGGCAGAAACATCAGCTCAGGGAAAAGCGCAAGATGGCAATGTGAAATGGTGGTCACCTGGACCAGACTGTGTGGTGATTGGTGGAAGACGCTGCCTGCCCAAGTTGGGTTGTTGGCTCAACAGCTGTGTAACCAAGAGATTCACGGGAATGTTTTTGTAACCAAGGGATTTGTGAGAATGTTTCCACGGAGGGGTTGCGAAAGCGTGCCATATGGCGAATATGTACTGAAGCGTTGTTATGTAATTAACCTTTATAAATAAAATGTAATTAAAAAAAGAAAAAGAAAAAAAGAAAACCAGATCCTCATTACGGAGGTGACGGAACACCACCACCAACTGTTCATCACCTCTACTGTGACATTGGCAACTAAAAATACAATATGGCACTCCATCTTGGCCAAGGTGAATGCAGTCGGAGTGAAGAGAAGGGAAGTGGACGACTGCAAGAAGCGCTGGACTGATGTGAAGCGCAAAACCAAGCTGAAAATCGCTGCCAACCTGAGAGCAGCAATGCATACTGGAGGTGGGAGCCCAGCGACACACCAGGAGCTGGATGAGATGGAGGAAATGGTGACCCGATTCATCATTGGGGAGACGGTGGGAGGAGTTGGTGGACCGGACACTGCACAACATGACCTGAGCCAACAGCAACAGGATGAGTAACGACCAGGGACTGGGGGAACGGGGGGAGATGGGCATAATGGCACACATGCACAATTAAGTAGAGCACATCTGCGGACAAACCGTGCCCAAGAGTCACCTCTCCGACCAAGAGCCCAATTTACCCAAGTCTGCAACATCTCAGCACTGTATAAGCACAGAAGTGAAAGGCACACCGCCTGAAAGGGAAAAGGGCCAGCCAAATCAGAGCTGAAGGGGCAACACACCCACAATGCAGCACACACACACATAAGAATCAGAACACCTCAACATTGACAACAATGTGGTACAAACTGCAACACTCTCACAACAGAACAGAGGACACAACTGCTGCCGCTTGTGTGTAGAAAATGGCCATTCGCATTTGGCATAGCAGGAAACTGTGAGATGACAATGGACAAGTACAACCTCACATCCCTGATGGTGTAGAAATGTCAACTGTCCCGCATCAAATAGGCATCTCTTCTCAAACAGTCACAATGTACATTGTCATGCAGTCCGTTAGTAAACTTTTACAATGCATGAACATACATGTGAACACAGTGTCAATCTGCATCTCCCCTTCACATTGCAGAGGGAGAATCAACACCTCCTGCAGAGCAGACACAACAACTCAGCACTGATGACAGAGAGGACCTCCCCAACATCGACACCGACGCCCTCTAGCAGCTCATGGACAGCTTCGGCACCCCACCTCCAGGAGCAGGGCAGCCCAGCTGCAGTGAGGAGACCCCACCCCCTGCACAGACCACACAGCAGGAAGCACCCACCACCACAGCTGTCTCCCAGTGTTAGGGTGCCAGGAGAAGATGGCTAATCAGCTGCGGGTGGGGTTCGACCTCATGGCAGCCAAACTAGATGCCATACGTGGGTGTCTAAGTCCCATCAGGGTCCACTTACAGTCCTTAACGGACACCCACTGTCCGCTCCATGCTCTCCAACAATCCATGGCTGACATCGCTGGAGTCATGACTCGGAGACAAGAACAAGTGTCTAGTCAGCGATGTCAGCCGGGTGTTGGGGCACATGCGGAGGATCATGGAGAACATGTAGCGGATGCATGTAGAACGATTGGTTGCCACGGCTGCACACCAGCGAGATGTAGCTGGGATCTTCCATGCCTACAGATCCTCATCATGGCATTGCCGCCACACGGCCTGGCGTGGATGACTGCTGCTGCTACTACTCCATCCACATCTCCGCCCCCTGAAGTGTCAGTGCCACACAGTGCGGCAGACCAAACACCACCACCCACATGTGAGGCACCTGACACATCAGAGGACGAAGATGATGATGAATCTGGCTTGGTGGTAAGATTGAAGTGGTAGCATACATCACCCCCATATGGCCTGTTTCAGCTTGGTTCTGCCCTCTGCATCATGCCCTGGAATAACATCTTCCACTGTCCCCCGATACACTCAGTGACACTCACCCTGGACCACGACATGGACTGCCATATTTGGAATGGTCACCAATGACAGAGCAATCACACTGCGGACTGAAGTCTTCCCCTTCCGATGAACCTGTCAATCCCTAAAGGACTCTGGCTGGCCCTTCACGGGGCGACAATGTAAAGTGGGGTTTGCATGGCCCTGTACTGGTCCAGCTTAAACACTCCACTGAATGCGAATAAAACATTCAAATTCACACTGATGTGTCATGGCCCTGATCAATTAAGCATGAAAGTATTGATGAATGTAGGGACAGTGATTCCACATAAATGGTACTCCCTGGGTAATGCAATCAATGTGGATGTATAGCCGTGACCCAGATAGGCAGTGAGACACACATCGTCATTCAAAACAACTCACAGTTGAATACAAGTGAATGTGCGTAGACTTTATTAGTATATGCGTGTCAGTACGGGCAAGAGAAGTGCCACAACATGCGGACCAATGCAGCAGTATGTCAGAATGAGGAACGTTGCCAAGTGCCGCTGTCCACTCCGGGGGAGTGCCTCACCTTTCACAGGTGTGTGTTACCCTGCGTGGTTGTCCGCCCACGTATTCGGGGTCCAGGCGAATGCAGCCATGTCCACTGTTGTTGTGGGATATGTGACCAGAACCCCAAGATGCAACAAGGTGTCGGGACATGTGCAATGGGTTCCAAACTGTTGTGGCTGCAGGTACGCAGTTACACGTCCATGAAAGCGATTGCAGCTTCGTAGGCAATCATTTCCAACATGAGGTTGTTGTCGACTCCATCGAACAGGCCGGCGAGGCTATCCATTAGCAGGTCCGGACAGATGTGCTGCGTCCACCCCCTGTCACCAATTAGCACTACAGCCCAATAGGGGAGCGGCTCAATGTGGTCACTGCACACGAGGAGTTCTGCAATATCCCAGGTCCAGCTGCCAGCATGTATGCCAAGTATCCAGGCATCCCATAGACGGGTATCACGGTGACACTCCTGGTCGTGGGCCAACAGGAGGCGCACACACATGTCGAAATCCAGTTCGCCTACCGTCCTGTTGGATAGGCAGACATCCATGGACCACTCGAATATGCACGATCGACAATGCAACACAGGCTGAACGCAGGTGACGTTGGCAAGGCAGAAGCTTAGCTGGTAACTGACCCGCAGCACTACCAATGGCAGTGGCCCCAGTAAATGCAGCATACATGCACGGTACAGTTCCACTTGACAGGGGTTGTGCATGTGTCCGGGATGTTCTGCCATTGCGTTAGTGGCCCTAGTTGAAGCGGCACTGTTCTGACCTGCGCCAGTTCTGTGGATGAAATGCCACAGCTCGGATCAATGAGTTGTTTAAGTGTGCAACGGTTGTATGCCTGGGATGGTGTGGGAGTAAGTGTGAAGGCCATTCCATGCAAGATAACTCCGAGCAAGGACTTCTGTGTGTGGGGTGTGTATACGTTGGTCCGTCGTCGGGCTGTGCGTAGTGTGGGAGTAGTCCTCAACTGCTATCGTATCTGTCAGGGGGTGCCGAGCACATGCAATTCCGAGGTCGGATGTGCAGATGTGCTTCCGCCTGATAGTTCAGACAAAGGGGCTTTCATCCCTAATGTCAGTTTGTCATCTGCTTGCATTCAGGAATTGTGATGTGGCTTGTTGAGTGTGGGGTGGGATGTGTGCGACTTTGGGATTCATGTTTGACATGACTTGCATGTGGCAAATGAGCGGCATCACTGTGTGTTACGTTGCCTCACAGCTGCTCCTCCCTCCCCCCGAGCCTATTCACTTGTGTACGCTGCATGGTTGCATCACTTGCACTCCAACAGCACACCATTGTCATGCCTGTCTGCGCATGTCCACAAGCCTGACGACGACACTGTGATGTTGGCTGTTGAAGGTGGGTGGCCACGTGAGTGTAGGCCTATGGTAAGGATAGTGCGGACACAGATGTAGAGTTCATGCCTGGCTGAACTCGCGCTGTGATTAAGGCTAGGCATTTGGCTCATGCTGCAGCAATGCAGATACACACAACACTTGGCATGTATGAGCCAAGACCCCGAGCGGTCTTGCGCTCCTTCATTGCTCCGTTCGTGCGAGACCGCCCTCTGGGTGCATGCTACATTGCAACATTGTCAATTGCGGGCCAGGTGGCGCCGACACTACAACAGAGACACATACATTGGTGACTTCCTTGTCCAGGCCAGAACTGAACCACGCCCTGAGCCCCGGGCTAATTCTACACACCCCTGCGCTAGACTGACGTACGCCGGCCCAGCCCACTCCGCTTACGCTTACAGGGGGGGACGACAAAGCTACATGTCCAAGGTCTTACCCACTGCCTGAGGTGACATGCTTGCGTCCGCTGTTCACAGCACGATGTGATGTGGTAGGGCCAGGGGCCATCACGCATACATAATGACCACACGGGCACACTTAGATAGATAGTGGAACAGGCTACGAGCACGTGCGCCCGGACCCTTTTTATTACCAGGGTCATATGTCCAGTGATGCCTGTGCTGGATGGGTGTGGGGTGAGTATAAGCCAGCCCTCAGGGAGTGGTTGGTGCTGGCAACAACTAGAACAGTGATCACACACACAGATTCAATCATAAAGGGTCCATGACTTGCAGTGCACTGAGGTAGGGGCACCAGAACTGGACTCACACACAAAAGATTACATCATAAAGGGTCCATGACTTGAGCTGCACTGAGTTCGTGGCACCGGAAGCGCTCGGCGGGTGCGCGGCCTGCGATGATGCGTTGTCCGGGCGGGCAGCCCTGGAAGCAATGTCTGTTGCCTACTGAACTGCGCCAGCCATGAATGAAGACTCTATTTGAGATGGGGGACCTGCTGACCGCAGTGTAGGCCGGAGGCAGCGGTCAGAAAGGGCCCACAGCCACGTGGCGTTGACTTGAGCTGCACAGAGTTAGTGGCACCTGGAGCGCTCAGCGGGTGTGCAGCCAGCGATGATGCGTCGTCCGGGCGGCCCACACTGGAAGCAATGTCTGTTGCCTACTGGACTGCGCCATAAATAAATCAAGACTCAATTCAAATTGTGAGCCCTGCTGACCGCAGTGTAGGCTGGAGGCAGCGGTCAGAAAGGGCCCACAGCCACGTGGCAATGACTTGTGGTGCACTGAGTTAGTGGCACCTGAAGCGCTCAGCGGGTGCGCGGCCTGCGATGATGCGTCGTTTGACTTGGGGGACCTGCTGACCACAGTGTAGGCCGAAGGCAGCGGTCAGCAAGGGCCCACAGCCACGTGGCGTTGACTTGAGCTGCACAGAGTTAGTGACACCTGGAGCGCTCAGCGGGTGTGCAGCCAGCGATGATGCGTCGTCCGGGCGGCCCGCACTGGAAGCAATGTCTGTTGCCTACTGGACTGCGCCATAAATAAATCAAGACTCAATTCAAATTGTGAGCCCTGCTGACCGCAGTGTAGGTTGGAGGCAGCGGTCAGCAAGGGCCCGCAGCCACGTGGCGTTGACTTGAGCTGCACAGAGTTAGTGGCACCTGGAGCGCTCAGCGGGTGTGCAGCCAGCGATGATGCGTCGTCCGGGCGGCCCGCACTGGAAGCAATGCCTGTTGCCTGCTGGACTGCGCCATAAATAAATCTAGACTCAATTTGAAGTGTGAGCCCTGCTGACCGCAGTGTAGGCCGGAGGCAGAGGTCAGAAAGGGCCCACAGCCACGTGGCGATGACTTGTGGTGCACTGAGTTGGTGGCACCTGAAGCGCTCAGCGGGTGTGCAGCCAGCGATGATGGCATGTCCTCGCAGGTCAGGATTGGATTTAATTTGAGCGCCCTGCTGACCCCAGTGTAGGCCGAAGGCAGTAGTCAGCACACACATTACTCCGCGGTGCTGTGCCGCTGGGTGCGCTGGGGGCTTGTGTCGCGGAAGGCAGCGATCGGCTGAGGAGGCTGGCGGACTCGTGGCAGGGTGAGGGGCGCCGCCCTGGCAGACGCATTGGCCATCCCGGAAGTGAACCACGCCTAGAGCCCCAGTCTATTTATTCACCCTCCTATGCTGGTGTGGCGTACGCCGGAGCAGCCCACTCCGCTTCCGCGTACAGGGGGGACGACACAGCTACATGAGCGTGGTCTTCACCACTGCCTGAGGTAAGATGGTTGCATCCACTGTCCACAACACTGCACACACCAGCAGTATATGTCCACAGGGACATGTCTGTGCCTTGCATACTGGAGTTTGTCCAGCACATCACCGCCACACTTGGCATTGTGTACATTCTTATTCATGGGTGACTTGCCTCCTTCACACATACTTGGTACCCACCTCTCCCCACATTCTGCAATTGTGTGGCTGAGGGGCCATGCCGTTTTTGGAAGGTCAGCTGTCTTGTTCTGCGCTGCCTCGGTGGTAGTCCGGGGAGGAGGGGGCAGGAGGGGGGGCCTGGGGGTGGTGGCGGTCGGTGTTGTGGACCTCTTGGGTCTCCGAGCTGCATGATCATTAGATCCATGACATGTGTTGGTCTTCAGATGTGGCTCTGGGCTGGGCTCCCTTTCATACTGCAGGTTGTCGTCCTGCTTGACACCAGTGAAAGGCAGGTGTTAAATCCCTGCTGCTAACGCGCCTTATCGCCTGTTTTCGGGTCGCATCGCAGATCTGGCTGCTCGTTGTGACTATCGCGAAGTGGTGTTTTCGTGTGTTTTTGCGCGGGAACGCCTACTCTGCATATCATTAGCGTTAATTGTCGCTCTCATCCGTGGCGATGTGTTTTGCGGCAGCTATCGCAGGAAAACTGGCGATGTCGGCAGTTTGCACCAGCTTGTGAATAGTGCGATAAGTCTATCGCCACTTTTGAGGCGCTAAAGTGCCGATAAATCGGCGATGGCTCCTTGAGAATATGCCCCTAAGGGTGGAACAAGGGGTCAACCTATTGAAGGCATTGGAAGTCACAGGGTATGTTGTGTTATTCCTACTACCTCTGACATTTTTGGTGAATTGACATCCATAGTTTGCACGAAGGCTATTTCCACCAATCAATGTTTCGGGGTTCTTCCAGCGACTTGACGTTCCAAGTTACCTTTGGATCGGATAGTACGCTGGTGATTGCGACTGGCTATCTTGAAGCGGAGAGCTTTCTCTTTTCATTGTATAGTACTTCCACACTTCTGCTGCAAGGACTGTGGTCTCATTCCCCTGTCCCAAGTATGGAATTTATTGCTTTGTTAAATATTTAATTTACCAAGATTTAAGGTTTTTCTTACAGTAAAATAGAATATCCTAGACCACTTCATTAGGCGATGTAAGAAGAGAATTTACTACATACTCAGAGTTTATGGGCAGTTATCCTTTCTGAAAAAAGAGGGACACGCTTAAATCTTGTTACTATAAACCCTGTTCGCATAGATACGGAAATATTTCTGTTTTTGTTTTCCTTCACGTGGCATGAAGCAAGTTGCTTCAAAAAGGAAATGGGAAAGTTTAGCATAACCAAAGAAAGTCTCTTCAAACTACAGTTTACAAAGCAGTGATCACAGGGGGAGGCCTGGGCTTGGCTGTGGTTTCACGAATATAGTCTTGGGTGTGGCCAGGGCAGGTTTGCAATCACAGTCTTGGCCTGAATTCTGGCTGTTGAGAGCAGACACAATGGCTAGTCTTTACCTACAGGTCTGACGTGTTGATGTTGTTGGGTGGGGGGGGTGGTTAGGTGTTGCCGTTGCTCATAGGTGGTGCGGCAGGCTTGGGAGCCAAAAGGAACGCCTTGTTTGGAATGCTATCAGACCTGAGGGGACTCAGTGTCTCGCTGGAGGTTGGTGTTTTGGCTTTCGCATGCAAGACGTGGATCCTGCATGCAGCCGCGGTCGAGCTGGCCCGAAGAGGCAACCTTCCAATTTTGTGGTGGCCCCTAGCCCTCACAGAACCCAGCTGCTGCCTGAGTCTGCTCTGGCATGGAACCAAATGCAGCGACTCCAAGGCTTCAGGCTTTGATTCAACAGTCGAGAGGTGTTGGCTGGACTCCGAAACATGCTTGAAAGGTACTGCTAAGGCGTTTGACGCTTTTTCCCTTCTACGCCTAGATACCCAATGTCGGCAGCCTTCGCAGTGGCAGGTGCTTTCCGTGCAATGATTCACTTACAAATAAATTCTTGTTTTATGGTAAGGCACTTCATTCGCCACGGTTCACTGTAGACTTTTTGTATTTTGATTTTTGTGCTATTTTTTTTATATTTGTTGATTGTTACCTAGCTTTTGCGTGCTGTGCGGAGAGTGAGTAGTTGTATTGTACAACACACAGTTCCCTCACAGAGTGAAGGGTAAGACACTACACATGGCTTACTCATTGCTAAGTGTAGTGTCTTCATCTTAAACTACTTGGGTTTAACTCTTGCACTTCTGTTGTCATCTATTCCTCTCCGATTACTTCAACTTTCTAACGTATGCTCCACATTGCACAACTCCACTGTGATACCACAACTGTGTACGGTCTATTTCCTGCAGGAATTGTGAACATCGCGATACCACTTATGTGTTTTGAACATTTTGGTTTGTACATTTGAAGACATTGTATTTACCGTTGTAGGTTTACCTTTGGAATTTCCTAGCCACTTAAATTGAGTATCTGCTTTATCAAAAAAACGTTGGCATGGAAATGAGTCGGTCTTAAATTCACTGTCTTCCAGGAGTTTTATGTTTGGGTTGATTTAATGGCTTCCAGACAATACTAATCTGCACTGACTGTGAAGAAGTGCAGTGACAGGAAGCACTTGTCACTGTTTTCAGTGTTTGTTATATTTTCTACGTAAAACTTTAAAAGTAATGACATTTTTTCGCGTTCTTGTTTTTAATCATTTGGGTTATTTTTAGTCAGTGTCCCAAGTCCGGATAGCCTCAGTGTAATTTATAATGAAAGATTCTTTTATTGTTATAAAAACTCCATTATTATTCTTGCTGTTTCTTGTGAAGCTGGTTTCCATGTGTTTTGCAGATGCATTGATCCCTTTATTGTATGAGCGCTGGTGCTGCTGTTGGCAAGCCACGTGCACATGGCTACCACGGGTGTCGGTGGAGGAGACAGTCATGTCGGTCCATCACCCCTTACCTCAGCAACATTAGAACGCCGCTATGCATTGTGGGTCGTGTAAGGGTGCTTATCTGAGCTCACTGCAGCCCCTTTAAGAAGCCCACTGGCCCTGAGATGAGCCCAGAGCCTCGCGGGCTTCAGAGACCTGAATAAGACCTGTACCTACAGTTGTATTATATAGTACCTGTAATCCCATTTTTATACTTATCCTATTAGTGCTGCCTGAAGAGGGGTGAAATCGATGCTACAGGTTCAAAACCAGAGATACATTTGGAACATATGATCTTTAAGCCTCGTTGCATCCCCTTTACAGGGTCCGTCTACCACTAGGCGGTTATGTTTACAGTGTAGGCACTGTGCCCTTTTTTGAACATATGTGAGTGATTAAGAGCCAAAAGCATTCAACACTGAATCATTTATTAAAAGTTATTTAATAGCCCTTACTTCAAAATACACATTTGAGTTATAGAATTTACAAAGACAGTTTCTTCGGCATGTAAGTGCATTGTAAGCCAAGTAGTCCAATGCTAATGTTTATTCGTGTAAATGTATGGTGAGAACTGGAAGAAGAGGCACTGGGAGGGGTACATGTACGGGGAGAACTGGAAGAAGCAGCAGTGTGAGGGGTACATGTCTGGGGAGAACTGGAAGAAGAGGCGCTGGGAGGGCTACATGTACGGGGAGAACTGGAAGAAGAGGCACTGGTAGGGCTACATGTACAGGGAGAACTGGAAGAAGAGGCGCTGGGAGGGCTAAATGTTTGGGGACAACTAGAAGAAGCAGCAGTGTGAGGGGTACATGTATGGGGAGAACTGGAAGAAGAGGCAATGGGAGGGGTACATGTATGGTGAGAACTGGAAGAAGAGGCACTGGGAGGGCTACATGTACGGGGAGAACTGGAAGAAGAGGCACTGGGAGGGGTACATGTATGGTGAGAACTGGAAGAAGAGGCACTGGGAGGGCTACATGTACGGGGAGAACTGGAAGAAGAGGCACTGGGAGGGATACATGTATGGGGAGAACTGGAAGAAGAGGCACTGGGAGGGGTACATGCATGGGGAGAACTGGAAGAAGAGGCGCTGGGAGGAGTACATGTATGGGGAGAACTGGAAGAAGACGCACTGGGAGGGGCACATGTATGGCGAGAACTGGAAGAAGAGGCACTGGGAGGGGTACATGTATGGGGAGAACTGGAAGAAGAGGCGCTGGGGGAGTACATGATTAGGGAGAACTGGAAGAAGACGCACTGGGAGGGGTACATGTATGGGGAGAACTGGAAGAAGAGGCGCTGGGAGGAGTACATGTATGGGGAGAACTGGAAGAAGATGCACTGGGAGGGCTACATGTACGGGGAGAACAGGAAGAAGAGGCACTGGGAGGAGTACATGTATGGGGAGAACTGGAAGAAGAGGCACTGGGAGGGCTACATAAACGGGGAGAACTGGAAGAAGAGGCACTGGGAGAGCTACATGTACGGGGAGAACTGGAAGAAGAGGCACTGGGAGGGGTACATGTATGGGGACAACTAGAAGAAGCAGCAGTGTGAGGGGTACATGTCTGGGGAGAACTGGAAGAAGAGGCGCTGGGAGGAGTACATGTATGGGGAGAACTGGAAGAAGACGCACTGGGAGGGGTACATGTATGGGGAGAACTGGAAGAAGAGGCACTGGGAGGGGTACATGTGTGAGAGAACTGGAAGAAAAGGCACTGGGAGGGGTACATGTATGGGGAGAACTGGATGAAGAGGCACTGGGAGGGGTACATGTATGGGGAGAACTGGAAGAAGACGCACTGGGAGGGGTACATGTATGGGGAGAACTGGAAGAAGAGGCACTGGGAGGGGTACATGTGTGGGAGAACTGGAAGAAGAGTCACTGGGAGGGGTACATGTACGGTGAGACCTGGAAGAAGAGGCACTGGGAGCGGTCTCTGTATAGGGAGAACTGGAAGATGAGGCGCTGGGAGGGGTACATGTATGGGGAGAACTGGAAGAAGAGGCACTGGGAGGGGTACATGTACGGTGGGACCTGAAAGAAGAGGCACTGGGAGGGGTACATGTACGGTGGGACCTGGAAGAAGAGGCACTGGGAGGGGTACATGCATGGGGAGAACTGGAAGAAGAGGCACTGGGAGGGGTACATGTATGGGGAGAACTGGAAGAAGAGGCACAGTGAGGGGTACATGTACAGAGATAACTGAAAGAAGAGGCACTGGGAGGGGTACATGTACGGGGAGACCTGGAAGAAGAGGCACTGGGAGAGGTACATGTACGGGGAGAATGGAAGAAGAGGCGCTGGGAGGGGTACATGTACAGGGAGAACTGGAAGCTGAGGCGCTGGGAGGGGTACATGTATGGGGAGAACTAGAAGAAGAGGCACGGTGAGGGGTACATGTCCGAGGAGACTGGGAAGAAGAGGCGCTGGAAGGGGTACATGTGTGGGGAGAACTGGAAGACGAGCTGCTGGTAGGGGTACATGCATGGGGAGAACTGGAAGAAGAGGCACTGGGAGGGTTACATTTACGGTGGGACCTGGAAGAAGAGGCAGTGGGAGGGGTACATCTACGGTGGGACCTGGAAGAAGAGGTACTGGGAGGGGTACATGTAGGGGGAGAAATGGAAGACGAGGCGCTAGGAGGGGTACATGTATGAGGAGAACTGGAAGAAGAGACAATGTGAACAGTAGATGTATGGGAAGGGCAGGAAGAAGAGGCACGTGGAGGGGTAAATATATGATGAGAGCGCAAACAATAGGCACTGAGAGGGGAGCGTTGTAGTAGAGGCATTGAGAGGGGTAGATGTATGGGGAGTACGTGATATCTCACGTTGTCTTTTGAAATGTAACCTTGGTTATTAAACATTTAGTGGCTTTACTTTTCCCACCTTTATGCACCCTTCTACCAGTTTCTCCTTTACCTGCAGCAAGTGTGGATTTTTCATAAGGCTTTGCATTGTTTTGTCTGTTCCCTTCCTCTGTTCCTATAGCTGCCACACTTCACACTGCCTACAGCTTGTTTTAAGTGGACTTTTGATGTCCACTTTCTAGGGTGAGTGGTGGGGGTGTACGTGGGCAGTATGCTGGTGGCTCATCTTATTGTATGCGGTTTTACATTATGTTATGTTTTTGACATTTGAAGGGCACATATCCTGCTGCTGAACTAGCCTTGTTGCACAATCAGCACAATGGGTACTTTCCTGCTGGTGCCGGGACTACATCACCAGACCAGACTCTGATTCACCTGGTGATGATTTGTTATGGTAGGGTAGGTGGCCAAGTCATGCTTATTGAGCTGTGGGTACGTGATTATGGTGGTAGTTGCTTGTGCATCTTCTACGTCAGTAGACACACCCTCAGCGTGGAAAGGAAATGTGTATATTTTTGAATGAGAATTAATTATTGCTTTATACTGCTTTATGGTAATGAGTTCCCTTGCTTTTAATGTTCTTACATTGGATCAGTAGCATAGCAAAGATGGAATGGACCCTGGTGCAAGCAAAGAAAATAATTGGACCATCTGACTGCTGTAGAGGTAGTAAAATATAGCAATTATCAGGGTCTCTGGGCCCCGGTGCCACTGCACCTGCTGCCCCGACGGTAGTTTTGCCCCTGCATTGGATTCTTACTTACGGCCATTAAAGATGCAAATACAAGTAGCTGGTTTAGTGCCCATGTACTTAAAGTTTCCTGAAACTTTCTGTGATAGAATGTTCCACTCCAATGACTGAAGATTTAGCGCCTAGTGGTTGGTCTTTTTCCGCCCTTGTGGTTGTTCCTAGCACCTGGTGGTTGTGTTTTTTTCTTCATGAGAAGGATTAGAAACCAAAACACAGAGGCCGGGGAGAAAGTTGAAAGTATGTTTATTCATTGTGTGTCTTTTTGTAGAGACTGACAGGTCGGCTTATGGTTTTTTCAGAAAGCTCTGAGACACCATAAGTGCGCAAAAGTACAAGAAGCAACAGGTGAACTCAGGACGTGGTGACAGGCAGTGTTCCCACAAACAGCAAATGAGACCATAAGCGTTTACTTTACTTCCAGAGTGGTTTATTAAGGGTACACAGACTTCTCACCATAAAGAGTAACATAGTATATAAATATAATTTTAAGTATCATTAGCTTTTCAACCAGGTAAGGAATCATTTTGTTTAAGGTAGCAAATAAGCAATTATTTAGAGAATTCCCAACTGTATAGAATATGGTTTTTCCACAACTGTATTCTCAGATTAACCATTCTCTTCATAGCTTTAATTCTTCATTTCGTTGTAGGCTTTGACATTTTTTAAATTTACAAAGACTTCCAAGACTACTTCTGGGAGGTGCTGCAAAAGCTGCAACTTTCCAAGAGTATTACCAGAAAACTTTTGCGTATTACCATTTGTGCATTACCATGTATGTTCATGTTAATGCACAATTGAGAATGCAAAAATGTCTCGCAAGTGTAGTTGCATTTCCCAACTTTATATTCCTTGTGGGAAGTTTTTTTCCGAAGGTAAAACTTCTTTCCATACAGCAGTTTTATTGTTGCTACCTTCCCATTCATACCTTGGACAGAGATTGTACTCCTGCCCATGACAGGTGTACATTTCTGACCTTTTCCTTGGAATTGATAGAGTAAAAGTATGTTGGCCTAAACTTTACCGCTAATCCTTGCGTGCGAACACCCACTCACATCCATGGTGGCATGTGTAATTCAAGCTATTTCCATGTATAAGTAGATATAAGTTGAAGTTACACCTGCAAATGTCTTTGTGAGTCAGACTCCTACATTTTGAAATCGGAAATAGGCATATTTTCGATAAGGAAAGGCTGAAGTCTGAAATACGCGGTCTTGATACCCATCCTAAGAGAGATAATTGTTCATTGTTTTGGAGGAGAGTGCCCTGTTGCAGGATGATGAGGGAGAGAATGTGTTGCCAATGGGAAGGGGCGTGTAAGAAGAATGCGTCCTTCCAGGAGTACTTCTAGTTTTGTTTTCTTTTGGTACAGTTTTGATGTTTCCCATTTTAATTTCTCTGAAGTTTGCTCTGTTATACAGAAAAATATTAGACCTTTACTCAGAAAGCATGACTTTTGTGATTTGGTGTAAATCCGTTCAGCAATTTTTGAGAAATTAGCATTTTAAGAGGGGTTTGGGTTGGGGCTAACCACTCGGAAAAAGTTAGAGACATCTGGACTGCTAGGTATGGCCAGAGTACTGTGTTACCGAAAAATTTGGAAATTAGGTGATTCTGATTGGCTGCATGAGTTTGCTCCCACCAGTAATTTCGGTACTGCAGACCTGAAAAAGGAACCGCTATACTGCAACAATATGATTGACTAGCTGCAGAGAAAATATTGTAGCCGCCCAACACACACATTTTTACCAGAGATTGCTCTCCTAAATGTGAAAAGTTGCAACTCTTCAGCAGCTACTACTCTTTGCCAGGTATGTGAAATAATGGATAAGTTGTTCACAAAGAAATTAGGAGACCTGAGCACTAGTCCCAGCTTTCTCACCTGTCTTTAAATGATCCTGGACAAATCGTTTTATCACCACTGGTTTCAGTTCCCTTTAAAATAAAACCCTGTCCAGCCCCACTATTGAGCACTAAGCAAAACTCTGAAATGCACTTAATTCTCCTTTGAAATGCAGCCAGCTGCTGTGAAAGCCAATTGCAGATATTCAGAGTTTTGGTGTTAGTAACACTGCTCCTTTAAGCACTATCTGTGCCAGTGGATTCATGTCATTTTAATTATGCCAAGATATTAGGATTGTGAAACAACCTGGGATGGGCGGC
The DNA here is from genome assembly GCA_963921515.1 of Calotriton arnoldi. Taxonomy (NCBI): domain Eukaryota; kingdom Metazoa; phylum Chordata; class Amphibia; order Caudata; family Salamandridae; genus Calotriton; species Calotriton arnoldi. Next base: position 1,541,779 of record CAWUFW010003470.1, on the reverse strand, counting down.
CTGGCCCACACCCCACCTCTCCCTCCACCCAAACCCCATCAGCAGGAAATCCTGAGGACATATGTGGCTGCAGAAGCTTTGAAGATGGGACACCCTAACAGGAGGAATCCACAGTTTCTCTTCTGCTCATTAATTATGCAACACTAATTTCTGTGCAGCTGGGACGGTTTTTGTAGTCATTAATGGGTGATAGATAACTCGGCTTTCCTTATTGAATACAAGGTTGCCCAAAAAAAACAAAATACCAGACTTGTTTGTCTCGCAGCTCCGCTGCCGAATGTTAGTACATCCACGTTTCTGCCGGGAAAGGTAACTTGGCAAAGCGCCAACTGCTGAAACGAACACTATAAATTTATTGAACAGAAACTGCATGAGAGGATGGCCTGTATCCTCAAATTAATGCCTCTCGGGAGCATTGTGGACAACCTGTGGCTCATTAGGAAGAGTTCCAGCCTGCAGCTCGCGGTGCGTTTCTGGGTCTTTCGACTTGGCGGCCATTTATGAAACCATCTTCCTGTGTGTGGCACCGCAGTTGAGCCCTGCTTGAGAAACACTGCCTCCTGCCAGACCTGCCAGGTCGCAGGTGTAAGGCTGCTACAGCAAAGCGCAAGGAAGGCGTATCTTCAGCCTTCTGAGGATTTTCCATGAACAAAGGTCGGGGGTCTAGACTGCTCTATTTTACACCCACCTGTCATTACCATACGAGCCAACTCACACGGTGCCACCGTGTGACACTCGATATCGGCTCCCATCACACGGTCTCCCATGGTGGCATGGAAAGCGAGCTGAAAACCACTGTAAATAGTGGTTTTCCAGCTCGTTTTCTGTGGCTTTGAACTGCCCACATCCATTAAGGGGTGTGAAAACACCCCAGGACACCGGCACCAGCCTCAGCAAGCTTTTTTATTGGGGAGGAGGGGGTTTGGGGGCGGGGTGGGGTTCAAAAGTACCTCGTAGGTACTTTTCGACACGAGGCCCCGCCCCTCCCCACACAGTGAGATTGTCCTTCAGGTTGGCAGGTATGCATTACTATGGTCACAAAATAAACCTTATCTTAAACAAAGGTTCCCTATGAGCTCAGCTAGCTGCTGAGAGGAGACTTGGCCTGCCTGGATGATGTCAGAGTTACATTATACTGTAGTTGGTTCTGCAGCAACTGTTTACTCCTTATGTCACTATTTTCCAATAGCCTTGGTTTTCCCGCCCTGCCTCGTGCCTTTCTGTCTGTGGGGACTTCCGGGTCATGTGACCGTAGATAAGCAAAAAATCTCTGTTTTCATTGATCTTTCAGTAGGAAGCCAGCACAACATGTGAACTTGTCGCTAGACATAAACTCCTGTTCATGTGGGCTTTCTACACATCCCTAACAATGAAACCATGCAGGGTTTATTTTACTTTCCCAACCACATTCTTCACAAGCAGAAAATGGACTTTACATAAATGTGTCATGGTATATATTTCAGACATTCCTGGTTTTTTCCTAATATGTTCCCTCCAGCAAACATAATAGTCCCTTAAAAATGCACACATGACAGAGTATAATTTAAAACCAAACCCTTAGAAAATAGAGTTTCTGCTTACTGTAGTGACATGGTGTGTCTTTGCATGCATGGGCTGAGTGGGCATGCTCTAGAGCAGAAGCTCCTAACCTGGGCTCAACAAACTTGTGGAGGTCTGTGACACCTAATCAGAGGGACCACAACTGTTTAGAAATTAAATAATATTAGCAGATTAATAAGGTATATGAATAAAAACACAACATTAAGATTTAAACATATTAAAATGCTTTGTGAATGTGAAGGAATTTGGAAGGCTCAAAATGTCCGCATTCATAAAGTTACTAGTAGTAAAATTCAACTCGTAGTTTGTGAATACCAAAACAGCAGTAAACTTTCTATAAAATGTAAGTTTACCTTTGTGAATCAGACTGTACATTGCTGTCCTTATCTTGATGAAATTGCAGCAGCACAAGTACAATAAACAGAATCAAGTATGGCCAATTGGGGGCCTCAACTGAACATTGGTATGCACTGACAAGAGGGGCTGCATTATGAACATCCATAAGGGGCAAACATGGCATATGCTAAAGTCTATTACATCACATCATCTTTTAGAAATTAAACTACATTATGAAAAGCTCCAACCTTCCCATTAAAATTACATTTTGATTCCTGTATTTATTTTGTTTTTGGATTAATTTAAATATTTCACAATGCATGTATTTGTTTTATGTATACTTGCATATTTTTGCATATTATTTTGAGGTTCAGATCTTAGGAATTGCTTAGACGGGGGTCCCCAGCTTCCAGCGGGAATTCAGTGGGGTTCCATAGAAGCCAAAAGGTATAGAACCGCTGCTGTAAAATCCTGGCTCAGGTTAAAATAGGGTTGCCACCTTTCCCAGAGACAAATACTGGCCATTTATTCATTTTTTAAGATTCTGCTCAGGCTGGGACTTTATATAAACTCGACAGAATTCCTTTTAAAGGTGGCTTTGTTGTCTATCAGTCTTGGAATATTGAGACAGCACTAGACCGCATTTTAAAGTGTTTTCTTTTTATATTTGATTTAAAAGTATGTGTTAGAAGGGGAAAAATACCAGCTTTTGGTGATTTTCTTAATTTGTAGAACACTGGCCATGCCACTAAAAGGTCACATAGGTGGGAACACTATGTGTGAATGTGATTATGCATGGAATGGCGGTGTCTGTGTGCTGGGTGAAGCCTGGGGATGGGTTACAGTTAGAGAGAGAATGGAGCCCGAACAGGACCTGTTGGGCTGTGGCAGTAACTCAAAGGCCTAACCTGAAATAAAGAACTTACCTCCTGCTTGAACAGCTTCAGAGTCTTGTATGAAGAACCCGCCCTCTAGCTAAAATGCTCATCTCCTCCTCCAGTGGCTGTACCTATCCAATCACGGCTTGGCCATCACCATTTTTTAATTCAAGCCAGACATCATCTGCTGCACAAAATGCCCCTGGGGTGATCCCTGACAAGAAGCACAACTTCCGCACCCACATAATCCAGCTGAAACTGCTGAGAGAGATAAGATCTTTCACCCGTGAACAAAGCTGCTACAGTAGCTCCCTTGTTAGATCTGGCCCCTTTTGCAGGTTTATCCCCAAACTTTTTGCCTCCTATTTTTCTGACCCTGTTTTTGTCCCTCCTAGCTTGCATTCAAAAATTCAACCTACCTGTATCTAACAGTTGCCCCTTCACCATGTTCTTATCATGATAAAATGGCTTCTCATTGATACCAGGTGCTTTCATAAAGTAGCCTGCCTAGTGCATAAAGCAATGCACATCAGTCCACCTGCTATGTGGTGCAGAAACTGAATATCTCAGGAGCTCCACAAGCCAGATTGTTCTGAGTCTGTTCTCCTCAGCTCCCCTGACTTTTAGAAACACTGCACCATGACTCAGTCATTCTCAACTTGGGCCCCTAGAACCTTGACATTTTTACCTTGATCTCAGAGGATCCCATTCTCATGAAGTAGACTCCTATTTAAGAAATATCTAGTATTGTGGTCCTGCTGAATTTCTAGGCATCAACTGCTATACTCGCTTTTAGTCTCTTAGGCCCTTATTATGAGTTGCCTGGAATGTGGTGCAGAGATATCGGTTGGTCGGGATCTATGTCACCGGCCAGTATTTTTGCACCAAATCCCAGACTTTTGTTTCATCTAAATGATGAATAATTGCTTGGATTCAGAGTTACTGGGTCCTTTTATGGGCAGTTTTCCCAGACTTTGTTCAAAACTATGGCATTTTCCACCTTCATGTGTCGAGTATCTTTCTGCAAGTTATCCAGCCTCTCAATATTGGACTCAAGCAAAGTCATTCCCTTTGTCGCTCTGCCCTGTTGTAGCCATGTCTCCAATTTTGGTTGCAGGATATGCGTTGCTTCTTTGCTGTTGAATCCAATTGCCTTTCATTTCCTTTCACTCTGGTAGCCAGGCCTTCCAGTTTATCCTCCACCGAACTCATTGCCCTCTCTACATTTGCTCTTTTCGCCACCATATCAGAACTCATATCATTTATGGAGCACAGTTATATTCATTCACCAAGTTTGAGTCCCAATACCTCCGCTAGATCCATCAGTATATCATCCCTCTCAGCACCTTCTGATTTGCCCATCACTGCAAAAAAATCCTCCAATTAGCGGCTTTTGTCTGCCATTGACGTTGGTCAGCAGAGGTATCGGAGACTGGGATAGCACATGGTGTAGGAATATTTCTTTGTATTTTAACACTCAAATCCTTTGGGCCTTCAATTGCCCATTTTATATTCCATTTAGTGAACTGTTCTTTCAATCAGCTATGTGAGGTATCTGAGTATGTTCTCATTACATCTAGAGCCTATAATCACTTAATGTAATCTAACTGATACACTTCTGAATTGATATAAATCATTATAAGTCATCATTTCCATACAATGTCACCTTGACCTCTTCAAATAAAGGCTAGATATAAAAATTGGTTGGATTGTGTAGTATCACCAGTCTAGCGTATGTGCAGAAACTATCAATTGGCCTCTTCCTTGCCAATTTCTTTAACTTATGTGCTTAGCATTTCTTATAGAAAAAGCTGAGGGAGTAGGGTTTGCTACTGGTTCTCTAAGTCACATACACTTGCATGCACGCACACATACACACACAATATTTCAAAGCATGTGTCAATACTGTTCATACTTTCACCATCTTTCGGTGATGTGAGGCTTATTTATTGTTCACCACACTCACCTCTTCCCTATATGACTTTATTAACGCTGTAGAAAGCCTAACTGTAATATTTTGTAAAGAGGGGGAGTAAATCCAGACCTGCTGGAGATTGAGCGCTATACTACTGATTTGTCACACCTCTAGGCCTAAGATTAGAGTTCTGTTTCTTAATAGAGGTTTGTGGTGTCGAAATATTGAACCTTTTGTTGACCATCCTATAGCATTGGACCTCTCTTTCATTTCTGATTGATGAGAAATCAGCCAGCCAAGCAATGTTGTGCTTACCCAGCATCCTGATGGGTTCCTCTGCAGCATACAATGTAGTGAATTAAGAACAACATAGAGAAAAAATATTGACATGACCTGTAAGGAAGTACACTATTTTGCCAGGAAGGTGCATGCTATTGCCTCTCACAACTAAGTAAATCCAAAGGATAAATACAAGTAATGCTTTTGTTTTTATTTCTACCATACTTAACTATGCACTTCTTCTCACCGCTCACACAATGACCTTCTTGAGGCGCTAATTGCAGCCTTGTTTCCAGATTGCTTTTGTAGATTACAATACTGACTTTAATTTTTTTTCAATCGTTTTGTTTTATTCTGTTCTAGGGCTCTAAATGGTAATATGGCCAGTGGAGACGATGACCTTATTGGGATCCCATTCCCAAACCACAGCAGTGAAATCCTTTATGGACTGAATCAGCAACGCCGCGATGGGCTCCTCTGTGATGTTATCCTTATTGTCCAGGATCAGGAGTACAGAACCCACAGGTCTGTCCTGGCCGCTTGCAGCATGTACTTTAAGAAACTCTTCACTGCCAGCACTTTAGTGGACCAGCCTTATGTTTACGAGATCGACTTTGTAGAACCCGAAGCACTTTCGGCAATCTTAGAGTTTGCCTACACCTCAACCCTTACCATCACCACCTCAAATGTCAAAGACATCCTCACTGCGGCAGAGATGCTAGAGATACATTGCGTCGTCAACGTTTGCCTTGAAATCATGGAGACCAACAGAGAGGGGGAAGAAGATGAGAAGGATGATGAGGACGAGGATGATGATGAAGAAGAGGATGACGACGAAGAAGATGATGATGACGATGACGAAGATGCAGATCATTATCTGAACCAAGAAAGCCAAAATGATGCCCCGGAGGAACGCTGTCACCAAAGCCCTTCAATGTCTGACCTTACAGAAGAACCATATTCGGAAGCAACGAGAGACTGCCCGACCCATTGCCCAGCCAATGGCTCATCCAGCCATCTAGGGGTGTTACGTGACTTTTCTATTGAATCACTGTTGAGGGAAAACTTGTACCCTAAAACCGTAATTCCAGACAGAACACCAGCCTTATCTCAGTTTTCGCCAGGATTCTTTCCCCATCTCTGGGGTGGGGACTTCCCAGCCTTTCCCCAACTTGGGGAACATCAAATGGACAATGTACCACTTGATTTGGTGATCAAAAAGACAAAAATTAAAGAGGAGGAGGCTGAGGAGGTCCCGCAAATCTCCTTCCCTGACAGCTTCTTCAAAGACATGTTTGCTGACAATATGAGGGGGCACTTTGATCATATTAAAGCGGAGAATGACTACAATGCCTATCTTAACTTTCTAAGTGCCACCCATTTCGGAGGAATGTTTCCTCCATGGCCCTTGGAGGATGAGAGGAAGATGAAGCCCAAAGCCTCCCAGCAGTGCCCCATCTGTAATAAAGTCATCATGGGGGCCGGGAAGCTGCCGCGGCACATGAGGACCCATACTGGAGAAAAGCCATACATGTGTAGCATCTGTGAAGTCCGCTTTACCAGGTGTGTATTCAATGAAAGTCATAGCACGTGCTCATAGATGCCAGATGTTTATCATGCTTTTCAGCCAATCATCAGCTATAAATAACTGTCTGGGAGTTCCTCTGAAAACCTTTATTTCCTGTTCTTATTTTTAGGTTTTATGTCAGACTTTCGAGTCCTAAATATCGTGCTAAAATATATGGTAACGAAAATATCGACAACAAAAATGTTGTGAAGGAAAGTACATATAAGTAAGTATAGATTTGCTATTCCTAATTGTGGAATTGTGGATAGTAAATCTATACTTACCTATACATACTTTCCTCCATGTTACTTTTATTGTTGATATTCTTGCTATGATATGCTATGTTTTGTTCTTAATATTAGGGTTTTATTCCATATTTCTCAGTTGGAAACTGATGCAGGTCTGTAAGCCCTTAAGACAAATTATTTTCTCCTTTTTTCATAACATCCTCTCAAACCTTTCTGCCTTTAAACGCCACGTTGTAGTTAGATGTGTATTCCAATAAGTCCCTGACATCAAACTACAAGAAATGTAGATGTACTTTCTCGTGTGGTGTGTTGGCTGTTCGGGCGCCTCGAAGTTTCACGTGCCTTTGAAAATATTGTTCTGTGTGGCTAATTGCAAAGATGATGTGGGTAGATGCTCCTGTTTGAAAATAAACAGAAATAAACAGAAACAAGATAGAGGGCAGAGGTCAAATTCCGTGCACAGCACGTTGTACTTTCCAGAATAATGTGGAAGAGAAGAAATAAAAGTTAGAACTGTCACACTCCAGGAGTCTGTGTTAGACTTCATAGTCACAGGCTCAAATCTTGACGGGACCTTTCATCCTTCCAGAGTCGATAAAAGAGCGGCATTAAGTTGGGTAACAATAAACATCTGTTATTCAGCGCAATATTGCCCCAAAGGATGAATCTGCACATTACAAACACAACTTATAATAGTGCTGTGTCCATGAATGAAAGCTTGAGTGGGTGGGAGGCATGTGTACATTAATGGCTCCTAAGGGAACTTTCATTCTGTGACAGTAGGAGAGGCAGGAAAAGGAGGAAGCTGTAATATGACTGTAAATGTTCCGTAGGGGAGGGGTCTCCTGAAACTTGCTGCTAGGGTGAATATTATCATGTCACTAATTGCCCTACGCACTTGTTAATGGTTAATGATCCTTGCCTTTAGCTCAGGATCCCGAACTCCGGTGGCAGTACTCATTGCAGAAGAATGAATGAATTGTGATTTATTGAGGGCACTGATACTCTGACTGCTTTGGCGGCCATTAATGAGGTAAAGTTTTTAATATCCCCTTATGTTGTCTTTAATCGGACCCTTCTTATACACAGAGGCAGAATGGCCTTTCCTTCCCTTTAAAGGAGATGATTACATTAATTTACACTTTCTCCTCAGTGAGAAAGTGTAAATTAATGTAATCATTGTAATTAATGTAATCATTAATGTAATGCCATTCTCAGCCGCTTCCAGGGAATAACACAGAACTCCTGTGCCTGTTGATATCATCCCAGCTGTACACTCTGGTCCAGATTTACTAATACGTTGTGCTGAGTTTGTGTCACAAAGTGGCACAAACAAGGCACAAAGTGTGGTGGAATTTACTTTCCAACGCAAATCATCATTTACATTGGAAAGTTGCCTAACTTAAAGCAAAGTAGCGCTATGCCCTGCTTTGCGTCAAGGGCAGCATACAGTGGAAGGTACATGGGCGCCCCCTTGCAACCACCCATGGTATTGACACAAATCCTTTATGTACTAACATTGGTATGTATCTAGGGATTAGCGCCAAAAAAAATTACACTTCCTCACGGCAGGCATAATAATGGAGCAACTTTCAAAAGTCTCCAAATCTGCATGTGTGCTGCACTGTACAAAGTGGGGGAAAATAAAGCAAAGCTTTTGTACTGGAAGCATTCCTGTCCAGTACAAAACCTATGATGGAAGGACACACTCATCCTTGCAGTATGGAGAAAGGGAGTGTGCGTTTGCACATGGCAGCCTAAAGTGCACAAGCACTGGGGGAGAGAAAAACAGGGCCATATATTAGAAGATGTGGCACTGTTTTCCCTCTACCTTTGATGCAGTGCAGCACAGGAACTTTAGTTGCTGTGCTGCCTTGCACCAACAACTAACCAAAACGTAGTAAATTGTCCATATGTGTTTAAAATATCACTGCCAGAAAAGAGCATGGAGGGAGAATAGAGGCAGGCAGACTGCAACAGGTAGTCCATTATTTCCGGGTCAGCAGCAGTGAGTTGGAGCACTGACCCCTGAACATAGACAGGAAGAGGTAGAGGAGATGAGGTCAAAATGTAAGATAGCTGCTGTTGTATTGTATTGTAATTGCCTTTATATAGCGCTTACTACCCCTGATGAGATATCGAAGCGCTTTTTCGGCGAGTAGCACGCTACTCCGTAACCCATAAAGGATTAGTAGTGAATTAGTATAGTGAAATATGAAAGTAATTTGAGTGGTGGATATTAGTCAGTTATTTGGATTGAGAAGGATAGCGGAGGGATAGAAGAGGGAAAAAGGTTTGCATTTATATAGCGCTTGTTACCCCTGATGAGGTATAGAAGCGCTTTTTTGGCGAGTAGGACGCTACTCTGGAACCCATAAAGGCTGTGCGCCATTCCATAACTTTATAAAAGAAAAGAGGCATGAGATGGAAAGTGACATGGTCTAGTTGGGCACAGCGCGAAAGGAATTGAAGGAGCTGGGGATACTGCAGAAGAGGATATTTTTTAAAGGAAAACGGTGAGGGTGAAATTCAGTGTGGAAATGCTTCCAGCAAGAATGAACAAATAGTGACATACTTGTGTCTACAGTCTGTAATATCTACCTGAATATTGTTTAGAGTTTTGGTTCTTTTTACACATCTTGTTAACCTGCATGATTAGGTCCATATAAGACCACAGAGATAAGTGAAGGATTGTATTGGCATTTTACTAGTACTTTCCATTTACCTTGAGAGACCTAATACACTTTTTGGATTATCGAGTGAGTAGCTACTTCTTATTTATCATTTATACAGCGCCTCGAAACCCTGACTTCAGAGAGCGCTTCAAATTTTCATTGGGTTCCTGCATGCGCTTCGGTTGTATAGATGTTCTCCAATTTAGGGCTAAGACTAGTGGGCACTATTTTTGGTCACATGGTGAATTTGTGTGTGGAATTCATCCTGCCAGTGGAGATGAGTCTTCTCTCTGCTAAATCATCTAAAATTTAAGAGAACCTGCTAGCCAAAGTTCACTTCCAATGAGCCATAATAATCAGGAGGTTTGTATGGCAGAAAAGGCCTTACAATCTGTAATACAAGATAAAAACATACAGGAAAATCTGCATTTTTCAACATTTAATGGGCATTCACCCCATGATAAATATCTGTTAATATTTAGCTCAAAACTCATTATTTCAACAGGAGTTACCGCACATTTAGACATTCATCAGCCCACTGGTACTGAGGGCCTTGTGTGGCGGGTGCACATTTGTGAGGAAGAGGAGGCTCTAGATGTGTTTCTTAAGCTCTTGGCCATCACAGTTTGAGATCCTCTTGCTGAGAGATGTAATTTTAAAGGTGTGAATTGACGGTGTGTGCAGAAATGAAAGGTGGACTGCGGTTAATTAAGATGCTACAGCAAAGAGCCAATCTTACAGCAGACCCTTCTGATGCCTTCAACGGGGGTGTTTGAAGTCATGAAAAAGATGAGGCGTGTTGCACGAAGAGTTTGTTGCGTTGCCAGCCCTCTGATGCTACTCAGTCGCTGCTTTTCAAGGTGTCAGCTAAGCCTAGGTGACATTTCATTAGCAGGAAGAACTTGCATAATTACCAGCATTTCCCGCTATAATTGTTACTTGAAATGCCCGAGGTTACGTCATTATGCCACACCGCATAACTGAGAGTTTGTTCGGGTAAAAATCCTATTATCATATTATATCATGGATACCATGCACCAGTTTTTAAAATGCATCCACGCATCAAGCGAGGGCGCATTTTGCACTATAAAATAGCGCAAAATGCTGGATTGCATTTTGCATAATAACACGGAATTTAGCAAATTTCGGGGCATTTCGTGTATTTTCCGCGAACGAAACTTTAGGCACTTCGCCCAGGCTTAGTCTCAACTCCCAACTGCATCTTTGTGTTCTGTTAATAGATGAGAGAGAGAGAGAGAGAGAGAGAGAGAGAGAGAGTGTTCAACGAATACACTCACCAAAGGAACGTTTTAACACATCAGTGGGCCACATCATAACAAATCAGCCAGTCCTACTGTACCAGTGAACACAGCTAAGCATGCTGGGATTTGCAGTGTCACTTCTGCCATTATACGTAGGCACCTACAAGTAACATGTTTAATTATTTGGTATGGTAAAAGAAGAGTGGCTGAAAGGTCCTCTGATGACGTGGGGTATTTTGTTTCCATAATAGGCATTTCTGTCCCTCGTGGTGCCTCCATGCCAGGATTTCCTGAAATAGTGCACGGTAGGAAACATGATTTCTATGAAAACCCAAACACTTCACAGCACCTTGCTGCCCTTTGGCAAGAAAGTGTTACCCAGAAACAAGTCACAACCAGAAGAAAGGGCAGCGCCCCCATAAGACCACTGCTTAGTACAACAGTCTCGAAAATGTCCTTTTTTAGTGCATGAGGAGCACTCTAGCAGGCGAAATCTATTCTTGCTACATGCTATGGGCATGCACAAGACTGGTGAACATCCAACTAATTTGCATCAGAGGTTCCAGAATATCAGAGTCTATTCTCTAGCATAGCTGCCAAGTGGCCCCATGTCTTATGCGACTCATTCAGGCAGAGTCAGCGTTTCTAGTTAACAAAACTTTACACTCTGAGGCTCGGAGTATGGATTTTCGTATTACATACATGAGCTCACAAAAGTGATAATGTAAAAAGTCGGGGCTGGTTGAAACTGACTGTCAAGGCGCCACGGCGCCCCTTGGTGTATAACCAGTTGCTGAAGAGAATCATCGGTTTATCTTTCTTAAGATGTATTTTCTTTGGACGCCCTCTTCAGTTTCGATTGAGTGTTTCCTTCAGATGTATTTTTATCCAAAGGATGTGGACAGAAGTTATCCAGAGGGCGGGCCACACTGCAAGCACTGCTGCTGCACAATATTTTAAGATGCACCTCTTTGACGCACGTTTATAGTGCCTGAAAGACAAACGCACTAGTCTTTGCGGCGCTGTAGTCATGTTCAATGCTCAGGTACTTTTATTTGTCCTCTCTCTCCTGCCCTGAAACCTGCTCGGTGAATAGTCTCTAGGCCCGCACTGCACGAGCCGTGGCTGGTTGCAGCTTGTTCTTGTTGTTGTTGTTGTAGAGCACAGCTGCACACAGGGGGTTGCTGACAGGCCTACTATAGTAACTGAAGTCCAGAGCCTAGTGGCAGAAAGGGAGCTTTTTATGTTGTTGTTATTATTGAGTAAATGTAATGTTTGAAAACATTCCCTTCCATATGCGCTGCTGCAACCTTCACAAACAGAAACATTACAGTAAATGCTTCATGAACACTAAAATTAGGTTCACAAACTTTAAAATAGCTGCTTTTGGCAGGAATTGTGTGGTCCTCTTTTTTGTTACAGTCTGATCTTTGCCATTAGTCATTTTCATGAACATTGCTATTTGTGTGAAGATTGTATCACTGCACTGCTAGTTCCATACTGCCTTGTTTTGGGTTTGTCCATTTTCATTCAACATGTATTGTGAGCGTCATAAAATTAAGAGTTTTGCAAACATTAAATAGTTTGCATAGTTGTGGCCTTGGTATGACTGCTGTATAGTTTGTTACTATATTCATTGTGATCCAGCGCGATATTAGCAAACAACATTCATACACATAACACTCACTTGGGCCCATACATTCATACTACGCTAATACTTACGCTGGGGTGTCAGTTGTACTCTTTTATCAAAATCCCTGCTACCAATTACCTTCTGATTGAAGAGTAATAACTTACCAATGGATCCTTTGCTAATTGGGAAGTTTAAAATGAGTGACATTCATGATAATACATAAATCCTGAAATAATCACTGAGTCAGGAAGTTTTAAAATGTTTATCTAAAGTTTTAGCAGAGTAAAATACAGAGCCACATGGTACTTGATCGCAATACCCAAGATTAAGCATAGAAATGATTATTGCTAATCAATGACGGTGTTTAAAGAAAAGGAGAGGATAGAGACAGCAGCGCAACTAAAGGTTGGATTTATATTTACCTAAGTGCGAGAACCAAACCCCTTAGCCAAGGAGTTGGAAAGAATAGGACCCAGGAAGGATGAAGAGCAAAAACCTCCTCCAGGATCAGGACAGGACCGGTGACCTCTTTATAACGACGCCTGCGCCGGTCCCCTCTCTGGTACTCAGCTTCTCCTCGATTCTCCCTTCTAATGGACTCCGCCGCCCCCTCAGGACCTCTCTGGACAGGGATTCAGTCTGCAATCAATCAGCTGGGCGGTCTGGAGCTCTTCTGCCTGTCAGTATGGACGCCTGTTCTTCATGAACGCCTGCTCTCATGGAATCTTGCTCTGACTTCTGTATCTTCTGTTCTGACTAATTAACTAATGCTATTTTCTATTATACCCTTCTACACCATGTACCTCCCCTTAATGTTGCCAAAATATGGGACCACTATTTCTGATTGGACAGGGACAGGGGGTTGATCCTCACACCATATTGATTTGGCTTAAATTGTAAAGCCTATTGTCTTTAAACTCCCGCCCCTTCAAATTAATACATTAGCTTTATTTCCCACCCGTCTCATGACAAATGTTAAACATTTTTCAAGTACATTGTATCAATATGCAACAGGAAAGGCAAGAGTACAGCATCTTCGGCCATCGGGTCGTGGCATTGGACGACGTCCAGGTTGACTTCATTTGGCAGGCACACAAGACACATGCGCAGAACCACTTGTCTCTCGAGTTTCAGGTCACCAACCCAGGCCCAAGTTTACGAACTAGTAAAAATGCAAGAAGTAAATATTAAAATCATAGAATAAAATGTTTCACTATATATCCACTTTTTCTACTCTATTCCCATATAATTATAAATTCTCTCCCGCATTAGTTGCGTTAGGAAACGACAATTTAGTAATGACATGAGAGCAAGCTGAAGCATGTGAAAACATCAAGCAGCCATTTTAATGCACACTGCGCAGAAGCAGAAATTTCCCACCAAGCAAAGAAAGACGTCACACCATGTGATCTGGTTATGACATGCGCACTGAGTTTTCCCGCGCATAGCGGCCATTTTGGATTACAGACAAGCGTTATTCATTAGCAAAACACATAGGCAAGCATCCTTCCCTTTCGTGTTGTGAATGCAAAGGTTAGTATTTAACAATACAAGTTTTAATAAATTAATACTGTGAGGAGGATTGAATACAAGCAAGTTTTGTTTATGAAACCTTGCTCCATCAATCCCCTCTCTGATGGCGTTTCTGAGCCATCAAAACACTACCCTCAATCAGATGCCAACTTTAGCAAATTACTTCATTCTCATTTTTACACTTTCCATTCTTACAATCTCCTTTTAATTTCTTGTATAATTCACTTCTCCATTCTTCAAGTTCGATTTCATCTACCTTTCGTTTCTTTCCTCTTCCTGTCACCTTATAAGTTCCATTCTTTCTACAGCATTTGCACCATATTGTTATTGACAGTACTATTATTGCTATCCCTGCTAAGGGTATTAATATTTGACCTATAAGTCCTTTCCCTACATTAGCAAACCAGGTTCCAATTGACGAGATACTATTTGCCAATCTTTCCCATACACTATCAACTTCGAGTGGTTTAAGTTCATTCTCAAGTTTTGTTATATTCTGTATATACGTTCCAATTTCCGCACTCTTATCAGGAATATAAGTGCAACAGTGTTTCGTCTTCAATAATTTACAGACTCCGCCCTCTTTTGCCAATATAATATCAAGAGCAAGTCGATTTTGCATCACCATAGATCTAATCGCAACCATTTCCGCATTAATCATTAGAAACCCTCCAGCAGTATCCATTGATAAACGATCAACCACTGTAGACAATTTACATATTTTCCTTGAGTTCAGAATTATTCCCACTGAAGGTATCAATGCACCAAATATATCACCTACAATTTCAGAAAAACTAGCTCTTTTACTACGTATTAATTCACTATCGTTTTCATTGCTCCCAGTGTTTCTTTTTACATGGTATATCTTTGGAAATACTATTCCAAAATCACAACTTCCATACCACCGTGCAGGAAGCCTAAAATAAGCCTTATTCCCACACACATAATAGATTCCAGGAAAAACTGAATCTGTTCCTCCTTTGATTCCCCAACCTCCAAGAATTAAGAAATTGTGTTCACACTCACTGGTACCGATGAAAACATTGTTATAGTCAGTCTTTAACCTATGAAGACAAATTTTTCCTGTCTTTACAAAATCCAGAGCCATAGCAGCTTGAGCCTTGCCAGGTGTGTAACTACCCTCTTTCTCAGCCCAAGGTGGCAGATGAGCTTTATGCTCAGAAGCTTTCTTTTGAAAATCTTGTCTTCTATCTTCTACTAAATTCAAAAATATCTTTTCTTCTTCAAGTAAAGAACATGTTAGATTGTGTCTATGTGCATGTGTTATGTCTATTGATTTCATTGTTAAGAAAAATTCTCCCATAAACTGTGCGTCTTGACTACTAAGCACTGGGTTCATACTCTTTCGAATCGGAACCTCGGAAAATATCACATCTAGGTTTGAGTAATAATACTGAAGTCTCCCTGTTCTATAAAATAAACTTGTTAATACACTACATGATATGCCATATGTCAGTGGTAAATGATGGTATGTTAGACCTTCTGCTACTGATTCGGGTAACTTCATACAAACATAACAATTACTAACTTCCATGGTATCTACATATTGAAATAATAACTTTGTGAAAACATTCAAACTAGTGTCGTTATCAGCTATTTCATGATGAATTTCTGCCTCATCTTCTGCCATTAGTTCTACTCTATTGCCCTTCATGTTTGCCGTCCTCCCTTTAGTTTCATTAGTAATCTTTTTATCTATTATCATAAGGTAAGGAATTGCTACAATCAGGACTAACCATACTACAAGCACCATCACTAGACTACATATGCATATTGCACAGCATCCTCTACAACATTTCTGTTTTGGTCTCCCAGCAACTCTATCATCAGGCATTTTTCGACAAGGAAGATTGCTCTTCTTATCTTTTCTTCTTTTCTTTAGCTTATTCTTTTGCTTAATCAGGGTGGTCTTGTTTCTTTTTCGTACGTCAGTTCTGCACCTGTTCCTTCACCACCACTGTCACTTGACTCTGAGCTTTCAAAATCTTCAAGAATGATATAAGTCCAATCAGGACCCTTGAATTTGTTATTCACGAGTTTCAGTCTTTTACTTTTTCTTTTCTCTGACTTTTTCTCTTGATCAGTTTGACTTGTTACTTCAGGTACTTGATCTGGATCTTCACTTCTGGTTGTTATGTGGTACTTTACTCTTTTAATGACACTTGGCCAATGATCTCCTTTTCTTATTTTCTTGGTTGGCACTGTTTCTTTATTTTCGTCTTCAGAGATCTCGTTATTCTCACTGCTTAGTACTGCTTCGTTTTCTTCGATTACTACTTCTTCTGTTTGCTCTTTTTCAGGTCTGATTGGTTTCTCTTCAACACCTCCACTACGAGTTTCCAATTTTTGACTTTGTTCTTGATTTATTTCTTCAAATTCATGTCTTTTGAAATTTTCTTCTTCTTTGTACTCTTCTTGATCTAACTTGTTCTGATCACGGCTTATTGCACTGTGAAGTTCTGCAGCCTGACCGGATTCTTCTAGACCTATATGTCCCTGTTCAAAGTCTATTAGGTCTTCACTGTTTTGAGTCCAGTTTCCTTTCCCTATCTGACCTTGTTCAGGATTTCTTAGTGTCTTTTCTTCTTGTTCCTGAAATGCTTCTTCTTCACCTATCTGATCTTCTTCAATTTCTTCCAATTTTGCATGACTT
The DNA here is from genome assembly GCA_963921515.1 of Calotriton arnoldi. Classification (NCBI taxonomy): domain Eukaryota; kingdom Metazoa; phylum Chordata; class Amphibia; order Caudata; family Salamandridae; genus Calotriton; species Calotriton arnoldi. The sequence continues at coordinate 1,525,219 of CAWUFW010003470.1, read as the reverse complement.
CTTATTCTGTGGTATACTTCAGGAACTTCTACCACTGGTCCCCAATCCTGACTTGTGCTCGGTTGTTCTTCTTCAGCTTCTTTTGAATCTCGAACCTGAGATCCTTCAGCTGGGCAACCTTCAGCTTCTTCAGTGATTGGCGTTGTCTGAGGATTCTCTTCCTCGGGATCTGGTACTCTCTTGGTGTGACTTACATGAATCCAATTAGGAAATCCTGCACACTTCACTGCTGTATTCGTAGTCAGTATGACTTGACACGGTCTGCCCCATCTAGGTGATAGACACGTTTCTCTGGTGTGATTCTTCACTACCACCCAGTCACTAGGATTCAGATCATGTTCTTGTTCAGGCTGCCTGGAAACGGCGTCTTCTCCAACCTGATGAGAGACAGAACGCACTAGGTCAGCCAATCCTTTGCAATAGTCCAGAACCATATCATCAGATATATTCACCAGTTTGTTTGTGGGAACATGTGTTTGTCTCATTGCTCTTCCCATCATTATTTCATGTGGGCTCAATCCTGTTGTTCTGTCAGGTATGCTTCTGAGTCCCATTAAAACGAGTGGCAATGCATCTGGCCATTCTAATGAGGTGGATGCACACATTTTTCCCAATCTTGACTTTATAGTGCCATTCAGTTGTTCAACCATTCCAGAAGCTTCTGGACGATATGCACAGTGCAGTTTCTGTTGGATTTGGAATGCTTCACAGATTATTTGGATCACTTCGCTGTTAAAATGTTTTCCTCTATCTGATTCCAAAGTTACTGGAAAACCAAACCTTGGGATAAGCTCCCGTAGTAACAGTTTTGCAACTGTAATGCTGTCATTTCTCCTAGTAGGTTAAGCCTCCACCCACTTTGAAAAAGACACACTATGACTAGTACATATTTCAGCCCTCTGCATGGTGGTAACTGTATGAAATCAAACTGAAGTCTCATAAATGGACCCTCTGCCTTTCCAATTTTTCCAAATCCAATTACTGTCTTCCTCCCTGGGTTATGCATATGGCAAGTTAGACATCTCTGGCAAAGACTCTCTGCAACAGCCCTGAATTTAGGATTGTACCAATTTTGTCTGAACAGTCTAATCATTGCATCTCTCCCTATGTGTGTGTCTCCATGATACATCCTAGCCATTTGTGAAAGTAAACAGTCTGGCATAACTGGTCTACCATCAGCACTGATCCATACTTCATCATCTCCTCTTTGGGAACAACCCACTTTAATCCACAAATTCTTTTCACTTTCATCAACCTCATCTTGCAATTTCTTGACGTCATTCCAGGTTTCAGGTGGCATATACAGCATAAGTTGGCAGCTGATTCCCATTCTTTCCACCCTCTTATTGACTGACATTCTGGTTTTGGCACAATGTTGAGCCACCAGATCTGCGTATCTGTTGCCGACTACCACCCAGTCATCTCCTGACTGATGTGCGGCACATTTCACCACAGCCAATTCTTTTGGTGATTGTATTGCTTCCAGCAATTCCCTTACAAATTGTCCATTTTTAATAGGGGATCCTGAAGAAGTCATGAAATCCCTCTGCATCCATAGTTGGCCAAAATCATGCACAACCCCGTAACCATATTGGCTATCTGTAAATATGGTTATTCTCTGATTCCTCCCAATTTTGCATGCCTTTATCAATGCAATCAATTCAGCTACTTGTGCAGACTTGACTCCTGGTAAATAGGATGCTTCGACTATTGCAGTTAATTCACATACTGCATAGGCAGCAGTTAGTTTGCCATCTTCATGTCTTTGACATGAACCACCAACAAATAGCTCCCTGTCTGGCTTTTTAAGAGGCTGTTCCTCTATATCTGGGCGGGGTTTTGTACATAATTCCGTAATTTGTATACAATCATGTTCAACTTCTTCATCATCTTTAATTCTCTCATGGTATGGGTCTGGCAGTAAGGTTGCTGGATTTATTATAGTACACATTACCATGGTCACATTTTCAGCACCCATTATTATTCTTTCATATTTAGTCAGCCGACTAGGAGTAAGATGCTGAGTTCGGGTTCTTGTCAACAGAATGACAACTGCATGTGGAACATACACTTTTACAGGGTGTCCCATCACAATTGATTCACTTTGTTCAATGCTCAAACAAGTAGCTGCCACTGCTTTTAGGCATCCTGGCAACGCGGCTGCTACTGGGTCTAATGTAGCAGAGAAATATGCTATTCGACGTCTGTCTAATCCGTGTCTCTGAGTTAGGACAGAAAGTGCACAATTTTCTCTCTCATGGCAGAACAATGCAAATTCTCTTTTATAATCAGGCATGCCTAAGGCAGGTGCTGAGCAAAGTGCATTTCTCAATTTTACAAAGGCTTCTACACTGTCATCCTCCCACTCAACAGGATCTTTTGCTTTCTTTTTTGTCATGTTAATTAATGGTTTAGCTAACATGGAAAATCCTGGTATCCATTGTCGACAGTAACCTACTATTCCTAGGCACATTCTCACTTGTCTTTGGGTTACAGGCATTTGCATTTTCTTTATTAGTTTTACTCTTTCAGAGGTTACTCTTCTTTTTCCCCTCTCAATTTGGTGTCCCAAATATTTAACAGCTGTTGTACAGAATTGCAATTTTTCAGGTGAGACTTTATGCCCTTCCTCGGCCAAAAGATTTAATAGTGCTATGGAATCAACGACACAGTCCTCTCTGGTGTTCGATGCCACCAATAAGTCGTCGATATACTGGACTAAGACTGAGCTTCCTGGCATCACTAGTTTTTCAAGGCACTTTTTCAGTATCTGGTTGAAAATAGAAGGACTTTCTGTGTACCCCTGAGGAACACGATTCCACACATAGACCTTGTTCTCAAATTTAAATGAGAAAAGATACTAGCTGTCTGGATGCAATGGTATTGAAAAGAACGTTTGACACAAATCAATTACTGTGAACCATCCTGCACTCCAAGGGATCTGATATAGAATTACTGCAGGATTTGGTACTATAGGACAACATGGTTCCACAATCTTATTGATTTTTCGCAAATCCTGAACAATCCTATATTTTCCACTAGGTTTCTTCAAACCCATTATTGGTGAATTACATGGGCTACTCATTACTTCTTTTAGGATGTTTTGTTTTACCATTCGATTAATTTCTTCAATGACTCCTGCTTTTACTTCTGCACTCATTTTGTACTGTCTGGTATTTGGGAAAATCGCACCTTCTTTTACAGTAATTTTAACTGGGTCTATTTTAGCCATAAGTCCTACTTCCTTTCCTGTGAAATCCCAAACTACGGGGTTTACTGTACCTTTTAATTCTTCTGGCAACTCATCTTTTGTTATTAACGAAAACATCTCATCTACTTCTGTACCTTGTTTTGCAATCATTATCTTATATACATGGTCTTCATCTGGTGTCTGAACTGCCACACCATCCGGTGTGCAGAAAATTGTACAATTCATCTTGCACAGCAAATCTCTACCTAATAAGTTTACTGGGCTAGAATCACACACTACAAATTGATGCATTTCTCTGAAGTTTCCTATTTTAACTTCCATTGGTTCGGTAAGAGGTGTTCTAATTCTTTGATTTGCTACCCCTACTACTTGGATATCTTCACCAGAGAGAGGAAGGTCTGGAATGTCTGCTGTTCTCACAGTAGACCGGGTAGCACCAGTGTCCAAAAGGAAAGTAATATCATTACCTTTCACATTCCCTTCAACATATGGACCTGACTGATCTACCTGTAAGGATGCGCCAAGTATGCACTCCTTCTCCCCCTCTCCTAGGCACCGTCATGAACTGTATTGACAGAAATCGTCCTGTAAAAGAAACTGTGATGTTATATAATCATTCTTACCACTTCCTCCTTGATATCCGATGTCTGTACCATGCTTTGCTCTGCTTACATTACCCTGAATAGGTGCAGGTGGTAATTGACTCTGAGGATTTACACCCTGCTGTGAGTCATTCTGCGTCTGTGGATTTAAATTTTGATTTGGGCCATTATTATTCCGATTCTTTTTACATTCGTCCTTCCAATGCCCCAACTTTCCGCATCCATGACAAGAAATTTCTTTTTAGCTTCTTCTCTACTCATTCGTCCTCTCATTCTTCCACCATTCCAGTTTCACCACTCGTTCCAGAATCCTTTCCCTGGGTTTCACTAGGATTTTCCAAATTGATTCCCTGTTTCTCAGCCATTTTCACCTGTGCCCACATTACCTTCTCCTGTAATTTCTTGTGCCTGTCCTCAATATCATCTCCACAATATTTTGCATATTTCAAAATCTCGTCGATACCTTTCCCTTGCCAACAAAGCATGTACTGCTTAATCATCTGACAAATCTCTGGCTTCAGACCATAAACGAATCAATACACAAACTGACTCATATTTTTGTCTCCAATGTCCTCAAATCCACTATACTGTTTAAATACCTGCAATAGATGCTCATAGTATGAATGTACCGATTCATTAGCCTCTTGGGTAGTTCGGTCTATTTTTACCCAATCTGTTTCTTTCGGTGGTATTTTCCCTTTCAGGTAAGTTATCACCTGCTGATACTTTTTCATCACATCATTTGACGGGGGCATCTGTCTTTGGGTCTCTAGGATACTCGTCATTTGGCCAATCAACTGTAATTTTACAATCTGTCCACAAATCGGCAGGTACCACTATGTCAAACAACCCATCCAAATCCTTCAACAATACCTTTGACACCTTTACAAACCTTTCAACCTGCTTGTCCCATTCAATTGGTTTTTCTCTCAATTTTGGAAAATCATTCGTAAATGATAAAATATCCTGTCTGCTCCATGGGACATGTACATATCCTCCTCCCGCAATTTCTCGCATTGGGTACATTTGGTCTGCTTTCTCTGTCTCTTTCATCACATATTCCGATGCTGATCTACTTGATCGTGCTTCTTCCTTTTTCTTGGCCCACCTAGTTCTCCATTTATCTAGGTCTCCCCATTTTTGCAAAACTAACATTAATTCTCTTATTTGTAATCTTCTTCCAGAGGCATTCATATTTTCTAAATCTTTGTCTGAAAATTCTGCTCTATAGGGTTTCTGCAACACTTTTGATCTCCCTATTTCAATTCCCATTTGTAGCGCTAAATTTGATAATTTCTCATGGAATAACCTTACATTTCTTGTGATGCTTCTGCACAGGAACAATAATTCTTCATCATCATAGGTATTCAACCGATCTAGTCCTACATTTCCTGCTATTATTTCTTCTAATTCAACTTTCAATTTATGAATGTCTATTATTTTTGGAGGTGTGCACTGTTTATCTGACCCTTGTACCCACTTTTCTAAATCTTCAGGTGTTACTATAGTGGCACTTTTTGCTCCTGATGAAGTTACTAAACTTACATCTTTTGAACATCCAGGTACATCTTTTCTGGGAGTGCTATTTACAGAACCTCGAATAGGCAAGTCCATGAGTGATATTGTAGATTCACAGTCACTAATTTGATCTTCAATTATAACTGCAGCTTCAGGTTTTGGGATATTCACAGGAGTAGGTGCAAGTATCGGTGGAGGACAGTTTCCTTGAGTACCATATAATGGAACTACTGGACCAATTGTTACAGGTATGGTCAATGAATCAGGGTGTACTTTTATCTGTGTTATTTTCTGTATCAATTCTGTTCTGGTCTTTTCTAGGGCTTCTTTTTCTTTGTCATGAAGTATTCTACTAGGGGTGAATTCATGCATTACCTGTGGTACTAATGGAGTTTTTAATGGTGGTGCACTTGGGGTACATCCACTTGTCCCTTCCTGATATGGTGGGGGGTTTCTTAACATTTCTTCCATAAATTCGTCTTCCGAATCATCATTTCTCATTAAATGTTTTGTCTTTTCTGTGCATTTACTTCCTAATTTCTCCTCTGCTGTTAACAATGGCTATAGTCCTTCTGTAATCATTGCCCTCCTCCATTGTTTCATCTGACCATCCCTTGACTCATTGTGATATCTAGGGAAAAATCCCCAATGACCTCTATTACTTCTGGATCGGTCACGTTCAAATGCCTCAGTTTCCCATTCCTCTAAGGCTTCGTAGTCGTTAATCTAGGTCTGGGTTCTAGGTCATTCATTCTCAATCTCAAATTTTGAAGAATTCTCCCATTGAAAGTACCATTTTCGGGAAATGCTAATATTCCATCATTTTTAGTATATTCTATCCAATTCTCTATCCATACACAAGTATGATAACCTCTCTCCATCATCATGAATGATGCGGGTGTTTTAGCTGGTGGAATGATAATTCCTTCTCTAGTTTTGATTGGTTTATCCTTTTTAAAATAATTCTTAATCTTTTGCAGAAATGACATCTTTCTCTTTTCTCCGTACATCTTGGGTAAATACCGATGTATAAAATTATATTCTGCAAAGCCTAAATATCTCCTGTCCGGACGAATTCCTGTTAAAGTCGGATCGCGTTTTAACATGCAATCTCTTATCCATTAAGAATTTCGCTTTTATAATTTTAACCAATCAAATGTCTGCTAACTTTTATTTCTGAACCAATCCTTGCGCGGCTTTTTGGTGACGTTTGTCTGTCAACCCCTTCTTTACAATCTGCGCTTCTCTGTCCCTCGCTGTTTCAACCAATCCCAGCGTGGTACCTGTGACGTCAGTACTGCTCCTGACTACTGGCCCCTCCTTTACAAGAGTCTCTCCACACCCGCTGATTTAACCAATCCCAGCGCGGCGTTTTGTGACGTCAGCTCCCTCTCCGGTAACTGACCCTCCCTTTACAAAAATCTTACGCAAAACGTATTTTCTCTATAAATCTTCAATTAAATTTCAGTAACAACATGAAACATTCGCTATCGTGCCAGCAGAGTAAAATACAGAGCCACATGGTACTTGATCGCAATACCCAAGATTAAGCATAGAAATGATTCTTGCTAATCAATGACGGTGTTTAAAGAAAAGGAGAGGATAGAGACAGCAGCGCAACTAAAGGTTGAATTTATATTTACCTAAGTGCAAGAACCAAACCCCTTAGCCAAGGAGTTGGAAAGAATAGGACCCAGGAAGGATGAAGAGCAAAAACCTCCTCCAGGATCAGGACAGGACCGGTGACCTCTCTATAATGATGCCTGCGCCGTTCCCCTCTCTGGTACTCAGCTTCTCCTCGATTCTCCCTTCTAATGGACTCCGCCGCCCCCTCAGGACCTCTCTGGACAGGGATTCAGTCTGCAATCAATCAGCTGGGCGGTCTGGAGCTCTTCTGCCTGTCAGTATGGTCGCCTGTTCTTCATGAACGCCTGCTCTCGTGGAATCTTGCTCTGACTTCTGTATCTTCTGTTCTGACTAATTAACTAATGCTATTTTCTATTATACCCTTCTACACCATGTACCTCCCCTTAATGTTGCCAAAATATGGGACCACTATTTCTGATTGGACAGGGACAGGGGGTTGATCCTCACACCATATTGATTTGGCTTAAATTGTAAAGCCTATTGTCTTTAAACTCCCGCCCCTTCAAATTAATACATTAGCTTTATTTCCCACCCGTCTCATGACAAATGTTAAACATTTTTCAAGTACATTGTATCAATATGCAACAGGAAAGGCAAGAGTACAGCATCTTCGGCCATCGGGTCGTGGCCTTGGACGACGTCCAGGTTGACTTCATTTGGCAGGCACACAAGACACATGCGCAGAACCACTTGTCTCTCGAGTTTCAGGTCACCAACCCAGGCCCAAGTTTACGAACTAGTAAAAATGCACGAAGACAATATTAAAATCATAGAATAAAATGTTTCACTATATGTCCACTTTTTCTACTCTATTCCCATATAATTATAAATTCTCTCCCGCATTAGTTGCGTTAGGAAACGACAATTTAGTAATGACATGAGAGCAAGCTGAAGCATGTGAAAACATCAAGCAGCCATTTTAATGCACACTGCGCAGAAGCAGAAGCAGAAGCAGAAATTTCCCACCAAGCAAAGAAAGACGTCACACCATGTGATCTGGTTATGACATGCGCACTGAGTTTTCCCGTGCATAGCGGCCATTTTGGATTACAGACAAGCGTTATTCATTAGCAAAACACATAGGCAAGCATCCTTCCCTTTCGTGTTGTGAATGCAAATGTTAGTATTTAACAATACAAGTTTTAATAAATTAATACTGTGAGGAGGATTGAATACAAGCAAGTTTCGTTTATGAAACCTTGCTCCATCAATTGTGTATCGTGTACTATCTGTTGTATTTTGAGTCATCTGTACTTTTCTGCCTACTGTTTACACTGTAAACATACATGTCCCCATGTTATAGTATTTCCAAATGTTGCCTAGCAGGACATTCACACCCATGTTGCAGTTGTAACAATTGTACTGTAATGGACCTAGATTTGTCTTACGCCGCATCCCATGAGCTAGGATTTGACTGCTCATTGGTATCTATCTGAAGAGTTAAGATGGCCGCTTGAGGCCAATCCCCCACTGCAGGCCTAGTGCTGAGAGCACTGGTTATTGGGCACCTGATATTAATGTGCATTGTGTAGTTTAAATACTTGAAAGGAGTCTGTAGCGCTGGGAGGGATAACTGCATAGGAAAGGGGGTGGATTTCCATCAACTACATTTCATTCATTCCCCAGGCTGACGTCTGCACTTTCTGCTGTATGAACTATTAGAACATTGGAATGTTGGGAGCTTCATTGAAGACAATTAAGTGCTCCGGGCCTCTAATGGCTGGTAAAAGCCGGAGCTCCAACATCCAATGTTGTCCTTCACAGCTGTTGCTGTGAACAAAGGCCTCATGGAGCCCCAAGGGGATTTAAATCCCCTCAGGCTCCCTGAGGCTTTTGTTTTATTTGTTAGAACATTCTGCCCTCTAGTGGCTGAATGTTCTAATAGCCTTATAGCCCTTTGTAGCTGGCAATACCTGCCATTAAAGGCCCGCTCCCTTGTTAAAGGCCTTAGCTGATGGAGCAGGCCTTTAATGGCTGGTATAGCCCACTACAGCAGGTTATAAGGCTATAGTAAAAGACTTATCATTTGGTATGTGGTTGATTGAGCACATTTATAGGGTGACGCAATAAATTATTTGGTGCTTTCCCAAGGACAAGTCAGCAACTTTTTCTAGTAAAAAAGGATCCTTCCAGTTGGTGGTTGATTTGATTGTTGAAGAAGAAAAACTTTCATCCAAAGGGTTGGAAACTCTGACATCACACAAAGACTGAAATCAATTGGTTTGTGTCATAGAGAGGTTTTAGCAGGTGATACTTCTCCTATAGCATCCCAAACGTATAGAGGATGGTATAGGATGACCAATTACCAGACGTTCTTGTGCCTGAGGAATCCATAGTACCAGCAAGATGGTTTGGCGATTTAACGCGCATGGCTGACAAGTGCAGCGATTTGAAGGTAATTCATTCCAGTCCCAGCGAGGCACACTCAGCCTTCCATCCTTCTGAGGTCCATAAATTGAGTACAGTGAAGTTGAGTATTAGTAACACTTGCCACTTCTAGTACTTGGAAACAGTAGATTTGTCTTATGTGGCTCTACATAAAAACAAGTCATTATTACGGCTTGACGCAGAGTGCCAGCAGTCATGTGAATCATCCTTTCTGCCTTATGTCTCTTAACAAGGAGTTCAGAAGCAATCGAGCAGCAAAAATGTATTAGTCTGATAAATAGACATAAGGAGTCAGCCAAAATGACTGCAGCACTAACTTTAACTCCATGCTTTGTGAATGCATGCAGATTGTAAATCTATAGTCCAGGAATCATGTAGCTGGGTAAAACAAGAAAATAACATTAATTCTTGTGGAAGCTACACTATCAGTAGTATAAAAGATAGTTAAAGACATTTTCTTTATAATACACGAACAGGGAACTTAGACTTGTAGTAAATAATTTCGTCATAGAATCAGTTTTCAATTTGTATAAAGAATCCTCTACAATATGCAGGCCAAACGTGTCTTCCATTCGGTTAAAAGAACGAAAACATTCAGTTAAAAAAACGAAATATCTAAATTACAAACATGAATTAAGCAAACATGCCTGATTAAATCCAAGCTTCCAAGTTTATGATACATTTTGAAATCAAAATGAAGGTTATAACATAGCAAGGTGTTTGTAGTGTGTTCCACACCAATATAAACCGTAGCACTATTGGGAGGCCTGCATGGCTGTGGAGAGCGTTTGCCCCTGGTCTCTAGCTTCCCATAGAAAGCTGGAGGGTTAGACCCCCACTTCAGCACTGGTGTGCAGCTGTTTGCAACACGGATTGAGTTCTAGAGTAGGGCTTTGTGGTCCTGAGGGACACAAACACCATGGGCACCCACTTTTGGTCATGCGTGACTACCATCAGCTCACCAGGCTGTAGAGGACTGACATTGGTTGCAGTGATACCGTCTCTACTTGCAAGGCAGGCCATTTAACCTGTCTGCGCCAGGAGGAGTTGTCTACCGACCTCTTGCTTTATGAATAGATCTGCCAGTGCCCTGCAACCGGATCCTGCGCTCATCCGTGTAGGACATGAATGTCATGCCGGTGTACCATTTAATGCGTATGGAAGATGTGCGCATGGAGAGTGTATAACACATCTGGTTCTAGCCACACTTGGTTCTATTTTGTGTTTGTTACATTTTTGTGGTACCTAAGATGGAGGCTAGGAGGGAGATCCTGAGACAGAAGATGTATATTGCAGGGCAGCCCTCAGAACATTTAAAAAATCATTTGTAGTGGGTCAGACCAAACAGTGTTAAGGAAAGGTGAGAGATGGACCCTTTGAAGCTCGGGAGTTTACCCCTACCTTTTCCAGGCCCATTGTTCTCTATTGAGACTATCCTCCATTGGTTAACATGTATTTGAGTGGGTCGGTCTACCCTTCTTTAGTTCCTTTGTTGTGGTCATCTTCTCAGAAGAGACTACCAGTTACATCCCGCCATCCTGCTCACACCTGGTACCAAAGACTTTGGCTGAACCAGTAAAATGGTAGAACTGCCAAGAACCAGAAGTGAAAGTTGGCAATGATCAAATACTGTCTGCAACTTTGGTATAAAAATGGAGCAAAAATGGCCAGCCTGTCTGACAAGATATCTCTGCTAGATTTCAAGGTCTCCACGCCAGTGTTAAGGAGAAACTCTCTATGCTGCAGGGTTGGGGTATCCACCACCATCTTCCCTTTCTGGATTGGATGCCAGACACCTGTGGACTTTGCAGTCTGATCTGACAGTGTACTCCGATGGACAGAAGGCTCTATGGAGCTATATCCTATTTGAGTTCCGACACAATAGTCAGGCACCAAAAAGCCACAAGGTACTACAAGCAGCCACACCACAGTCCAGAGTCCTTATGAAAAAATCAAGAAGCCCTGAAGTGAACTGTATTGACAGAGAGGCCTGCAACAAGGACTAAGAGTCCGATTACAAGTTTGGCGGTCCTGGAGTGGGCCGCCATGCCGCGGCCCTGCTCCAGGACCACCAAACAGAGCTAAATTACGAGTATATTTTTAGTGTAGCGGGCAGTTCTTTGGCGTTCCCACAAAGGTGCCTTTCAAAAAGGCACTGCAATGGGAACACCAAAGCCCGTTCCTGCACAACATGGACTGTTAAGTCCATGCTGTGCAGGAAAGGGGGTGCATGCACACAGGGGGCATGCTTCCCAAGGGCCTAAGGCAACAGGAGGCCCTGTAGGGCCTCCTTTGTTTCCTCACTACAAGAATTTTAATGGCAGGCTCACCGCCATGTAACTGCTTGTGGTGAGGAAACTTGTAATATGTTTGGTGGTGCAGCAGCGGCAAAGCCAAGCATATTGCAGCCTTAAGACCGCTGGGGATAGCGGTTCCCCAGTAGTTGCCGCGGTCTCACAACAGTCCTGCCGCTGTAGTCATAATACGGCGCTCAGACCACTAGTGCGGCGGTCCCCGACCGCTACCACGCCTCCACCATGGGTTCGGTGGTACTCATAATCAGGCCCTAACTACTCACTGTGACAAGTAAGGGTGGGCACCTAGCTTGTTTTGAAGGTGGGTTCATATCTGAGCCTAAGGGAGATCCCAAGCTGTGAGACCCACCAAGCTGCATGCACTGTGACTCCAAAGCCACCCCCTGGACTAGTGCTGGTGCTTCCTGTGCCCACCTGTGTCATCGCACTGGCATCATAAATACTAGACACATACCAGCCAGCCCGGGAAAGAGCAAGGTTCCTGCCTCCAGCTCTCCATGGAACCTGCACAGCATACAATGTCCCACTAACACTCCAGAAACTGCAGGCGCTGCCTGTCATAACCAACGAAGAATGACATAAAGGTACTCTGCAGTGCAGGAAGAACCCAGAAGTGGATTACAGAGCCAATACTAGCAGGGGCAGGATAACCGTCCTTGAGGCCCCTCAACCAGGCTGGTGGCCTCCACTAAACTTTCTGCATTTCATGCTCCCAGACGGGAGAATCCGAAAGGCAAAATTGTGACTTTTGCACCAGAAGTAATGTGCGAGGTTGTCCTAAAGAAACAGTGAGTGCTATCTCCCCAGTAAAACCAGAGGAGTTTTGGCACTCTCCAAACTCCACAACCGCATGGTGCCTGCCACACGGTGCTGGGATGTTTGCAAACATCTGTTTTACAATTGTAGCTTGTGCTGCAGGCCTTTTCCATCTGCCTCACAAGCTGCAATTGTAAAATGGATGTTTCCGACCGCCCATAGAGGTTGGAACTGACGACCTATGGTGGGGCAGTTCTATTCTGCTATGATGTCGGTCGGGCACTTGTCCGACTGACATCGTAATTAGGCCCATTGTGATGAATCATGTTTGCCAACTCTGGTATTACAGGAATGTAGCCCATCCTCCCGCAAACTAGATTGACCAGGATGAGAAAAGGAACCTATAATCTTTGAAACCCTAATTTCCAGTATTTTATTATATATTTGAAAGTCTTGGTTGATTAATGAGATTGATTTCAAATCGGTAATCAGCCTACAATACTTATCAGTTTTTGCATTCATAGCGGCCAGAAATTCAACAATGGAACCAGCCAATTCACCATAGTCTCGAAAATTAATAGACATGGTAATAATAAGGGTATAACGTGTGCAGATTGCCACCCAGCCCTCATGATTTGTCAAATGTAAAATAGGCTATGGCTGCACGAAGGTTTGGAATTGAGTAGGTAGCATTTAAACATTTATAACATTTTTATTTCTATTTCCATCATAACACTCAACATAGTCCTGGGCTCGATACCAGAGATATATACATGTCAAGTAGTGCTGTACATCAATCATTATAAAATTGGAATCAACACATCTTATAATAGCGACAGAATGTACATAATGCAATATAAGGAATGGCCCTTCCCAACTATAATGGAAACTCTCCCCTCCCAACACCCCAACCTCTGCCTCTACCCAAGTCGTCTCGTAAAACATACATCACCACGCGTACTCAGTGATCGTTCAGTTCTCTCTCAGAGATACACATAACATGTACTGTATAAGCCTCAGATGGATCTAGCCATACTCCTCGTCTAAACTGCCTACAGGTAGCGGGGAACAGTCAGGGGTTTCCGGCTTAGGTTCTTTAAGACAATCCACCAGGTGGTTCCACGCCCGGGCCTTATCAATTGAACTGCGCCCCCTCCTCAGCACTCGGAACTATACTGCACTTTCGAATTCTGCCCACTTAAGGAGGTCATCTTTACACTTGGTCAGTCTAGGGCTCCTAGTGCCTTTCCAATGTGTTGCTATTTCTCACTTCGCAAAGAGCAAAGCCAGGTCCACAAATCTAGTCATAATTTAACCTTTATTGGGCCGCGGGTACCCCCCAAGCAAGCAACCCGTTGGAGTACAGGGGATCATTCGCTGGGTAATCTCATTAATACATTCAACCACATCTCCCCAAAACTTAATCAGAGGGGAGTAGGTCCACACTATATGGAGCATTTCAGCACAAGGCTCACCACATCTGGGGCAGGACAGCTCGCCGCTTGGTAGAACCTATATATTTTACCAGGGGTGAGCAGGGCACAAGCCCTAAAAAAAGAAGTGGGGGGACGCTCCATGTTAGGTGGTGTCACCGGAAGTGACGTCACGGCAGGAAGTGACGTCACGAAAGATAGTCCCCTCTCATTACAGGTCTTTTCACTATGGCTCCTGTAACGAGCCTTATCTCGCTCATGCTGGAGAGCCGAAGGTACCACATATTTGCCGGCTGTGGTAAGACTATCTCGGAAGGGTCAATGTGTAGAAGTAGACATGTCACAGCTTTCTCCGCTCACCGTGACACTGCCCCCTCTGTCCAGCCCCGAGGCACGCCTCCTGAGCTGCCCTTGCAGCATCACTCCACCCCTCTGTTCATAGCCTGACTCCTGCCTCTTGGTTCTCCGCTGGCACATTCTCCCCTCTAGAACGTTCTTCTGTTGTGTTCTTCTCTCGTGTGTCCTCTTTCCTCGTTCATCTGCTTCTCCCCTCTCGGCGCCAACTTCCTCTTCTCACTCAATCATCCCTTGCTTTCATCCTGCCTCCGCCACTACTAATTGAAAGTCCAGCTTTTGGGCAGGGGGGACAGCGTCCACCCAGTAAAAACCCGGTAAAATAAGTGGGGGGACGCCGTCCACCCGCGTGGTACCCTGACTCGAGCCCTGGGGGTGAGGTAGGCCCTGTGCAAAAAGAAAAAGTTAATCAATTTGAATCTAGCATTTCGAGATACTGCTGATGTGCTGGCGAGTATTCTGACCCATTCCGTCTGAAAGTTGGAGTGTGAGGTCCCCATCCCATTTCTCTTGTAGCTCTCCTAATGGTGCAACAATATCAGCCTGCATGAGTGATACAGACACTTATATGCTTTGACGTGCCCAGTTATGGTGCAGAGTGTCTGGCAGCATTTATGAATAGGGGTTCAGCAGTACCACTCCTCCAAGGGTCCCTCAGTGTCGCAGCCACCGCCCAGTGTAATAGGAATTGTCCTCTTGGTATTTCGAAAGTCGCAGAGAAATCTTCAAACAGGAGAAGTTCCCCATCTCTGTAGAGATAAACTATACGGGTCATCCTGTGTGCTGTCCAGTCTGCGAGCCCCCTCGATGCACCACCCAGACCCACTAGTTCCAGCCATTGAAACGGTACACCCGGCGCATAAGGTACATGGGTACGGGTCTGCTGTAGGCAGCGCGGCCAGCATCGACGACCACCCTGCAATTCCATGGGGCCCTTCTGGAGTGGTTTTCTGGGATTCAGGAGGATCTGAAATAGAGTGTGAAAGGTCAGACCCAAGCAGGGGGCTTCTCCCCCAGAGTTCATCCGAGATTGAATCCTTTGGTTTAACCATTGCAGCTGCTCCGCTAAACAATAGGCCTCTAGGTCGGTGCCGCCAGCACCCCCTCTGTTGTCTAGCACTGCAATTTGGACATCGCTATTCAGCTCCTGCTCGTTCCCCAGATAAGTTCAATTAACCGGGAATTAAGATCCCGAAATATCCAGCAGGGGATAACAATAGGCAATGTGGAAAAGAAATACAGCAGCTAGGGGAGTGCCACCATTCATGCCACTGTGATTCTTTCCACCACTGATAGTGGTAAGGACTTCCAAAAGTCTACGCTAGCACAGAGAGCCCTAAGGGCCACATCAATGTTTCTGTCCAGCTGGTCTCGGGCATCATGGTAAATCTTAAAACCCAGATATTTCAGGCATGTTCCTTCCCTGGCAAATCCACGTAGATCTCGGAGTTCGGGTACGTCGCTACATAGCGGGAACTGATGGGGCTTCTGCCCAATCAATGCCCAAGCCTGATGCTCTCCCAAAGCGGTCCAGTAGTGATATCGCTCCTGGTAGGTCTGCGCCCACATCGCATAAGAACAAGAGCATATCGTCTGCATACAGGGTGGTATAGTGTGAAATGCCCTGTAGTTCCAACCCTTGATAGGACGTTCCAGAGCGTGCAGTGCTAGCGAATGGCTCCACTGCGATGGCAAACAGCAATGGGGTAAGTGGGCATCCCTATCTAGCCCCGCCCTACTGCATAAGAGTTAGAGAAAAAATTTCTGGTTCAGACTACTGCTGCGGGCACCGAATAGAGGAGTTTAGTCCACTGGACAAGCCCAGGTCCCAAACCCATCTTTGACATCACTCAATAAAGGAAATCCCAACGTAAGCTGTCAAAGGCTTTTTCAATGTCTATTGCTACTATCGCTGCCCTACGTTTATCTATGAACTCAGAGTCTAGGATTGAAGGAAGCATGTGAATGTTAAGTGCTGTATTCTGCTGCCAGAATGAACCCAGGGTAGTCAGCATGGATCAATTTAGTTATGTATGGTAATAGGCGACTGGCCAATATCCTACTAGGTATTTTAGAGTCCATATTAATCATAGACAAGGGGCAGTATGCCCTAACATTATGAGGAGGGTGGCCAAGCTTCAGTAGTGGGATCACCAGGGCTTCAAAAGTGGATTCAGATAAGGGGCCTGCATTTTGAGCTGCAGCATAGAGGGCGACCAATTTCAGCACCAATTCCCATGCATGCGTTGCATAAAACTCTACTGGTAGGCTTTCTGCCCGGGGACCTTGCCTCACGTCATGGCCTTGATTGCATCTCGAACTTCCTGGACAGTGATACCACCCCCCTCCCTCCTCCCAGTTCATCTGCCTCATCACGCGCAAGCCTCGGTAAGGTCACTTGGTCCAAGAATTTGTCAATGACCATGGGTGGAGCAATACTGGAGGAAGGCATAATAATACTCCTTAAATCTACTGTTAATGTTGTTCTGCCTGTAGAGGCGCTCACATGCTTCTGATTCCACCTCTAGGATTAATAAGCTCCTGGATGTTGGGTTGGGGACCCACACCAGCAGTGTCCCTGTTTTATCACATTCAGTATGGGCGCGAACCATGTATTCACAGTAATCGAAGCAGCAGACCATCTCAATTTGGGCCACAGGCAGCTTTTTAACTTCTAACAACTGTTGCCTTAACGGATTTCCGGGTCTGGCTAACTTGAGGTCTTGTAACTGCCTCTCTTGGGTCTCTACTTCCCCTACTAGTGTGTGTCTTACCCACACTACTTTGGCAATACAGTGCCCCCTAATGACTGTATTAAATCCCACTCAATCAGGGGCAAAGTGGCAGTAGTTACATTGTCTACAAAGTAGTTCTGTATTGCCCCCCCTATAGTGTGTTGAAACACAGGACCCTCCAAGGACTCAACCCGCAGTCCCCAGTCCAGTACTCAAGGAGCCTCTCTGAGCCAATCTAAGGAGATTAATATCGAGTTGTGATCAGAGGCAGTCCGACAGAGATATTCTATATTACATACGGCTCCATGGACTCCAGGAGAGCCCACATTTAATCCCTCATATCTCAATAAAGAGAGGGACCCAAGAACCCAAAGGAGGTGGGTACAATGTACGACAAAGTCGAAATCAAAAACCCTCCTTCAGTCAACATAAACCAAACAGATATACACTCATACCACAGATATATCAAAACCAGTAAGTCAACAGTGCAAACAGCAATAACTCGCCCACGATTAAGTGGAATTCACTGTTTATTATAAGTATCCATAAAATGTCTCCAAAGAGTTTTTCTCACAATTTAAAAGATACATCAAAAAGAGGACATAACAATTATTAAAAATCATCAGCATATCATTATTACATTCAATAAAAAGGACAAAACAATCGTTAAAAAACATCAACATATCATGATTACACAAAATACTTAAAAACAATGATTACATTTTTATTATAAAAAACACCAAATAGTAAGTTCACAGCAAATAAAAAACATGGAGATTCCAAGAGAAGGAAAGGGAACAAGGGAGACAGAAAGTAGGACGAAAGAATTTATAATCCTATACTCAAAGGTTCTACTGAGACTAAAATTGGATCAAATAGCTTAAGAAAAAATAGATAAAATTCATATATTTGTGCAAATCTTCTCTGCAAATGTCCATATATTTACACAGTAAAACCTCCTAAAGTGCATCGACGCGTTTCGGTGGGTCTATTTTTTAACCAACACCTTCATCAGGACAAAATTAATACTCCCATTGTCAATAAAGTTCATTGAAAAAGCAATATCTGCAAAGAAAAAAGAGAGAAGAGAAACACATAAATGGACACATATATATACTATCAACGTTTACACTGCAGAAAAACTGGTTATCATACACACAAAAAATATATCAACCATACATAATATACACTAGCAGCAAATTACCTTGGAGACAAGGAGAGGGGAACAAATGGGGCTAAAAAAACCTCCACATATCCACCGGTCCTAAAGATGGAGCAGTATTATTCTTTGAGCAGCTCCACTGCAAATAACACATACAAAAAAGAATAATTTTGTTGGTTAATAGAAGCCACCATCACGTAGTCAGTTCAAATTTAACGACAATATAATCTTTCTATCCGCATGTAATACACGCTACATAATCAAAATGCCCTCATTTGTTAGGCAAAAAATAGACGCTCCCAATATATTTTACCTCAAATTAGGAATAGCAGGCGTCAATTCCTCGCTATACTCTTCGTGATTACAAAGCCAGCTTTCACCATCAATAATAGCTACGACAAAAATTAAAAATTGAATTGAAGATCTATTCCAAAAGTTTTTATCATATAAAACCTACAACTTTCATAGAAACTCAGAGAACCATTTTGTATACCTTATATATAAATCAACAGAGTTCCCATTATCCAAAGCTAACGACCGATCTTTATCCAAAAATAAGTCTTTGACTAAATTCCTCCCAGTCTTCCAATGTCTAAGAAAAGGGAAGAAAACATGACATATTCAACAATACACCCCAAAATCTATAACATCTAAGATAGAGCCTAGCTCTACAGTCCCTCGAGCACAGCGTCTTACCTTGAATCACACGGAATCTCGTACCGAAAAACAGTATAGACGTTGTAAAGAACGGGGTATCCACCTCCGCAACATTTAAGCCAGCAGCAAGATAATAATAGAGCTAGCACTATCCACATTACTTGTGTGCCAAGAACAGAGCACCGTCTCACCCAGGCATCACTGATTCAGTCATATGATCTCATTGGAGGTGCCAGGGGTAACAAAAGGTAGGGAGTCTTCCAAGTTATGCATGGAGACAGAAGCACGGTAGGAATCAGTGTTCCTTACTTCTTTATCGCTAATCACAAAAGGGTGGTAAGAGCCTGCTCCACTTATAGCCGCCACCTCCTCCACTGCTCTCCGGCATTCCAGCAGTGCCTGGGAGAAGGATGGGACTGCGGCAGTCTCATCCCTTACTTTCTTCCTAGGGGGTCTCCGAGTTGTCCGCCGACCCTCAGCGGCAGAGTTCTCGCCCACATGTGGGAGGCAATTTATGCAGTCCCACAACAATGGAGGTGAGGTAAAGAAGTGCACATCGTTCCCCTGAGACACTCGAAGTCTGGCAGGGAACAGCATGGCATAGGAAATCCCTAGTTGTCTGAAGCTTTTCGTAGCATCCATAAAAGAGTCTCTCTGTTTTTGGACTTCCCTGGTAAAGTCTGGGAATATCATTACCCTGTGGGTCTCCACCATTATGTCTCCTTTGAGCTGGATCTAGTTCAGGATGTGGTCACGATCTTTGCAGTGCAATAGTTTGACCACTACTGTTCTGGGGTCACACAAGATAATGGTGGTCTTGCAGGGACTCTGTATGCATGTTCTAGTGCATAGAATGGAGAAAGTCCTTCTGGTGCCACTTCGACATGGAGCCAGTGTTCCAAAAAGCTAGTCATATTAGCATTAGGGCCCTCTATGCGCTCAGGCATTCCTATAATTCTGAGATTATTCCTCCTAACCCTATTTTCGCCATCCCTGCCCTAGTTTCCAGGATCTTAACTCTGCCTTCCACATACATCCTTTAATGCATGGGTGCCATTTCAGGGGTAATGTCCGCTAAGGAACGTTCAGTAGTAGTAACTCTTTCCTCTAGCCTTCGTTGGTCATCTCTCAAGAGCCCCATGTCCATCACCATAGTATCAATTTTCAATTCAAGTGCTCCACGAGAGGCAGCAATGGCCTGTAGTATAGTGTCCAGTGTCGCTCCATGCTGTCCCCCAGCTGGAGGTCCAGTTATCAAGGCCACCTCCTCCATGCTAGCGGGATTTGATTCCTGGGAAGGGCAAGGGTCGTTTGCCTCCTTCTTTTTGGAATATTTACCCATCACAGTCCAACAATTCAAACCCCAGGGTGGGATGTGTCTGGTGCAGTAGATAAGTCCTTCTTCACTCTTATGTGGGTTCTCTAAGGTGCCAGGGCCGGTGTAGGGGTGTAATCCAAGCTGTATACTTGAGCCAGCACTTACAACCTATGTCCTTCAGTGGAACTAGCCATGGCAACACTATGATCAGTGTCCGCAGTTCACCTTCCAGGTAGGCTCCAGGTCCAAGGGGTTCTCCAGGGCTGTGGCGCTCCGCAAGCCAATGTGCTCCATGGCTCTGAATGAGGGGCCGCTTTCCACTTCCTCAGTAATCAACTCTCTGGGTCCCCACCAGAATAAGGATGTACACCGACCGAAGTCTCCCCAACTCGTAGGAGTGCAACAGGTTAGGAGGGGGGAGTGAGAATGATCCCCAGCACCAGGTCGTTTATCGAGGGAGGGGGAGGCTCTCCCAGAGTGTCTAAGTACCCAAATCTAGGCCAGGCCCATTCAGTGGCTTAGATCATAGTTGTGTAGATATCTCGGGCAGCAGACCGCATGTCCGATCCGCTCTATGATTATGGCGTGCAGCACTCAAAGACCCCCTAGCCCCAACACAGTACAGGATCCAACAGCGAGGGTGGCGGGTAGGTCCATGCAGTTTTAGCCTCCGGTTTCAGGCAGTACTTCTAGCAAGGGGATACTGTATATTGTTCTAGTAATTTCGGGGTCTCCCGAGCAGGGGAGCACTGGCAGCCCTTGCAGCTCACCTGCTTCGAAGTCGTGCAGTGGGGGCCATCCATGCTGCTGAGTGCTATGGTGCCTTCTAGCTCTATCACCCACCCGGGGCCACTCTGCTGACCTCCTTGTGGGCTCATAGGCACAGTGAAGGCGCATCTTCAGGCGCTCCCCCCAGCCGCTGGTTCTGGCACATGGTGGCAGTACAGTAATGACAGAGCATTTGGGTTGTTCCTAGTTATACCGCACCTCAGTTACATCCCAGATCTAGGGTGCCTCTGGGTGCACAGCGGCTTACTGCTATTCTCGTAGTAGTGCACTTGCAACCCCTTTTAGCACATCGCAGTCTGAACGGGCTACAGCAGCGCTGCACCTAGCGAGGCATGCTGCTCAGCAGGAGGCACGCCGTGAACCGGGGGCACAATTTCTCGGAGCCCTCGGTCTCCGATCAGGACCAGTCCGCAGGCCGGGCCCACCAGGGAAGTCGAGTAAGGAGCATGGCAATATGCCTCTACAGGCCACAACAATGAGGCCCTCTCGTGCACTCCCACAGCCGAAGTCATAGACGCTGTGCAGCATATCAGTACTTACATGACCATTGGCACTCGCACATTCTGTACCCGGGCTGCACCACACACTCTGGGCTCTGTCGCTCATTCAGCGGTTCATCTTCAGATCCGCAGCAGCACCTCCTCTGCCCGTCTCCATATACCGCAAGCCCTGCATGCCCTGGTGGCACTGTTTCCAACTAGGTTTGCCGCCGGGGGAGAAGTGTGTTGCGATCTCAGGGCACATCCTCCAGGGCGTCCTCAGACCCCGATCAGGTCACCTCTGCAGTCCGGGTTAATCAGATTAGCCGGTCTGTGCCTCCATCTTGAAGATCAGTCTTGCAGAACGGCAGCTTTGCTCAGCAGAAATCCTCACGGGACATGGCACCAGGATGTATTTGAAATGGGCTCTTTGGCTATTAGTAAGAAAGGGTTGAATTGGGCAAATAGTGTGTAGGATGCCCTCGGATGGTGGAGTTCACATCCAACTCCATCGGTGCCCAGTGACACCCCCAAGGTAATATTTAAAAATGCCTTTTGTTACTGCAAACTCTTGTAGAATTTGCAATAAACTATAAAAATCATCTGTCATATTTTCAGGTTTTCAATCTAATTTAATCAGTAATTTGTTGGCTCATTGTCTTGTATCTCCTCTTTCCTAATGGCATGTACTCAAATTTCTTTTTTCTTAACATGTTTGCAGTTGGCTAATATAATACTTGACATATTGTCTTAATATATTGCCTAACTTTATGTTTAGAAATGTGTCCACTAATCCTCTTAATTAACAGCACTCAATTTTAATGATATACCCTTTAAAGTTGAGATTCATATGATAATAAAGCTATCTATTGCCTTCCAAGACCTTGATACTCAAATATCAGTATCGCTAACAGCATTTCAATGTATAATTACTGATACTTTAACTCAATTGTTGTATATAAAATAGACATTAAAAGATGTAAACATCTTATACTTATTAATCCTTTTTCAGAAGATATTTAACATATATCCTCCACCTTGGTTGTGAGTTGTAGCAATCAACAAATTAATTTTGTAGGTGTGATTACAAACACAAGCTGTGCAGTGTGAGGGTCTTAAGCTCTACTCATATGTTAATTGGCAAAGTCAGTAGGTTGCATCTTTATAATGCAAGTGACAAGTTATTGGCTTAGCCAATGCTTGTTTGTAAAGTACAGTTACAAAAAAGTAAAAGGGAAAATGTTTTAAAACACTGTACACTATGTCAAGATATCTCAAAACTGTACACTGAATTCAATATTTTCAGTTTTGATAAACATAATAGTTTATTTTTCACACAGTGAACTCCAAAGAGGATTAGAAAAGAGTAAGGAAGTGTC
This sequence comes from Calotriton arnoldi, assembly GCA_963921515.1. Classification (NCBI taxonomy): domain Eukaryota; kingdom Metazoa; phylum Chordata; class Amphibia; order Caudata; family Salamandridae; genus Calotriton; species Calotriton arnoldi. The sequence goes on along the minus strand of CAWUFW010003470.1, from coordinate 1,502,476 downwards.
AGAACTTAAAGCAAAACACTTGCTAAGGTCTAATTTACTTTTCTCTTGACTTGGATCTGAAACAAATGCCAAATTCTGGAGCCATATGGTGCTCAGCAGCAGCACAAGAAGTAGGTTTGTGGGCCTCCAGGAGAAGAGGCATCTCCCTTTCAGACATTCTAAGTACATCTACTGCCTCAAATGCTGGCTATGTGAGTGCAGCAGCCCGTCCCTCACCTAGTGCCATAAATGCTGCCATTCTGTGCCAAGGCCTGGGCTCTAATGCAACATGTGAAATGCATGAGCTAAAACAAAACCAACTCAATAAAGTCTAATCTATAGTCAAACCCTGGCAAAAACATACCTATTGCTGTGCTTTTATGGACCAGTTGGGAGGCTTGGGGAGCAACTCTGAGAGTCTGAGGTGTGGAGATGTAATGAGAAAGCAGCACTTGGATGTGAGAGAAATAAAACAAATGCCCCTCCATAGAGAGCTGAATGAAAAAGGAAAAAGTAGTTCCCTGAATCTGAGAAGTGGAAAGATATGTCATCCAATCAAAAGGATGGCAAAAACCTAAGCTCCAAGAGAGGAACAAACACAAGAAGAGGAAGGAAATCCATCACATAAAAAGCAAGTAAGTGAGAGTGACAAGAAAGTCAACCATTCATTTGCAGTGGGCTGACACAAAGCCCACTGCTAGTTTTTAATATGGTCCAGGACAGGTCTTCGGCGAGGCCTAAAAATTGCTGCAAACAGTTAGTAATCAGTGATTAGAGTGACTGGTGGGGAATAAAGATAAAAGCAAAATAATTTTATTTAGGAATCTTACGTATTCAACATACTATTTCTAAAAGAAAAAGCTTGAGAAGGCAGGTTATTTCCATGATATCTGTATCTAGCAAAATGAAATTGGAGGAGCTCCAATAAAGACAACAAATGTTGCATTGTATTCCAATACTTGTCTCTCTGTTTCTACATTCAGTGGGTTACATGTTCTAATAGCCCAGTAGATGGCTCAGACCTATAGATTGGGTAGAGTTTCTTTAATGACAGGTGCAGCCCTCAGCAGCGGGCTGAAAAGCTATATTAGAGCAATGAAATATTGGAAGCCCCACCCACAGCAACAGAGTGGCAGTGGGCCAATAATAGCTGGTAAAGCCTTCTGCTCCAACTTTCAAATGCTTGTCATTGTTTCTCCCTGTTTATTCTAGAACATTCTACACTCAGGTAGAGAGCCTTTAACACCGTTAAAGGCCCTCTCACTTGTGTGTGATAGGCCCTCGCCTTCACCTTGAGCTTGTAACTCGGGTGGATGGCTCTGAATGGATGGTATAGACTTTGAAAGACGGATATAATGCAACGAGAGAGATTCCTTCTAGGACAGCACCACTAAACATATTAAAATGATGCATAATATGCATCCTTGATTCCTTATCCTTAGAAATTAGCACCATCAGCTGTTGGGTTACATAGCTTAACAAAGAAAGGGTTCATACACTAATCAAAACATTAACGTACAGACATATGTCATAAATGGCCTATTATTTGAAGCTTTATGTATTAAGCAAATAAAAAGGGCATTTTATTTACATTTGTTGAGGGAAGAGACAGCATGTCCAGGCCAGGCATTACCAATTCTATAAATCAACATTGTTCTAATCATATGGGTTTCCAGGTATAAAGATATATTTGTTGTTGTCTTGTCAGTAAGTATTTTCTCTCTTAACTAGATGCCTCAGCCCTTTAATATTCAGAGAGATAATTTGTGCTATGTAGAACACGATGAAGAATGCCTATGAAGGATCAGCTTGGAAGACAGCACCAACGATAGTTACAAAACCCATAATACTAAATGGGGTTTTATGATTATCTGGAATTTAAAACAGCTTTATTTGTGAAAATACTAAAGTTATTCGGTAACTATAAATTATTCCACATAAAAGACACCAATAGCTCTGAAACAAGAGCCACATAAACACTATGAAAACCTCAGAGTTGTAGCCCAATCGATGAGCCCTCTGAGCACCCATGTGTTCCCCAGATAGGAGTAAAAACAAAAATTAAAAAGCAAGGTATATATCAGCAGAGACAGTTGTGTTTTGGATAAAAACATATTTGAAAAACCTGTTCCAGAGAAAGTTTCTCCAGGCTAATGCTGCAGACTGAAATACAGCCAGAGGGATTATTGCCCGTGGCAGAGGCTTTTGCAAGCATCCCAACCATCAGCTTTTTGTTTCATTACAGAGTTCTGTGCCTTGCATGTGGGGTCTGCCTCTGTGTTGTGTCACTGAATCTTGAATTGATTATTTTGTAGGCGTTTGCTGATGTCAGAATTCTGTCTGTGTGTTAGCATGCCGGTTTCGGTAATACCCTGGTGCTCGGTCACTATGCCTTGTGCCTGGCACCACTATATTTTGAATTTGATCTTATATGTCACGGAAAGCCAAATGATGGACAGTGTTTAAGAGCGTATTGTGTTATCTATGGGAATGACAAAAATGCTAGCCAAAAAGAGAGGGGTGCTTTTGTAGCAGAACATAAACTAATCTATAGATTTAACTGCATGGCCAAAATTTGTGCATTCAAATTTTTATTCCATGGTATGATGAAATAGGAACTATATCTGAAAATGTTTCAATGGAAATAGGACAAAGAGATGTCAAAATTACCTGTGAATATTTCTCAAAATGCACCACAAAAAATATATGGGACAGTGAGCACACACTCATCTAGAACAGAGTTTCCCAAACTATGGGCCATGATCCACTGGTGGATCGGGAGGCAATTTTTGGTGGGTCGCAAAAATCCTGGTCTGGATGTGGGTATTATTTAAAATGATTACCCCTGTTTGTGCACCAATGCATGGGTGCTGAACAATGTCACTAAGTCTAATTTTAAAACAAACCCTTGCAGTATTCCCAAGTAAACAACCATACCATATGTGTGTGTGTGTGGCTTTAAATTGGGGAATAGGAATGTTGCCCAACGGCCAGAGTTGCCAACTTTCGATCTCGAAAACTAGGATCGACTCCCTGCGTTGGGTCTGTATCCCTTAAATATGGGAAAATCACGTAATGCCCTAGCCTTGAAATAAAATGAGTCTGATCTTGTGTAATTTATTCTGGTGCTCACGAAAAGCACTTCATTGCACTTGGGCTGTGCTTGTGCTATATAAAACTGCAAAATATATGTATATGGAGTCCAGAATGTACCACTAGACTGCGTTGTGACACAAAATGGACATAAGGCCTTATCCCATACTCTGCTACAAAAGGCGTTTCTCAAATTTGTTAAAATCACTGGCATCAACACCAATATTTTTCAGAAGCCTTGTGATTATAGTGAATGGATGCCACAGACCAGCACTCCACTCTGAAAAGTGTTCCAGCTTCATACTCCAATGTAGTTCATCAACTACCACTTATATGGGCAGATCAATGTCTAGGCCACAGTATATCGATGGATGTGGTCATGGTTGCAACATTTACAAACAGTTCCTGTCATTACATTACAAAATCGCCCCCACTTCATATCCGTTAAAGCTAGGTGGGTCGCAAAAGCTTGTAATTCTAAAAATCGGGTCATGGTTTTAAAATGTTTGGGTAGCACTGTTCTAGAAAGTTAAATTGTATGTATGTTGTGTGAACCAGACAAAGTACTTCCATAGGGTTTTAACAAAGTAGGTAAGGTATCCGAGGGGTCAGAACTGATACAGGTATTATTTGACTTATCTGCTATCTTGTCTTGTAAAAGATGTTGGTGACACAAAATAGGGCGAATTACTACAGAGAAGATCTTCAAAGAGATTGTAGAAGACTAGAAAATGTGGCTGACCTAGATGCTTTTAGAATTTAATTTAGATACGTGTAAAGCTGAGAAACTCAAGGCTATTAATTTAAAATATAATTGCATGTGAGTAGTAGATGGTTGTTTTGTAGCAGAATTTAAACACATCTTACAGACAAGATGGACATCGATTTACATCATTTTTTCACTACTTGAGGAGTTCTGTAAGTAAAAATGTAAATGCAGCAGTAGGTCAATTTAAAGAAATCCCCACAAATGAGAAGTAATAATTTAATTTATTAATAAATTGACAAAGTCACTAATACAATACTGAGGTTTAATAAACATTTGGAAGGCATGATAAAATTCAGTGGATTGAAACAAAATTACCTTAAGTGCCGGGCATTTGAAAAGATCTAGACCTAATTATGGTGAATCTTTAAAAAGAGGGCCAACCGGCAGGAACAAAGTAACAGTATCTCACTACTTTAGATGGTAATCATTAAGAGGGGATAATTACTTATTGATAAATGTAAGTGCAATAATTGATGGTTTATAATTAGAAAACTGACAATCTCTTTAGGAGGTAGTTTGTAACACTATATTAATTAGCTGCAGTCATGAACATGATAAAGTAAAGAGTTTATTAGGGTGAAGAATAGGCTGTTCTAGCTCCACTTTCTTCACCAGGGTTTATGTGTGGTCTGAACTGGATCCCCACACACTGCAGGTGGGTGGATGAGTTAATGTCCATAAAACAAACAAGTGTGGCTCTTCTTTTGAATGTCCCCCAGGTGTACAAAGGCAGGTAGAAGTTAGACGTTAGAAGGTAGAATCAAGGACTTGAGCTCCACGTCATCCACAACTTTGCACCTTTTAAAAGTGCAGCAGGATTTTATCTAGTTTCCAGTCTAGTTGTTAGGCTTACCATTCCTTTGGATTCATGTTAGGGCTTCTGTTTTGGGTTAAGCTAGAGTGCAGGTTTGTTACCATCAAGGAGTGCTGAATCCTTGACGGTGCGGATCTGAAAGGAAGATTTGTGTAATAAATCCACTGAGACACTTTCATTGTGGAATGCTTTGTTTTTTTGAGAAAAGTTGAGCACTGGGCACTAGATTTTGAGAATTCTCAATAAGGAAAGCAGATTTAAGTAAAAGTCAATATAGCACCTGACAGATGGTATATACCAGGAGAGAAGGTACGAGATCAAAACTTAAGCCCTGATAAAGCAGCAAAAACACAAAACATGTCAGGTGCAGTAAAATAGAAGCAACCAAGATATCTGCCATATAAATTTGATTATGATTTCAATTGAAGACAAATAAAGATTTCAAGAAAAGAAGAATCTGAAATTTATCATTTTTTTTCATTTTGATGTGCCTCCACATTGACATATTGAAAGATTTCATCTATGTTCTCAGTCTAGCTATTAGGGTCACTGTGGCGTAACTGTGGGGTACCTCACTTGTGTTTTGGGTTTGTGTTGTCGAGTGTGGCAGACCTTTCATTTAGTATTGATGCATGCTGCATGCGAGACAGGCCTGATTTACCCAGAAACATAACTACATTTAATATAAGAGAATGCATGTGGTAGGCAGGCAAAAGACCTCAAAAGCAGACTAAATGTATGAATGGTAATGCTAACAGATGTGTGCTCAATCGCTATATTTTCTGTTTAAAAACTCCCTGTTTTCGGGCACCATTCAAACAGAGATGGAAAACTTTCCACTTCTATGGTGCACGCACTGTAGATGTGGCTGCTAGGGAAGATAATATTGTGCGAGTAGATCTTGCACTCCCTTTTACTTTTCCTATTTTCACTGAAATTTAGGTTGAATTCGAATGATCTGTGTGCTACACCTTCGCTTGTGTCTACCAAACACCGTGTCGTTATGTATGTGAGGCTAGACACCCCATGGTCTCTAGAACAAGGTGTGCACTACTTTAAAATGATATACATCCATTCTTACAGATTCAATACAATATCATTAGATTGTAGTCTATGTTTTAATACAACTTCACATAAACAATTATACTTCTCAGACGTTTTTACAATAATATATATTCCAACAAAATTAGATGATGCTGTCATCAAAACACAATACATCATTTGAATACTTCATGTCCTGAATTGTTGTCAACATAAGCCCAATGCATTTCGGGACCCTCGTCCCTTCATCAGGGGCATAGCTGTAAAAAATACACAACAAAAACATTTTATGAGTGCGGCAGTGGACCAATAAAAAGTTTTACTTGGTTCTTCAATAACCCAATTTTACTGGTGATAGTGGTAATAGTTTATTAAAATATTGACTGTCTTTTTCACCCTGTGTAGCATGCCTCAGTCGTAGTCATTGTCATAGTGTCTTAAAAAATGTGTGATCACCACGATAAGTGCTAGGGAAGATAACCATGTAGAGATATGTCATGGAAGGAAGAAGTCAAAAGTAGCATTAGCTTCGGTATGTTCCTACACAGGAGCATGGTTTGCACATTTTTGTAGCAAAGCAGGAACTAAGCTCAAGTGACCTCTCTTCGCTCCATAAATTTGTGATGAAGTTATATAAGGTACTGATTCAGGGGCAGGTTCAGACATCTTGACAGGTTGCTGAAGGAAGATGCTGAAGGGCTGAATTTCAACTGCTGACCCGATGAAAGCATAATGAATGCAGGGAAACTGTAAATGGCTTTGAATATTTTAGGTTTATCAAATTAATACAGCCACACAACTGGATAGCTGACAATTTTATGGCACTTAGTGTAAGGAGCAGATAAACAGATTAGTGATGTGTGATGAAATATGACAGGGGCCCATCTATCGTTAACTCTGAACTGCATATTATCTACAGAGGTGTTTGCAACAATTATAATCATTCTGACACATGATCTGTAGGCAAATCCTAAAAAATAAATAATCTTATGTTAGCACAATACCAACCACTATGTATGCGTATCGATTTGGGGGCACAAGAGTTAGGCTGCATTTATCATCACCTGCAGATGAGAGCTTCTCTGACAAGTTTGTCTTCCTCATAACACTCCTTGTGTAATAGAGTGTATCTCACTAGAGAAGGGGTGAGGGACACCTTCTGGTACTTCATTTCTCCAAAAAGGATAAATTTCCTTTCGGGGCTAAAGAGATCTACCCAGTATGACCACAATAATATTGGGGTGAAAACAACACTATCTTTCCAAGGCTCCCTTATATTTTTTCTCTTTCTTTATGTTAACAAGATGCCTAATTGTGTGTGCCCTGAATATAAAAATAAATAATATTATAAATATTAGTACTCTCCAGCTGATCCTTCCAGTGAATTAAAATCCATCTGATTGAGGGTTATCAACTTCTATAGCATGGCAGATATAAATCCACTTGGGGATATTCACAAAAAACACACGGTTTCACCAGTAACATTATCACATATTTCTGGCAATGTCCAATATTCCTGCAATATTAGAAGTCACTGGAAATGTTTCTCATATGATGCGGTACATCGGTTGCACCCATATTCACCATCCTCTGGAAATGTGGCTGGGGTTGTACAGTTACATTTTGCTGCCGTTTTTGTCAGTCTCTACACTTACCATCTTGTCAAGGTGAACATAGAGGATATTCTGCCATGATCATGGCAGATTTCCCACTGATTATTCATGGTAATGGTGATGAGCTCTGCAGCATCTGTCAACACTGAACAATTGCCCAAACTGTGAATCTGCGCGTTCATGACTGGAATTACAGCATCTGTCAAGTCTTGGAAAATTTCCATTAACAGCACTCTTCAAAATCATGCACCAAACGAGAAAACTCAACTTATAAATAAATGCAAAACTGCCAACCATTTAATTGTATAGCTTAATGCTGGGTTTACAGATGGTAACATACTCCTAAATCAGCTTGGAAAAGACATAAGAGGACTCAATGTCCATGCATGAGAGTGTTGTGGCACTACTGAGGCCTACAGTTAGGCCCGAATGACTGACCTCCTTGACTACTGTCTGACCTGTAAAGAAGGATGTTGTAAAGGGGTGAAACTGGGGATTGGGAAATACAGGGAAAAAGCAACCCCCGGTCATTAAACCAGGAAGTGGATCCAGGCACTGAGGAGAATCCTGATGTCTGTTCATCCAGTAGAAGAGATACTTCTAAAAGTCTTACAGTCGTGGCATCACCACAATCTACCAAATCTCAGGGTAGCTAGAAATATGACGGTGAGTTGCCCATATCTGCTAGAGCAATTGCCTTTCTAGTACCAATCAATAAATTGAAATCACAGAGTCCCTTTCTAGCACATTTCTTGCTGCCAGATTGGGAATCGGCCTTCTACTTCTCTGCACAGCAGATCTATTAGGAACCGATTCACAAACATTTTTTTAAAAGTCAGAAAAATATGCCTTGTGGGTTGCCTCTAGCATGTATACAGATGTATAAAGAAAATTTTAAGTAGGACTAATTCGATTTCGAATTCCACGCATGAATTTACACTCATAAATGATGCATTTGCACAGGGAGGTTGAGGACCGCAGTGGGTTTACTTCAGAGTAATCATCACATCTTCCATTCTGTCACCTCTATTAAAATGTCATATTGATTCCCAAATACAGAAAAGGTTTAGTCGGGAAATGGTTGGGGGTGAGACACTTTGAGCTGAAGAAACAGTAAGAGGAGAAAGGACCTGATTGAATAAAATATTTTCTCTTTCCTGATCACCCTGATGCTGTCAAGGTGAGAGAATATTGGACTTTGGCCACCAGTCAGGGGGAGGCAATGCAAGAAATCAGTGCAACAGAACATCTGTATTTCATTGTAACAGAGTGCTTCTTAACTCAGTGCCTAGCTTGAAAGGGGCTTGAGAACTACACTCAATAGCAACCCATTTCGTAAGTAAGGGGACACGACTCAACTAAAGTCCAATCATTTTTAGGAGGCAGATACAGGTACAAGATGGACTCATTTTACTGAAAGGCAACTCTGAGAAGAATAGTTAACAGATGGTCAATCAAGTGTTTTTCATGGATTGATCTGTACAGGTATGATGCATTAAAAATGCCCCTAATGATGGCAGAATGGCAGAGGGCTGATGACAGGCACAGTCAGTGGTGTGAATGATATGCCACCTTTCTCCAGGTACTCATTTTCTTTTGTCAGGACTGACCACCAGTAACCAGCACCCACACTAGTCAATTCAGCTCATGTGGACGGTGTCAACCGCAGTAGACTCGTCTTCACCCTACCCAACCCAGCAAAATTCATGCCATATCCCTCAGTGGGATAAGCTACCCTGAAAATCTGCCTCACCCCCCATTGAGTGGTTGATCTCCATTGATTCACATGGACTCAGTGTTCAAACCACTCAATCTCACCTTTGTTGGAAATTTGAACGGCTGAAAGGTATGCCAACATCATAGGATAACAAAACTCTATTTTTGGACAAGGTCATCACGAGGAAATATTTGTTCTACAAAAATCCAAAGATTTTCGTGAAAACGTATATTGGAGCCAGGTTTGAATCCGGGCGAGGTATAAAGAAAAAAAATCTTACAATTTCTAAAACATTAGGAATTGCTAGAATAAATATATTTTAAAAAGGTGGAGAAAATGTTAAATAAAAAGAAAGGTCACAAGTGTTTTTTACTATGCCTGCCGTAACTCGGGGAAAAAACAAAAAATAAAGAAAATGAAGAAAGGAGGATAGTGGAGACAATTTAAAACAAAAAAAGGGATATTAAGAGACCAGCACTGTGGGAGAGCAAGGGCAGAGAGGGGATATATTCTTGAAAACAAACAAGTTAAGGAGAGTATGAGAGAGGATTTGAAGGAAACCCACTCACAAAGAAAGTGGATCGCAACAACAAAAAAACCTGAATAATTTTTTTTTCACCAAGAACAGATTTTGTCATGAAAGGTTAGTCGAAAAATATGCGTCAGAACTAGTTTCTTCAGGAGATATTCCCTCCTCGGGCTGCAGGGTTTGGAAATCTCCAGGGGAGGGCTGGTCATTAAGTCAGTCTGTGGCCAGACCACTGGTTTGATGCCACTTCTATGCAGGCGAGTTCATTGGCTGTTATTAGCAATAGCATCATGGAAGGTAAATGTGTTTAACGCCAACTGATACTGGAACTCTTTTGAGCTGCAGAATACGTTGCCAGCACAATTGATTCAGCATGGAGAGGCACGTTGTTTAAGCCTTTTATTTTAGCTTTCTCCCGCCTAAAATGGCCTCAACCTCCTCTCTCCTTCCTGCTTCCAGATGTTGGCATGTGTGCTGCAGCTTCTCCTCCCAGTTACTGTACAAAACACATTCTGCCCATTCACAGGTACTGCCCACCTCGTGCTCATGGTGTACATGGATGCGCGCGGGCTGTCCACCCGCCTAGGTCGCTCGAAGCATCATAGTCTGCTGATCTGGCCATTTAAACCCAAGTTCACATTCCGCAGCTGGTATGAGGGAAAAACATAGTAGAAGGACTAGGCAGCTCTATGAAATGCAGTTGTACACTGTTTCGAAACGGACAGAAACTGCCTACGTGCGATTCTGGAAATAACTAAACGCCAGGCTTTTCCAGAATGCTCCCAGCCAACAAACATAACACCATTCACCCCCTTTCTCACAATGAATGGAGCCATAGGACCTACAGAGAGAGGCCTCAGACTACCTGCACCACTCGGCAACCAATTGCTGACACCTGCCACCACCAACATCACGACTCACGAATACCAGCTCAGTCAAAAATATGAGAACATATAAAATAAGTGTTACCTGCTATATTATAGGTCTGACGTTCGTATCAGGTCTCCAAAACGAGACATAGCTAGCTATCGTTTGTTGGTCTGCGAGTTTATCAAAGAGCCTCCGCGAGGAAATATCATATGGTAGCAGAAGGTGGCAGCGGTGCAGCAGTGACATCTGGTGGCCAGTTAGAGTGTTAAGTCTAATAAGATTCGGGTAGACAAAAAGTGCTGGTCAATTTTTTTACCGTGATCAAAATGCACAGGTTTTCTTATAATGATGTAATGTATCATCGATCACATTACTTAATTGTCTAGAAGAAAAATTGGGAGGGTAGACTTCCGTTTTGTGTGAAGCATTTCACAAAATGTCTGAAAGGCTGGTCAAAACATGGATAATTATGTTTCTTCATCGGAGCCTTCTATCTTCAGTTAGATTGCTGTGAGTTTTCAATCGCCAGCACAATTAAGCTATTCTCGCTGATTTACTATGTTAATAGCGAATTTTTGTGGAGCGTTTAAAACTGCAGCGTAGCCATTACTAAGCACTATCAACAGCAGATTAATATTACCCGGTTTAATAATACTGAATTCATCCACCGCAGAAGGATTACAAGTTGAGTTGGCCTTGTTGGAATTCAAACCCATGACCTGCAGGTAACACCCAGATGCCAGCAATAAGTGCTTAACTCACTGAGCTGTCTAATCAGCACAGGAAATTAAGCACTTATTGCTGTTTTCGTAATTTATTAAAAAATAACCACTATTTAGTATTTTTTTTTTAATTAACTTTTGGGCCAAGATATTAGGAATGGGGTGCAGCGATCGTGCTGCTTTCACCTAGATTAAATACAGCTTGAGTGCTACCTAGGTTCATGTTGTCAGGGCTCTATTTTCTCATGCCAGGCCTGGGCTTTTCTGCAGGGGTTGCAAACCATTTTTATCAAACGGGTCAGTCCAATCAGTTCAGTGGAAGCAACTCTTGGTCACAGATCCAAAATGAAAGCCCAGGGCTAGACACATGGTGGCCTCACAACATGGAGTGAGGCGACAACCTTACGTGCAAACTCAGAATAATCCAGTCACCGCTATAGTATCTGGCCCAGTAATTGTGCTGAAAACATCTCCACTGCATTGACAAGCAGATATGTTCAATCTGCTTCTAAGAACTTGGATGTCTGTGTAAAAATGTGAAACCAACAAAAACAAAGGGGGAGGTAGAGGGGAAAGGAGCGGACTCTGAATACGCAATGAGTATTAGACAGCCGAGGCAGATTCCTTGAGCGCACCTAGGGTAAAACAGGAAGTGAGTATTACACTCCCCTAGCAGGTTAGAGGTCTAACACCGCTACCACCACGAGGACGCTGAGGGCAGTTTCCCATCCGCGCATAAGAAGCAACCCGCCACGCCCCTCCGGTATCTCCGGAGCCACGGGCGAACAGCTTTTTTCCCCAGTGAGGGAGTAGCCTTGATGAAGTAAGTGCAAATAAACCTTACCAGTTCCGCTGAACCTCCCTGAATGGTTGATTTTTTTTCTTCCTCAGCATCTAAGGTCTGAAGTGGGAACTCTGTTTCTTAACCCACAGGGTCTGACTACAGGCGTCCCTCCTTCCCCGATTTGGACTCATGAGGCCTGAATATGGTTGCTTTCATGTACATAATGTCTCCTAGTTATGTACGGTTTCCATTAGGGATCCAGTACGATATGAGTGTGTGTTTTGTGGTTTGTGTACTGTACGTCCATGTTTTTCCTTCTTTCATTATCACACCTTTTTTTGAGAAATATAACCCTACTTACTATTAGAACACATGAAGAACAAATCTTTTATAAGACCCATGGGCCGTGCATATTTTTATTGATTCTTCTTTATCTTCCCCAACCTCTATAGTGATTTAGAAAAACTGAGAACAGACTAATTTGGTGCTGTATACTTTTCTTTTATTTTCATTGTTTATTTAGCATTGTTTATTTTCTATTTACTTAGAGATCAGTTGACTATAGGAGTGGGAGCAACCCCCTTCGGTCCTGAAGAAAAGACTTGGGGTAGGGCTTGAAACTAGTTAACCAGGGAAACGGTGGGTCGTATTGTATTGTAATTGCATTTATATAGCGCTTACTACCCCTGACGAGGCGTCGAATCGCTTTTTCGGCGAGTAGCACGCTACTCCGGGACCCATAGAGGATTAGTGTTGAATTAGTATAGTGAAACATGCAAGTACATTTTAAGTGGTGGATAGGTTAGTCAGTTATTTGGATTTGGAATGATAGCAGAAGGATAGAGGAGGAAAAAAGGTTTGTATTTATATAGCGCTTGTTACCCCTGATGGGGTGTTGAAGCACGCTACTCCGGAAGCCCATAAAGGATTAGTGGTGAATTAATATGGTGAAATATGAAAGTAATTTCAGTGGTGGATATTAGTCAGTTATTTGGAGAGAGAAGGATAGCGGATGGATAAAAAGGGACGGTTTGATTCATATAGCACTTGTTACCCCTGATGGGTGTTGAAGCGCTTTTCTGGCGAGTAGCACGCCACTCCGGAACCCATTAAGGATTAGTGTTGAAAATTAGTATAGTAAAATATGAAGTAATTTGAGTAGTGGATATGTTATTCAGTTATTTGGGTAGAGAAGGGTAGGTGCCGGGATAGAAGAGGGAAAGAGGTTTGTATTTATATAGCGCTTGCTACCCCTGATGGGGTTTTGAAGCGCAAGTAGCAAGTAGTTTCCCAACATTCCCATTTTTTAATCATATCAGCTAGGGAAGTGAATAAATTAACCTTTTTCCCACTAGTTAGATCTTTTTAAACATTTTATGCACTATAGAACCCACTCCAATACCATCTCATACAGCACAGGTGTATAGGAACATCACAAAACCAGTGCTCCCGCGTATCCGCTGGTCGAAGCACACCACTTTCCGTAGCAGGTTAGGGATGAACCCTATGGGTGAGGGTTACCTATGGGTGAGGGTTACTTAAAAGAAAAAACTTTTCCCTCCCACAATGAGGTTGGTGTCGTTGCTTTTTCATCTCTGTCTCCTTGGAGGGACTCTTTTTTGGTTATTTGTAAAAATGTGCCCCATTGTGCTCGCCTGATTAAAGATTGCTCCCTAGTTGGAGTGCAGCTGGCCACTGGTACTGTGTAGGTCATGTCTGGATCACAAAGGGTTAAATTTACTACAGCAAGCTGCTGCTATGTCAAAACTAGACGGTAAAAGGGCAAGCAAAGTGTGACTGTAGTCCAGGGATCATCTTCAGGACATTAGATAAGCATGCCTGAGATATGGGTGCCTTAAATTCGAGAAGGAGCCACAGGCGTGTGCTCGGTGGGCGCGATGGCCTCTAGCCGAGGATTACGGCGTGATGTCTCGGGGAATCAACGAGTGTAGCATCACGCTCCCCTAGAGGAATTCCTAACCTCTGTAACTTCACATCGTGGCCTTAACCTCCGCCGCACTACCTGCGGGCGACCCCGTAACTCCCATTGAGGACCTCGCTCAATTTTGACTTACCGATCTATTCTCACGTAATTTAAGGCACCCATATCTCAGGCATGCTTATCTAATGTCCTGAAGATGATCCACGCAACTTTTTCTTGGATCGAAACGCCGTCGACACCCTAAAAACGCCTCATACATACACTGTGATGTTACCATTTACCATGTAGAGGGGTTCCTTGCGATTTGTTGACTTAAAATTGTAAATTTCTTTTCTTGAGAACAAATTGTGAGCGTTGCCTGAGCCTTCCTTGATTGTTTCCCAGACCGCATGTTTGTATGTTTCTATGTTTCTGTAGTAGGATGCAGGCTTGTGTCCCACTCTCAGTATATTGTGTTGTACATATTTCAAAGAATTGCTTATAAATTAAATATTGAACCTCTGTCCGGCTGGACATGTTTAACCAATACAGCACTGATTGGGTCTGTATTTATTATTTCTGTTCACCCTTACTCTTCCCTAGGGACCACTGTTGTCTATAATAATTGATTCCCAAGGTCCCTGGCTGACTTTATTTGGGTCCCCCTTGTTGTTTAAAAAGAGGATTGAAAAACACCAGGACATATTTTGGTCTCCCCAGATCGCCAAGAAAATTACCCATGCATTGAAATCCAGTGCGGATTCTAGGGCCTTTCCAACTCACAAAACTATTTAGAAAATACTTGGAAACCAAAATAGCTGGAGTAAATTTACACATTTTTGATTTACCCTTCCTTTGCAAACCATCCAAAGATTCTTTGTTTATTATGCATTTGATACACTCATGACATTCAAACTCATTAACTACACTTTACATCAAGTTACTCTTTTATAGTAATCCCCAGAGTCTTTGTGTATCGAGTATTTTGTATTGTATCAGCACTTTAAATTCAAACTCATGGGCAGCACTTTAATCCAAGTCAATTTCTTACAGTAAACTACTCTTCAAGTTAGCTACTCATAAAGTTGTATTTTCATTGACTTTGAGAAAAATATTATCAATCAGTGAATAAAAAAGTATAAAGGCATAACTGGGAGTGTTACCCTGTTGAAAGATTGTTGTAGATTTCATTTGGGGAAATTTCTACCTAGATATTATATGAACATCGAAGAAGTTTACACCATTCAGAGCTAAAAAACAACCAAATAAACTTCAAGTTTATAGAGAAATGACACAAAAATCACCTGGTGAAAAATTAAATAAATCAGCCAAAACCACTAAGGTTTTATATTAGGAACTACAGGGCAGCTGCCAGAACAGCAAAAAAGGCATACCGGCATCAGTGATTCCCCAAGTCGATGTGGGGAGACTTTCAACATCTGCAAGGAAGTGACTAAACCAGTAGCAAGTAAATATGGCCCATGTGTGATCTACTAACATTAGAAAAACATAAATGCAGCCACGGTCTATTCAACCTAGCGCTGAGTCACCCAGGAGAGGCAGGACACACCTCAACCCCCCTTGTGACTGTCTAGAGTGAATGCACATCCCCTCTCTTCTGTCAGTCAAACCCAGACAGTGAATGCACAAGCAGGGCACAAAGGCTCATAAACACACAGAAATGGCCACTTATAAAAGTGGCATTTCTAAAATAGTAATGACAAATCCGCTTTCACCAAAAAGCAGGTTTTATCACTACTATTCCAAATATACCAAACATGGTCATGCTACCCCTCTCATATCAGAAATTACTACTGAAGCACATATCAGGGGATCCCCAATGCAAACCTATGAAAGGGCAGCCTCACAGCAGTGAGAAACCAAATAGGCTGTTTGTCACTACCAGGACATGCCACACAGTTAAGGCACATGTCCTACCTTTTACTCACACAGCACCCTGCCCATAGGGCTATCTAGGGCCTACCTTAGGGGTGACTTATATGTAGTAAAAGGGGAGTTTCAGATGCAGCAACCACTTTGCGTGCCACGTCACTTTGGCAGTCAACTGCGCATGCAGGCCCTGCAGCAGCAGAGGCCTGAGACAGGTGGGAAAGGCTACTTCGGTGGGTGGCGCAAGCAGCGCTGCAAGCCCACTAGTAGCATTTAAGTTGCAGGCCCTGGGTATATGGGATACCACTGTACAAGGGACTTACAGGTATATTAAATATGCCAAACAGGTGTAGACCAATCTTACCAAGTTTACAAGAGAGAGCACATGCACTTTAGGACTGGTCATCAGTGGTAAAGTGCCCAGAGTCATAAAACCAACAACGGGTCAGAAAAAATACAGGAGGAAGGCAAAAATGTTTTGGGATGACCCTGCAAAAAAGTCCAAGTCCAACAAGTAGTAGCACTGTAAGTGTTTTTGGGGACAGTAGTACTAAGAAGGCCCAGAAGAAATTTCAGTTACACCAACGTAATTTGTTTAATTTCCAACATTTTGCATTACGCCTCTTACACGAAAAGGCCAAGATTACCCCTTTATGATACATCACATATATTGCATGTGGGTACAAATCCTGTCACTGGAGCATGGGAACAACGCGAGTGAACAGAATGCAAGCAGCATCACATGTGTTCGTGCTATTTTTTTTTTGTGTTAAAATGAGTCCTCCCGCCAAAAATACAGGGGAAAAAACTGGATCAGCATTTCATGTAGATGTGCATATCTTTCTGACACTTTACTTAATTTCCACAAAGGAAATTCTGCATTTTTTAGTCAGGCCTAGTGGTAATAAGCAGGAAGATGCAGTAGGAACAGCAACAATAATAGTAGTGGTAACAGCAGCACTAAAGGCAGCATGCTAGTATTAATAACAGAGGACTGATTTAAACTTCAAAAATATCCCCCATTGCTTTTTATATTCTATTAATGCCCTGTAATATTTCCCCAGTTTGTGTAGAAAGTAGATGAAATGGCATTCTAGGAAACAGATTTGATGTAATGGTCCTCCTAATGCGTATCTTGTATTTCGATGAAAAGGCGGTAGATGACTTTGGCGCCGTGAGTTCGGTAGCAGAAGAATTTGGGGCCTAAAAAAGATAACCTAGTTCCTTTGTGAAGCTGAGGGCGCCTCTTCGTGCACCGCAAAAAAAGAATTCACAATAAACTTTGCGAAACTGATATTTTTGATTGTGCACCGTTCCATAAGGTCAAGATCAGTGCTTTAAAGGGAAATATAGAAGTGCAAGGACTCACTTTTTAGAGTACCTGTGTGCTCCTGAGAAGTGCTGGTACGCTCCCATTAAATGAATGGCAGCGGTGCTGAGAAGTGCTGGCACTCTCCCATTAAATGAATGGCAGCAGTGCTGAGAAGTGCTGGTACTCTCCCATTAAATGAATGGCAGCAGTGCTGAGAAGTGCTGGCACTCTCCCATTAAATGAATGGCAGCGGTGCTGAGAAGTGCTGGTACTCTCCCATTAAATGTATGCCAGCGGTGCTGAGAAGTGCTGGTACTCTCCCTTTCAAATTAAAAAAGTGCAGGTATTCAGTACCGGACAGTACCTGCCCATTTAAAGCACTAAGAGAAAAAAAAGATTAACCATTGTAAGAAACATGCAACAAAACCACCCTTGTGAGAACTTAATGAAAATTGCAAAAAAGAAACAAAATCCTCCTTCCAACCTCTTTGTAAGTAAGGTACTCATTTTGTGCTTTCAGGAAGTAATAGTGACTGTTAACACGTGTGCTTCTTTTGTTTCTCATATATGGAGCTTTTTCAAGTACACAGAAGTTTCACCCTATCAGTACCAGGCCACCTTTAGCGGTTGCTCTGACGGAACACTGTCACAGTGCTGGGCCAATGAAATGTCCATACTTTTCTGTAGGTGTTGATTGTGATAATATTTAATGACGAATAAACACGTTGTGTATAGAATGCAGTGCATGAAAGGCGATTCACTGAGCTAAGAGCAAGTTGAGCATTAAAAATGTATCTGTCCTGCCATATAGTAGAAGAATTAGGCAACAATTCTGAAGAAAACGAACAGATGGGCAGAGACGGTTGTTGTTGTTGCAGAGAACATCATCAGATGGCTTCAGCTGTTTCGGAGACTTGAAAGGTGAATGCACTCTACTGCATTCCGTGCAATGAAACATGTCAAAAGTATCTGCAGGCCCTGGGCCACCTCACTTCTAGGGAAATGGGAAAACACAACAGTCAAAATAGTTAGTGAAAAACATTACAAAGGCTTATTCGTACATAAATAACTTGAAAAAGCCTTCCTAAAAAATTCCAAACGGACTATTTAGGAATAGTGCATTATTTTAGGATTACATTGAGCTGAAACATGTCGGTTTCATGAAATCAGGTCCAGTGTTAAATTCCACAAGCATATGATGACTCAGCCCGGTTTATTATTTCTAAGAGGGCTCCTGCAAACTAGACTTCGGTGTGATATGAGATATACTCTTAGGGCCGGGCCGGACGTTTAGTTTTCTTGAAACTATTTAGTAATCCGCTGACAGCTAGTTAGATGCATATCTGCGACGTGGAAGCATTCTTTAACTATTTTAGGCCAATTTCTTATCCCCAATCTCTGAAAGGATGGAAATAGTAGAGTCCCTAGTTCTGTATGCAGACTGCAACAACAGCATATGATGTAGGCGAAAGGTCCAGATTTGTACTAGCAGAGCCCGCCACTGTCCACATGTGGGGTATTTTCCATTATTGCTCTTTTCCCCTTGGATCGAACTAGCCAGAGTGAAGTAATTCGTAGACTACAACACACTCTATAAAGGCGGCCCCACAGAACTCATGCAAAGACTCCAGACGATCCAGAACTCAGCAGACAGACTAATCCTCAACCTGCCAAAGAGGACTCACATTACCCAGCACCTGAAGAACCTCCACTGGCTCCCCCTCCAGAAAACTTCAAACTACTGACCCACACCTGCAAAGCCCTCCACAACCAAGGACCAGCCTACATGAATCACCACCTGACCTTCCACCAAGCAACCAGAAATCTCCGCTCCTCACACCTTGCACAGATACCACACATCCACCACTGCAGATCCAGAGGATGCTCTTTCTCCCACCTCGTTGCCAAAGCATGCAATACCCTCCACCTCTGCACCTCACCCTCACTAACCCATTTCAGAAAGGGACTCAAGACCTGGCTCTTCGACTGAGAGCAACAGCACAGCACCTGGATACCCCCCAGGGTCATTAGTCACGTGTTACAAGTATACTTGATTGATAGTATTTTTTTAAATTCAGTGAATAGGGACCATAATGAGGTGTGGCTGCAGACATCCTGAAGTATACGAAGTGTTTAGGTGCTTTAGTGTTTCACGGTTTTTAAAATCAAGTGCAGAGGAGAAAGCAGGGGCTTGTCTCCTTAAAAGAACTTTAAAATGGAGCACATGGGGAGAGCATCCCCAAGCTACATGCATTTGTGGAAGATCGAGTAAACTAGGAAAAGTCATGCATTGTGTTCGGTTTCTTTTTAACCCCTTCTTGAGTTCTGTCCATAAGAATGATTTTAAACGACCCTGCTTTCCGAGTTTTGAACTTTCCCCCCAAAAATAGTACACACGGTGCTTGCAGAGCAGATTGTTCAATCGGGTTAAAACTGAGCAGAGCAATCATCTGGCACTGCCTAGTAGTACAGTCTAGTTAGGCTGCCCCTTGAAAGCCAGGGGCCTTAATACAACCCTGGTAAACTGTCACGTATCCACGTATCACCTGTGACCCTCACGTATGTTTGTGCAATGTGCCGCTTGCCAGCAAGAAAGGAAGATATCACACATTTGCATAGTGCTAGAGTATGAGCAATACATTGATTGCTCAGGCTTAAGACTTGCTTTGCTTAGATACAGTTTTCCTGCATTATATGGCAGGCTGACCCTTCAGAGCATATGTCTGCAGCCCAGGTGCTTCAGTCAATAAATCAATCAGTTTGGAAAGCGCTGCTCCTCACCCCTGAGGGTATCCGAGCGCTGAGGTATTGCTGGTCTCAGTCAGGTCTTGAGTTCTCTTCTGAATTCCGCTAGGGAGGGTGATGTTCACAGGTGGAGGGGCAGGTGTTCATTCCAGGCCTTCACGCCGAGGCAGGAGAAGGCACGACCTCCATTGTGGATGCGGCGTATGTAGCGGTGCGAGTGAGGGCCAAAGAGGTGCAACGCAGGTGTCTGTCGGGTTGGTGGAAGTTCATGCGGTTGTTGATGGATGCTGGTCCCTGGTCATGTAGGGCTCTGTAGGCGTGTATCAGGAGCTTGAACTGGCATTTTTTCTGTACAGGGAGCCAGTGGAGGTTCTTGAGGTTGGGTGGTGATGTGGGTGCATTTGGGGAGGTTGAGGATGAGCCTGGCTGCTGCGTTCTGTGTGGTCTAGAGTCTCTTGAGTAGTTGGGCGGTGATGCCGGAGTAGAGAGCATTCCCATAGTCGAGCTTGGCTGTGCTCTATCTTTTCTCACCCTGCAACATCTTTCTATTTCCTGCCCTTTTATCATCATTAGGCTGGTACTGCTCTAACCAGTCCTATCCAGGAGAAGACTGAGCACTGTAATTTTAATGAAGCCCAACCAGGCAGTAAACGTAATTCCTGAGCCTCAGAGACAAAGACAAGATAGCCCAGGGTCTGGAGAAGGATAAATTGGAGAAAAGAGAAGAGGGTCCTGGGTAGGAGAGCATGGAGACAGAGAGTGCATGACATAGGAGGAGAAGGAGACACTGGGAGAGGGAGGGGAGAAAGCTAAATGTTGTGAAGGAAAGGATGATAGAGAGGAGAAAGAGAGAGAGAGGGTGACAGGAGGAATGCAGAGCAAGAGAACAGCTGAAGGGTGGAAAAGAGTTGGAGAGAGGTGGCAGGTAGAGATACTGTCATATACAGCTAAATCTCTCTACAGTTAATCATTTACCAAGATCCTAGAGTAGTGATGGGTGGGAATGGGAGGAGCACTATAGATGAATGGGGACGAGAGATGCTGAAGGGAGGTGAAGGAAAACCAAACAGTGGTAGAGTGGAGGAACGAGATGGAGCAGAAAAATTCTAGAGGGGTGTAAAAATTGCAAAAGAAACACTTGAGAAAGGAAAAACTGAGAGGATGAGAAAAAGAGAACCTGCGGGGAAGGAAGGCAGAAAGAAATGTTAGCAACTGAGAAGAGACACTGAGCAAATAAGGAGTAAGTTTCCCGGAACAGAAAAGAAAGAAAGGTGTTAGGAGAGGAGATTAAAGAGGGAGAACTAGAAAGAGAGCTGTGGAGAGGATGGTACATGAGAACGAGTGGGGGGAGAAAGAACCAGAGGACTAGAAACAACTTAAGAAGAGGCGGAGGAAAAGAAAAGACTCTAGAGACAGGAGGAGAAGAGAGCCATTTGTGTGCCTAGGTAATGAGATCCTCAACGTGTGCGCATTAAATACTATATTGAAACATGTTTGAATTGTTAAAACGCTTAGACAATTATATTGTAATAACAGGGTAACATAAAATAAACTTTATTGCATGGACATAAGCACTTGCTTCAATCTGTTACATAGTGTCACTTACAGTGTCACACTTATCACATAAAAATGCCACATGATCGCATCAAAGAAGCTGATAATCTGCATGTGCCAAAGATTACAAGTAAAGCGACTAAAATAGATAAACTGGCCCCATGGTTTATATATAATTTACTAAAATCAAATACAGAACTACAACTTTTAGAATGACAGTGGAGGAAGAATTACGATGAAGCTGGCAAAAATAAACTTAAGCAAGGCATAAAGTAAAACATACATAAACCAGTGATTGTAAGAACTGCCTTGCATACCAATAAGGTATCTGACGCCCAAACATTGAGAGAGAGGTTTTTAAAATAATGAATTACTTATCTTCAGCACACAGAGTATCTCCTGGGTTTATCGCCTTTCAAGAATTGTATGATAAATTAACTACTTTTTCTACTGATAAAATATCAATAATTAGAGAAACTATAAACAGAGATTTAAAATAGATAGTCATTCTAAAAGATTTCAGTAATATGGTCCTAACATAATTCCCGTTGATTGATGTGGAAATGCTAAAACAATATTGACTAAAGCTAAATCAGGATCTCCCTTAGATCCATATCCGCTTACAGTCATGAAAAAGATTGAAACGGAGAATACGGAAACACCTTTAGTCTCAATTCCACACTTGCGCAGGGCATTGTCCTTAAATCATTTAAACATGTAGTGGTGATTCCTTTATTAAAGATACAGGGTGAAGTTTCCCTTATTCCAAAGAACTATTGATCAAAGTTATTGCTACATTACGGTGCTAACATCTTAGAAGCCCATGTAGCTAATATCAGAGGTGCTGGAACAATTTTAGGAATTAGGTGCTGCCATCAATGTAACATCACTGACGTTATAGGGATTGTGAAAATCCAAGCAACAATTCAGCAGAAGAGTGGAAAGGGTGTGGTATGTACCCAGTGGTGTATTTCGGACCACACTGTCAAAAATATATTTCTATAGCATGGGGTGGTAGGTCACTGTCATTTACAGAGAGCACATTTTCCATTGAAATAGCAACAGAATTCACACAGCCATGCATATAAAACTATACAGAGCATAAACGATAATGTGTGGAAATTTGGTTTCAGCAAATATATGTCGTTTTCACATCTACAAGCAGTGTCTTGATTTCTTTTGATCCTATTTAAATCTTTGTTTCCATCACACTTCAGAATACAAACAAATTGTACTTCATTTGTGCTTTCCTAACTGCTGATATGGTTTGAAATATTTGTACAGGACATTTACAGGTATTTATATATTATTTACATCTTACCGCCTTTCCTTTCACACTCCCTGTACACCAGTAAGGTTGTCAGATAGTTCATTTTACAAAATCCTTTAACTTTGCAGTAAGAGAAAGAAAAGTAAACACCAAACTACATGTTAAAAGAATATTGCCAGAAAACATAGTCGGACATTTGACCTCTGTCGTTGAACAAAGCAAATGTGACAAAATAATTTCAAAGGCTTCTTTATTGCTGAGTCACGTTCTCAACTCCAGCATATTTATTTTGGGGTTGCTGTAGCCCCCCCCCTTCCAGCGATTATAGCTAATATCCTATGTAAAAAAAAACACCAAAATGCCAATACTGATATTGATTTTTCTATTTTTCATTACGGCGCATTTTATGATTTGATGCTACCAGGGAACTTTTGTTACCACATATTTTTTATTTCATTTTTTAATGACTTTTTGAACTTTTAAGTCATATTTTTCAAGCACAGTACATATTTTCAATATAAATTACTGTAAAACACCACATCAAACTTTTTTGTACAAAAATTCATCCAATACAATTTTTTCAAAGATGACATACTTGACGAACAAACATGTAACAGTAAATGACAAATCACTCAAACACATTCAAGGATGTGGACATTGAAAAAACAAAACACATTTGCCCTGTGCGGCTCTGTGACCCTGCTCAAACGTCTTTTAACCTTGTAACTCGGGCAAATACCAAACAGTGCTGCTGGTTTTTATCCTATATATATCCTATGTAACCATTTTCAATCTTCAAACTTCCTTGCTCCACTACAGACTGGTTTTCATTTGTCTCATAATAAGGAAACAGTGGTGCTCTCAGTTATAAGTGACTTGAAGGAAGATACGGATCAGGGAACGGTGTCAGCCACCTTTCACATGATGGACCATGACATTCTGTTGAACCATATCAGGGTGGAATTAATCTGTGGGACTGCCTTGAACTGGGTCAAATTAGTTTTTAGATGATCATTTTCAGGCTGTACATCTGTGATCTTTTTGGAAAATAGTATGCCTGTTGAATGTAGAGTCCCTGAAGGCTCCTCTTTGCTCCCTTACTGATTATATATACATGTTAGGCTTCAGATAAAGGAATTGACCACAAGAGGATGTAGATTATATAATTATGCAGACCATTCACAGATGCTCTTTTCTTTGAATGACGAAACATCTACTCCACAAAATATTCAGAAGTTAAAGCATTTCATATGGATATGGATGGGTAATAATTGCCTAAAATGAAATGCAGAAAGACAGAGGTTGTAGTAGCAAACAACAGACTTGATCTCGCTGGAATTGCCACTATTGGCCTGCTGAAAATGGAAACTCTTCCTATAGGAAAGACTCAGCTAAAAAACAGTGTGTAATAGTGGATAGAAAAGTATCACTAAAACCTCAAATTGCCTTTGTGGTCCCTAAGTGTATGTTTTTTACTTAGAGTAATAAGAAAGTTGATGCCCTATATGTCAATGGGGGATCCTTAAATGGTGATTGTTGCCCCCATTTGATCAAGATTTGATTATGCAAACCCTCTGTATCTGGGATTACCTAAAAATGATTTGCACAAACTGCAAGTAGTCCAGAGGCAGTGACACAGTTAATCTTTAAAGCACCTAAAAGATCATTTGTAAAACATGCAGCGGTTACATAGGAGATCACCTTCCTTTGTTGCCAAGCAAATAAAGAGATATAGTCTCTCACTCACTTTATGTCCATCCTTGGTTAACTGCTTGATAATACCGAGGTATAACAAAGAGAGAAAAGGAGGAAACCTGGCTCTTTAAACACGCCTACACTTACTAAAGGCTCCCACTCTGCACTTTGTATCTTCGCCTCTCATTATACATAGTGCCAAGAACCATTGGTGAATGTGAACTACATTAAGATGAATTAACGATTAATATTAACACCCAGGCATAGTAGTACTTTGGAAAAGTCGCATCGAACTGACAACTTGGCAGCTCAGTTAATAAAGTTCAGGCCAGTGGTGTCACATTAGCCCTCACAGCCCTGCGGTGTGGGGGGCTCGAGCTCCAGAGGGCCCCCTCAGAGCACAGTACACTGACTGGGTCTGGGACCAGTTAGATTGATACGCTGGTGCATGGCTGCACGCAGTCATGCACCGCGCACTGGCCTGGGCTGTACTCGGGCAGCGGGCCCCTGGCCTGAGAACTCCTGACTGGGCTGGGGGGGAGGGGTGCCCTCCGTGTACTTTGTAGGGGCCCCCTCAAGTTTTGATACACCACTGCTGCAGGCCTCAGGCATTCTATCCTCTCTGTCCTCCGACTGTGACACCCCTGACTGTGCAATCAGGTAAAAGATACACTGCATGTCTACAAGACATTACACTTAAATAATGATTGAACTACTGAAATGAAGGCGCTGCAAGGATTTTAGGAAGACAGCACTGCTCCAAGCACACACAGCACTGCTCAATACATGCCTGTGCCATGCCAGGGAGAGGCATTTTTCATAACGTTTGATTGGAAATGTTTGACAGTTTTTTCCAATGGCCCAAACCATTGGTGGGCTGTGACATCCTACGGTGGTTTAAAGGCGCCTCATAGGGATCTGTCATTCGAGTCCCTCACACATATAAAATGATGCTACAACACACACTTTTTCCATCTGAATCTATCCGGCAGAGTTTGATATAGTCAGAATGGGGAGTGCTCAAAGCACTTCGGACTTTACAGAGGGGTGCAGCAGGCGTGCATCCTGGCACCAATATTGCTCATTTTTTTACATTAACAAGCTGAATGACCACTTGTTAGAGTGTGGAGAGGACATACCACTGAGCAGCAAGCAGCAGATGCCAGCATTACTTTATGTAGACAATGCTGTCTTGCTAGCTCACATTCCTGTTGCGTGTAATAGAATCCTTCTATTCTTTTTATGCTGTCCTTGGATATGGGCATTCGCTATTCCAAGTGGCATGTCATGGAATGTGGCGCCAAGGGTGGAAATTGGAGACCCATACATGTAAACTCCGACATGTTGTCAGCCGTCTCTAGCTTCCCCTACCTGGGGACTGCTTCGACAGTAGGGGCACTTGGTCCACCAATATGCCCTCTAGGTGCCTCAAACATATGAAGGCTGTAGGGGCACTTTTTAAACTTAATCCCCAAGGTAGCGGAGCAAACCAATTTCTCCTTTTCTTGAAATTTACTGCCCGCAATGTGTTCCTGCAGCAATCTATGGTGCAGGCGTTTGGGGATATGCACCCGGGCTCACTTTTGCCGTAGATTGTTGTCGCAGTCTCCAGGTTGTTATCACTTCCTGTGCTACAAGGAATTGGTCTATACATATATTGAGAACTACATTAAACTAGCTCCGTTTTGACTATGGCTGTCGATATGGAATAACAATAATGCTTTGTTCAGCAAGCTAGTAATCATGGACTGCCTCAAAAGTGACCAGGTGATGAAAATACCTTGGCTGCCATACACTAAATCCTGCTTTATATCACTGGGTAGACCCGCCCTCTTCACTGACCCTCCCGGCAGGAGTAAGTCTGATAAGATCTGGCTGAAGCATGCCTTTCTTGAGGATAGGTGGATATAGAGGGATGCGGTCGAACCTCAGAAGCCCACTAATAAACAGATTATCATGCTACAAACTAGTGCTGGCATTGAGCCCTATTTGCAGCGTACAGCCAATCCTGGGAAAGGGCTTTGTTATTAAGGTTCAGATTGGGCACTATACACAATTTGCTCTGCTTGCCCTTGGGGCAGTATGGGGGGGTGGCTGCCCCCTATTTGTGCATCTGATGACGTTTATCCTCAATCTTTACTTCAGTTTATATTTTCAACAAATACTATGCTGAGGGGCTTATTTATGAGAGTCTTGGTCCTCACTTTTATTTATGCTTCGGCGGTGCAAGCCTCTCAATCATATCTATGAGGCGACGCAAAGCCACTCTGTGTGGGTTTGTATGGCCTCATAGATATGGAATGGACATAGTGCACCCTGTCAGTCCAGCTTTATGCCCGGCAGTTATGCAGCACTAAATCTATATCTTTTGCATGGGCTGTTGGGTCGTGCGGACCGGATCTTGGAAGATGCCACCATAGTGTCCCTAGATGCGCATATGGCCATTGACACGGTGAAGTGGCCCTTTATTTATGCAGTTTTGGAGAAGCTTGGGTTTGGTCCAGGTTTCCTGTCATGGATTCAGTACTTATACTCCGATCAGCTTGCCCAAGTGGCAGTGAATGGGAGCACTTATTCCCCCATTTCATTGCAGCGGGGCATGAGGCAGGGCTGCCCTCTTTCCCCCTTAATCTTCACCCTAGTGCTAGAGCCATTGGTGGCCTGGGTGAGAACTGATTCTATGATCAGAGGACTTAGATGGACTGTGGAGCGGGAGGACAAGATCTCCCTCTACTTGGACGATATTCTGCTGTATATTCCTGACCCTGCCAATTCCCTCGACATGATTATGCATGTGTTCTCATTATACCGAAGGTACTCAGGCTACACTATCAATTGGAATAAATCACAATATATATGTACTTAGTGGAACAGCTCTAGCATTGCCAACCGATTGTGAGGCCCAAGTAGTAATAGGTGATTTTCAATACTTGGGAATTTTTGTCACACGTGATCAGAAGGTCTTTTATGCGCCTAATCTGGAACCTCCATCAGCTAGACTGAGGGTAGATGTCCTGCTTTGGAGGGCTTTGCCCTTGTCCCTTTTGGGGAGGGCTGCCCTCTTCAAGATGATGGCCCTGCTCAGATTCTTGCATGGGCCCCATAACACGCCATAACCTGTTCCTTCGTCTTACTTTCAGACCATAGACAGTGAGGTGTGTACCCTTCTCTGGGAGGGGGGTCCCCCACGATTTGCCCCACAGAAACTGACTCAGCGTTGGTTTCAGGGGGGTATAGCCCTCCCTGACATAAAAAAGTACTGCTGGGTGACACAACTGACCGCCATTAACCACTGGGTCCATCTCCCGGTGAGGGAGCCGGCGTACAGAATGGATAAAAAAAACATGAGGCCTGGAGGTCATCTTGGAGCCATCTATGGGGGTTTGCAGGCAGCGCCATAGCTTAGCCCTACCGCTACCACATAGTTCTCTGGCACAACACACTCCACGACATGGGGTGGAGGGATAAGATCACGCAGGCCACCACCTGTGGGACACGGCAAGGTTGGGCACCTTAGCTACACAAAGAGGATTTGACAAATGGGACTAAATTGGTCTATCAAAGGTGGGTGATCTATGGAGGCAGGGGGATGTGATACCGTTATCAGAATTAAAAGCAGAGTACAAGCTGGCCCCCACCGAGACCTTCCACTATTTACAGATTAGACATGCCCTGCAGAAAGCAATCCCAAGGGGGGTTGACCTCCCTGAATCCTCTCCACTTGAACATACGTTGTTGGATGCATACGTGCCGAAACAGGCGATCTCGCTCAACTATTGTAAATTAATCAATAACTCTCCTGATCCTCTGACTAAGCTGCAGGCAACTTGGGTGAGAGATGTGGTAGAGCTGGAGGAGGGAGAGTGGCCTGAAGCCCTGGCCTCCCCAAGGGAGGTGGCCATACGCTCCAGATTTCGATTGGTACAATTGAAAATTCTTCATTGCGGCTACTATGCATGTACTACCCTGGCTAAAATGGGCAAAACAGATCAAGCTTAGCGTGGTCAGGAGGGTATGTTCTTTCATATGCTGTGGAGTTCCTCCGCGCTACAAGATTACTGGGGAGAGTACTGGCTTGCCTTAATGAAGTGGTGGGGAGTGATCTGGAACTGATGGGCAAATGGTGCCTCCTCAATGTTTGGGCTGAAACAGACCTTAATCGTATGGACTGACTCTAGCTCACACTGGGACTGATGATAGCCAAGCAAAATATAGCTTGCATGTGGAGATCTGAATTGAGGCCAAGTTTGGGGGATTGGAAGAGAGACATGGATTGGTGCATGCTGGCTGAAAGGGTGGTATATGTGGGAAGTGGTTGCCCGAATAAATGGAATAAAATATGGGAAAAGTGGAATGCTTATAGGGAGGGACTCTGTGAGCCCCTGGGTGTTGCTACTGAGGATGTTTTGTAGTCCCGATAGTATGGACTTTACCACTGCTCTGTGTACTGTAGAGACCAATGCTGATGTATTGCTATCCTTATGGGAGTTGGACAATTGATTCTGCTGTCTTTATCTTCTTCATTGAAAGGTTTACTGTCACCACAGTTTTTTTTGCCTAACTGCTTATTAAAAATAACTTTAAAAAAAAGAGTGTGGTTTGCTCTTGTGTAGCACTGAAAAATCAAACATGAAGCCACTTATCAAGCTGATGGTCTCATTATTGATGGCGAGTTTTGTGCTATACTTACTACTACTATTGCCGGTTATGCCGGCTGGCATGTGGGGCAGCAACAAATGTACTGCTGTTTCTGTAACCAATGTTTTTTTATGGGACAAGGTTGTTATACTTGTGCCCAGCACCCAACCTGGAGACCAGTGGATCGTACTTCATCTGATCCCTACCCTTTGAGCTGTCTGGCTTGGGTGACCCTGCCAGGAGACTAAGCTTCCACTGGTGTAGCTCTCCAAGTCACTGAGACAATGAAGCCCATCGACAACTTCACGGTGACGATTATCCGAGTGGGGTATTTAGCAGTGCAGGATATCAGGACCTGCATTCAGTTTTTGTGGCAAAATACAAAAGTGGTGTGACTATTGCATGTTTGCAGGTATGGAGGTCCTCTTTGGGCCCTGCGTGCTCTAGACCACTTGACTCTGTGTACTAACCCCAATGTTGACATCCTTCCACCATTCCCCTATATATGTGTATCAACTCAGAGACACTGTCCCTTTGCCTTTTAGGTACCCTTCACAGTGTTATTATTGTTGCATTTGCTATTTGTTGCGTTATTCGAATGCTTAAGTAACTACAAGATACAAGTATGATTAACAATATCCACATCTGTAGAGATTTATGAATAATAGCCATTTGCAAATTCTAGTCATTGTCCATACTGTATGGCATTGCTGCTTGTAGGGTGTTCTGCACGTTTTGAAGTTTGCCAACATTAGATTTCTCTAATGTTGAAGCTTTGCGAACATTATAACTTTACATCACATTATAGTGTGTTTAGCCAGGCTCCTAGTTTATAAAGGTATTGTCTTACTAGCTGTGCTTGTGTCCGTTAATCCCCTGGAGATTGACATTCTCGTAAATCTAAAAGTGAAGGAACTGTCTATTTGTACCATTACTGTATATTGAGTATTTGATTTGGTATTCTGCTTATGTCTTCCTTTTTATCTAAAATGTTTATGCAGTAATCACATATATTATATAACAGTTATTATTAAAGTTGTGGTATACACACAACCATTGGTTTGGCATTTATGTACTGTGCTGTATTTTACCTAGACTCATGATCCTACACACCCTATCTTGAGTGAAGCCTTGGACTGTTCGTCCACTTCTACCTAGAGATACAAGGATACTTAATTGACTCCCACTTTCTGTTGTGGACTGTGTACTATGGGTGCTGATCACTACTGATCCTGAGCTCTCGATCCTTTAGAGAGCCGTGACTCCTGTATTACCCCCTCTAGGGAATGCAACAATACAATGATCCTAAAAGATATGAATCACAAAGGATTTTTACTGGTTTAAGTCAAACATACGACTGGGAAAAGAGGAAAAAGGGGCCTCTCCCAAACTCTCCATTGATCTGTGCAGCTCTCTCACCACACTTGCTTTTGTGGGTGGCATGAGTCTTACCACTGCTACTCATAGATCCTGGGTTGCCTGAAAAGGTGATATGAAGGATCTTTTCAACCATACTCGGTCTCATAGAGAGACAGTTTATAATTGATGAGTCCAGTTCGTCCAGTAGACAGAGTAGAAGGATGAGTAGAAGAATGATGAGAAGTAAGATGGTGAAGAGTGTTGGTAATGGTTAGATTAGTAGAAGGGGTATGGTGGCTAGTCATTTAAGCAGGTGGTGGATGAGTAGGAGGGACAGAGGATGTGAACATTAGCATAGGTTAAAGGCAGTTAGAGGTTCAGGAGCAGGAGATAGATTAGGTAGGTTAGTGTTGGAGACTGTTAGTCTCCGTTGTGTGGGTTGGACAGTAGGGAAGGGAGTATGCATGAGGGGAAGAAGGAGTTTTTATTGCAAGATTTATTAAATGTAGAGTATGAAATGGGTATAGTAGCTGACAAAGGTGTGATTAGGTGGTTAGTTATGAATAAAAATTATGGTATGCGGCATGCATAGGTCACATATGCATATTTATTTATTTATTTAAGGGTTTTTACATAGTGCAAACATGACCCGTCCGGTTATCAGAGCGTGGTACAGATAGCAGAACAAGTAAAAACCACAACTAATGCACAAAAACAGCCAATAAACAGATAAAAAAAATACAGATAGCAATATGTTGTACAAATAGCAAACAGGTTGAAGCATCAAAAAGCAAAAGGAACAAGCAAGAAACAAAGTATATACAATGTAAACAAACAACTAAGTAGATTCAGGATCTAGAAAAGTATACAGGAAAAATAGACAAACAGTGAATTCAGGACTGCTGCTGAAGATATCTGTTCAGCAACAGCAGTTTCACTTCTTTTTTTGAGGAGGTAGTCGAGGGATTAGATTTGGCTTCAGGAAAAATTGCGTTCCATATTCTAGTGGCAAGACCAGAAAAGGGGCGATTATACGTTTTCTTTTTGTTGAACGTCTGGCTTCAACAATAGAGAGTTAGTACTTCGTAGGGAATGACTCCCACCAGATAGTTCAAGTTTTTTTGTCAGGTAGACAGGAGTGTTAAGATTAAGACCCTTATGTGCCATGCAGGCTATCTTCAATTGAATCCTTGATTCAAACAGGAACCATCAGAGATGTTTTAGATCTGTTGTAATGTAGTCGCGTTTAATGGATCCCATGATGAGCCTCACAGCTGAGTTTAGAGTGGCCCCTAATGGAGCCAGACTGGCTTTGGGTAATCCTGCAAGAGTAGCACTCCCCTAGTCTAGGCGGGAGATGACAAGGGATTGGACTGCTAACTGAAAGTCTTCTGCGGGTAAAAAGGGTTTTGTTGCGGGGATTCTGCACATACACAGAACTATGCGCAGGAAAACAGGACCTCAGTGTATAGGGGTTGTACCTTCCTACCACCTTAGTACCCAAAATCCCAAAACCGACTAGCTATAGTGTCTCATTCATTCTCCTACATAATCATGAAGCTACAAATGATCAGACAACCCAGAACACAACACTCCCAACTCTCTCAGGAATCGCAGTAGCAAGACATACCCTTTCGCTCACTCACTCGTACTTGTCCACAATAAGAATTGGCAGAGTCACTGTAATAGTTCAAAATGTTTATTTTAACTATCGTGCTCTATAATGCAGTATACGAGCCACTACCAGCAGCGAAATGCATTTAACTCAGAACAATTAGCATTGTTACAATTCCATAGAATATAAAGGGGGATTTCATCATATACAGACAGTGGAAAAAGGACTATAAGGCCTAACCACCCTCCCCTTGGCTGGAAGAAGTTTTATTTTATAAAAGAAGATCTCTGGGCTTCGTCAGCAGACCCCATACCTTAAAGCCTAGATGGAAGGTTTACATCATAGGAACAGTATAGCTCTTCTCCATGGAAAGGTCTCTCTCCAAGTGTGTGTTTGAACAACATGCATCCCCGTAATATCAAAGCACGAGTTTCCAGCAGTGCAGCTGTGTTTAGCATGTTTTGTCTAGGTGCTAGGGACTGACCAGAACAGAATAACAAGGGGAATTGTTTATCGACCTTGCACATCGTGTTCAGACTAAACTCCAGGAACTAGCAGAGAACGCGAAAGGCAGACAGTTCTCATGTGAAAGGCATAAACAGAGTCTTGCAAAATAAAGGTATGTAGTAACGTGCTCAAAAGCAGCTTCATGGCAGCAGAGCTCATGCTAACTTAGCATTGTTGACAATTACCCTAATGGCCATATAACAGTTTGATTTTCCTTAGAGTGTTCAATTGGTAATTGGCTCCTCTGGTAGTTGCACTGATGTGACCTTGTATATTCAGGTATTTGTCTAATGTAATGCCTAACGATCTAGTTGAATCAACAACATGTGGGGCGCAGTTCAGCGCTGTAAATTGTTTGAGCCATTCATCTATGGGGGTAGAGAGATTGAGGGGTTGATCAGGAGAAATTCCATCTTAAGTGTGTTTAGCATAAGGTGATTGTGGGTAAACCATTGTTGGGTTTTTAGTAGGACGCAGTTAAGAGCTTTGATATCTTCACATGTGGAAATTTTCAAGTATAATTGTGTGTCATCTGCGTACATGTGGTACTGTATGTTTGAGTGTTTAAGAATTTCAGTAAGATGTTTCATGAACAAGTTGAATAGAGTGGGTGAGAGTGTGGATCCTCAAAGTACTACAATCGAGACTGGAGTAATATCCGACAGGGTTTGATTGACTTTGATTCATTGAGCTCTATTTTGAAGGAAAGAGGAAAACCAGCTTAAGATGGGACCAGATAACGCCGTCCTTTTCTTCAGAAGGTTTATCATGTTCTCAAGTCTGACCGTGTCAAATGCAGAAAAGAGATCAAGGAGAATAAGCAGGCAATGTTCGTTCCGATCAAGTAGTCTCAGGGCATCATCTACAATGTGTCAGAGTAATTTCAGTGCTATGACCTATTCTGAAGCCAGATTGGCAATGGTCAAGAAGCTGAAACTGTTTGATGTGGATGCAGAGTTGTTAATGTACTAATTTGTATAGTAGTTTTGCTAATGTCACAGTGTTAGTAATTGGACGGAAATTGTTAAGGTCCGATAAATCTGGATTTTTAATTTTTTTTTAGATTGGGGTAATCTGTCCTATCTTTAGGCAATCATGAATCGTGCCCTGGGAGAGAGATGCACTGACAAACTTAGACCAGAGTGGGAGTATGGAAGAACTAAGCTCTTTGATGAGTTTTGCGGGCAGAGGATCTTTGAAGTGGTTAGAGGGTTTAATTGATATTATTGTTTTGAGTATCTCAACTTCCTCTGGAAGTTTGAAGGTATTCCATGTAGCATTATTTTTTGTCGTAAAATCCGTGTGAGGGGACCACATCATGGGAGGCATAAGGAGGAGACTGGGTTGGGACTGGCTGAGTTGACGTTGAGAGGGGAGTTGAAGTTCTGATTCAACCTTCCTCGTTTTTTCAATAAAATGAGCGGAGAAATCTTCACCACTTGGGAGAAACACATTATCTCCCCACATTAGCTAGCTTGATGTTTAACGATTTAGGAAAAGTTTTTAGCATTGTCCAGTTGCGTCCTAAAGTATTCTGCTTTGGGGCTCCAGAAGAGTTTGTTATAGTAGCTTCTTATTGTCCTTAAGTGTTGAAGGTGTGTTGTGGATGGAGAGATTCTCCATGATCTCTCAGCAAGCCTTAATTTCCACCTTACCTCGTTAAGGGCATGGCTTAATCAGGGTTTGGAGTTTCTACTGGGTATTCTTTTAAGCTGCTTCGGAGAAATTGTATCAAATATGTCTGACATGGATTGGATGTAATGTTCGATAAGGTCATTCACATTCATCATGTTTGAGGGTTGTTAGAGCGATTATGTTGATTTTTCTAAGGTCTCTGGATCATTGTTTTGTTTTACGAGGTTGGCCTTTTCTAATCAGTACATTATCCAAGATGAGGAAGGAGATTAGGTAGTGATCAGACCAGTGACATGGTGATATGGATTTAAATTGTATGAAATTTTCCTTGGCGATTATTTGGCATCACCAAGCTGGGTCAGTTTGAGGTCCATAAGGGAGGTCTTGAAGGTGTTCAGTATGGGGTCATTTGGGTCGGTCCAGTGAAGGTTGAAATCCCCAAGGGAGATTTGGTTAGGTGGTTGGTCAGTGTTAGAAGAGATGGTCTCCATTAATTGTTCAATTAAAGGTAGGTTATGTCCAGATGGTGGGTAAATTGTGTGTAGTTTGCATAACATCTTGTCATTGTTCCATATTTTGATGCCTCGGTATTCACAGGAGGACATTGGAGCACTTTGTGCATGTTTTAGGGTGAGCATAGAGCGATAGATGCATGCTATAGCTTCTCCAACTCTTTCAGATCTATCCAATCTGATGATGTCATAGTTGGGAGGCACTAGTATGTCTAGAATGGTTGAGGAGGTGTCATTGAGCCACGTTTCCGTTAAGATCAAAAGATCAGGGTCTTCTCGGAGTATGAGATTAGCGATGTCAGCTGTATGTTTTACAGCTGACCTGCAATTAAGGAGCATAGACTTGATATGTGATTGTGTTCCTGCTGCCTCTTGATGTGTTATAGGGACATGTAGTAATTTATGCTTGTTCATAGTTCTATAGTTGAGAATGGGTTCTCTATGTGGGTTGGAAGGAATAGTTTGGATATTGACCGGCCAGGGTAACAAGTCATTTCGTGTGGTGTTGTATGACAGCAAAATGGACTGAATGTCAGCATGGGATAGATGATCAGTTACCCTCTGGGGTCTGGAGTAGGGGTTAAAAAAAGGGGTCGCAATCTCAAGTACAAGATAGGATGGTTCTTCAATGTCAAAGACTCAAGCAAGGAGTGTCTATCACTTGTGGTAGGATTAGGTTGTTTAGTGGCTGGGGTTATGTTTGTTCCAGAGTTCAGGCTGGGATTCCTGCACTTTTCAAGCTTCAAGGTTATGTGTATAAGGTTCTGTAGGTCGCTCTTAACTAGTTCAAGTTTACGATCCGCAAGCTTGTGCTCAAGGGATGGAGGGTCTACAATACAGCTGAGAGTGTAGGGTGGCCCAGGGGTGGCCAACATGTGTTGTCCTTCAAAGGAAGGGGGTGGTCAACAGAGCGGGATTGAATGTAGGTGGGAATGAGGGTGATTGGAAGATGAGGTTTAGAAGATAGTAAATTAGAGGTGGTGAAAGTCTCCTGAGCAACCCCTTGTATGCAGAAATACATTTTTCAAAAAGTCACTTCAAGGTTATTCTTCTTTTCTTTCCTTTTATTCCTTCATCTTCACATGTATCCAAGTGTCTTTAGTAAACATGTGTAGCTAAACTCGTAGCCAACATATGTGGGCTACAAAAGTAAATTACAAACTCATAATCCATTTAATACACTAACACTTATAACAAATTTTGATGTAGTGTGTGTTAATTCCAAAGAATTCCTATTTACACACCTCAGGTGATACCCAAACCCTAATAGAGCAAGTCATTTTAAGTGCATGTGTCCATGTAAATAAAACATGTTTCAACCAATGATACTTAAAATAATGTATAATTCCACCTCATGCAATTGAGAAAATATCATGCTAGTAGTTGTTGTAACACCCTTGTGCTACCTTAAACCCATTGCATCTCTTTACATAGAGTAATCTCCATCCAGCTCACATCTTCATATGTACCACAGTATTATGTCCTACAGTCCTGCGCATACATATATATAGTGATTTGTCTAGGCTTTTTTTCAGTTCATAATTTCCTTGTTACTGGCAAGGTTATCTTGTATACAGGGGCCCCCTACCTTCCAAATTTATTGCAGGTGTCATCTTATGTCAGGTATTTATACCTAACGTAGTCCCCAAAAATATTCCCGAAAATAAATATAACTGTGTTAGCGTTACTTTAATCAGTCAGTCAGAAATACTTTATTCGACAGCCAAGAGTCATGAAAGCATACAATATTATTAAAAGAAAATACACATTCCAGCCAAATACATAGCAATAAAATAATCCCACATATCAATCACAATATTCATATCTAAAAACGTTCATAAAAAAAGCCAATATCATATAAAGTGCACTGTGCTCAAGTAATAGACCAGATCCTTAATTAATATCACGTATAAAAAATGTACCATAATAATCAAGAAGGGGAAAACACAATTGAGCCAACAGACAACACAAAATTACTATTACGGGAGTAATCTGTTCCTATGTCTAATGGCCCTGATTAAAAAACTTGCGACCCCGAGGCAAACCATGGGTGATGCCAGCATTTGTAAATAGAGCAGAGCTGGCCTCACTTGGACAAACTGGCATTCTCTGAGTAGAGGGAGGATATGCTGCCTACGCAGGGACTCATAGTAGGTACAAAAAAACATTAGGTGCAAGGTATCCTGTTCCGAGAAGTTATCACAGGGGCAGGGTTTTAACAATTCAGATTTTGAGTATCCTCTCGGGAATGCCAGCAGCCAGGGAACCATATTTAGACGAAATCTTGTTAAAACAAAACGGTGGTATGGTTTATTAACATAAGATAAATATGGTTGCAGCTGCGGGCCTAGGCTCAGAGTGACATACCTTCTCACCGAGGGCTTGCCTAACTCAGCCTCCTCCCTAAGGCATTTCCACTTATCCACAAACTGCCGTTTAAAATTTATGATCGCAGTCTTGCCCAAAGGCTTTGGGGTCAAAAACAAATCTGGGCACCCTAGACATTTTGTTTCTTCCTTTATATATTTAAGCCAAGGGATATGCTGGGCTCTCTCTAGCGCCATACAATCCGAAATTATAAGTTGATTTAGATTCGGGGGGGGTTGAGTCCAGATTCTAAGCCATCGTAGCAGGGGGGAAACTGCGATCTGGTCTGCAATGTACCCCATCCCCAGTTCTTCATGCAGGCAGTAAACAGGAGTGGCTACAGGGACCCCAAGGAGTTTGCGCATAAAATTATTCTCTGCCACTTGTATTTCCTTTACATCTTTGTAACCCCAGACATCGCATCCATACGTGGCCATAGGAATACATTTTGCGGTATAAACTTTCAAGAGTGCGGGCAGGGGTTTTGACCCTAGTCTTTTTACAAAGTCCATAGTGGCCCCCGTTGCTCTTGCCAAAATGTTCTTTTTAAGTGTTCGTTGTGCTCCCCATGTACCTTGGTCATCAAAGAGTACCCCTAAGTATGGGAAAGTGGATACTTTGGTTAATTCGTCCCCATTACAGTAAAATTTAGCCTTGGCCGCCTTTCGCGGACCAATCGACATTGCATGAGATTTCTTAAAATTCGTTACCAAATCTAGTGAATTCATAAAATCTATAAAACAATTTAAAAGTTGTTGCAGGCCCCTTGCAGTTCTAGACAATAAGACCGCATCGTCGGCATACAACAATGCGGGAATCGATTTGGCACCGGCCATTGGCGTATCCTTGCAGCATGATGTTAAAGTGTCCCCCAGTTTGTTGATATATAGGGTGAATAGCAGGGGGGCCAAAATGCACCCCTGCCGGACCCCCCTTCCTACTGGCCAAGAATCTGTCAAGCTGCCATCTTCATTAAACCGTACCGCAGCTGTGGTGTTAACATGTGCAGTATGCAGGAAGGAAATCAATTCAGCCTCTAGCCCTATATCACGAAGGACCAACCACAGCTTAGACCTATTGACAAGGTCAAAAGCTGAGGTTAGATCCATAAAGGCCAGATGCAGGACACCTCCCTTGGCAATGGTATACTTCCCGATCACCAAATGGAGATTCAGGCATTGGTCTATTGTCCCCTTTCCCTGTCTGAATCCATGTTGGAGGTCGGAAATAACATTAAAATGATCAAGCCAGACTGTGAGGCGATCCAGGACTACCTTGCCCATAATTTTAGACACAGAATCTAAGAGCGAAATTGGCCTATAGCAAGCCGGATCGTCACGAAGGCCCTTTTTAAAAATGGGGACAATAACTGCCTTTGCCCATGACGGGGGGAAACCATAAGCACAGGCAGCATTAAAAACATGTGTTAGGATCCTGGCCCAGACTTTGGGGTCTGCCTTATAGAGGTCTGCCGGTATCCCGTCAGGGCCAGGGGCCATTCCCCCAGATGTCGATAAGATAGCTTTATGAACTTCTTCTATATTAAAATGAAGGGGGGCACTGTCTGATCCGGGAGCTGTGTCTCCCACTATTTCTGCTAGATTGGTGCTACTATAAATATTGATAAAATGCTGGACCCATTTCTCTGTCGCTATTATACAATCCTTACTTAGATTTGGCATATCTGAAAAAAGAGGACTGTTAACTATGGACCAAAATCGTGAGCTGTGCGACAGGACACTAGCTTGGCCAAGCTCCTCCCAGGCGTGCTCTCTTAGTTGTTTTTTTCTCTCGCACACAGCCAGTTTATACGCCTTCCTGCAGCTCCTGGTTAGTATCGGGTCCCTCGGTTTTTCCTTTACAGCCTTCATTAGCTCCTTATGGGCAGCTGAACATGTGTCATCAAACCACCTTTTTAGTTTTAAGGATTTCACCTTGGTTTTGGTCACTAAGTTCGAAGCTGCCATTTTAACAATAATATCAAAGGCATCTAAAGTAGCTCTATCTTGTAGTGCAGGGTCCATACATACTTTGAGCTCTGGGGCACAAACAGCACAGTATAGATACAAAAGATCATCCTTGCTATTTATATATAAACGATAAGTTAAAAATCAAAACTATTTCCAAGTTATGTATGGTACTTAACCAATATGGCAACCAATACCTCACAAGTTACCATTAGTGTTAACCATCATTACTCAAATCATGAGTCATATAATAGATCCTAAGTCCTTATATAACCACTCCTAATAATATTGCCTTATTTCGTATCCATCAGTAACATTTACACGTATCGTCACCCTCCATCACCGTATATTTTGTCCGTCCGGTTCTCCTTTCTTGTGTGGCGGCCATCTTAAATGTACCTCAGAGTGCATATAGCAGTGTGTGAGCACCATAATACATTGTTAATCTATCTCCAGAGCAGTTGTTCTCCTGATATTTCCTCCAAAATAATGTCATCCCCATGATGTCCATATGATGCACACAGTAATTATGTCAGGATATATAGCGAACCATTATGAGGCTGGGGGGCGCTAGGTGGCGCACGAGCGGAATGGCCGATCTAACGTGAGGCTCCCGCAACCTGGTGCCGATATCCTGACAATAATCCTGCCCAGATGGCCGTACCTGCATAAAAATCGTCGATCTGAGGAGCCCGAGAAATAAGGAACGAGAGGTGCGAGGCTGCCTAAAATCCATTGTTACCCGGCGCCGCTGTCGGCTGGTGCTGCCTTCACCGCTGCGCAGCTCCGAGCGGCCTGGAACTGTCACCAGGCGCGGAGCACTATGCAAGAGCCGCGGTCACCACGAGGCGAGCAGGCCGACACGCTGCTGCAAAGAGCGCCTAGGTCCGGTGAGTGCTGCATTGCCGCGACGGCATATCTCGTGTGGGGCAAGCCATCTGAAGGGAAGTGTAGCGGCTGTTGCACGCTCTGAGAGGCAGTCACACGGACAATATCTCAGGGAGCGGCGCCATTACAGCCAATAAAGCGCGCATGGCGGATCGGCCATGAGCGGCGCTGCACTCGATATACGTTTTTTGAGAAGACAAGGGTACCCCAATATGTGAACCTGGGGTGGCGAGATATCTAGGAAACAGTGGTTCAGGTGTGGCCTAAATGGTCCAAAGCGAGAAAGTGACCCAGCAGGGAACACTTGGTTCTAAGATTTTGAAATTAATTCATGAGGGAGCAAAGGAAAGATCAGAGGAAGGTCATGTAGGTCAGATAAATGATAGACATTTATTTTACAATTTTTTCTATAGTATTCAGGTGCTCACATACATTTAGGTGAAAGGAAGCGTGACATGCAGGGTGATAGTGAGGTTTAAAAAGGCATCGCATTGACAACAATATAATGAGCTCCACAGTTATTTGCATTCAATGCCAGCAAAGGCAGAAGCAGGACGCTCCCGTCTGCACAGCTCCAGGCTCCCATTTAAAGGCCCTGCAGTTCGTTTTCTAAAAAATACAAAACCAATCATACCGGCCAGCTGCCTTTCCATCCCGGGTTCCCTCCAAATAAGCAAACACGAGTCCTGGACAGACATTCCCACTCAGTTCTTTGGCGCCATTAATTCACGCCTTCAGCCCATTTTAAAAATCAGTACCAGCTGCCCACATCATTAACAGACGAATGGGCCTAGGATGATTTTCCTTTCTTCTAATTCAGCTTGCTCACCCTTGTCCTGAAGATGAACCCCACTTATTGGGTTCGAAACGCCGTCGACCACCATACAACATGAACTCCTATTACTCCTTGTAAAATAACTGTGGAGCTCATTATATTGTTGTCAATGCGATGCCTTTTTAAACCTCACTATCACCCTGCATGTCACGCTTCCTTTCACCTAAATGTATGTGAGCACCTGAATACTATACAAAAAATTGTAAAATAAATGTCTATCATTTATCTGACCTACATGACCTTCCTCTGATCTTTCCTTTGCTCCCTCATGAATTAATTTCAAAATCTTAGAACCAAGTGTTCCCTGCTGGGTCACTTTCTCGCTTTGGACCATTTAGGCCACACCTGAACCACTGTTTCCTAGATGCACTCGATATACAGCCTGCAAGGTAAACTGGGAACAATACGTCAAAGATACAAATATTATATGCAGGTCACACACAAACTAATCTGACCGAAATCTGAGCCCTGCTATATAGAAATCCGAATCTGCAGGGACTGAGGCGTGTGTTGCTGGAGCTGAACTGTGATACCGGAGCGCACAGGGCAGGTGCAGGGGCTATGGGACGTGACGCCTGAGAGGTACATGACACACAGCGGCAGGAGGGACTTTTTCCTATTGCATAAGTGAGCTCATTAGTTGGCAGAGGTGCAGGAGTGCGCACGCAGCTCTTGGTGGGCAGCATCAGGAATTGAACTTGTGAAGGCACACAGATGACTAACAGTTGCTATTGAGATCAGTGTGCTGCCACAGACCGGCTGGTGGGAAGCCCCTGCGTCGTCCAGCATAGAGGGGCAACTGACTAATAGAGAGCTCACCGAAGTCAGGCACCCGCATCCCCCCCACTTGGAGCCAGGTACGCCTCACATATTAGCTCCCAAAAAATGGGGAAACCAGACGCGAGACAGCCGCGACTCAATTTTGATGCCAAAAAGAGTGCCCGCCTGCAACAGCCTGACGTAGAAACTGGCACTGAACTGTCCACGCACGAAACACTTCCTCCCCAGAGCGAGGACATGAAAGCACTCTTGCAGGAGGTCAGGCAAGGCCTCGCAAGCATAGCTGACAAGATGGATGCCATGACTACACGGATGGACGCTATTGTTCACAAACTGGATGGCCACGAAGAGCGTATAAAAGAGACTGAACGCCGCATCTCTGATGCAGAAGATGCCACCACTCACATACAAAGCTCCATATCGCAAATGGACAAGCTACTGAAAATAATTGCTGCGAAGAATGAGGATATCGAAGCGAGAAGCCGAAGGAACAACATTCGAGTTTTAGGCATACCAGAAAGTACAAATACGGGAAAAATTGAGGTCTATATAGAAAAATTACTGCTGGCAGCAGTGGGGGCGGAATCTCTCTCCCCTCACTTCATAGTTGAAAGAGCTCATCGCTCTTTAGGCCCGAGACCTCCACCTGGAAGCACGCCTCGACCCATTATAGCTCGCTTCCTGAATTACAGGGACCGGGATGTCGCCCTAAAAGTAGCAAGAGAGAAGAAGCAACTGCAGTTTGAAGGAGTACCATTCACCATCTATCCTGACTTTACGCCAGCCGTGCAAGACGAGAGGCGTACATTTCTGCCAGTTAAACAGAAGTTAAGACAAGCCCAAATAGACTACGCCCTAATGTACCCAGCCCGCGTTAGAGTTACATACCAAGGTAAACAAACATTTTACACGAAACCACAGCAGGTTGAGGAATTTCTGAAACACCTCAAGCGCCAGAGAGCTGCTGCAACTACTCCAGAGACATCGCCGAGAGCGCACTCACCAAGCACGGAATGACCAACTAAGCAAGACAAGGCCGTCGGCGTACCTTGTGGGACCAGAGACGCTGAACTGTAATGAAGCAATGGACACAAATGTACTCTGATCCAATTATCATGTGATGCTCGAATACTTCAGCAGGATACGCCACATGAAGGGTAACATGAGATAAATGGCACCGGGCACCCTCATGCCATAACAGGGGTCGCAGTATCCATCGTGATACCCCTGCAGGGAGAGAAGTACCTGTGTGCCACCCAGCTGAGTTCCCCGTACGGGAGATCCCTCTTGCATGTTCTATAATTTGAATAACTTGAAAAGTATTGAGATGTTTGTTATGGTATTTTTGGTTTGGGTGTCTAGGGAGGGGGGAGGGGCAGACATATCTGGCATGATTGGGATGCTTCAGTGGGAGGGGGAGGGTTGGTGGGTTTTTATTCAGATGTTCGGTATACTTATTCGACAGAAATGCAGACACACACATGGTTTTCTTCTTGTTATCTTTGCAAGCAGTATTGACATACATTGTAATTGTTATGGCACACATGCGGCGTACGGCTGACTCACTAACTAAACAGCACCTGCAGATAATATCTTGGAACATCAGGGGGTTGGGGGACCCACGAAAATGTAGACAGATACTAGCGTACTTGGATCGTCACCAGATCGACATCGTAATGCTCCAGGAAACTCACATTAATCCGCACCAACCCTCCACGTTTGCCAGCAAATGAGCAGATTATAGACTATTCTCTTCATATTCCTCATATGCCAGGGGCACCGCAATTCTCATAAAAAAGCGGACGCCCTTTACACCGGCTGGCACGATCATAGACCAGCAGGGGAGGTACACAATTGCATGGGGGCGGCTAGGTACGGATTTGGTCACTTTGGTTTGCTGTTATGGCCCCAATGTTGACGCTCCTGACTTTTTACCAACCTCTGGGGAAAGATTGTAGACATAGGCTCTACCCATATCATCTGGGGGGGAGACTTTAATATAGCGCTTAACCCGGCGCTGGATAGGTCCAACACTGCGTCATATCATTATAATAAATCTCAGGCAGTTATGCAGGGGATAATAGAGGAGGGGGGCTTAATTGATGCTTGGCGACATACTCACCCGAATGTACGAGAAGGCACACACTTTACAACACAGGCAGCAACACTGGCTCCGTTAGATTATTGCCTACTCTCACGGGGTCTAGGACCATCCATGGCGGATGCCACACATCTAGCAAGGACCTTCTCCGATCATTCTCCTGTGAAACTTAGGCTTACACCACCAGGGATGCTGTGTTTCATAGCGAGTTAGGAGAGGAAATACAAGATTTCTTTCAGAGAAATAGGGGGTCTGTGGACAGTGTGGAAATGATATGGGAGGCCTTTAAGGTCACAATTAGAGGATTTTGCATTTCTAAAAGTTTTGGGGTGCTCCGAGATATCCAGGGCAAATTGAGGAAGTTGGAGAAAGACCTCAAAACACTTGAGACACGATACGCCGCAGGGAACGTAGAACGGACACAAGCTGAGTTTCGAGAGAAATTGTCTGAATACACTGCAACTGCAGCGCGAGAGACAAAATTCAGGGGGAAATATTGGATGTCCCGCAAATATGGAGAGGGCGAACGATCAGGGAAAACATTAGCGGAGGTGATAAAGTGGCCTCGATTCTCCAATTATGTATTGGAAATGATGGCGCCTGGAGAGACGTTATATCGTGATACGTCTGACATACTAGCAACTTTCACTACACATTACTCCACACTATACACTTCACAACGACAAGACAATTTTGAGCTAGACAGCTTCCTCGGGGACGTAGCGCTCGGATGGCTAGGAGACTCACAGAGGGAGTTCTTATCCGCCCCTTTTGAACTTGACGAAATTCGTGAGGCGATAATGCAGATGAAATCTGGTAAGGCCCCGGGACTGGACGGCCTTCCCGCCGAATTTTATAAAACGTATATAGATATTATGGCCCCAGTCCTAAAGGAGATTTTTGAGGAGTCCATGGAAGTTGGCGCACTTCCCCCATCTATGAGAGAGGCGCTAATCACGTCCCTCTTGAAGCCTGGTAAATCCCCGGACTCATGTGAGTCATATAGACCGCTCTCGCTCATAAACTGTGACACGAAAATACTAGCTAAAGTCATAGCTAACCGCTTAGCCCTTTTGATGGACAAACTGGTTCTCCACGATCAATCAGGCTTTGTCCCCGGGTGTGCCACTACTCACAATCTTCGCACCCTATTCTCAGTTCTCCAGAACATAGCCCCAAATTGCCACTAGCTGCAGTGTTTTTAGATGCCACTAAGGCATTTGATTCCGTGGAATGGGATTACCTCTTTGGAGTGCTACACCGTATGGGCTTCCCACCTCTCTTCACGTCATGGATACGTTTATTATATCAATACCCCACGGCTAAGGTGTTAATTAATGGCCATCTGTCTTCTGCGATCCC
This sequence comes from Calotriton arnoldi, assembly GCA_963921515.1. NCBI lineage: Eukaryota > Metazoa > Chordata > Amphibia > Caudata > Salamandridae > Calotriton > Calotriton arnoldi. The sequence continues at coordinate 1,457,592 of CAWUFW010003470.1, read as the reverse complement.
CATCTCAAGAGGCACCCGGCAGGGATGCCCGTTATCCCCCCTATTATTTGCCCTTGCGATTGAACCCTTAGCGTCCAAGCTGCGGCAACACCACCCGGATAAGGCACTTCGATGTAATTTACGCCAAATACTGATTTCCCTATATGCAGATGATATTACCCTTTACGTGAGAGATCCCCAGCAAAATATCAATCCCCTGCTGCGAGAATTCATTGTTTTTGGAAAACTATCTGGGGTTCATATCAACTGGGGTAAGTCACAAATACTCCCCTTAAGGCCAGCAGTCACCAAATTTTCCCTGGACTACCCACTGGAATGGTGTGACACGGACCTGCGGTATCTAGGGATCCAAATCACTGCTGATAGGGAGGAGCTGATACGCCTCAACTACGGTACAGCTATAGATCGCCTTACAAGCAAAGTCAATCGTTGGATCTCCCTGCCTCTCTCGCTGGCAGGCAGAGCCTCCTTGATAAAAATGGTGGTGCTTCCACAGTTTTTGTATTTATTCATGAACACACCCTATAATCCGGGCCGTCATTTTTTTAAAGCACTTCGCACAGAAATGATAAGATTGGTCTGGGGTGGCAAACAGCCGCGTATAAAATGGTCGACACTCACGAGACCCTATGCGCAGGGAGGATTCGACATTCTGGATTTTGAACTGTATTACACGTGTGCACAAGCCCATTATGCGTACTATTGGGTCAACCCCCCCAGATACATGCCACAGGTGGCGGCGGAGCATTGGCTAGCTGACCCTATCCCTCTAGATGGGATGATACATGCACCCACTCGCACACGCGACACCACACCCACTACTATTACAGGCACAGTTGATGCATGGCAACACATCCTAGGTCTCCTTAAATCCCCCATGCTGTACTCTCCGCTGTTGCCACTGACCTATCATCCCCGTATGCCCGTACTTCAAGAAAAGGGCTTCCTCAAATTATGCGAACGCATCAACGTAGCTAAATGGGGGGATCTCTTCCATAATGGCATATTTCGCTCTTCTGATCAGCTCTTCCTTGAGACGCGGCCGCCCTCCCTTGACCTATTTCTATATGTCCGCCTTCGGCAGGGAGTGCGCTCCATAATACCGGACTTTCCTCAGGAACCCGCAAGTCTTGCACCTCTATATCAGATCCTGGGGGCCAAAGATTCGGGGCATTAGGTATCTAAACTCTACCACACTATACGACTACACCAGCCAGAGTCCCTCAGCACATCTCGCACACATTGGGGCACATACCTGGGGACTGAAATGACAGATGAACAATGGAAATATTGCTGCCTGCAAACTGCACAAATATCGTCTAGCTGTAGACTACGCATCATACACTATAAGTTCCTGCAGCGCTTATATTACACCCCCTCCAAAATGTTTCGGTTTAAATTGAAAGAAACAGATTGCTGTGAAAGATGTAATAGTCCTGGAGCTGGATTCTTGCACTTGGCCTGGGAATGTCCGCGGGTACGGGAATATTGGGGGCAGGTTTTTGAGGCCCTAGAGAAGATTACATCTGTCTCATTGGAGTGCACTCCCCTATTGGCACTACTGGGTTATACCGAACAGGTCCCCAAGCTATACCGCCGCTATGTTAATATATCGTTACTGCTGGCTAAGTGTAGAGTGGCCTGTAGATGGGGCAGGGGGCGCGCCCCTAAATTCAAGGAATGGCTTGATGACCTAATATACTGCCAGGAACAACTGACTGTTTATGCTGAAACGCTCCCGCGTGCTTCTAGGCCCAAGGATATATGGGGCCCCCTCCAGAGATATCTGTTGGCACGAGCTGAGGAGGCTGTGCCTGTCGCACTCCTGGAAGCGGACTGTTGGTGCCTACATTGTTTCCGGCTCCCCTCCTCTCTCATAATAAATTCAACATCACCGCGACATAAAGTACCCTGGAACTGTGATGTAGTACATTCTGTGGTCCCTCTTGTAAATAACAATATTCTATCCCCCGATGGATTTGTGGTATCTGTTGTGTGCATTATAAGGTAGCCTACATATTTGGAAATCAACTGTTAAGCTTCATGTGTCATGTGAATATACTGTGAAAGGACTGATCTGTCATGATACGATATTGCAATGTTTATGGCATATTCCCTACATTTACACCCTATGCATGTACGAGACAAGAATGATGAATATGCAAGTTTTACTTATGTCTGTATACAAAACTATTACGATTTGTAAGGTATGTTATATCTAAAGAAAATCAATAAATAAATGTTTAAAAAAAAAAAAAAACATTATGAGGCTAACTGCCAATTTGCCCTTCGTCAGTTCAACACAAGTCGGTCTGAGTCTGTTTAAATCTACTCATAATAAATCAACAGATTCCCAATGCATAAGGTTGCAATTTCACACTATCCCTTGTTCACTAGGACAAGAAGCTTTCTCTACTTTCTTATTTATCCCATGCTCTCAAATTGGAGTTTCTATATTCAATTATCAGAAGGAGGAAAGGAAGTGGTGAAGCAGTAAAAAGAAAAAATCAAAAACATGCATGTTCACACTTAGATATACTTAATAAAGTAGAGGTGGTGTTAGGAAGAAGGAGGGGTAGAAAGAGGACTCAAATGAGTGTCATCTACGGGCATTTTGTGTTGTCGGTCAGCCACTGCAGGTGGATGGGAGGGTAGTAGTGATCCAGTGGGGTGCCAATTAGATAACATAAGGTTTAGGAGATGGAGTGCATTTGCTCCCAAGTGTTTTATTCGCTGCACAGAAGGAGAGACATTGATAACAGAAGGTTTAGGAGATGGAGTGCATTTGCTTGCAAGTGTTTCATTCACTGCGCGGGAGGCAAGTCATTGTTGTTTAGGGGTTGTTTAGGACATTGTTAGACACCTTATTTTTGATCCTCATGAAGATTTTGTCTAACCGTTCAAGATTACGGTCAGATGATTGAATGAGAACGTTCCCGTTGTTATATAGCCATATGGTTGCTTCTGTCTTGAAATCAGGTGAGGGTATTATGGAGAATCTTAAGTCATGCAGAGTTTTCCTAGTAGTGTTAATTTGGAGCATCAGGGTTATGGTTCTCCTCCATTGAGCTCTTCTGGAGGTAAAGAAAATTAAATCATTAACCACAATTCCTTTAGAGGAACAGAAGTGGGCATCTGATATGAGCGTTTTGGTGTTGTGTTTGAGTAGTTTATTTTTTAAACTTTTGGATGCGTTTTTAGATAAGTTAGGGGATATTTAATCTTGAGTGCATTACGGCCAACAAGTGACAACAAGTTATCATTAGTGTTAACGTTATTTGGAGCTATGGTGGATATTGGTGCACCCGGATAAGGGTCACAAATTAAAACTAAAAAGTTTAAATTAGTCTGTATGATAATTAGAGGAGGTATAATGAAGGTAAGTACGAACAGTATCATACGTGGTTGAGGAGAGGCTGCTTAAGAAGGGCTAACAGAGATCTTTAATATTCTTTGGTTAGTCTCTGTACCACTTCCAAGATGGCTGCCCCATTGGAGACAGTCAACTGTTTAGGTGCACAGAGTCCTTCATTACTTTCCATGCAAAAATTAGTAGAGGTATAGTGAAGGTGAAAGAACGACAGGATCATACATGGATGAGGAGAGGCTGCCTACTATGGGCTAGCTGAGCCTTTTTTGTAGTTTATTGTTGGACTCCGTACCATTCCAAGATGGCTGCCCCATTGGAGATACTATCCTGTATTGTATGCATACAAGTCTTTCTATGCTTTCCATGCTAAGAAATGCCTTCAGTCCTCTGTATATTTTGTTGCATGAGAATGGGGCCACCATTTTAGGAGGGGATCATTCATGTGAGGGAAGGAAAAAGATCCTTAAAATAGAGGGCCCAACAAGACAACAGGACCCCCAAATAGAAACTGTAACCAAGCTAGGTGCAATCTGTGCAGCCAGCACCATGCACCAACAGTAACATGAAAGCAGAAGGAGTCAACCGTGAAAGTGAGGGCTCAAAAGTCAAAGGCAGGCAGCTACAGCAAAGGTCGGGCGCATCACCACATAAATGCATAAATCAGGATTTTTCGTGAATTAATCAAATGGACGTATACTATGACTAAGACTATAGCAGCTTGGTGCTCCACTCTCAGAGAACACTGGCCATAAAATCAAGAGTGGTTTAGTGCTGGTAGCACATGGAATGTATTCAATGTGCTCCTGAAAACGACTTTCAAAGAATTCTTACATAGTTATTTATGTAGCCCGATCAAACCCCGTACTGATAGAACTACTCACAGATGAGGTCTTATGTGTTGTTGACTGTTTGTCATCTATGAAGGTGATAATATTGTAAATAATTACGTAACAATTATTTGAAAGTCATTTTCACGATCACGTTGAATAAATTTTGTGTGTTACCAGCACTAAACCACTCTTACATAACATGTGTATTTGTAAAGCGCACATTCACTCAGAAGGGTATATTGTAGCTGAATAACAGATGTTTATTGTTAACCAACTCAATGGTAGTCATTTTATCGACCTCAGAAGGATGAAAGGATGAGTGGCCCCACCGGGATTTGAGCCTGTGACCATGAGGTCAAACACAGGCCCCTACAGTGGTCACATTAGTCCACTAAGCCACCAGACCAAGACTCTTGAATTTATGGCCTTTGGGAGTCTTCTTATTTCTCATGTATTTCATATCCCTCTCCCATTGGCCTTCGCCAGATCAAACCCTGTGTTTATAGAACTACTCACAGATAACACCATCAGGATTCACTAATAAAGCTGATGGTACACAACTCTGCTTCTACAGCATCCAGACCTGGATGTCCAGTGCCTGCTTGAAGCTCAACCCTTATATCTGCAAAGAAGAACAAACAAGAAACAGTACAAACCTGGCTCAATGACATGAACCCTGATAGATTCGAATCCCAGCTCTCACTGAATGCCAAATCATTTGGAATCACCCTCTACAGCAACCTCACGCTCAAGGGACACTTTGCCAGATAAAAAAGATAGCCTGGTACTAGCTCGCTCTTCTAAACAAAGTGAAACCATTTATTTCATTAAGTGACTTTAGAACTGCTGCTCAAGCTATTGTACTCTTGATTGTGGTAATGTCATGCTCCATGACCTCCCAGAGTCCACATTGGCACTCATTGAGGACATCCTACAAGCCGCAGCACATCTCATCCAGGGACTGAAGAAATGTGATCACCTCATTCCCATTCTGATGAAACTCAATTGGCTCCCCTTGCAGACCTGCACTATCTTCAAAGTCATTTGCATCATTTACTGAGCCATCACAACCAACACCCCTGCTTATCTCACCGACAAGCTCACCATCTCTGGTGGTTCTAGGCACACAGATAGCCAGGACACAATCACACTGCAAACTAAGAAATGCAAAATAAAAAATAAGACAGATGGACACTTCCATCTATTCACCCAGGATCTGGGACAACATTTGTGTATCCATCAGACCCGCACCACACTGCTCCAGTTTAGGAAAGAGCTGAAGACGCATTTAAGGAGCACAACGCCACACTGCAGTAACAGTTCACAAACTGTCACTCATTAACTGTATGCTTGTCTTGACCCTGTACAGCGTACCGCTGCCTTTTGGCTAGGTTCCCACTTTAGAAATACCAGATACATACATACATTCTACTGATAGAGGATAACTTATATATGTTGCACTTTACATCTGTTTTTGTGTCAGTCAGGAAAGGCTTTGTGTTTTTGCGCAAGTTCTTTAATTTACTGCCCTATCTAGAGTTTGGCTGATGGGAAAATCTATCACAAGCATGTCCAATGTCCCATCCGATGTGTTACAAATGCATTATAGCCCATTGCACTTGTAATACGTCACATTAGGATATCTGTCACTTTTTCAGAGTATCCCATCCACCAACGTCTAAATGAAGCTCTTATTTTAAATTCTGTGCGAATCGGGAGGTGAAATCCTGATACTAGTCTACCACTACCCCACCCAGGATACTCGAGTGGTAAGAGTAACTCGTGAAAGTAACAACTATGTCAAACGCTTTTCTACACACTGACGAGAGATCACAGCAATTCTTGGCTTAGATGGGAAACAAATTGTGGTCTTAATTAACACCCATAAATGTAATGCAGTAAGCTAAATGAAAGTAAAATACAACTATTTTATACAAAAAAAAGAAAACGAATTAGGATCTGTTAAATGGTTGGCTTGGTAATGACAATTCCAAAACACGTTTTGGAGATTATTAGTTTGAAAATATTAAATATGTTTTTTTCGGATTCCATAATAAGTACGTTTTGAAAAGTGTGTCAATAATGTGGACCTGATTTAAAAATATTGTTGCTTTTGTAAGTTGGGAAAACTTGTATCTCACACAGGCATAATTTATAAACGGTTTACAAAAAAGAGTGAATTCAAAGATAAGCTTTGATAAAGAATAAGTGATGTACGCCATCATGCGTTCATGACACCACTGAATTTAACCTTACTTTACAGTAGTGGGTCTTGCTATGGGAGTGCTAGGGGAGTGGGGAGGTAAATACTAAGCAGAAGCGATGAATAGACTCTTCCTTCTAACAGAGGGCCAGATTAAGATGGCGGTCGGACGAGCGTCCGAGCGCCATCCTGTCGGGAGCAGGACCTGCTGACAGGGAGTCGGCAGTCCCGCCAAGGGAATTACGATCTGACCGCCGTGGAGGCGGTCGGAAACATGCCTCTCAGCATTGAGGCTTGTGCTGCGGCCCGAAAAAGGGCTGCAGCACAAGTCTCACTGCTAGGAGGCATGATTGTGAACATACACTCACAAACAGAAACCGGACGATTTGGCTACTAACCTAAAGATGTAAAAAGTGGGGTGTAAAAAGGGGACAATTTATTTTGTAAAGACGAGAACCCTCACTCACCAGCAGGTGACATGCTTCATCATTGGGTTCCCTCTTGCACACTGTGCCCGCAAGGTGCACAGTGTGGGCTACAACTCTCCCTCAGGAGAGGAGCGTGAGGTGTTTTGATCATCCAATGATACTGGGAGTGTGGGGCAGAGTGAAAAACTTAAACAAAATTGTGAATTAAAACTAACTTACTGATGGACTAAACAAATTTACTAGGGTCCCCAGTAGTTAGAATTAAAAAGCGAAGTGAAAAAAGGGTGATATAGATACTTCCCTTTTTTAAAAAAATTGGTCAACATGTTTCTGCCTATTGACCATCAGGTTCGTGGCATTCATAATGACCTTCTTACTGTCACTCTGCTTGTCATTGTGAAAAACGAGTAAAAATACAAATACAAAGCCATACTTTAATGAATGGCATCCATCGGTGGTGTTAGTAACTTTCTCAACCACCGTCAAAACGGTACTGTTAATGTACCTCCTCCTCCAACCAGGTCCTTTGACAGCAGGTCTCTATATCTTCGTAGCCTGCCTCCTGTGTGTCAAGTCCGTGGGGACCAAAACACCTCACGCTCCTCTCCTGAGGGAGAGTTGTAGCCCACACTGTGCACCTTGCGGGCACAGTGTGCAAGAGGGAACCCAATGATGAAGCATGTCACCTGCTGGTGAGTGAGGGTTCTCGTCTTTCCAAAATGAATTGTCCCCTTTTTACACCCCACTTTTTACATCTTTAGGTTAGTAGCCAAATCGTCCGGTTTCTGTTTGTGAGTGTAGTTCATGTGGAGCGATTCCGTAGACGTTGATCTCTCCAATTTTTGACCCTCTTGGTGTGATTATATTATGTTTGGGAACATCCCTGCACCACGTGGCAGGCGCCATAGGTGCCCCCCAGACTCCACACCGGAGGTCCAGGGGAGAAGGGGGGCCACAAGGGGCCCTAAAGTCCCTTTTCGCCTGCCTTTGCAATGCGGGTTAAACGCCATGAAACGGCTGGGGAAAAGGGACATTGTAATCCCTACGGCAGTGCCTGAGCAGGCACGCCACCATTGTAGGGATTGCAGTCCATCCGATGGCCTCCTTGAGTCCGTCGGATGCGTGGCGGACGGTCTCTCCGCACGCCCACCATCCACCCACCATTCTAATGCGGCGGTCGATCCTGCATGGGCCGGTGGCGTTGGGACCGCCACCGATGGCCTGATGGTGGTGGTCCCACCGCCATCGTAATCAGGCCCTAAGTGCTGAGTCACAAACAACTACATTACCCCCTCATCTCCATCCTCCTCGTCCCAGTCCTGACTTATGAGGCATTTCCGCCTTGGAGAGAAATTTACATGCTAGGGATCGTAGATCCTTTCAGCCTAGAAGCTGTCTTCTATTTCTATGATAGAAGCAAAAAAGCCCCATCCCTCCCGCCCATCCGCCTGTACAATACCAAGTCCAAGAAAAACTCGTGGAGGTATCCAAAAGGGCGGGAGGGAGGGACGTGGACGAGGAGGATTCAGATTCGGGGTAAGGAAGATTACCGGTAAGTAATAGGACATTCACCACACTTCTCATGAGAACGTCACACCCATCGATCTAAGTGTAAAAGTGCCCCACAATCCACAGCTTTCACAGGCTGTATGAGGTCATTGTAGTGTCGGCCCTATGACATAATAGGCACGACACGAGACAGGGTCATTGGTAGCCCAGGTCCGGGGAGAGTTTATGTAAACCCCCGAGACCTGGTGAAGTGTTGGTACAGTCGTAGGTCACCTGACCTAACCAATAAAGCAGAGCCCAGGCGTATGTGACGCCAGAGGCGCGCATACGCGGGAGCTCAGTACACCACTACACTGGCTCCGTGTGATTTGTCTTTGGCCTGCACGGCGTGAGCCCTTTTATGTACTGCGCAATCGTAAGGCACTGAAGTGTCCGCCGCAGGCAGCGCGGCCGCGACACAACATTACATTGGCGACAACGGTGGGCGGCCGAGTCCCACGTCTGCTCCGTAGCGGCCGTAAGTGCACAGGCAACGCACGCGCTGCTCGTGCCACGGAGTGCGCGCACGAGCGTATCGGCTCCTCCTCGTGGGGCGCCTTGGATTCTCTGTGTGTGCCTGATTGGGGTTGTTCGCCTGAAGTGCTGCCCCCAACGGTGGTTGTTCCCTGCAGCCTGCTTCGTGGTCCCCACACAGAGGTGAGCCAGCACGTGGGTCACAGGGCTTAAGGACAACACTCAGTATACATTGAGGTGTCCAATAGGAGCCAGGTGGAGACTGCCAGCTGCACAGTGGAGGGTGGCCTCAGCACCAAGCCAACAGTGAGGAGGAACACACAGTTTCTGTCCCTACGTGCCGACTAGAGTTGCTGGGAGGGTCTCTATCTCCCTCTCAAGAATAGACATTACAATGGCCACTATTCCCCCGATTGAACCATTCCTGGTTGAGGGCCCACCTTCTGCCCAGGCGCCGAAATGGAAGGAATGGGTGGAGAGGCTGCTCCTATTCTTCGAAGCCACGAGGGTGCACAATGACCAAAAGAGAGCCATGGTCCTGCATCTAGGGGGGAAAGACATTTACAGAATTGCCAAGTCGTTAAATGAGCCGGCTCCCAAAACACACCTCACACTAATTGGGGCCGTCAGCACACTTTGAACCTATGGCGAATCAAGATTATGAACGTTTTGTATTCCGTCAGGCACGCCAACAGGCAGATGAGTCCATTGACACATTTCACGCTCGCCTTAAGGACTTAGCAAGCACCTGTGGGTTCAACGATGAGGTGGAAGAGATAAGGGGTCAAATTATACAGGGCTGCGCTTCCGCAAAATTCAGAGAGAGAATACTGGAGAAATCTGGGAAGCCCCTAGCTGACATCCTAACCCTAGGGAGAACTAAAGAACTGTCACGGGCGAGGGCAGCCACAAGGAAGCGGCCCTGCAAACACCAGTGAAGGTAGAATCAGTCAATGCAGTAGTGGCACGCCCATCAGCCACATCAAGCCGGAAGGAACCGGGGAAGGCCTCGAGCTGCGGGTACTGCGGAGGAAGCCCACACAGCGCCACATAATGTCCAGCATGTGGAAAACGGTGTGCAGGGTGTGGAAAAATCAACCATTTCGAACGAGTGTGCTGCTCACGGAAGAGCCGAAGACCCAGGCCCGCAGTCAACCTTATCCCTGAAGCACGAAGCGGGAACAGTGACATGGATGATGACGATGGAGAAGAACAAATGGTCCACACAGCATATATGATAGGCACCACATCTCAAACGTCCCGCCAGCTTCCGCAATGTCAGGTGCGAGTTGGAGAGCAGGATGTCACAGCTGTGATAGACATGGGCGCCACCATCAATATCATGTCCGCTGAACTTTACAAGGCAATGAAGTCAACTCCATCGCTGAGTGCCACGGCTATCAAAGTCTTTGCATACAGACAAGACCAACCCCTGCTGATGCGAGGAAAGTTCAAGGCGACAATCTCGTATGGCTCCAACTCCATAAGGTCACAGGTCTACGTGGCGCAAAATGGACAAGGCATGCTGCTAGGATGCCGTGCTGCTGAGGATCTGGGAGTTGTGACATTCGTTTTTGGGATTCACCAACAGACGATCCGACACATCTTATCTGAATTTCTGACCATTTTCGATGGGATTGGAAGACTACGAGGGAAAGAAGTACATCTGCATATATATCCCACTGTTCAACCAGTAGCACTACGCCACCGACGCGTAGCCTTCAACCTAAGGCCCCTCGTTGAAAAATAACTATCCAAACTAGAATCCGCCGGAATTATCGAGAAAGTGACGGGACCCACCCCGTGGGTGTTACCCATTGTTGTAACGCGAAAACCAAAACAACCGGAGGAGGTGCGGATCTGTGTCGACATGAGATTACCCAATGCCGCAATAAAAAGGGAAAGACACCTCACCCCCACGATCGATGATCTCATCGGGGAATTGAGCCGAGCGTGCTGGTTCTCCAAGCTTGACCTTCAATCTGGATACCATCAGCTGATGTTGGACAAAGAGTCACGTTACATCACGACCTTTTCCACCCACGTAGGCTTGAGGAGGTACACCTGCCTGAGTTTCCGGGTGTCGAGCACAGCAGAGGTATTCCAGAATGTGATTCACGAGTTGTTGATGGATCTTCCAGGGGTGGTGAACGTCAGTGATGACATTCTCATCTACGCAAAAACAATTGCAGAGCACAGCGCCAGGTTGACGCAAGTGCTTCAGAGGATCCAAGAATCTGGTCTCACCCTTCATCGAGATAAGTGCGAATTCCTCAAACAGCAGCTCCAATTTTTTGGCTATGTATTCTCGGCCTCGGGTGTAACCCCAGACCTGGACAAGGTACGCGACATAAAGATGGCCCCTGCTCCCACCAGTGCCACTGAGGTAAGAAGCTTCCTCGGCATGGTCAACTACTGTGGCCGCTTCATCAGGGATCTCACCACCCTCACCCAACCTCTCAGGGAGCTCACAAAGGGCTCCGTCCCCTGGACATTGGGTCAGGAACATGATGCTGCCTTTCAAGCGGTTAAGGATGCACTATCCGCCAACACGACCCTGGCTTTCTTCGACCCACGGAAATTGACCTTGGTCGCTGTTGATGCTGGTCCAAAGGGACTTGGAGCTGTTCTACTACAGCGGATTCGCGCAGAAGAAGATTGGGCACCGGTGGCGTTCGCCAGTCGGTCTTTAACAGACACAGAGCAGCGATATTCCCAAATAGAAAAGGAAGCCATAGCCATCCACTGGGGGTGTCGCCATTTCCATTTATATGTATATGGACATCCGTTCATCGTGGCAACCGACCACAAGCCGCTTCTCTCCCTGTTCGCAGGAACTGTCTCGAAACCACCCCCACGGATAGAAAAATGGATGCTGCAGCTGCAGGAATACAATTGCTGTGTTGAGTACCATCCAGGAGCTCAGAACCCAGCGGACTACCTATCCCGTCACCCCCGGGCAGCCACCCCTGAATAGGAGGATGATGCGGAAAACACGGAAGAATATGCTCGATGTATCACCGCAAGGTCATGTCCCATTCCATTGTCCATGGAGGTGTTGGGGGAAGAAACCCGACGAGATGAGTGTCTCCAGCGAGTCATGATAATCATGAAGCATGGTCGGTGGCAAAGTGCGAGGAATGAATGGAAGGTACTCTCCACCGAGGCCAAACGAATTATGGAGAGTCTATATCACGTCAGGCAGGAGCTAAATGAAGATTCCACAGGGTGCCTACTTCGAGGTCATCACCTTGTGATCCCTTCAGCCCGGACCCCACGGGTAATTCAACTGGCACATGCAGGGCACCAGGGGATGGTGAAAACATAAACTCGCCTGAGGACCAAAGTGTGGTTTTCCCTGATGGACGAAAAGGTAGAAGAGGCGGTGAGATCCTGCCAATGGTGTCAGGCCACAGGAGAAAGCTGTCCACCGGCTCCAGTAATCACTGAACTTCGACCCGACCGCCCATGGGCCTGTGTCAGCTTGTATTTTGGGAGTCTCCCGGACGGACGGCACACCGTTGTACTGATCGATGCCCACTCGAAATATCCGGAAGTGGAAATACTCCAGTCACTGAGTGCGAGCGAGGTCATCCCAAAGTTGGAGAAAGTGATGGCCACCCATGGGCTCATTCAAGAACTACGGACTGACAATGGGCCTCCGTTTCAGGGACAAGAAGTAGCCAACTATCTATCATCTCTCGGCATTACTCACAAGAAGATAACCCCAAGGTGGCCCCAAGCGAATGGCGAAGCGGAGAGGTTCATGCGCACCCTAAACAAAGTTATCCGCATCGCTCATGATCGCAACACTCCCTGGAACTAGCCATCTTCTCTTTCCTCCGGGTCTATCGACAGACGCCACATTCCACGACTGGGGTGGCTCCGGGGCACCTTTCCAGGGGCGTGTAATTGTCGAGACTATTCCCCATCATCCGCTGTGGCGTCCGGAGTCCCTGAAGGAACCACAAATTCAAGTGCGACGCCAACGGCAAAATGATCATGCCAGCCCGCGACGGAGAGCTCGGCAGCCTGACTTGAAAGTCGGTGACTTGGTTCTTTTGCAGAATCGTGCTACCAACAGCAAGTTCCGTTTCCCGTATGAGAAGGAGCCGCGGATCATCACCCATGTGAATGGCACCCGAATCACTGCTCAGAGGAATGCGGAAACTGTCACGAGGAATGTGTCCTTTTTCAAGAGTTTTCATCCCGTCCGGGATGTACCTCAGGATGTGAGTTGGCCTGCCCCCGGTCAAGGGGCCTCTTCTGATCACGACGAGTGGGGAGGTTCTGAAGGGGACGGTCCGGGTGGTCGAGAGGGCGAATCCTGAGGTACCGGCGACCACTGTGAGTCCCACGGAGAACTCCATGGTGGTTCCTCCTGTCAGTGCATCTGAAGGCCGAGGAAGCTCCCAGTATTGTATAAGAAGAAATCCTGAGCCCTCCTGCAGACTGAAGGACCATTTTATGTAAGACTGTTCTTTTGTTTTATGTTTCTGATGTATGATCTATCTGCAGGGTTGTTGTATTTTAGATTCTGTTTTGGGGAGGAATGTAGTGTCGGCCCTATGACATAATAGGCGCGACAAGAGACGGGGTCATTGGTAGCCCAGGTCCGGGGGAGAGTTTATGTAAACCCCCGAGATCTGGTGAAGTGTTGGTACAGTCGTAGGTCACCTGACCTAACCAATAAAGCAGAGCCCGCGCGGATGTGACGCCAAAGGCGCGCATACGCGGGAGCTCATTACACCACTACACTGGCTCCGTGTGATCTGTCTTTGGCCTACACGGCGCAAGCCCTTTTATGTACTGCACAATCGTAAGGCCCTGAAGTGTCCGCCGCAGGCAGCGCGGCCGCGACACAACATTACAGTCATCAAGGGAGTGATGTTAAAGAACAAAATATGATTTGTGAACAAAATAAATCAAAAATTCATTGTGACATTTCTCGTATTTTTTTACACTTGACGTGTGCGCTTTAAGTAAAGCTTGGAGTATGTACAGGTCGGCTTTGAAAAACATGTTAGTCAGCGTTTTTCAAAAATACATTTAATAGAAATGTTATGTGACTTAAATAGGGCAAATGAGTGAAACATACACCCATGTAATGGCACGGGACACCCATTTTTGTGCCTCAAACCCTTTTTGTTTTTTTAAATAAAATATTGCCTTTGAATTCAAGCACATTGCTAGATTTTTTAATTGTAATCTAACAAGCTGCTCATATACTTTTAGTATTTCGCTAAATATAGAAATAGTTAAAAAACGTTATTTACAATTTCTTTATTTTTTTAATTGGAAAGATGACTGGATAGATTTCACTGAAGTCGAAGATAGTTAAATAGTTCTACAATTTTGTAAGCATTTTAAAATATAGTAATAAATGTGAACCTTAAACACAGGTGTACTACACCCTTACCTTTATGCTTTTGCACATCTTCCAGAGTATGTTTGCGTAAATCGCTACTTTTTCAGGCATATGTCATCCACAGAACCGCAAAATTCTTCAGTAAATAGGGGCCCGTGTTTTGGTGGGGTGGGCCCAGTTTCAGCCAGTTTTATCTTGTCGAGCCCTCGATTACAATGAAACCTCATGTAAATGTTAGACTTCTACCACATAATCCTATAAATTAATTTATGTGCATAGACTTGGATGTAAACACGAAAAAATGATCTATTATTATTGCATAACATTTTTGAAAGCGAAGTCCTTTCTTTTGTGACGTTGTAGAAGGAAGCTTCACTACAGACAGCATGTTTTCTCTTGCAGTCTGTAAATTCACAGGATCCGCTGCCAATATTGACTTGGGCTGACCTTGACATGGGTCATGTTGTTCTCACATCTGGAATTACGCAAGGTTGTTTCGCTGAAATTTAATATGAAACCGCGTTCGAATCACGTACTGTACCATCCCGCCGGAAGTATCGCAGGTCTCAGCAGTAGGAAAAGTAAAGCTTCTCTCACCCAGAATAGGCCCCCGGTTACAAGGGCTGGAGATTTCGAACTTGACTGGTCTCAGTTCTCGTCATTTCATTTAAAGGCTAATTTTGAAAGTTTCAGGATAAACTGAATAATTAATTCTTAATGTAAAATATTCCTATTTCCATGCGTTTGGTAACTCGTGTGTATGCAGGGTCATTGGGAATTCTGTGTCATAGAATCAGGACTTCCTGCCTGCAAATTTCACCAAGTGGATTTTTTACAGTAGTAAATATACGGTTGGGAAGTATATAGGAGTAGGGAAAGAGAGTAGGAAGGAGTAGGTACTCGGCGATGTAGAAAACACTTACAAAGTTGTAGTTTTGTGGGAATTAATAAATCTTGCCCCATCAAATTTGCCAGATAAGTCTGAAAGACAAATAGGCAATGCAATATCAATATTTTACTCACGTGTAAACTACAACTTTGCAGTGACATAAGTGAAAATGAGGGGTCCCATAATAAATACTAAGACGCGTTGGGATTTATGGCTAATTCTAAAAAATATTTTCATATTTAGGTGCATTACATTTATATTTTTATCACAATTTTTAACAGACTGTAGTTGTTGGTAGTTGTGTGTTTTTTATACACAATGTCGCCAAACACCTATAATAAAGTAACAATAATGAATTAAAGCTCACTCACACTTGGCCTGAATTCACGCGGACTATCTCTGCGTTCATGGAAGAGTGAGTGCAATCACTTTGGGAGATGGTTTTCACTTTAGCAATCAGCCTATAAAGAGATTATTAGACAGCAGATCGCTGTGTGACAGTATTTTTAGAATGTCCGTGACTCACTTGCTCGATTTGTTGTGGCTTGGCCACGACTGCGCAACCTCTTGTAGCAAGGACACGCTGCACCGGCCACCTGACTTCCTGTTGCGTTAGCCTATAATCCCTCTTTGCTGTTTCTCACAGGACCTCCCTCTGCAATGCATTCATAACCTGTATTCCCAACCACCCAACAGCATTTTGCTTACATTATTAACTTGCGAATTCCATTCCTGATAGATGCGATGATGCATCTTTTAGGGATACTCATGTTTTTAAAATAAAGTAAGAATCTGTTTCTTAGGAACGGGGACAGGATAAATCAGTGCTGCACATCATATTCAATACTCCTGGTGTGGTATGTTGTGTAAAAGAAGCCTACTTCTAAAGCAAGAACCAAAACTACTGCCTGGCTGTGGCCTCTATGAAGTGGGTTGAAAAGGTGGGAGGAAATAATGTATCAGATTCACAGAGCTGTAGTCAAAGGCAGCTGGTGTAGTTAAGGATTGATTTACTACACCCTTCTAGTTCTCAGGAAAATAAGGCATATCTTTCATAGCTCAGTGGGTTAAGTATCTAATGTGGCAATCTGTGTGAAGGTTGAGGGTAGCTTATATAGTGCTCACCTAACTGCAGAGGGCTGTGGAGATCTTTTACATAGAACCGGGAGATGCTTGTAGGTGCTTAGGCCATAGAGGGAACATATTCAGGTTTCCATATGCTAGGGAGTACACGTAGAAATACATTAGAACATGTTTGAAGATCAGTAACGTTTACTGGACTCAAGGTAGCCTCAATGGGGAGGGGGTGGTAGGCCAAGGCAGGCTGGTGAGGGGGTCATGTATTTCAAAAGCTAGTTATGGGGTATCTCATGAATTAATGTTTGGAGAATGAAAGTCTGAGATGAAACGGGAAGTTATTCCAAATCCTATGTGCATGTACCAACATTCTTGCTTTTGGTTCTATGGCAGAGGCACGCTTGGCTAAACCACACGTGCCTCTACAATGCTGCCCGAACAACAAATGCGTCTGTACAACGCAAGCCTTTACCACGCAATTTCTTGGTAAAGGCATGGCTGGTAAAAGAATATGTGTGGTAAAGATCACACCCCAGACCCCGCCCTATCCTAAAAATAACCCTGACCCCCCCCAGCCCTAAAAACAACCACAACCCCCCAGAGCCCTAAATACAACCCCAACCCTTCCTGAGCCCTAAGAATAAACCCGAGCCCCACTTACCAGACCACGTCCCGGAGCTCTTATTCCCGATTTTTTCTGTTCCTGCCCACCCGTGCATCTAGGCCACGCACTTTTTTAACCACACATATGCGTGGTTAAGGCATATGCCTGGTTAAGGTAAGCATGGTCCGCTTGCGGGGAAACGGCACATGTGGCTTAGCCCATATTGTAACAGCCGTTTCCCCTTGCTTTCTTGTCCTTCCATTCACGGCTTTCTGGTTCCGTAAGGATTCAAGTGTAAGCCTGTGTGTTTCATGAAGACGTCCAAAGATTCATTAATACACATGTAGATACACATAAAATGTTAGTTTTAAATAGCATGGTAGAGTTAGCCAATGGAGATGTCATAGGGAGGGTGATAAGGTCAAATTTGAAAAGTTTGGTCATCATATAAGGCAGCGTTCAGATGGACTAAGATGGTGTCCTGGAGACCAGTGAATAGGTGCTGTTGGTGTGGTTGTGGGAGAGGAGATGAGATGAGATTGGAAATTACAGCGAATGTTGTTCGGCCCAGCGGTGGTTTAATTATTGCGCAGATGCTCAGCTGGTATTATGTTGACTCTGCTTTCATTGTACATGTTCACAGAGAGTTCAGTGTCTGTATAATGTTCTGGGACATGGGGTGAGGCATGAGAGATAGCATTGGGGGCTCAGGCTGGAGAATCAGGTACAAACTTTGAGGCTCAACCATTGTTATTTGTTTACCCTTTCTTGTTCACTGTCTTTGAGGTTAAAGTGGCCATTCAATGTGTCAAAAAGGGCTTTAGCAGCACTTTCATATACAAAGGAATATATATATATTTATATATATCTCTTCAATCCTGCTTCTCAACTTCCATCCTGCTTCTCAACATCCACGAAACAGGCACCGACACGCTGGGTGAGAGTACTTAAAGTTTTATTTTACAGAAGGCTCCTGGCGCGTTTCGGTGGTTAAGCCACCTTGCCCACATAGTTCAGCTCCATTTAGAGATTTGTTTATATTGTCATGGCAACCATGTCACAGACATGGAAATAAAGAAAATACGTTACAACCTAGGATTGTTAATTGCACAAAACAATGAATAAACAGAACAAAAAATTAAAGTGAAATAAATTACATAAATCACATTTGCATTATTAACTGTGCAATAGATATATTAGTGGTGAGATACTCTAAGGAGTGACACTCACTAAGTATACTTTATAGTTAAGATACATCATAATTCATCATCTTTGAGTCAAGAAACACACAAATACTTTTTTCTTCTCTTAGCAGTAAAAGTGCAAGTGCAATAGACAGGCAGATTATGCTTGTGCATTTAGAGAGGAAGGGAAAGGAAGGGGAGGGAGTTCAGCCCAAGTGGGCTATATACACATAAATGCTACCCTCACCCTGATCTCACACTAAGGTGAATATTACATCTTACTGATTCTGTACTCAAAAAGTCACACTCCCTAGAATGAAAGTTAGGTCTTATTTGTATATTCAAACCACTGCACATATATGTTATTGCAAACTACTGAAAAGTAAAATTCATTGAGTGTTACTACATTATATGGACATAGTGACTGATATAGATTCACACGCAAAATAATTCATAGTACCTATGATTCAAACAAAATTCAATTGGTTCGGCCATGACACTAAATTAATTAAAACTACACATACGGCACACCTTTCTTGGTTGCTAACGAGTGTTGAGAGTATTCATAAATGTACATATAGATCTTCGTCTGAATTTAACCCATGCAGAATTTTACTGTTCAGCATTAGTATGTAGCGTGATTCAAGTCTCCTAAGTTGTAACTCCCTATTACCTCCCCTGGGAGTTTTAGAGATTGTGTCTATAACAAAGTAGACCAAATCATTGGCATTGCCCTTGTGATGCTCATGAATATGCCTTGCCACAGGATGGCTCTTGTCGACCTTAGCTATGGCCCGGAGATGTTGTAGTATTCTCACATGGACCATATGGATGGTGCTCCCTACATAAAGTTTGGGGCATGGACACTGTAACACATAGACCACAAACTCACTTCTACAGTTAAATACCCCACATATGGTTATAGGTGTTTTACATAGGGGTGTATGGATGGTCTTAGTATTGCGTCCAAATCGACAGGCTTTGCATCTTTGGCATTTTTAGGAACCCCAATAGCCTCTCAACCAATCAGCTCCCTTCTTACTTTGGGGGCAATTCTGCACTAAATCGTTGCACATAGATTTAGCCTGCCTAAATGATATTAAAGGAGTTTGGGGTATGTCCTGTCCAATAATTGGATCACTTTTGATAAATTTCCTGTGTCTGTGCAGAATGCTTCTACGTTTCTTATGATAGGCTGAGTAGCCTGTGATTTAGCAAATCTGACTGGTGTGTCTTACTTGTGGCTTCTTTTTACGAGTGCTGAATAGTAGCTCTTCTCTCTTTTTTGCATTCGTCTTCTCTTTGGCTGAGTCTAAAACTGCCTCATTGCATGAACGCATCCGAAGTCTCTTATGTAGATCATTTTGATGCTCTTTCAGGTTGTCCTCACTGCTACATTTGCGCTTCATGCATAGATTTTCTGCATACCGAATTTAGTTTAGTTGAGTGGAAGCTACTGGCATGGAGTATATCGTTACCTGATGTAGGTTTTCTAAATGTCTTAGTGTGTATTCAATTTTCTTTCACATACACCACTAGATCTAGAAAGTGTACCTTCTCCTTGCTTATGGCATACGTAAAAGAAAGATTCAGATCATTGGTGTTAAGTTTCTCTGCGAAAGATCTAGCAGATTGTGATGACCCCTTCCATAAAATAAACTGGTCATCAATGTACCTAGTCTATATAATATTCTCTGACCACTCTCTCGCATACTTTACCTCGAGTACCTGCTCCTCCCACCAGCCCATATGCAAATTCGCATAGCTAGCGGCAAAGCAGGTCCCCATGGCAGTCCCCCTAATCTGTCTATATGTCTGATTTTCAAAGAGAAAGAAGTTATTATTGAGACACCACTCAGTCATTTCAATGAGCATATGTGTATGTTGGAAAAGGTGTATATGTCTAGTGTCCAGATAATGTTGTAGGGCTCTGATACCATCAGAATGTCTGATGCTAGTATACAGGGCCATAACATCCATTGTCATAAGGACATAGGAGTCATCCCACGCTATATCGTATATCCTGCGGAGGAAGTCGCCTGTGTCCGATATAAAAGAAGGTAAAGTACGAGCATGTTCTTGAAGGAAATGGTCTATGTATCTCGAGGTAAGCTCAAAAAGTCCTCCTATTGCCGAAATAATCGGTCGCCCTGGATGATTTGGGGCGTTTTAATCGAATTTGTGGATCAGGTATAGAATAGGGGTTACCGGATGTTCTACCCTGAGATAACGGAATTCTTCCTGAGATATCAAGCCAAGACCTTTCCATTTGTGTAGATCAGTGTGGAATTTCTCTTTTGTTTCTTTCAAACTCGTAGGGTTTAACTTTACAGTAGCACTCTTTGTCATGTAGTTATTTATTTGCCTCATTAATATACATTTCAATAGGCCATAGGACAATATTGCCCTCTTTGTCTGACCATCTTACTACTAATATATATATATGTATATATATATATATATATATATATATATATATATATATATATATATATATATATATATATATATATATATATATATATATATATACACTCCTCAAAACCCCGCACATGTAAGTCCATCACCAGGTCTCCAGCGGGACAGAAAAGCAGGCGGCACAGGGTGTTAAGTCACCAGCAATCTTCTTTTAATTATTTAATTTTTACATCTCATACGGTGCAACAGACAACTGACCTACGTGTTTCGGCATTAGCCTTCCACAGGGTCATAGAGTTCCATGGTGTAGAGTGTCAATTTAAAGCAGCAAGCCTTCCCTATCACCATTAAAAACACAACATACAACTGGAGCGATTACCTCATATCCTTCACAGGTTTGAATGGCAAAATTTAAATGCCCATTTCTTATTGCATTTCGAACTTGATATTCATTTTATAAAATACATTTCTTACAGGGTAACGTTTGAAAACTGAGGTTTTTTTTTCCAAAACCTATTCTTTACCAAGGTTCTTGCCATCAATTTTAGATTTTACCGTTCTGTTAGATAACCGTGAAGTACCTCCAATATCAAATTTCGTTTGGCAAGTCTTGATTGCAATTCCATCAAAAAACATCAATTCATCTATTTCCACTCGTCTGGTTGAAACCACGTTCCAACTCATATTCTATAAAGTGCATTTTGAAAAGTGCAAATGCAATAGAAAGTGCAAAGAGACGAGGGGGACTTCTTTTTGAAAGTGGAAGTGCCTAGATCACAATACAGTACATAGTAATTCAGTGTGAACGTACTTATGTAAACATTACAATGTTCCAAAATTAAATCAAATTGAATTGAGGTACACATGTAGTGGAATACATTTAGTCGTTAAAAAAAATGTAAAATTACAAAATATATATAGAGTCTAGATCAACTTTGTCTGTCAATTCACCCATTTTACATAATTTAATTTATCACATACAAAATGGAATAAACTATGCATAATTTAAGGTACATCACATCAATCTCATCTTTCAGATATAAACACATTTTACTACCTCATTGAGTTGATCCTATACATGATAGGACCCTTCTCAGCAAGATATAAAGTGCAAATGTCTAAATAATATCCTAAAGTGCAAGTGCATTACAGTACATGTCAATTCAATAAAATACTATTGTACAAATTATCTTTCAGGTATGGGAACATTCTAATATTTCATTGTTTCAATCCTATCCAGCAATGGGTCCCCCTCAGGGTGATGTAAAGTGCAAATGCTCCAATATCTTTCAAGTGCAAATGCATTACAATCAATGTCAAAACAAAAAGGTGCTACTATCCAAATGATTGTTACAAGGATCTATGTATGATACACTTTCTCCACAATTCTGTAAAGTGCATGAGTTTCACCACCTCCATCTCCTTATTCTAGAAGTATCAATATTCTAAAATATCAGCATTCTAAAAATTCCTTAAAAAATATATCACAGAGTCTTACTTAACACACTTCAAAGATAGAATAGTGTTCACTTCTAGTTCTTTGGCCCAATTTAAAGTATATATAGCCAACTCCATGAAGTGCACAATTTGTTCCTTTATGTCCACGATCACAACGAATTAAACTTCCTGTTCCTCCCTTTCTCTTTCTTTTTTTCATTCTTCCTTTTTCATTTCAACTGCTCAAATCTGTCAGATACCCATTTATTTTTTTATATTTTTGCTTCCAATGGTCTAAAATAATATCTAAATAGATTTCAAATTTTAAATAGATTTGAAATGAATTTTTCCAATAGATTTTCAAATGGATTTCAAACAAAGCACAGGTGTCAGTGTATATATACTGTATCTTGATCATCATTATTTTCCAATGAAAGGACTATGAGATGCCGCAATTCGTGAGCACTAACGTCAACTTGGTTGGATTGAATTTCTAGAAAATGATGAACATCCAGGCTTGGCATGTCCAAAGCAACTGAGTCATTGGATATTGTGAGCTATGAGCTGTAGTTTCATGTCATTGGCTACTGTGAAGAGAGGTGTCTTGTTAGAGAAGCATGGCACCAAGGCATTTTGGGCCAGATGTACGACCCTTTCATTTAGCGCCTCGCAATTTGCGACTCATTGGGAGTCGCAAATTGCGAGGCACAAAATGAAATGTACAACAGTGTTATTTCACTGTTTTGCGATTCCCAATGGAGTCGCAAATTGCGAGGCTCATTAATATTAATGAGCCTCTCGCAATTTGCGAGCCCATTGGGAATGCCAGCCCTCCCAGGGATGGTGGCCTGCTGGGCTCAGCAGACCACCATGTCTGGGACTGCTTTTTAATAAAGCAGCTTTTTGTTTTTAAATGCAGCCCGTTTTCCTTAAAGGAAAACGGGATGCATTTAAAAAATAAAAATGAAACGTTTTCGTTTAATTTTTTAAGGGCAGGCAGTGGTCCCTGGGACCACTGCCTGCCCTTAAAAAATATTTTTAGAGACAGTCACAAAGTGGAAGGGGTCCCCTGGGGACCCCTTCCAAATTGCGATTGCATTACCACCCTCTTGAAGAGGGTGGTAATTTGCGAGTGTTTTGCGACCGCAATTGCGGTTACAAAACATTCACACATAGCATTGCGGACGCAATTAGGAAGGGAACGCCCTTCCTAATTGCGACTCGCAATTCCTAAATAGCGAGTCTCAAATAAATTGCGACTCTCTATTTAGGAATTGTACATGGCCAACGGTGATTTTGCATGAGCAAACGGGTTCGCAAACCCGTTTGCGCATGCAAAATCACGTCATACATCTGGCCCTTTATGTATGGTTTCAACAATGTGGCCATCTATATGAAGAACTTGAGACACTTCAAAAGAGAGGGAAGAGCGATATGGAGGAATCCATCTCAACAAATGAATCTTTCCAAGAGGAAAGAAATAAACCAGCACACAGTGCTGTTGATGATGCTTGTGCAGGTTGAGCTGTAAAATGTACAGGCTGGCGATATTGAAGAGAAGTATTTTAGCTAATTTGTGCAGGAGTTTGTGATGTTGATGGTGTGCCTTTTGGTTTTGATTTTCTTTATAAAATAGTGGTTTGTGGCAGGGGATTTTTGTGCCCACTGAGTAATATAGAGACGCAGTATTTTGAAATACTACCTTGATGTTAGTCGGCATATGAACTTTATTCTGTTGGCATCTAAAATTATTTTGAGTAAGTAGTTTGGTATTGTTAGCTTTCTTTTGCATGATTTGCAGTATGCATTGAGTTTTTTTTAAGTTTCTAAGGCATTTTAATAAAATTATAATGGTTGCTAAATCTTTAAAAAGCAAGTTTGTAAAAACAATTTCGACTTGGTAGCAAAATGTTATTTATACCTTTTAATAAACTAAGCCATAGTTGCTTATAGATTTAAAAGTTATTTTAGGAGTTTCATAAAAAAAAGGTGGGTTTGATTTGTAAAACATTTGGATAAATGTGTGCATGTAGGCGCACTCAATAGGTTTCAGCATTCAACTCTCCAAGGTAAATAAAATGCATACTATTGATTACTAATATGTAGGTTCTAGGTGTCGAATCTTACTAGGACAACCAAACTTCTTCTTTGGGCCTGATTCTGATGCGGTTAGGAAGGCCTCCAAACGGCATTTGCTCTGTCCAAATCGGATCGGGAACATGTCTTTCCGACCGACTCGGAAAGGTTTCTGACCGAGTACGATGCAAGTTAGGCGTTAGGAATATCCCAATCCGAACCCGACGGCATTTGGAATGACCGAGCTGTACGGAGCAGAATTGTATGTCTCTATGGGCCGTGTTTCTTAACGACCGAGTACGATGCTAGATTTGGACAGCCTTTCCGAATCGTGCCGTCTGACTCGAATCAGCAGTCAGAATCAGACTTTGGTGGCCCGTAGTGGCCCCCCCTGCACCCGGAGCCTTCCCAATCAGGCCTGTGGGGGAACCCAAGGGTCCCCCTTACCAGCCATGCACAGTGTGGTAGGCACCAGGGGGTGCCCGCCACAGGGTGCCCGATTTTCCCAGCTACCCCTTTCTTCAATGGGAGCCTATGCATTCGGTCGGAACAAAGGCTCCCATTGAAGTCAATGGTAGTCCAACCAAATCGTATCTGGAAGCATCCGGATGCATCATACTCGGTCGGTTGGACTCTCCCGATCCGATCGGAAACCATTCCCAAACCCATTCAGTCGGGAAGCTTTCAAAACCGCATCGGAATCGAGCCCTTAGTGCTTGAGTAGCCATTGTCATTACCCAACTTATTAGTAATTCTTTCATCCACGTCGGAGAGATAACATGTCAGTATTCTCTTACTGGAATCTAACTTGTGAACTGCACATAGTAATGCATGTTCCTTTATCATGTGTCTCACTGGCTCAAATGGTTACATAGCTTGTGCTTTATATGATATATATTACCTACACCCTTGTGCTTTATATGAAACAATATGCCTCAATAACGTTTCCTATCTTTATAATGTACAGTTATGGTATATTATTCTGTAGATCCCCTGGGGATGTCATTTAAATTAAGGGGAGGGGGCTGTATGGCCCCTCTCCCCAAGCCTAAAAAGGCGCAGTGACCCCATCCCCTGGGGATGATAACTTAATAAAGGGGAGGGGGCGGTGCCCCCTCCCCAAGCCGCTAGAGGCCCTGGGACCCCATCCCCCAAGGTCAGTAACTTAATAAAGGGGATGGGGCCACACAGCCCTCTCCCCGAGCTTCTAAGAGGCCCCAGGGACCCCATCTCCCAGGGCCGATAACTTAGATAATGGGAGAGAACTGTGCGGCCTCCCTCCCCGAGCCATTTCATGGCCCCTGGGGCGCCATCTCCTGGAGCCGGCTCAGGGACGGTGTTCCGGAGTCCCTAAATCCTAGACACTGCCTTTTCCATGCCCAAGAGCGCAGACAGGGAAAGAGTAATGCTCTCCCACTGGCAGGGGCAGAAAGCAGACCCCGATGGGTGGGAGCACAAAACATATGCGTGCCCATGCTCTCGAGCAGGGAAAATACACTGAATTGCCTCTGCCCGGCGGTAGCAAAAGAAAACTGCTCCTACGGGGTGGGACCAATGCCGGCTCCAATGCCGGGTGGGCACCGGGGCACCCCACTTTAAAAAACAAATAAAGCGTGCTCCTGCAGGATCATGGAGCCTGTGGGGTTCTGGGGGCCCCGGGCTCCACTGTAGCCTCTAACAAAAGTAATTGTCTAAAGTGCCCCAGATGAGCAGCGGGACACCCCTTAAATAAAAAAAAAATGCTGGCTCCTGTGCAGCCCTATAGGGCCACTTGCAGGGAGCCTGCGGGCCTCGGGGGCCCTGGGGATCGACCCGTGGGTCCTAAGCAAAAAAATCACTGGTTGACGCAGGTGGGCCACAGCCGCTCAGTTATTATTCACTGCTCCTTCAAGGAGCGCCCCATAATGTCCTGCGAGGGCTATTTACATTTGTTTTGTGTCATATCCCTAGAATGGGCAGGGGCACCCTCAGAATTATTTTTTATTGTTGTGGTGGGCTGCAGGGAGTTCTGCAGCCCCCAGCAACATTAGAAAATAAACCTCAAGTCTCCTGGGTCTTTAAAACCTTGATTGCAGGAGAACTTACAATATAGTTTTTGAGCACTTTCCAAGCTGGAGCTTTTGCTTTACAGCTGCGAGTGCAGCCTCCTCTACGGGCTGGTATTATGGCTGCATTTTATGTGGCCTGAAGAAGTATAAAAGAATAGAAGGCCCTCTTGTGGTTGTTTTTATGATTGCATTTTTTGGCTGCAAAAATATTAAAAGAAAGATTCAGAGACATATTTTATGCCTAATAATATATATATATATATATTTATGTATGTATATATATATACACATATACATATATATATTCATATATATATATATATTTATGTATATATATATATGTGTGTTTATATATATATATATATATATGTGTACATATATATATATATATTCACTGAAAAAACCATAGGTTTTAGGGACAGTTATAGTTAGTTGGACATTTCACTCGTACAAAACCATAGAAATTCCCCGTTATAGTTAGTTCAGCTAACTATAACTCGCGCCCCCGCAATGCACTGCTGATGACGTCACATATTACATCACTCATGACATGGTCAGTGACATCACTGATGACATCACTGATGACATCTCAAATGACATCACTCATGACATCATCCAGTGACTGTGTGTTTCTGTAAAGTTTAAATATGTTTAATATATATAGGGAAAGGCGTATTGAAGAATGAGTGGGTGTATAAGTGTCTGAATGGATGATTTAGTACGTGAGTGACTGACTCTACAAGTGAGTGATTAAACGTATCTTACTGAATGCATGGGTTAGTGACTAAACTGTGTGAATGTCTGTATCCGTCTGTTTGTTGGTGTGTAAGTGGATGCATGGATTTGCGAATAGCTACATGAGTGTCTATATGGGTTATTGATTGGTTCTCTGAGTATCTGTATGGCTGCCTGAGTGTTTGTGTGGGTGTGGGTGTGTGTGACTCTGTACATAGATGTGTGAGTGGGTGATTCACTGGGTGCATGATTTCAAGAGTGCATCTGTGATGGACTGCTTGGGTGGGTGAGTGTGTGTATGGGTGTGTTAGTGAGTGAATGTATATCTCAGTGGTACATGTGCGAGTAACTACATATGTAAAAAGCAGTATATATGTGTGTTAGAGTATTTAAATGGCTATAAGTGAGAGTGTGTGATTGTGAGAGTGGCTGTATGGATGCGTGTGTGCTTGTATCAGTTATTGTATAAGAGCGTAAGAATGTGCTAGTATTTGTATGAGTAAGTGAGCTGGTGTGTATAACTGTATAGGTGAGTAAATGGGTGTGTGATTAATTTTTTGCATGACTGACTAGGTGTGTGAGTACCTCTATGGATGAGTGGCGGTGTGTGAGTGTCTATATAGGTATATGAGTGCATATGATAGTCCTGTACTGAGTGACTGTAATTATGAGTGACTGTACGGGTGAGTGAGTGGATGTGTGTGTAGACCTAAGAATCAGTGAGTGGGTATGTAGTTTTTGGTGTTGGAGTGTCGATGGTTTTGAGAATGGCAGTCTGTAATTTAGAGTGGGTGTATCAAAAGTTATATAGGGTGTGAGAAGATGCATGAAATTATCACATGGATGATGTCATCAGTGATGTCATCAGAGATGTCATCAGTGATGTCACTGACCATGTCATGAGTGATGTAATATGTGACGTCATCAGCAGTGCATTGCGGGGGCGCGAGTTATAGTTAGCTGAACTAACTATAACGGGGGAATTTCTATGGTTTTGTACGAGTGAAATGTCCAACTAACTATAACTGTCCCTAAAACCTATGGTTTTTTCAGTGAATTTCAAAGGTTTTTTAAATGCTAATTTCTAACTATAACGTGTCTGAAACCTATGATTTTTTAAGTGAATTTCAAAGGTTTTTTAAATGCTAGTTTCTAACTATGCCTACAGAGGTAGGACATGTGAAGAAAGAAGAAAAAACGCACAGAAAGAAGCAAAAGATGTGCAGAAAGAACCAACAGAGGAGCAGAGAGAGGCCTTGTTGCAAAATCATCCTGTGCCCACAACTTTTTCAGACGGGTACTGGTGGTAACTGACTCTGACTAACCAGAGCCAGTGCTATGCTAAAAGACACTTAGAATACAGTGAAAACACCTACATACACTAGGGAACACTATGCGTTGGGGTACCGCTGTGATTAGCATGACCTCCTCTGCAAGTCCCTAGTACATAATAGGGCAGGGGGATTAAAACTACCTCTTAAAAGCGCTACAGGGCGCGTTTGCACAGTGGTGAAGGGAGGGGGCCTGAGGTGACGTGTGCAAACGCGCCCCGTGGCGCGTTTTAAGCTGCGGATTAGTCCCCTTGAATCCTGCGGGTCCCTGGGGCCCAACTAGTCCCCCAGGTACCTACAGTTAGGACCACAGAGCTGAGTTGCAGAGAGGCGTTCCGAGGCCACGCACCTTTTTTCACCTCTCTGCAATGCAACTCTGTTGTGCTTACTGAAGGTACCTGGTGGGCTAGTTGGCCCCCAGGGTCCCTCAGGATTCAAAGGGAATTAATTCCCCAACTTAAAACGCACCACAGGGCGTGTTTGCGCACATGTCACCTGAGGCCCCGCCCCCTCCCTTCACCACTGTGCAAACGCGCCCCGTGGCGCGCTTTAAGTTGGGGGATTAGGTCACCTTGAATCCTGAGGGTCCCTGGGGCCCAACTAGCCCACCAGGTACTTCCAGTAAGCACCACAGGCCTGGGTTGCAACGCCTGTAACAAATTGTGCAGTTGTGTTTAGGTAGTGAAGAGGGTCGTGCTGGGGGTAGTGTTTTAGGGTTTAGGGTAGTGCAGTGGTGTTTGTGTAGTGTAGGGGGTCATGCTGGGGGTAGATTTAGGGTTTAGGGTAGTGCAGTGGTGTTTGGGTAGTGTAGGGAGTAGTGCTGGGGGGAGTGTTTTATGGTTTAGGGTAGTGCAGTGGTGTTTGGGTAGTGTAGGGGGTACTGCTGGGGGTAGTGTTTTAGGGTTTAGGGTAGTGCAATGGTGTTTGGGTAGTGTAGGGGTACTGCTGGGGGTAGTGTTTTAGGGTTTAGGGTAGAGCAGTGGTGTTTGGGTAGTGTAGGGGTACTGCTGGGGGTAGGGTTTAGGGTAGTGCAGTGGTGTTTGGGTAGTGTAGGGGTTCGTGCTGGGGGTAGTTTTTAGGGTTTAGGGTAGTGCAGTGGTGTTTGTGTAGTGTAGGGGTAGTGTTTTAGGGTTTAGGGTAGTGCAGTGGTGTTTGTGTAGTGTAGGAGGTCGTGGTTTAGGGTAGTGCAGTGGTCTTTCGGTAGTGTAGGGAGTCGTGCGGGGGTAGTATTTTAGGGTTTAGGGTAGTGCAGTGGTCTTTGGGTAGTGTAGGGGGTCGTGCGGGGGGTAGTGTTTTAGGGATTAGGGTAGTGCATTGGTGTTTGGGTAGTGTAGGGGGTCATGCGGGGGTAGTGTTTTAGGGTTTAGGGCAGTGCAGTGGTGTTTGGGTAGTGTAGGGGGTCGTGCTGGGGGAGTGTTTTAGGGTTTAGGGCAGTGCAGTGGTGTTCGGGTAGTGTAGGGGGTCGTGCTGGGGGAGTGTTTTAGGGTTTAGGGCAGTGCAGTGGTGTTCGGGTAGTGTAGGGGGTCGTGCTGGGGGAGTATTTTAGGGTTTAGGGTAGTGCAGTGGTGTTCGGGTAGTGTAGGGGGTCGTGCTGGGGGTAGTGTTCTAGGGTTTAGGGCAGTGCAGTGGTGTTCGGGCAGTGTAGGGGGTTGTGCTGGGGGTGGTGTTTTAGGGTTTAGGGCAGTGCAGTGGTGTTCGGGCAGTGTAGGGGGTCGTGCTGGGGGTGGTGTTTCAGGGTTTAGGGCAGTGCAGTGGTGTTCGGGCAGTGTAGGGGGTGGTGTTTCAGGGTTTAGGGCAGTGGTTTTCGGGCAGTGTAGGGGGTCGTGCTGGGGGTGGTGTTTCAGGGTTTGGGGCAGTGCAGTGGTGCTCGAGCAGTAAAGGGGGTCGTGCTGGGGGTGGTGTTTCAGGGTTTAGGGCAGGGCAGTGGTGTTCGGGCAGTGTAGGGGGCGGTGCAGGGGGTGGTGTTTCAGGGTTTAGGGCAGTGCAGTGGTGTTTGGGCAGTGTAGGGGGTGGTGCAGGGGGTGGTGTTTCAGTGTTTAGGGCAGTGCAGTGGTGTTCAGGCAGGGTAGGGGGTCGTGCAGGGGTGGTGTTTCAGGGTTTAGGGCAGTGCAGTGGTGTTCGGGCAGTGTAGGGGGTCGTGCTGGGGCTGGTGTTTCAGGGTTTAGGGCAGTGCAGTGGTGTTCGGGCAGTGTAGGGGGTCGTGCTGGGGCTGGTGTTTCAGGGTTTAGGGCAGTGCAGTGGTGTTCGGGCAGTGTAGGTGGTCGTGCTGGGGCTGGTGTTTCAGGGTTTAGGGCAGTGCAGTGGTGTTCGGGCAGTGTAGGGGGTCATGCTGGGGCTGGTGTTTCAGGGTTTAGGGCAGTGCAGTGGTGTTCGGGCAGTGTAGGGGGTCATGATGGGGGTGGTGTTTCAGGGTTTAGGGCAGTGCAGTGGTGTTCCGGCAGTGTAGGGGGTCGTGCAGGGGGTGGTGTTTCAGGGTTTAGGGCAGTGCAGTGGTGTTCGGGCAGTGTAGGGGGTCGTGCTGGGGGTGGTGTTTCAGGGTTTAGGGCAGTGAAGTGGTGTTCGGGCAGTGTAGGGTGTCGTGCTGAGGGGTGGTGTTTCAGGGTTAAGGGCAGTGCAGTGGTGTTCGGGCAGTGTAGGGGTCGTGCAGGGGTGGTGTTTCAGGGTTTAGGGCAGTGCAGTGGTGTTTGGGCAGTGTAGGGGGTCGTGCATGGGGTGGTGTTTCAGGGTTTAGGGCAGTGCAGTGGTGTTCGGCCAGTGTAGGTGGTCATGCTGGGGGTGGTGTTTCAGGGTTTAGTGCAGTGGTGTTCGGGCAGTGTAGGGGTCTTGCTGGGGGTGGTGTTTCAGGGTTTAGGGCAGTGCAGTGGTGTTCGTGCAGTGTAGGGGGTCGTGCTGGGGCTGGTGTTTCAGGGTTTTGGGCAGAGCAGTGGTGTTCGGGCAGTGTAGGGGGTCGTGCTGGGGGTGGTGTTTCAGGGTTTAGGGCAGTGCAGTGGTGTTCGGGCAGTGTAGGGGTCTTGCTGGGGGTGGTGTTTCAGGGTTTAGGGCAGTGGTGTTCGGGCAGTGTAGGGGTCTTGCTGGGGGTGATGTTTCAGGGTTTAGGGCAGTGCAGTGGTGTTCGGGTAGTGTAGGGGTCTTGCTGGGGGTAGTGTTTCAGGGTTTAGGGCAGTGCAGTGGTGTTCGTGCAGTGTAGGGGGTCGTGCTGGGGGTGGTGTTTCAGGGTTTAGGGCAGTGTAGTGGTGTTCGGGCAGTGTAGGGGGTCGTGCTGGGGCTGGTGTTTCAGGGTTTAGGGCAGTGCAGTGGTGTTCGGGCAGTGTAGGGGGTCTTGCTGGGGGTGGTGTTTCAGGGTTTAGGGCAGTGGTGTTCGGGCAGTGTAGGGGGTCTTACTGGGGGTGATGTTTCAGGGTTTAGGGCAGTGCAGTGGTGTTCGGGCAGTGTAGGGTGTCTTGCTGGGGGTAGTGTTTCAGGGTTTAGGGCAGTGCAGTGGTGTTCGTGCAGTGTACGGGGTCATGCTGGGGATGGTGTTTCAGGGTTTAGGGCAGTGCAGTAGTGTTCGGGCAGTGTAGGGGGTCGTGCAGGGGGTGGTGTTTCAGGGTTTAGGGCAGTGCAGTGGTGTTCGGGCAGTGTAGGGGGTCGTGCTGGGGGTGGTGTTTCAGGGTTTAGAGCAATGCAGTGGTGTTCGGGCAGTGTAGGGGGTCGTGCACAGGGTGGTGTTTCAGGGTTTAGGGCAGTGCAGTGGTGTTCGGGCAGTGTAGGGGGTCGTGCTGGGGCTGGTGTTTCAGGGTTCAGGGCAGTGCATTGGTGTTCGGGCAGTGTAGGGGGTCGTGCTGAGGCTTGTGTTTCACGGTTTAGGGCAGTGCAGTGGTGTTCGGGCAGTGTAGGGGGTCGTGCTGGGGCTGGTGTTTCAGAGTTTAGGGCAGTGCAGTGGTGTTCGGGCAGTGTAGGGGGCCGTGCTGGGGGTGGTGTTTCAGGGTTTAGGGCAGTGCAGTGGTGTTCGGGCAGTGTAGGGGGTCGTGCTGGGGGTGGTGTTTCAGGGTTTAGGGCAGTGGTGTTCGGGCAGTGTAGGGGGTCTTGCTGGGGGTGATGTTTCAGGGTTTAGGGCAGTTCAGTGGTGTTCGGGCAGTGTAGGGGGTCTTGCTGGGGGTAGTGTTTCAGAGTTTAGGGCAGTGCAGTGGTGTTCGGGCAGTGTAGGGGGTCATGCTAGGGGTGGTGTTTCAGGGTTTAGGGCAGTGCAGTGGTGTTCGGGCAGTGTAGGGGTGGTGTTTCAGGGTTTAGGGCAGTGCAGTCGTGTTCGGGCAGTGTAGGGGGTCGTGCTAGGGGTGGTGTTTCAGGGTTTAGGGCAGTGCAGTGGTGTTCGGGCAGTGTAGGGGGTCGTGCTGGGGGTAGTGTTTTAGGGTTTAGGGTAGTGCAGTGGTGCTTGTGTAGTGTAGGGGGTCGTGCTGGGGGTAGTGTTTTAGGGTTTAGGGTAGTGCAGTGGTGTTTGTGTAGTGTAGGGGGTCATGTTTTAGGGTAGTGCAGTGGTGTTTGGGTAGTGTAGGGGGTCGTGCTGGGGGTAGTGTTTTAGGATTTAGGTTAGTGCAGTGGTGTTTGGGTAGTGTAGGGGGGTCGTGCTGGGGGTAGTGTTCTAGGGTTTAGAGTAGTGCAGTGGTGTTTGTGTAGTGTAGGGGGTCGTGCTGGGGGTAGTGTTTTAGGGTTTAGGGTAGTGCAGTGGTGCTTGTGTAGTGTAGGGGGTCGTGCTGGGGGTAGTGTTTTAGGGTTTAGGGTAGTGCAGTGGTGTTTTTGTAGTGTAGGGGGTCATGTTTTAAGATGCAACGCTCCAATACCTGACCAGTCTGCACTACATAAAACTGCAAAAAAACTAAAAATAAAAAGTGTTTTGCACACTTTTGTCATTTGGCTATATGTGGGCTACATCTGGGTAATATCTGTGCTACATTTGGGCTCTTTTTTCACTGGTGGCCATCTTGGAAGACTTTTTTGTTATGAAGTTTCCTAATTTCCTCATTTACTGCAGTCTCCTCAGTAGGAAATGCTTTCAGTTTTTACTTTGATTCCATCAAGAAGGCATTCAGATGTCTCACATTTGCCATAAATTCAGAATGTTAGCACTCTAGTTGCTCATTAGATCACTGTAGTAAAGCTACTGCTCACCAGGGAGTTAACTGGAAGTCTGCTGCTGGTATTGAAAGTGATTTGAGATCTCACTTAAAACATGCCCTAATTTTTCTTTCTGCAGCACTAACCATAGTTTCTATTTCAAAAAGAACCCCCTCATGTTGTTCCTTTTTAAATTAAATGTTTTAAGTGTTACCGGTTTATTCCAATCAAGATGGCTTCAGGTGTGCCATACTTTTGTCATAATTAAGGCTGTTAGCGCTCTAGTTGTTCTTTAGAACACTCTGGGAAGCTGCAGTAGAACACAAAGGCATCAACTGGCAGGCTGCTCCTGTTGAAATATAACAGGAAGATATAACCATAATTTCTATGACAAAATGAAACCCATACTTTTGTACCTTTTTAAATTAATTGTTTTAAGTGTTACCAGTTTCTTCCAATCAAGATGGCTTCAGGTGTGCCATACTTTTGTCATAAGTAAGGCTGTTAGCACTCTAGTTGTTCTTTAGAACACTCTGGGAAGCTGCAGTAGAACACAAAGGCATCAACTGACAGTCTCTGCCATTGTTGGATGTACATGTTTTACTCAGAATGTCAGACTTCATTCTCACATGACTGAGAAAGATAATGTGAATTTACAGATAATATGCTCTCATTTTAGCTTCTGGAGCACCTTCCAAAACTCTATGGGACAAGCATGTGAAAATAGTTTTCTCTCAAACATGATTCATGATATCCCAGCAGAAGGTTTTTCACAGGGTAAAATCACCTTAGAACACACCACAATTCCTGAAATTAGTATGGTACCATCAACAAATGAATTCTAATGTAACTAAAGTCTGTTATCACCCTTTATAGTTCTCCTTTTGGTAACCCTCAAAATCTTCGATTCACTACAATGCATTTCAATGGGGTACTATCATGTATATTGGTCTCAAGATGGCTGCCAGCAATTCCAGGATGAAGTGCTGACAGCCAAACAGATCTCACAATGACATGTGTGGTTAGGCTCCGCCCAGATATATATGTGATTTTACTTTTGATTTTCTCAGGAACTACTGAACGGATTTACACCATTTAAGCAAAAGGCACGACACTGAACCAAGGGCTACCTCTTTGCCAAATTTGGTGTAATTCCGTTCAGCAGTTCGGGCTGTAGCTGCGACTAAAGGTTCCTATGGAAAAATGAATGGGGAAAACACGTTTTGGGACCCCCCTTTTTTCTCGGCCCCCGCTTGACGAATCACCCCGAGACTTTCAGGATAGGAGCGGACCGGAGCGCCCCAACAAGTTGGAAACTTTTGCGAAGATTCGTCAACCGGCGCCAACGTTATTTCAAATAGAATGTTGCGGATTTCCTATGGAAAATAGGTCCTAACTATAACTATCTACTGGCGACCGCCAGTAGATAATATATATATATTTATCTGAGGATGCACCTGACCTCAGTGTGGAAGATGCTAACCTTATTCTGGATTTACACCATATGGAAGAGGATATGGCAGACTTCTCTATTAAAGATAAAAGTAGGATGTTAATGGAGTTGGGGTTCAAATCGGATGCCTCATACTGTACAGGCTTGAGACCAAAATCTATATATAATCCAAATGTTCCTTATGACAATATTGAAGCTTTTAATTGTGTCATGATACAGGAGATTAACAAGCTAAGAGACCAACATTCAAATCGCAGTACTGTAGCACGCTATGAAAACTTGACTACATCACAGCGTAATGCTTTAAATGCTCTCTCGAATGATAAAACTATAATCATAAAACCTTCAGACAAAGGTGGTAATGTGATCATTATGGACATTGTGCAATATAATCAAGAAGCATTGAGACAACTGAGAGATATTTCTTGCTATGAAGAAATCAATTGGGATGAATATAGATCCTCGATTATCAGATATCATGAACTATTGAAAGGCTGGTGGGAGGAGGACATGTTGGATAAGGAAGAGTATCTTTTTCTAAAGACAGATAATCCACGTGTCCCCTGTTTTTATTTACTGCCAAAAATCCATAAACACCCCACCAGACCACCGGGGAGACCCATTGTATCCTCCAATGGGGGGCTTCTGGAGAACACGTCTATTTTTCTTGATTTGTTTTTGTCACCTTTTGTCAAGAGACTGAGATCATACTGCAGGGACAGCACAGACTTCTTACGTCATATACATGACATCATATGGGAGGAGAATTATCATATGATAGCACTAGATGTGTGCTCATTGTATACCTGTATTGATCAGAAACAAGGTGTTGAGGCGTGTATGTATTTTTTAAGAGAACGACCTATTTCACTTTGGGGACATACTCAAATGCTAAAAACTATGATGCTTTATTGTCTTAGTGAAAATATTTTTATTTTTGAGAAAACACTGTATCGCCAAACATCTGGCGCAGCGATGGGTACATGCTTTGCCCCCAGCCTAGCCAATCTTTTTCTGGGTTGGTGGGAGGAACGTATTGTATGGGTGGAGGCTAATGAGAGATTCACTGAGCACATCCCTATCTGGATCAGGTATATTGATGACCTGTTCCTGATATGGGATGGGCCGGTGAAACTTGCACAGGAATTCATTGAGGTGTTGGGGAAAAATGAATTAAATCTGACTTTTACACATACCATCAGCTCCACATACTGTGAGTTCTTAGATGTGGTTGTGTGTATAGAGGATGGCCATATGGTCACCAGCCTTTTCCGTAAGGATACAGCTGGAAACACCTTGCTCCACGCAGACAGTAATCATCCTGTTCCCCTCCGCAATAGCATCCCCTTTGGTGAGTTTCTTCGGGCTCGAAGAAACTGTAGTACCGAAAGGGGTTTCATTAATGAACAACAAACTATGACTAAAAGATTCAGGCAACGAGGCTATAAAGACAAGGTTATCACAGTTGCAAGTAAAAAAGCAAGTGATATTACACGCAATGAGGCGTTGTTTTCCACAAGAAGAAAAGAGAAGGTTAACAATGAGGTGCCCAGAATGATCACTACTTATAATATCAAGTCTAATAACATCAAACGTATTATGAAACGGCATTGGGGTTTGTTGGAATCTGACCCGATCATTGGTGCCCATATAGGAAAAACACCCTCCATAACATACAGAAAATCGAAGTCCCTAAAAGATCATCTAGTATGCAGCTACAGTAATTCATCAACCAGTACTACATGGTTGGCTACTACCAAGGGTTTTAGGAAGTGTAATTCCTGCAAAGCATGTAAGCATAGCAGTAATCGCGATAGCTACTTTGTAGGATTGGATAATAAGAGACAAAAAAAGATCAACAAATTTATAACATGCACTAGTGACTTTACCATCTATGTCTTAGAATGCCCATGTGGTTTAAACTACGTGGGCAGTACCAAGCTGCAACTAAAAACTCGCATTTTACAGCATATGCGGGCAATAACGAATGAAGACTTCAATTACCCCGTTGCAAGGCATTATAAAGAAAAACATCAAAGCAATGCCAATTTAATTAAGTTTTTTGGCATTGACAGAATTCTGCCACATCCGATGGGGGGAGATTGAGAGAAACTCCTTCGAGTAACAGAATCCAAGTACATAATCGAGTTGAATACCAAAATCCCAAATGGAATGAATTATGGGGAGGAGCTTGCCACCCATATTGGATATAAATAAAGTGATGATTATGATTATGTTTTTTGAATGATTGATGTTTAGTTATGTCTGTTTTTATATTATTCACTTTTTAATAAGGCTGTCTATTTTGCTCATATGGGATAGATCATGGTCATGGGATGGTGGAGTTATATATATAGATATATGTGTGAATTGTGAGATTTTCCTGCATTGTCAGGTTGTCCTTCCCTCCCTGAATCCTTCCATGAGTATAAGCTTTGACAGTCAATGTGTTCCCCCCCTCCTTTTTCCTTTAATGGTGTTTCCCTCACTTTTCACTCCTTTATATATTAGTCAATAGATTTATGTTATCACAATCAGTCGTGTACATGTGCCCTTTTTGAAATACATCTCAGAGGTAAATCCATGATGGAATTGGAAATCATTTTCATCAAATATTTTTCATCTAAGAATCATGTGCTTAGTATTGGTAGTAACATGTCAATGGTTAGGAAGTTTCTCTAGTGTAATGAATTTATAATGTAGTTTTGGAGGCCCCTAGAGGATCCTCTGCTGTTATAACTGTTTAACATTTCCTTGGCTATGATATTTCGCAATTTTTGGGTATTGATTGCATTTCTTGAGTTGTTTAGGTCTCATTTGGTATTGAAATTGGTATTTTATCAGCCATTGGAGAGTGTTAACAATGGGTACATTACCCGTGACAGTTAGTTATTTACTGTAATTGAAGTATTATGTTCATTTTACAGATAAGTTTAAGCAGAGGGTTGTGATCACTAATGGGGGTCTTTGTATATTTATTTGCATTGCGTTATCATGAGATATTATTTTATAACATGCATTGGAATATTACTAATTTGTTATTATGAGTATAATATGGTATGAATCTAAAAGCACGTTATTTTTGTAACCTATTTTATTTATTGTTGAAATTTTGAAAACTTTATTACTGCGATTGTATTTTGCAAGATTTCCTCACTTTCTACGAACGCTGACCTGTATTTCTAAGGTTGGTGGAGCACAGGTCACTAACTTGATGAAGGCTTCGCCGAAACGCGTTGTTCTGTTTGTGACACAATAAAGTAAATTATTGTGCCGTCCTGTGGTGTGCCGCCTAAGTTCTTTGGGATCTCCCGAAACTGCTTTGCTTGGATATTTATAGCGGCTGCTGCGACCGCTGCTGGCACCGGTGTCGTTAGGAGGGTGAACGGCTCATCGCAACGGATGTTTTGGAAATATATATATATATATATATATATATATATATTCCTGCCAATTTATTTTCAC
The DNA here is from genome assembly GCA_963921515.1 of Calotriton arnoldi. Taxonomy (NCBI): domain Eukaryota; kingdom Metazoa; phylum Chordata; class Amphibia; order Caudata; family Salamandridae; genus Calotriton; species Calotriton arnoldi. The sequence goes on along the minus strand of CAWUFW010003470.1, from coordinate 1,419,563 downwards.
ATTTTTCACCCACAAAATGAAATAAATAAAAACTATGTAAAAAAAAAAGAATCACAGACATGTTTTCTAATCAAACTTTATTAAATATTTTCATGTAAACCATATTAATAAGCATTGCATTGTGTGTATTATTGAAATATACATTTGATTACAATTATTGCTGATTTTTGGAGAAAGCTGATAGACCTCCTTTAATTATAGGGGCTTGGGTGGGGTTGTATGGGATGGGGTGAGGTTATGTGGGAGTAGGGTCGGGGGCGTGGGGGTTTGGCTGCAGGGCCAGGCCCTGCTGCTAAACCCCTGCTGTGCACGCTCAAAGGGTGTTCGCGGTGGGGTGTAGCTGCCCACAGGGTGTTGGATGCAGGGCCTGGCTGCAGGCCAGCCAGTGGACTGGCTTTACGTATGGTAATAAAATATTACTTTACATTTAAAAAAACTAGAAAGAAACAAAGGTTAAAATGACGTTATAGTTACTTTGCATTAAAAAACCATGGAGATTCACTGAAGACAACAAAGATTAAAGGGACATTATAGTTAGGTGAAAATGCCAGTTAAAACATATTGTTTTAAACAAACAAAACAACTGAAATTCACCAGTTCTAGTTATCTCAAGTAACTATAACTCATGCCTTAAGGTAACTATAACTTGGGCCCTCGCCATGCACTGCCAATTACCTCACATATTACATCACTCATGACATGTTGTATGGCATCATTTATAACATCACTGCAGCATCTGAAATTACATAATTGATTACAACACTGTGCATGGCAGGGCACGAGTTATAGTTATCTTTGGGCACGAGTTATATTTACTTGAGATAACTAGAACTGGTGAATTTCAGTGGTTTTGTTAGTTTAAAGCGGTATGTTTTAACTGACATTTTCACCTAACTACAACATCCTTTTAACCTTTGTTTTTTCCAGTGAAAGAAAATCTATCTATCTATCTATCTATCTATCTATCCATCTATCCATGATAGATAGATATATCTATATATAACAAAAAGGATAAGTTACTTACCTGTAATCCTAGTTTTGTTCCATGGGTATCCTCATCAAAGTCATAAACACTGAATATTCCCGCCATGCGTGGGGACCCCGCGCATGGGCGGGAATATTCAGTGCATATGACTATTGATGAGAATCCCCTCGAAGAGAACATCACAGTTGCTGACAGGATTTCAGGCACAGTAATCCTAATTCATCGAGCTGCAATTTATACAATACTTGTGAACCAGTTAAGCAACCGATTCTGATACAAAAGCTTCATCCGCTCAGATCACCTGCACAGGCACATTAAGCGGCAGAGCTGTTGAATCTCCCGACTGAGGAGGGGCCGCAAGCCAGCAGCTTGGAGGTCAGCTGGCTTGATCTTTGCACAGAACAACCAGCCGGATGAGAAAAGCTTCATGGTGATGCCGCCAGAGTTAGATGAGCGCCTGGAAGAACTGGAGAGCCGATTTGAAGACTCACACATGAAGCTGCTGGGAAGGACTCCCATGGGGTCGGACAGAAATGCTGACATTTTCATCTTTTCCCTGGCCCACAATGAGAACCTTCCTTCACAGCAGTACTTTCCTGCCCCTATACCTTGGAGTATAGGACTAAATCAAGCAGCCTCAATTTCGGAGGCAAGTAATTAAGCCCCAAATCTCACTCAATGTATACCTTTTTATGTTTTGCACTTTTCCCACAAGTACAAATCTTTCCCTCTCTCGCTTCACTCCAAATAAATGAGGCTACCTTTTCAAATGTACAATATAAACTAACATTACAGTACTTCAGGCCACTGTTGGCTTGAAGACTAGCACACACAGGTCATGGTGACTAACGTCTATCCACTTGGCCAGTTGATTTCTCTTCAGGGGAACTGGATTGTATGTTGAAGAGACTCCATGAAACAAAAAACTTGATTTTACCACCAACAGCACTGGACAAAACTGGAGACACCATCAAGAGTTCCAGTTGATCTTTCCTTTTAAGAATTACATTTGAAATTATATCCTATTTGACGGTTTTGGAGTGGTTGCAGCATCACTGTGCAGAATCAGAGTCCTTGAAGAATGCTTATTCAGGTTGCTGGATCACTATATGACAGTTTAAAACGTCATAAGCAAATTTGCATTCTCTGGGTTTGTTTTTGTAAAAAAAAGCTAAAACTAATCAAGAACTCCATGAAAACAAAGGTCTGATAAATTTTTCTCCATACGAGTCCCATCAATAGAGTACTGCAGTGGGTCAAATTAAACAAATTAAATAAAATTGCATATATATATATATTCACTGAAAAAACCATAGGTTTCAGACACGTTATAGTTAGAAATTAGCATTTAAAAAACCTTTGAAATTCACTGAAAAAACCATAGGTTTTAGGGACAGTTATAGTTAGTTGGACATTTCACTCGTACAAAACCATAGAAATTCCCACTTTATAGTTAGTTCAGCTAACTATAACTCGCGCCCCCGCAATGCACTGCTGATGACGTCACATATTACATCACTCATGACATGGTCAGTGACATCACTGATGACATCACTGATGACATCTCAAATGACATCACTGATGACATCACTGATGACATCATCCAGTGACTGTGTGTTTCTGTAAAGTTTAAATATGTTTAATATATATAGGGAAAGGCGTATTGAAGAATGAGTGGGTGTATAAGTGTCTGAATGGATGATTTAGTACGTGAGTGACTGACTCTACAAGTGAGTGATTAAATGTATCTTACTGAATGCATGGGTTAGTGACTAAACTGTGTGAATGTCTGTATCCGTCTGTCTGTTGGTTTGTAAGCAGCTGCATGGCTTTCTGAATAGCTACATGAGTGTCTACATGGGTTATTGATTGATTGTCTGAGTATCTGTATGGGTGCCTGAGTGTTTGTGTGGGTGGGGTGTGTGTGACTCTGTGCATAGATGTGTGAGTTGGTGATTCACTGGGTGCATGGTTTCAAGAGTGCATCTGTGATGGACTGTATGGGTGGGTGAGTGTGTGTATGGGTGTGTTAGTGATTGAATGTATATCTCAGTGGTACATGTGTGAGTAACTACATATGTGAAAGGCAGTATATATGTGTGTTGGAGTATATAAATGGCTATAAGTGAGAGTGTGTGATTGTGAGAGTGGCTGTATGGATGAGTGTGTACTTGTATCAGTGATTGTATAAGAGCGTAAGAATGTGCTAGTATTTGTATGAGTAAGTGAGCTGGTGTGTGTATAACTGTATAGGTGAGTAAATGGGTGTGTGATTAAGTTTTTGCATGACTGACTAGGTGTGTGAGTCCCTCTATGGATGAGTGGCGGTGTGTGAGTGTTTATATAGGTGTATGAGTGCATATGATAGTCCTGTACTGAGTGACTAAGTATGAGTGACTGTACGGGTGAGTGAGTGGATGTGTGTGTAGACCTAAGAATCAGTGAGTGGGTATGTAGTTTTTGGTGTTGGAGTGTCTATGGTTTTGAGAATGGCAGTCTGTAATTTAGAGTGGGTGTATCAAAAGTTATATTAGGGTGTGAGAAGATGCATGAAATTATCACATGGATGATGTCATCAGTGATGTCATTTGAGATGTCATCAGTGATGTCACTGACCATGTCATGAGTGATGTAATATGTCACGTCATCAGCAGTGCATTGCGGGGCGCGAGTTATAGTTAGCTGAACTAACTATAACGTGGGAATTTCTATGGTTTTGTACGAGTGAAATGTCCAACTAACTATAACTGTCCCTAAAACCTATGGTTTTTCAGTGAATTTCAAAGGTTTTTTAAATGCTAATTTCTAACTATAACGTGTCTGAAACCTATGGTTTTTCAGTGAATTTCAAAGGTTTTTTAAATGCTAATTTCTAACTATAACGTGCCTGAAACCTATGATTTTTAAGTGAATTTCAAAGGTTTTTTAAATGCTAGTTTCCTACTATGCCTACAGAGGTAGGACATGTGAAGAAAGAAGAAAAACGCACAGAAAGAAGCAAAAGATGTGCAGAAAGAACCAACAGAGGAGCAGAAAGAGGCCTTGTTGCAAAATCATCCTGTGCCCACAACTTTTTCAGACGGGTACTGGTGGTAACTGACTCTGACTAACTAGAGCCAGTGCTATGCTAAAAGACACTTAGAATACAGTGAAAACACCTACATACACTAGGGAACACTATGCGTTGGGGTACCCCTGTGATTAGCATGACCTCCTCTGCAAGTCCCTAGTACATAATAGGGCAGGGGGATTAAAACTACCTCTTAAAACGCGCTACAGGGCGCGTTTGCACAGTGGTGAAGGGAGGGGGGCCTGAGGTGACATGTGTGCAAACGCACCCCGTGGCGCATTTTAAGTTGCGGGATTAAGTCCCCTTGAATTCTGAGGGTCCCTGGGGCCCAACTAGCCCCCAGGTACCTACAGTTAGGACCACAGAGCTGAGTTGCAGAGAGGCGTTCCGAGGCCACGCACCTTTTTCGCCTCTCTGCAACGCAACTCTGTTGTGCTTACTGAAGGTACCTGGTGGGCTAGTTGGCCCCCAGGGTCCCTCAGGATTCAAAGGGAATTAATTCCCCAACTTAACACGCACCACAGGGCGTATTTGCGCACATGTCACCTGAGGCCCCGCCCCTCCCTTCACCACTGTGCAAACGCGCCCCGTGGTGCGTTTTAAGTTGGGGGATTAGGTCACCTTGAATCCTGAGGGTCCCTGGGGCCCAACTAGCCCACTAGGTACTTCCAGTAAGCACCACAGGCCTGCGTTGCAACGCCTGTAACAAATTGTGCAGTTGTGTTTAGGTAGTGAAGAGGGTCGTGCTGGGGGTAGTGTTTTAGGGTTTAGGGTAGTGCAGTGGTGTTTGTGTAGTGTAGGGGGTCATGCTGGGGGTAGATTTAGGGTTTAGGGTAGTGCAGTGGTGTTTGGGGAATGTAGGGAGTCGTGCTGGGGGGAGTGTTTTAGGGTTTAGGGTAGTGCAGTGGTGTTTGGGTAGTGCAGGGGGTCGTGCTGGGGGTAGTATTTTAGGGTTTAGGGTAGTGCAGTGGTGTTTGGGTAGTGTAGGGGGTCGTGCTGGGGGTAGTGATTTGGGGTAGTGATTTAGGGTAGTGCAGTGGTGTTTGGGTAGTGTAGGGGGTACTGCTGGGGGTAGTGTTTTAGGGTTTAGGGTAGTGCAGTGGTGTTTGGGTAGTGTAGGGGTACTGCTGGGGGTACTTTTTAGGGTTTAGGGTAGTGCAGTGGTGTTTGGGTAGTGTAGTGGTTCGTGTTGGGGGTAGTTTTTAGGGTTTAGGGTAGTGCAGTGGTGTTTGTGTAGTGTAGGGGGTAGTGTTTTAGGGTTTATGGTAGTGCAGTGGTGTTTGTGTAGTGTAGGAGGTCGTGTTTTAGGGTTTAGGGTAGTGCAGTGGTCTTTGGGTAGTGTAGGGGTCATGCGGGGGGTAGTGTTTTAGGGTTTAGGGCAGTGCAGTGGTGTTTGGGTAGTGTAGGGGGTCATGCTGGGGGAGTGTTTTAGGGTTTAGGGCAGTGCAGTGGTGTTCGGGTAGTGTAGGGGGTCGTGCTGGGGGAGTGTTTGAGGGTTTAGGGCAGTGCTGTCGTGTTCGGGTAGTGTAGGGGTTGTGCTGGGGGTAGTATTTTAGGGTTTAGGGTAGTGCAGTGGTGTTCGGGTAGTGTAGGGGGTCGTGCTGGGGGTAGTGTTCTAGGGTTTAGGGCAGTGCAGTGGTGTTTGGGCAGTGTAGGGGGTAATGCTGGGGGTGGTGTTTTAGGGTTTAGGGCAGTGCAGTGGTGTTCGGGCAGTGTTGGGGGTCGTGCAGGGGGTGGTGTTTCAGGGTTTAGGGCAGTGCAGTGGTATTCGGGCAGTGTAGGGGGTGGTGTTTCAGGGTTTAGGGCAGTGGTGTTCGGGCAGTGTAGGGGGTCGTGCAGGGGGTGGTGTTTCAGGGTTTAGGGCAGCGGTGTTCACAGCAGTGTAGGGGGTTGTGCTGGGGCTGGTGTTTCAGGGTTTAGGGCAGTGCAGTGGTGTTCGGTCAGTGTAGGTGGTTGTGCTGGGGCTGGTGTTTCAGGGTTTAGGGCAGTGCAGTGGTGTTCGGGCAGTGTAGGGGGTCATGCTGGGGCTGGTGTTTCAGGGTTTAGGGCAGTGCAGTGGTGTTCGGGCAGTGTAGGGGGTCTTGCTGGGGCTGGTGTTTCAGAGTCTAGGGCAGTGCAGTGGTGTTCGGGCAGTGTAGGGGGTCCTGCTGGGGCTGGTGTTTCAGGGTTTAGGGCAGTGCAGTGGTGTTCGGGCACTGTAGGGGGTCGTGCTGGGGGTGGTGTTTCAGGGTTTAGGGCAGTGCAGTGGTGTTCGGGCAGTGTAGGGGGTAGTACTGGGGCTAGTGTTTCAGGATTTAGGGCAGAGCAATGGTGTTCAGGCAGTGTAGGGGGTTTTGTTGGAGGTGGTGTTTCAGGGTTTAGGGCAGTGAGTGGTGTTCGTGCAGTGTGTGGGTGGTGTTTCAGGGTTTAGGGCAGTGGTGTTCAGGCAGTGTAGGGCGTCTTGCTGGGGTTGATGTTTCAGGGTTTAGGGCAGTGCAGTGGTGTTCGGGCAGTGTAGGGGATCGTGCTGGGGGTGGTGTTTCAGGGTTTAGGGCAGTGCAGTGGTGTTCCGGCAGTGTAGGAGGTCGTGCAGGGGGTGGTGTTTCAGGGTTTAGGGCAGTGCAGTGGTGTTCGTGCAGTGTAAGGGGTCGTGCTGGGGTGGTGTTTCAGGGTTTCGGGCAGTGCAGTGGTGTTTGGGCAGTGTAGGGGGTCGTGCAGGGGTGGTGTTTCTGGGTTTAGGGCAGTGGAGTTCGGGCAGTGTAGGGGGTCATGCTGGGGGTGGTGTTTCAGGGTTTGGGGCAGTGCAGTGGTGTTCGAGCAGTAAAGGGGGTCGTGCTGGGGGTGGTGTTTCAGGGTTTAGGGCAGTGCAGTGGTGTTCGGGCAGTGTAGGGGGCGGTGCAGGGGTGGTGTTTCAGGGTTTAGGGCAGTGCAGTGGTGTTCGGGCAGTGTAGGGGTGCTGCAGGGGGTGGAGTTTCAGGGTTTAGGGCAGTGCAGTGGTGTTCGGGCAGTGTAGGGGGTCATGCAGGGGGTGGTGTTTCAGGGTTTAGAGCAGTGCAGTGGTGTTAGGGCAGTGTAGGGGGCGTGCTGGGGCTGGTGTTTCAGGGTTTAGGGCAGTACAGTGGTGTTCGGGCAGTGTAGGGGGTCGTGCTGGGGCTGGTGTTTCAGGGTTTAAGGTAGTGCAGTGGTGTTCGGGCAGTGTAGGGGGTTGTGCTGGGGCTGGTGTTTCAGGGTTTAGGGCAGTGCAGTGGTGTTCGGGCAGTGTAGGGGGTCTTGCTGGGGCTGGTGTTTCAGGGTTTAGGCAGTGCAGTGGTGTTCGGGCAGTGTAGGGGGTCGTGCTGGGGGTGGTGTTTCAGGCTTTAGGGCAGTGCAGTGGTGTTCGGGCAGTGTAGGGGGTCGTGCTGGGGCTAGTGTTTCAGGATTTAGGGCAGAGCAATGGTTTTCAGGCAGTGTAGGGGTTTTGCTGGAGGTGGTGTTTCAGGGTTTAGGGCAGTGCAGTGGTGTTCGTGCAGTGTAGGGGTGGTGTTTCAGGGTTTAGGGCAGTGGTGTTCAGGCAGTGTAGGGGGTCTTGCTGGGGTTGATGTTTCAGGGTTTAGGGCAGTGCAGTGGTGTTCGGGCAGTGTAGGGGGTCGTGCTGGGGGTGGTGTTTCAGGGTTTAGGGCAGTGCAGTGGTGTTCCGGCAGTGTAGGAGGTCGTGCAGGGGTGGTGTTTCAGGGTTTAGGGCAGTGCAGTGGTGTTCGGGCAGTGTAGGGGGTCGTGCTGGGGTGGTGTTTCAGGGTTTAGGGCAGTGCAGTGGTGTTCTGGCAGTGTAGGGTGTCGTGCTGAGTGGTGGTGTTTCAGGGTTTAGGGCAGTGCAGTGGTGTTCGGGCAGTGTAGGGGGTCGTGCAGGGGTGGTGTTTCAGGGTTTAGGGCAGTGCAGTGGTGTTTGGGCAGTGTAGGGGTCGTGCAGGGGTGGTGTTTCAGGGTTTAGGGCAGTGCAGTGGTGTTCGGCCAGTGTAGGTGGTCTTGCTGGGGGTGGTGTTTCAGGCTTTAGTGCAGTGGTGTTCGGGAAGTGTAGGGGGTCTTGCTGGGTGTGGTGTTTCAGGGTTTAGGGCAGTGCAGTGGTGTTCGGGCAGTGTAGGGGGTCTTGCTGGGGCTGGAGTTTCAGGGTTTAGGGCAGTGCAGTGGTGTTCGGGCAGTGTAGGGGGTCGTGCTGGGGCTGGTGTTTCAGGGTTTAGGGTAGTGCAGTGGTGTTCGGGCAGTGTAGGGGGTTGTGCTGGGGCTGGTGTTTCAGGGTTTAGGGCAGTGCAGTGGTTTTCGGGCAGTGTAGGCGGTCGTGCTGGGGCTGGTGTTTCAGGGTTTAGGGCAGTGCAGTGGTGTTCGGGCAGTGTAGTGGGTCGTGCTGGGGGTGGTGTTTCAGGGTTCAGGGCAGTGCAGTGGTGTTCGGGCAGTGTAGGGGGTCGTGCTGGGGCTGGTGTTTCATGGTTTAGGGCAGTGCAGTGGTGTTCGGGCAGTGTAGGGGGTCGTGCTGGGGGTGGTGTTTCAGGGTTTAGGGCAGTGCAGTGGTGTTCGGGCAGTGTAGGGGGTCTTGCTGGGGGTGGTGTTTCAGGGTTTAGGGCAGTGGTGTTCGGGCAGTGTAGGGGTCTTGCTGGGGGTGATGTTACAGGGTTTAGGGCAGTGCAGTGGTGTTCGGGCAGTGTAGGGGGTCTTGCTGGGGGTAGTGTTTCGGGGTTTAGGGCAGTGCAGTGGTGTTCGTGCAGTGTAGGGGGTCGTGCTGGGGGTGGTGTTTCAGGGTTTAGGGCAGTGCAGTAGTGTTCGGGCAGTGTAGGGGATCGTGCAGGGGTGGTGTTTCAGGGTTTAGGGCAGTGCAGTGGTGTTCGGGCAGTGTAGGGGGTCGTGCTGGGGGTGGTGTTTCAGGGTTTAGGGCAGTGCAGTGGTGTTCGGGCAGTGTAGGGGGTCGTGCAGGGGTGGTGTTTCAGGGTTTAGGGCAGTGCAGTGGTGTTCGGGCAGTGTAGGGGTCGTGCTGGGGCTGGTGTTTCAGGGTTTAGGGCAGTGCAGTGGTGTTTGGGCAGTGTAGGGGGTCTTGCTGGGGGTGGTGTTTCAGGGTTTAGGGCAGTGGTGTTCGGGCAGTGTAGGGGGTCTTGCTGGGGGTGATGTTTCAGGGTTTAGGGCAGTGCAGTGGTGTTCGGGCAGTGTAGGGGGTCGTGCTGGGGGTGGTGTTTCAGGGTTTAGGGCAGTGCAGTGGTGTTTGGGCAGTGTAGGGGGTCGTGCTGGGGGTGGTGTTTCAGGGTTTAGGGCAGTGGTGTTCGGGCAGTGTAGGGGGTCTTGCTGGGGGTGATGTTTCAGGGTTTAGGGCAGTGCAGTGGTGTTCGGGCAGTGTAGGAGGTCTTACTGGGGGTAGTGTTTCAGGGCTTAGGGCAGTGCAGTGGTGTTCGGGCAGTGTAGGGGGCGTGCTGGGGGTGGTGTTTCAGGGTTTAGGGCAGTGCAGTGGTGTTCGGGCAGTGTAGGGGGTCGTGAAGGGGGTGGTGTTTCAGGGTTTAGGGCAGTGCAGTGGTGTTCGGGCAGTGTAGGGGGTCGTGCTAGGGTTGGTGTTTCAGGGTTTAGGGCAGTGCAGTGGTGTTCGGGCAGTGTAGGGGGTCGTGCAGGGGCTGGTGTTTCAGGGTTTAGGGCAGTGTAGGGGGTCGTGCTGGGGGTAGTGTGTTAGGGTTTAGGGTAGTGCAGTGGTGCTTGTGTAGTGTAGGGGGTCGTGCTGGGGTTAGTGTTTTAGGGTTTAGGGTAGTGCAGTGGTGTTTGTGTAGTGTAGGGGTCATGTTTTAGGGTAGTGCAGTGGTGTTTGGGTAGTGTAGGGGGTCGTGCTGGGGGTAGTGTTTTAGGATTTAGGTTAGTGCAGTGGTGTTTGGGTAGTGTAGGGGTCGTGCTGGGGGTAGTGTTTTTGGGTTTAGGGTAGTGCAGTGGTGCTTGTGTAGTGTAGGGGGTCATGTTTTAGGGTAGTGCAGTGGTGTTTGGGTAGTGTAGGGGGTCGTGCTGGGGGTAGTGTTTTAGGATTTAGGTTAGTGCAGTGGTGTTGGGGTAGTGTTTTAGGGTTTAGGGTAGTGCAGTGGTGTTTGTGTAGTGTAGGGGGTCATGCTGGGGGTATTGTTTTAGGGTTTAGGATAGTGCAGTGGTGCTTGTGTAGTGTAGGGGGTCGTGCTGGGGGTAGTGTTTTAGGGTTTAGGGTAGTGCAGTGGTGTTTTTGTAGTGTAGGGGGTCATGTTTTAAGATGCATCGCTCCAATACCTGACCAGTCTGCACTACATAAAACTGCAAAAACTAAAAATAAAAAGTGTTTTGCACACTTTTGTCATTGGGCTATATGTGGGCTACATCTGGGTAATATTTGTGCTACATTTGGGCTCTTTTTTCACTGGTGGCCATCTTGGAAGACTTCTTTGTTATGAAGTTTCCTAATTTCCTCATTTACTGCAGTCTCCTCAGTAGGAAATGCTTTCAGTTTTTACTTTGATTCCATCAAGAAGGCATTCAGATGTGTCACACATTTGCCATAAATTCAGAATGTTAGCACTCTAGTTGTTCATTAGATCACTGTAGTAAAGCTACTGCTCACCAAGGAGTTAACTGGAAGTCTACTGCTGGTATTGAAAGTGATTGTTTCAGTCTGCATGTCAGAATTTTCTAATGAAATAGAAGAGGATTTGAGATCTCACTTAAAACATGCACTAAATTTTCTTTTTGCAGCACTAACCATAATTTCTATGGCAAAATGAACCCCCTCATTTTGTTCCTTTTTAACCCCTTCGGTGCTCACGACGGCCCCCGGCCATCACGCGTCACGGTGGGCATGTGCGCACGACGGCCGGGGGCCGTCCGAATCCTGCCCACTAATACAAACGCCCGCACAGTGCGAAAATTCGCCGCGCACGCAAGGGGTTAAATTAAATGTTTTAAGTGTTATCAGTTTATTCCAATCAAGATGGCTTCAGGTGTGCCATACTTTTGTCATAAGTAAGGCTGTTAGCACTCTAGTTGTTCTTTAGAACACTCTGGGAAGCTGCAGTAGAACACAAAGGCATCAACTGACAGGCTGCTCCTGTTGAAATATAACAGGAAGATATTTGAGATCTCACTTAAAACATGTCCTAATTTTTCTTTCTACAGCACTAACCATAATTTCTATGGCAAAATGAACCCCCTCATTTTGTTCCTTTTTAAATTAAATGTTTTAAGTGTTACCAGTTTATTCCAATCAAGATGGCTTCAGGTGTGCCATACTTTTGTCATAAGTAAGACTGTTAGCGCTCCAGTTGTTCTTTAGAACACTCTGGGAAGCTGCAGTAGAACACAAAGGCATCAACTGACAGGCTGCTCCTGTTGAAATATAACAGGAAGATATTTGAGATCACACTTGAAACATGTCCTAATTTTTCTTTCCAGAGCACTAACCATAATTTCTATGACAAAATGAACCCCATCATTTTGTTCCTTTTTAAATTAAATGTTTTAAGTGTTACCAGTATTCCAATCAAGATGGCTTCAGGTGTGCCATACTTTTGTCATAAGTAAGACTGTTAGCGCTCTAGTTGTTCTTTAGAACACTCTGGGAAGCTGCAGTAGAACACAAAGGCATCAACTGACAGGCTGCTCCTGTTGAAATATAACAGGAAGATATTTGAGATTACACTTGAAACATGTCCTAATTTTTCTTTCCAGAGCACTAACCATAATTTCTATGACAAGATGAACCCCATCATTTTGTTCCTTTTTAAATTAAATGTTTTAAGTGTTACCAGTTTATTCCAATCAAGATGGCTTCAGGTGTGCCATACTTTTGTCATAAGTAAGGCTGTTAGCACTCTAGTTGTTCTTTAGAACACTCTGGGAAGCTGCAGTAGAACACAAAGGAATCAACTGACAGTCTCTGCCCTTGTTGGATGTACATGTTTTACTGAGAATGTCAGACTTCATTCTCACATGACTGAGAAAGATAATGTGAATTTACAGAAAATATACTCTCATTTTAGCTTCTGTAGCACCTTCCAAACTGTATGGGACAAGCATGTGAAAATAGTTTTCTCTCAAACATGATTCATGATATCCCAGCAGAAGGTTTTTCACAGGGTAAAATCACCTTAGAACACACCACAATTCCTGAAATTAGTATGGTACCATCAACAAATGAATTCTAATGTAACTAAAGTCTGTTATCACCCTTTATAGTTCTCCTTTTGGTAACCCTCAAAATCTTCGATTCACTACAATGCATTTCAATGGGGTATTATCATTTATATTGGTCCCAAGATGGCTGCCAGCAATTCCAGGATGAAGTGCTGACAGCCAATCAGATCTCACGATGACATGTGTGGTTAGGCCCGCCCAGATATATATGTGTTTTTACTTTTGATTTTCTCAGCAACTACTGAACGGATTTACACCATTTAACAAAAGGGTTCTTTCTGAACCAAGAACTACCTCTTTGCCAAATTTGGTGTAATTCCGTTCAGCAGTTCGGGCTGTAGCCTTGCATAAAGTTTCCTATGGGAAATTGATTTTTTGACTCTTATTTTTTTAATTTCTCCGCAACTACTGAACGGATTTACACCATTTAACAAAAAGGGTTCTTTCTGAACCAAGAACTACCTCTTTGCCAAATTTTGTGTAATTCCGTTCAGCAGTTCGGGCTGTAGCCGTGTCTAAAGTTTCCTATGGGAAAATGAATGGGGAAAACACGTTTTGGGACCCCCCTTTTTTCTCGGCCCCCGCTTGGCGAATCACCCCGAAACTTTCAGGGTAGGAGCGGACCGGAGCGGGCCATAAAGTTTGAAAATTTCCCGAAGATTCGTCAACCGACGCAAGAGTTATTTCAAATAGAATGTCGCGGATTTCCTATGGAAAATAGGTCCTAACTATAACTATCTACTGGCGACCGCCAGTAGATAATATATATATATATTTTTTTATATTAGGCCTGAACCCCACGATAAGATATTCTTACATGCATATCACTGTATGAATGCACATGTCAGTGAGCAGGTTTACTCATGTGCTATTCACCCCCTGGACAGAAAGGACCACAGTTGCAACTGGTTTTTAAGACAACCACCAAGTATATCAATTATTCCCATTTGAAATCAGTATATCTAAATGTATATAATGTGGCTTTTCTGCCTCTGGACCCTGAGGACCATCGTTGGACAACACAGTAATCCTAATTGATCGAGCTGCAATTTATACAATACTTGTGAACCAGTTAAGCAACAGAATGTTGTTTCGGTCTTCTGCCACAATCAATGCTGTGGGACCATCATAATTATTGCAGCTCAGGGTTAAATGAGTTTTGCAAAGACATGAAGTATGTTTAAGGAACAGCTGTTTTGTAACGGTGTGCTTCAGTTCTGAACATAACTCGGGCTAAACGTCAAAGAAGAAATGTATTGCCCACCCCTAATTTGGAGGACATTTTTAAATTCATTTGTTAATTATTTTACTGACGGGAAGTATTCCACAGTCTCATTATATCTGCAGCATATGGAGACAAGTTTAAAAATCAATTTGGTTTCTTATAGAGAATGAATCTCTTTATACTAAATGATTATATGCTAAGTCATATCGTTTGACACATGATTTGCAGAGATAAAGTGCTTCAAAACGAAGCAAAACGAACACATTTGTAAGTTTTCTGACACTCAGTGCAATTGACAGTATGTCTCTGTTGTTTATCCTGCACAAGAAAATTCAACATGCTAAATGTGCCTTGTGGGCATGATTTTGTTTGTAGAGTAGGAGGTAGGACACTCACATATTGATTCATCATAGCATACAGTTGTCCTTGACTCACTTTGCATGGGCTGTGTAAGTTCCTCGTAGGGATGCTGGTGCTTCAATAAAAGTCTCTTGTCTCCATCTGTTCATCAGAGTGAGCACACAATCATTGGGTTGATAGAATGCCAGAATCTGAACCTATTCTAATGCTGTGAGATATTGTAGTACTGACTTTCATTTGTTGGCCTTTCTTGCTTTGTGGTATTAAATCTAAACTCACCATTCTGTGTGTCAAAAATGGTTTGTAGAGTTGTCTGACAGGAAGGAATATTTACCGTACCGTGATCATCATCATGCTGTGAAGGGACAATGAGATGTGTACAGTGGTTTTGAAGCAGAACTCATTAAGACTATTATGCTTGTATACACCATATCATTACATTCCTAGCCCTACTGGCACCCTGTCCTCAAAGTCCTCAAGGGCTTCTATTGCTGATCAGAATTCAGTAGGCTGGTACTTTCCTGCCACAAAAGAAGACCTCACTGAATTAGCCTCTGCTGCTGTAATTCTATAAACAGACTGAGGTATTGTACATTTGGACCTCCGAGAGAATGTAATTTTTGTGTGACTAGAAGTGCCATTGAACTGCCTTCCATATAGAGTCTGATGCAGATTACTAGGCTACTGACATTCAGTTCAGTAGCCAGCAGCTGACTTTGTTGGTATAAAAACCAGTAGTGGTGCTTATAGTTGATGTATTTCCGTTGGTTAGTGGACCCACAGGTCAACATGTTACATTTTCCTTTTTCCTCTTTCATGTTCAGCCCATTTATTCCTTTTCCTATTGATGATCCGATTGATGATGATAAACAGGTATTGTGACAAAGAAAAACGTATAGTATTGTCAGAGTTAGAGTCTTCAGTCAAAGAAACAAGACTAATTGTGCATTTTATTTTGGCAGGCAGGACAAGCTGAAGATTCACATGAGGAAACACACAGGAGAGCGGCCATATATCTGCATACACTGCAATGCCAAATTTGTTCATAACTATGATCTGAAGAACCACATGCGGATTCACACAGGAGTCCGCCCTTACCAGTGCGAATTCTGCTACAAAAGCTTCACCCGCTCAGATCACCTGCACAGGCACATTAAGCGGCAGAGCTGTCGAATCTCCCGACCGAGGAGGGGCCGCAAGCCAGCAGCTTGGAGGGCAGCTGGCTTGATCTTTGCACAGAACAACCAGCCGGATGAGAAAAGTTTCATGGTGATGCCACCAGAGTTAGATGAGCGACCCCACCCAGTAAGCGGGGCAATGTGTCTACCTGGACCCAGCCCCAAGCACTTTATGGAGGGAGCAAAAAGCATGCTGCGTCTGGAAGAACTGGAAAGCCGATTTGAAGACTCACACATGAAGCTACTGGGAAGGACTCCCATGGGGTCGGACAGAAATGCTGACATTTTCACCTTTTCCCTGGCCCACAGTGAAAACCTTCCTTCACAGCAGTACTTTCCTGCCCCTATACCTTGGAGTATAGGACTAAATCAAGCAGCCTCAATTTCGGAGGCAAGCAATTAAGCCCCAAATCTCACTCAATGTATACCTTTTTATGTTTTGCACTTTTACCACAAGTACAAATCTTTCCCTCTCTTGTTTCACTCCAAAGAAAAGAAGCTACCTTTTCAAATTTACAATATAAACTAACATTACAGTACTTCAGGCCACTGTGGGCTTGAAGACTAGCACGCACATGCCATGGTGGCTAAAGTCTATCTACTTGCCTAGTTGATTTCTCTTCAGGGGATCTGGATTGTATGTTGCAGAGACTTTATGAAACAAAACACTTGATTTTACCACCTACAGCACTGGACAAAACTGGAGACACCATCAAGAGTTCCAGTGGATCTTTCCTTTTAAGAATTACATTTGAAATTATATCCTATTTGACGGTTTTGGAATGGTTGCAGCATCACTGTGCAGAATCAGAGTCCTTGAAGAATGCTTTTCCAGGCTGCTGCATCACTATAGGACAGTTTAATAGGTCATAAGCAAATTTGCATTCTCTGGGTTTGCTTTTGTTAACAAAAGTTGAAACTAATCAACAACTCCATGAAAACAAAGGCCTGATAAATTTTACTCCATATGAGTCCCATCAATAGAGTACTTCAGTGGGTCAAATTAAACAAATTAAATAAAATTGCATTAATATATGCATATATATATATACAAAATATATATAAATATATATATATGTATATATATATATGCATATATATATACATATATATATATTTTTTTTTTTTTAAACATTTTTACATTAGGCCTGAAACCCACGATAAGATATGCTTACATGCATATCACCTTATGAATGCACATGTCAGTGAGCAGGTTTACTCATCTGCTATTCACCCCATGGACAGAAAGGACCACAGTTGCAACTGGTTTTTAAGACAACCACTAAGTATATCAAGGATTCCCATTTGAAATCAGTATATCTAAATGTATCTAATGTGGCTTTCGTGCCTCTGGACCCTGAGGACCATCGTTGGACAACACTGTGATAGTCCCTTAAAGATCAATTTTTCAGTGCTGACTCGGGATCTATGCTAGGAGAAATGGGGGACTTCCATCCATGATAACCATTGTAAATCCAATTTTTTTTTTTTTACAAATGTGCATCTTCTGTCCATTAGTGGTGCTGCCTAGGTAGTTTGTTGATCAGTTTTAACCACTTGAATTATGAATTGTAAAATTGTACTACTTTACAAGTTGTATCTGAACTGAAGATCCAAGGGCACTTTTGAAAATGTTTGCTCTTCATCTAGTACTTTTGATGAGCACTTATTCTAGCATTAGACACACAAAAGTGCTACCATTAGACATACCTGGTTCAGTGTAAGACTTCTATGTCACTGACTAAGATAGCCAATCGCTACGGCAGTTCAATGTGTTTGTTTTTGGACAAACTGATTATCCAGGATTTATATATGTATGACTATCACTTATGTGTTTATCTTTCTTTGACCAGCAAAAATATTGACTCCACAATATCAACTTGCACTATATCGTCAAAGCCCTCCAACATTACTCTCTAGGCCCCAATCATCCCAACTTGCTTCTGAATGGCTCCTGCACAAAAATGTAATGATAGCCGGTCTCTGTTATAGTAAGTCTCACCGTTTTTGGGGCAGTTTCTGCTTGTTAGTGAAAGGCATCAAGAGTTGCCTGCTTTTTTTGGAAGATATGTACAACTTGTAAAGAGAGGATACAAAGCTTGAGCAACATAATTAATTTGTTTTTACCAATAAATTTATCAGTATTTTATATTTTGAAAAATAGAAGCTCATCATTTTGGTTGCAACTTTTGATTTTTTTATCAGCTAGATTCTTAGGATTTTAAAAACCTTCGTTTTCGGAGCATTTATGCAGACATGTGATATTCATAGATCTTTAAGAATTCTTGAGCCATCTCTCCACTATGTAATATAGAACATTGGCATCTCAGCGTACTGCTAACTCCTACATGTAACCACACACAAAAGGTTCCCTGTTGAAAACTTGAAATGTTCCAGTTTCTAGTAACTTGTTGTGAATTACCATGTAGTGTCCCCATAAGCATTGTGCAACAATTGGGCAAAGTAAACAATATTTATTTGAAAGACAAATTTTAGTTCCTGAGCTACATTTGTTCCATATTGGTAGTACCCATTTCGGATGATAACCTTCATTCTTTAGGATTAGTTTGAAAACATGTTATAATGACAAACGTAGGTATAAGGCACTTTATAAATGTAGTTAATTAATAATGAAAGAAAATTCAGAAATCTCAAAACTAATTTTCAGTTACAAGTAGTGTACAAGGTGCATTTTCACAAAACCCTAACAAACAATTTTGTATATTCTCTCATTTGTCTTCTAACTAACTGCTCAGGTGTCCAGTTATTGACACACAGTGCCTCGATGAAGAGGGAATTTCAAAGACTGCCTATAGTCTCAACACAAAAGCCACCACACATTTCCACATCTATTAAACATAAAGAACTGTGCAAATTAATAACCACACATAAAGTGTATTGACAATGAAAGCAAAAAGAAAATCTCAGAAACATCCATCATACTATTGGGACATACAACACAAACAACAGAAATATATGGAAAACGGCATTAACAACGCGGGCTAAACCACACGTGCTGTTACAACGCAAGCGGAACAATGCTTGCCTTAACCACGCATATGCCTTTATCATGCATATGCCTTAACCACGTTTATGGTTAGAAATATATCCATTATCGGAGAATTCCGGAAATGGACACTTAAGCATGACAGTAACAATGCCAAAAACACACCTCACCCAACTGGTCAAATAAACAACTGAAATGTTTCCTTTTTCAGAAATCCATTCACAAAGACATTGCCAAAATACACCAAAAAAACAGCAGCTTTCAAACAGACATACTATCTCCAATGTTAATGGACCCTGAGGTAAAATCGTTGCAGTAGAAAACTTCCATGGACATAGAAATCTTTTCTGACCAACACAAACCTCTGACACATCTCCATCAATGGAGCGAGCAAACCTGCAACTGCTCCAGTAAATGCTAGAAAGACCAGCCTTTCTCATCCCCCTTCACTGTGGCTTCCATTTGTGTGCAACAGTAGAAAAACAGCACTATATACAGACCTTCTTGACAAAAGCGACAAGGGGAGATTTATCCTACAGGTCTTGCCAGACCTCTTTTCATCCTTCCGCACTATAAGCAACACGGTCCTGCTATACTGAATCATGTTAGGGGCAAAAGTGCCAGAATTTACAAAATGTTTCGTTTAAATCATCGTGAAAAAAGACCTTAATACTCTGCATCTCCACAAATGTAAGATATGGAATTTGAATTGGTAACTTCTACAAAGTCCTCTTAAATCTGTGTATGTGGCAGTCTGACTGACAGACAGTCTCTGGTAGCTGACTTTCATGTGTATACTGATAACTCCAAATCCATCATTGGCCCCTCAAATACCACAAGGAAAGAATATTAGTTCTGGCCAAAGAAAATGGCCAGACAAATGGAAGGACTCCATATAAAATGTGCTTCAACAGTCTAAAAGTACAGTTGCTGGCCATAGGAATAAAATCATCTTGGGATAACTTTACAGAATCCCATTCAGACACCCGGATTCTGAATATAAACATCTCTGATCAAACATGTTTAAAAAGCCTTAGCATCATCAATAACAATTTCAAGAAGATTTATGTTCATTAGCAGTACTGCATTCAAAATTAAAACAAAATACTTTTTCATCAACAGTCTAAAAATTATGATACAATCTCCACCTCGGCCAGACAGAGCTACCTTGAATTCCTATATGGAGCATAGCAAACTCCTACAAAGGATACTAGCATTGCATTAGCCATAAATGTTAGCATTTATTTCTTGAAAACAAGTTGAAAATTATGTGCAAAAAATGATAATACGTGCACACAGTAATATTTACTCAACTCAGTCTACTTCAACTGTACACATATTTCAAGAACAATCTATATAGTTTTTTCAATTGCTATAATAATTCGTATTTCTAAAGCGCGAACATATCACCCCTCAAGGATTTCAAGACACTGGCGCCATCTGGGAGATTAAGTGAGCTATTGCCCAGAGCCACATGATGCTGAGCGGAGCTGAGCTGCAGCCGGGGAACAACCCGCAGGCGCGCGCTCTGGAGCTAGCCGCTCCTGCCGCTGCGCCACACCTCTCTTCCTGTTAACCTCAAACCAGTTTAACGTGGTTATTGAGACTAAAAAGCAACACACAAGGAGTAGGAATAAAAAATGGGGAAAACCATAAGGAGAGGATTTGAAAATGGGAAATCTGAAATAGACAGTGTACTATACAATATTACCAGCAATACAGTTCTAAGGTATCCTCCTGATCTCTTAGGCTGAGATCCATAATTCCCATATGCACTAAGATGTGCATGTCAACCAGAGTTCCAGTTTTTGGGAAGGAACCTTTAAGCTGCCATCATTGGTTTATTAGCAACTGTTCTGAGTCTCGCAATGTACTGTAGTGGGAACATATCAATAAATGTAAGGGTCTGAGGGCTCAGCATGAGTTCCAATACCAATAGCCATATTGATACTGGGAATGGAAAAGGGACACCTGAGCCCTAAAAAGCACACACTGTCCATCAATACAAGGATTAACTTAATTCAAGATTAACACTCTTATTGCTGTCAGTGAATGCTTTAAATACATTTAAAAACAATCTCATGGTATAAATAAATCTAGATCCTCTGATCTGCAAATAAAACAAACTATCATGAACCAAGTTTAAAATTTTTCTCTCTAATTGAACAAGCTCCTGAAGTAAAATGTACCGCACTATGGAATGCCATACCAGAACACTGGGAACACACATTAAATACCTGAAATTCAGAGACTCCTTTGAGACATGGTGGTAAGTAAAATTCCTCCGACCTGTGCAGAAAGTTGTGAATGCTTGTTGGAGGATTCTGTGCCACTGGCTAATCTTCTGGAATAATTACCCCACTGGTAGAATTAACTCCTGAATTTATGAAATCTCAAATGGCCCCTATCAGACAAAAAACAGGAATAATCACTTTTTCGATTACTTGAATAGCTAAAAATTATTCATGATTGATTGGTCTTAATGAGAAATTAGCATACTGCCTTATCTAATCATCTTCAGTGTAGAAGCAATTAGCAGTATTTAGCATAGAGTGACTACCAATGACAAAACATACCCCCAGATAAGTAATTGCCACAGCAGAACACTATATTTAAAAAAAACTAAGACATAGCTTCAATTGTAGAAAAGCATTTTAACAAGCTGTTTTGTGGAGGTCAGCCTCTCGTACTAGTGAGTAGACAGAAACAACACATATGTATAGGTGTTGCCCATTGATGTTTTGCAGTGTAAGGTAGTTCAAACTTGCTTATGGATTTCCTTGCTATGGGCATAATTCAGATGCAGGTGCATATGAGTAATGTCACTATGTCAGAACACGTTAGCACACAACATCTCTGAACATTCGGAGCCAACTATTCTGCACATTTACTTTAAGATAAATGACCCCTGCAGTGCAACGTCTTGGCCATTTCAGATTGTAGGGATGACTACACAGTTTAGGACTGTCTATCCTTAGTTACATTATCTTACTTGAAGAGTCATCAAGATGTAAATGTGTTCATGACTGCTACTAAACAACAAATTATTTTTTACATTTCGGGGTTGAACTGCATAAGCTCTGTGTGCTCCTCAGCATCCCTTTCGCAAGTGTAGATTCTGTGACTTACAGCCAATTTAAGCGAATTTTATTTGTGTGCTACAGTGTGAAAACAAACTCGTACGTAACTGGGGCTTAGCGGGAGTGTAACCTTCAGTTGTAATCAAATCATTAATATCAAAGTTTTACCTGTAAGAGACATTTTGTCATTTAACGTTCTGTATGTCTCCTAAAACAGCTAGCTTTTGGAGAATACGTGAACATGAAATAACATTTTTGAGTGATTAAATGGTTTTTCAAAATCACAAATGTTATATAACTGAGACGCGAGCCTATCAGCTCTGGCCTAGCTCTCTTTAGACACGTATCTTTAACACTTACACTCGAATAGTGCAACAAGACATTGACCTTGTGATTTAGTGTGATGCAAACGTTCTAAATACAATACTAAATAGTGTCATCACAAATCTCTGCAAAAGTGATACAAGATACCCAAATATCGCTAAACTTTCCCTGAAAGTTATTCTGCTACCTCGCAAACTATTACAGTTACCGAAAATGTACCTGACATCGACTTATTTGGAAAATTAGTGAAAGTGTTTTGAGATTAGATGCTCCACATGCAGACATGAACTTTGAGGAGAATATTTACATGAGGTTGTCGCTACTTACATTACATTCCCAAACCTGGACTATCCGCAGTAATTTTGGAAGTATTCTGTTGGTGGCATTGTAATTTATCCAAAGACGAGGATGAGTACTGTAAAATCTACAAGAACTTGAAGAAACTTTCCACTCTCTGTGGGAAAAACTTTCGGAATACTTTTTTTTTTAATTTATATGGATTTGTATGTAACTGCTAAATGTAAAATGAAAGACAAAGAAAACATCATGTCACGAAAATACATGTACACAGCAATTTACCTTAATACGTGACGGGACAATCACCCTTACCAGCTGAATATTGTCATGATAACTTGTACAATTAAATTTATACATATTTATTAAACAGAGTTGAGTCTATTTTAAAGGTGATGGGTGTTTCAATTTATTGTAAAAATATTTCAATAATTTAGATTTGCAAGAATTTAATGCCATATTTATATGTATTTGTATCCTCTGCGATTCTTTGCTCCTAGGACATAGAGTTCGTAGTTTCCGTTCCTACTTCACTTCTACAAGGAGCTGAGATCTATCTATTTGAACAAGAGGTAACCACAAGGATTCCAGACCACCCCTAACGAGATCTCACTGCCACCAGTGATGCCTTTACCCCATCATCTCCCACCTGTAATTCTGTCCTTTCTCCTCGCTTCACCACCATCCCTCGAAGCCTCACCTCAGCCACCCTCCCTTTACCATTGATGCTGTATCCCACTCCTTGCTTTAGGATTTGTGGCTTTGCCGTGCCCCAGAATTTTAGGAGAGTAATCCTATGTCCCTGTGTGGTACAGGCGTGCACCACGGAGACACCCTGGCTACCAGATGTGTAAGTGCCACTCTACAAAATCAAAGTGCAAGGGAGAAAAATGGAAGTGTTCCTTCCGAGGTCTACTTTTAACCTCTGTGTCAAGATAGCTGTCAATCACTATGATTTCCAGTTTTCATCATCCATATACTATTCCCTGCTCCTCCTAGTTGCTCTTACAAAAAATATTCTCTATGCCTTCTTCTAGTTCCATGATTTCTCCATGACCTTATCTTTAAAAACGAGGAGAAAGAAAATTGTTTAAGGTAATCAATCAAAAAGATATTGTTTTTTTCTTTCTGGGAATGATGGATTTTATGGGAGGAACCAATCCAACCTGTCCAGATTCTTTTATATCAGAAATCAAATGCCAGAACTGTATAGATTTACAACTATTTAACTTGATAATAATGGGTATTTTTCTTGTCATACATTTGTATGTTTATTTCAACCTTGCAGCGTTCACTGCATTAAAACACATCCGCTGACAGTAGCCCCATGTACAGGTCTAACTGAATAAGACCACCCCTAGTTCAATTAAGCAACTCTACTGTGATCTTATTACTCACCCCCTATAATTGGCTTTTAGGCAGTGCAGTATAATGCTTAATCACCCAGCATACTTATTAATACTGCTGCACCATGAGCGTGGCTTCAGGATCACCGAGCCGGATTTGAAGAACATCATTTGCAGCTTTGAACAAATAGCTATCCACAAATGTCTTCATTTAAGGTTTTTCAATATACACTAAGATCATAGCAAGATGAGTGCCAAGAGCACAATGCAATGGATTGCTAATTGGAAACAAAATAAAATAGCAGGGCAAAATAACTTTGTAGGTGAAGGAAAAATCGATGTGCCTAGTTTAGAGTGTGGCGGAAGGGGTACTTCTTCATGACGGAGTGCCCTTTTCACCATACTGAAGGTCCGCCCGCCTAATTTAGAGGCTGACAAACCTTCAGTATGTCAGCGGGTGAGACTATTCTGTCTCCACCTCTGACATACACCTCCAACAGCCCGATGGAGTAAGGGCCTTTGGAGATTTTGCCATTTGTCCGCTCACCCTATTTAGAGTATGCGAACAAATGACAAGTTTTTACTTTTGCATACCGCAAAGCAAAACATGGCAGTAAGTGAAAGTAAAAACATTTCAATATCTCCCATGCCATGGGAGAAAAGGTCATTGTTTTTTTTATTTTCAAAAAGAAATCTGACTTTGAGATTTTCTGTGTGAAAATGACAAAAATATTGAAAGTGTGTCATACGTCTCTGTCATGTTGATGGAGCCGTATGGCACAATCAGTGCATTGACAGAAACCTCTGTGACAGTGGGTCCTGCCAATGTAAGAGATGTCTGCTGTGGCAGCGGACATCTTTAACTTTGGAGTGCGGTCACACCGCCAGGGCTAGGAACGAAAATACCTCTGACAGAGCAACTAAACTCAAAATCAGGGCCTATGCTAAGTTTGACCTCGGGGTAGTAGCGGAGCTTTTCCAAGTGTTACTGATGTGAAAATGATTATGCAGGCATCTGGCATAGCAAAACAATTGAGACTGAGGGGCCGATTCCGATTTCGGCCGGAAGGGCACCGAACGATGGTCGGTGCCCTTCCGACCGAATCGGAACGTGCCGCTCGGATTCCTTTCCGACCGAGCCATTCCGATGGGCTCGGTCGGAAAAGAATCCGACTCGGATTTCCGGATGGCTCACGATGGGTTCGGAGAGCCCGTCAGCCATCCGGAAATCCCTCTGTACTCCCCGGCTGCCTCTTTGTGACCGAGGGAGTACGATGGCAGTTTTCACTGCCTTTTCGTGCCGGTCTTTCCGGCACGAAAAGGCAGTCGATCACTGTCTTTGGGGGCCCCAGTGGGACCCCCATGGGTGCAAGGTCGCCGAATGGCGGCCTGGAGGCACCTATGGTGCCCCTCTGTTGAACCCTGCACCCAGTGGCAGGCACCTTGGGGTGCCGGCCACAGGGTGCAGGGTTGAACTGCACCCCTGCTTTCTCCAATGCCAGCATGCATTCCGTCCGGAATGCATGCTCCCATTGTGGGAGATACGAGTGCGACCGAACAGGGTTCGGTCGCATCGTACTGCCTGGGCCGTAACCGACGACAGCAGGTCGGTCGGTTACGGCTCCGGACCGATGTCGGACGGACCTGAGTCCGTCCGACATCAGAATCGGCCCCTGAGTGTCCAGTAAAATAGAACTTTTTCTGATTCTATGAATCTCATCTTGACTAGTTGGAAAACATGCTTTGTCATTCAATTTTTAGGGTTGAATTCCGGATAAGTGGATAACATCTGACATTCCAGGAGAATGAGGAAGCCCGAGTCCTTGGAGTTGGACATTAGCAGTGGATCAGATATATAGATCCAGCTCATTTTTGGCTAGCAGTCTGTGGTATGGGGAAAGTATCAATTATGGAGAATTGATGATTGATTTGTAGGTCTGATGTAGCTACTTAGAAGGGTGGACAAAGGGGGAGCTGTTCATTTAATGAATATGGACATTGTGATTCTATTTGTGTGATTAGTGTGTTGCTATCTGGTCACTGGTGTTACAGGCCGTGGACAAGTCCAGGATGACAAATAAAGCATTCTTTTTTTTCTCTCCATCATGAAATGTAATCTGAACTTGTAACCTGTGGTCTTTTCTAGGCAGGTATATTGTCTGAAGCAAAGCCTAAAAGGGGTCGGAGGTCAAATAAGTCCAGGTACTGTAGGAGGTCACTGGCATTCACACGTAGATGGAACACAAAAGAGTCTGGTGTAGGTCAACCTCACCCCAAGGCTAATCTAGTGGATTAGCCTAGGGGTGCTAAGGCATGATCATCGTGTATATTAGAAGCTCTCCACTGCCGGCATCTCAGACTAGTGACTGACGGATCTATGCCGTTACAACAAATACCCTTCTAGAGAAACAACTAAATGAAAAGTTGTTAATTTGTTACAGGGAAACACTTCAACAAAGAAACTCCTAAAAGAATCTTCAATAGCTATTTATTTTAATTAACATTAGGAGGACTCATAAAATAAAAATGCATAAATAAATCCCCAAACTAAATTAAAACAAAGGTATATTTCATTCACACTCTATTAATATTACCCTAGGTCAACCCTATGCTAATTGTTGACTTTAACCGTTACCCAGGCCCGTATCCATTAAGTGAAAACACCTATCCTATACCCTTGTTACATATTTGACTCTTTCATTTAAATGTTGTTCTTACCTAATATCAAAACAAACCTTTTTAATATATTTTATCTTTCCTTGCAGCAATATAAAATATTTGTTTTGTAGTAGTTTCCTCGAAAAGTATTCTCTGTAACAATTTTTTTCTTTAGTGGTTTATCTGTAAGGATATTTTCCTAGAACGGTGTTTCTGTACAGTAATTTTCTCTGTAATGGTTTATCTGTATTCAGGTTTCACAAAAATGCCGTGATCTCATGACAGGCATTGACAGCCTGCAGAAAACCTGCTGACATCTATGCAAGTCCTCATTTCTAAAAGATTTTTTTTAAATAAATCTAGCAGTGTATTAATAATACAATAGCAGCAACAGTGATTTAATTAAAACTTCCACAATGAGCATATGATCCCTTGCATCATACCTTTAAGCTACAGGATTATGTAATTATGTCACACACTGAAACACAGGCTTCGAGACAAAAGTAGTACATTAGTCAACTTCACCCCATCATTTACTTTTTAGGTCTTGCCTATTAGACAGCAGTGAGACATATTGTCAGCTTACAGTGGGCTTAGAGCTCACCCATTGCTTCCACTGGTTGGCTGTATTGTCACTCTCATTTTCTTGCTTCGTATTCATTAGTTTGTGTGGGCTTTACTTCCTGTTCTTGTGTTTGTCCCTCCACTGGAGCATGGACACATTACTTGTGTCGTTCCATTTATTGCGTTTCAAGCACATAATTTTCCCCTCTGTGATTATGCACTCCACAAGAGTGCATGTATTTTTCAGCTCTTTTCTTTGTGTACTTATCTTCTTTCTCCCCCTCTTTCGTCGGTGATATGAACATTCTAATGTGTTTCTCCCCATATTCATGTTGCTCCCTCCCATTTGGTTTTCCCCCACACCATGTAGCTCTCTCTCTCTGTCATTTGTTTTCCCTATACATCCCCTTCATGTTGTTTCCCCCACCTGCACCTTCCGTGTTGCACCCCTTCACCAGCACAATCCATGTTGCTTTTGCAACCCTGTGTTGCTTCACCTGTGTTGCTTGCCCCCATCCACTTTTAAAAAAAGAGTCTTTGGGCAGTTTTGTCTTTTTATTTGTGATTCAACTTGGATCGACAAAAAGGGGGAAAAAAAGCCGCATTATAGGCTTTTTCTATTTTACCAGGGATGCTGTACAGCAAGGCTACAAAACATTCACAAATTGAATAGGTTCTAAAGGTAAGACTTCCCTCACTGTGGAACTGAATTGTGCATGCAGTATTGGAGTTAACTATTGGGTGACTGCCTGTCATTAATCTAAGTAGAGGTTTCATACTCTCAATCGGAGACCATAAGTATGAAAATATAAAAATGTCAACTAAATGTACCAAGGTAATTAGAGGCTAGAAGTAATATCCCATATACGCAAAACTCCAAAGGAATCCACAAAGAGAAGGGTTGTAGTAGGTTAGTAGATGCTCTAGAAAGAAACAAGAAGGGCAGATTGCTCTCAATCACTGCCATAAGGCCGTTGGTTTTATTCCTTTGTCCCAAATCAATTACTCAAATATCAGCATCCTTACACAGGGCTTTACCCCAACCCCCAGGGCCTTTTTTTTAAAGGGGAGGGGTCCAGTGTCCCCCCTCTGTGACCCACTATAGATTCTGGGGAACCCACCCCCAAGGCTGACACTTACATAAAAAGGGAGGGGGGCCGTGCAGTCCCTCTCCCCAAGCCTTCAAAAGGCCCTGGAAACCCCATCCGTATGGCTGCGCGGCCCCCTCCCTGAGCTTATTATGGCCCTTGGGACCCCATCCCCCAGGGCCATATATATTTTTAAGTCGAGGGGAGGACACCCCCGAGCCTCTTTAGGCCCTGGAAACCCCATCCCCAGGGCCGTTTCTTTTTTTAAAGGGGTGAGGGGACCATGTGGACCCCCTCCACAAGCCTGGGGATCTCATACCCCTGAGCCATATAAATATTAAAAGTGGAGGGGAGCCATGCGGACACACTCCCCGAGCCTATTTTGGCCCTGGGGACCCCATCCCTCAGGGTCATAAATATTTTAAAGGGGAGTGGGCCATGTGGCTCCCCCCTCCCCAAGCCTCTTTAGGCCCTGCAGACACCATCCCCCGAGGACATTTTTAAATTTTTTAATGGGGATGAGGGCCATGTGCCCCCCTCCCCAAGCCTGTTATGGCCCTGGGAAACCCATCCCCCAGGGCCATATAGATATTAAAAGGGGAGGGGAGCCATGCGGCCCCCCTCCCTGAGCCTCTTTAGGCCCTGGGGACACCAACCGCCAGGCCCTTTGTTTTTTTAAAGGGGAGCGGGCCGCAGGGCCCCAGCCCTGAGCAATTATAGGCCCCGGGGAGCCCACCCCCAGGCCGAACTTAGAAAATAGGGGAGGGGGGCAGCACAGCCTTAAAAATGCCCTGGGGACCCCTCCCCCAGGGCTGTAAATATTTTAAAGGGGAGGGGGGCCATGCGCCCCCCCCCACCCAAGCCAATTTTGGCCCCAGGTTACCCATCCCCTAGGTCTCACATTATAATAGGTGTATGCCGTGGTGCCCACTCATACACACATTGGGGGGCCACGGGGGAAGCCCCATGGTACCAGCCAGCTCTCTGCATGCTATGGGAGCCGGCATTGCTCCCCCCCACAGGGAGCAGCTCTTTATGCAATATCTCGATCTATTTCCCTGTCCACATCAGTGGAGGCAGGAAGACAGATCAAAAGTCTGCTCCCAGCTGGCAGAGCATTTTCCAAGCTCCCGTACGCTGAGAGCAGACTTTCTGTTTGCTCCCATTTCGCAGGAGATGTGAAAATGTGGGAGCAAACACAAGTTTCACTGTCTGCGCTGGTGCAGGCAGGAAAACTATTGTGTCCCGAGGGTGGGCTCCCTGGGACACAGTATGTGAGCTGCTCTGGGGGACGGGGTCCCCGGGGGCCTTTAGAGGCTTGGGGTGGAGGGGCTGTGCGGAGCCCCTCCCCTTCAATTTTATTAATCGTCCGGAAGTGGGCTCCCTGGTGCCTTCAATGCCTGCGCAGCCCCACCGATACTCGAAATTAAATATATCAACCCCGAGGTATAGTGTCCCCGAGGTCTTTGATGGCTCGGGGAGGAACCCCCTACCGTTTTTTTGGCACTTCGGCCCCAGGGGTGCTCTACCTGGGGCCTATAATGGCTCAGGGAGGGAGGCCACAAGCCCCCCTTCCCTTATGTAATACAGGCCCTTGGCTGGGCTCCCAGGGGCATATAATGGCTTGGGGGGGGGCTGCATACCCCGTCCCCTTAATTAAACAATGCGGCCCCGGGCTGCCATTTTGTTTTTTGTTGTTTTGGTCACACAAGAGTTGCAGCAAAAATTACAAATTCTTTTTTAATTTTGGCACCAGGGTGGTCCCTCTGGGTCCCCCATGGGCCCAGAGGGGCAGGGTATTCCTACCATGCCCCATTATATTATGTTTTTTATTTACTTCAGGACAGGGGACCAAGTCCCAGAGGCCTGTAATGCTTGCCAGCAACATTTTGCTCATGTTGCTAGCAGGCAATCAGAGTGCTCACTCCAGCGGGAGTCTGACTCCCACAGAAGCAAATTGGACCAAAGGAAATAAAGCTCCCTGCGCCAATCAGAACACTCTATTCTGAAACTGAGTGTCTCTTGAGGTTCTCGCGGATCCACCCGTTCAAATATAGAAATATTTTTGACCCTTAATTTCTAAAAAAAACTACCAAACTGATTTACACCAAATCACAAAAAGCACAATCTGCAGACCCAGATCTAGGTTCCTGCCAAATTTGGTGTAATTCTGTGCAGCAGTTTTTGCTGCAGCCATGCCTAAGAAGTCTATGTAAAATGCAGGGGGATTTTGCCTTTTGGGACCCCTCTTTTTTTCTGTACCCACTTGAAGGATCACCCCGAAACGGTCCAAGAACAAACTGGCAAAGAAGAATACTTTTTGGGAAAGTTTCGCAGAGATTTGTTTAAACTGGGACAAAGTTATTGGCAACACAAAAATCTCTGACCTAACTTTACAATACAGGTACTGCCCACTCAACAGTCACATACATTTTTTTTTTTTTAAACATGTTATATGCTATGTTATGCTATATGTTACAGTATCTTGTATAGCACTTGGCTCCCCAAAACGGGCTTCCCAGCGCTTTGACAGAGATCGTGAGATGAGTGATGCGTTGATTACACAAATAAGTTTCTCTTCAATTGCTTTCTGAAACCAAGTAAGTTGCTCTTTGCTCTTAAACACTTACCTTCAGGGTGGCCACCCGGCCGGCCGCAGCCTCTCAGTCCACTCCCGCCGCCTCTCGCTAATTCAAAGCAGGGAGCAGGAAGCACCCAGGCTCCTGACTCCCCTAGCCAAGCACAACGCTGCAGTGCAGCGTTGTGACTGGTCTGAGCGCCATGGATCGACGCTCAGACGGGGAATGGGGGCCTGGGCATGTTCTGCACCCAGGCTGTAATGCAGCCTGGGTGCAGAACATACAAAGTGCGCAAGACTGTTATGGTCGGCCCGAGGGGGCCAGCCAAACAGTTTTGTGCACTTTAGAGTAGAGCACCACTCCTCCTCCTGGCCCCTGTTCTGCCAGTCTAGCCCCGCCCCGCACCAGGAAAAGCAAAACTAAACTGATAATAACGCTGGTTATTATCATTTTAGTTTTCTTTAACTACTGCTCGTAGAGCAGTGGGGCGATGCTCCTCCGCCATAGCGGAGGAGCCCGCCACTGCTCTTAAGTGAATAGGTAGGGAGTTCCACATCTTGGACACTAAATATGCAAATGAACGCCCTCCAATTCTGGCCCTTTTGATTCTGGGCATAGCCAGGAGGAAATTTGTTATTTGATCTTAGCTCTCTTGCACTGTAGTAAGGATTGATGAGATGATTAAGAATGTGGGCATGTTTTACCTTGTGTGCAATGCACAGAGCTTTAAATTCAATTTTTTTTTTTTTAACTGGCAACCAGTAAAGGCCGGCCAGAGTCGGACGTGCCAACTGTGATTTTGGAGGGCTCAGCAGTACTCGAGCGGCAGTGTTTTGAATCAGCTGCAATTTCCTGATGACGTAGGCAGGGCTGCCTAGATACAGTGAATTGCCGTAGTCTAAGTGCAAAAGTATCAGGCCTTGTACCACTGTTCTCCAAGTTTCTGCAGAGAGCCATTTGAGCATCTTCCGACGAGCTCCAAGCCAACCAAAGCATAAACATATTTTTTATTGTAATCAGCATAAAACAAGGTTCAGTAAAACAATACAAGTGGTTATATTAAAACAGACAAACACAGTGGTAACTCAATACCTGTGAAATGTGTCTAATTATTTATATTAAACCGAAGAAAAAACATAACAGTGAGCAGCAACAGCAGCTAGACGTATCAGCAGACTACTAATAAGTGAGGCCCCTCACAATCACACACACCACGTAGGGCGGGGTCAGGGAATGTCAAAGCAAGTAAGAGTGGCGTAAGGGGACAAGGGGTGGGTAGAAAAGGGAGGGCAATCGCAGGACCCTCAATGCGCCTTTGGTGCCATGTCAGACCCGTCAGGTAGGCCTTATCTAACTAGGTCCTGCTAGCTTTGCGGATTCCTCCCGGGGGGCGGTCACCAGCCCCACAACCTGAGTTGCAGGTGTGGAGCTCCCCACCAGCAAATCCATCTCCGTCAGACTGTTCAGCATGTCTTCCCAGAATTCTAGATCGTGTTCAGCATGTTCATCCATGCATACTGCACGCAGTCACCTCTCTTCAGCCACTCCCCATTCATGCACATCCTACATCTATTTCCGAGCCGTCGGTGCAGTGGGCTGTGTCCAATGGATAGCCACCCCCCATTTAGCGAGCACTAACCCCAGGAGCACCATCTGGGCACCATGTTTGGGTGTCAGCAGTACCCAGGGGAGGCTGTGGCTAATAGAGGCCTCCACAAGCACCCACGTGATCTCATGCAGAACTTGACGGAACTCCCCACACACCCCTTGTAATTTGCTGCATTTCCAGGTCGTCTGAATAAAGGACGTCGGAGCAGAACCACATTTGTGGCATGCATCTGACTGAGCAGCATTGATCCTATGCAAATGTTGTGGGGTCAGATCTGTTTGGTGCAGGTAATAGAACTGGGTGAGTTTAATTCTCGCATTACTGGCCACCTTCCTGACCTGACAAAACGCCCCCTTCCATGCACTATTGGAGAGTGGTTTTCAGAGTCACATAAATTAACTGTTTTGAGAAACCTACTAATTATGTCCTCTGAAAGCTTGAAAGTAATTATATGGGAAGACTTCAAAGCTTCTTTGAGCCATCAGGGTTACTAAAGGATGTAGGAAAGGAAGATAATTGCTACTGGGGCATTTGGGACTTACCAGCACCAATGGACGCGCACACTCAGACATCATGGCAGTAAAACGTACAAAAGAGAAGCATATGCGAGTGACATAGACTATATACTGCTCGATGTGCATTTATGGGGCCGACCCTGGCTCTCATTGACGACCTTGGAAGCCTGGGCCTCGCTCAACACATAAAGGGATCTACCCATGTCAGCAGACACCTCCTGGACCCTATTTTCACCAACTCTGGCAACATCTGAGTCAATGATCGCCTACCAGTTGCCTGGTCACACCACACCCTGTCCCAGTCCAATGCACACGCACCACCACCAAACCAGCATGCTGAAACTTGATCAGCATCACTGACAAGGACTGGAGCACCGCTCTTAACACCCACTGAATGAAACACCCAAAAGCTATCAAGAATTTCAACAATTGGATCCCCTCCTGCGCTGGCTCTCCTCAAACACAACAATACAACAAGGTTCAGACCCCAGGTCAATTGGAGCATGGAAAACTTAGACTGATGAAACACCACTGCAAGGAACTGGAGTGCAAATGGAGAATGAGCCAGGACAATGCAGACAGGAGGATGTTGAAATCCAGCCTGACACGCTACCACCAAATGATCCGGATCACCAAACGTGCCGCTCTGGTGGACTGCATTGATACAAGCACCAACAGACGCAAAGAAATCTTTGCCATTGAGAGAGATTTCACTTCACCACCGGCCGCCTCCAACTCGATCATTCCCTCACAGTACCTCTGCAAAATCTTGCTTAAATCTTCAGCAACAAAATCACATCCATTTACAGCAACTTCAGCTCACAACCGGACCCGACAGACCTTGCCAAACGTCTCCCGATCTTATCCAAAGAACCAATGCTAACCACATGGCTTGTCATCACCCCAGAGGAAACAGCCATCACTATGAAGTTTATCCACTCACATCCCCATTGGACCTCTGCCCCACCACCCCTCCACCTCTTCTGTGATCTTCCCAGATGTTTGGAAACATGCAACTGTCCTCCCATTGGTGAGAAAACCCTCTGCGGACTCTTCAACACTCACCAACTACAAACCGAGCTCCCTGCTACCATTCCCAGCCAAGATCTTAGAGAAAATCATCAACAGGCACCTCAACGAATACCTCAACGACCACCAACTTTTTTTGCCTCACAATATGCCGAGAAGATGCAGAGAATGATGTCGAACATGATCAGTTGCCTGCAATCCCCCTCACTCGGCAGAATTGACTTTTGAAGTAGCAGACGTAAAAGCAGCCCTTGATTCAATTACGAGGGGCAGAGCCTCTGGCCCGGACAGTATACTGGCCAATCTTTTCTTGCATTATAGGGATACCTGGTCAAACTATATATTATTGCTAGCCAATGCAATAGCCCGTGGTGCCCCCGTTCCTGATTCTTGGTGGGGTGCGGAGATAATACCAATTTTCAAAACAGGTGACAGATCCCTACCGGGCAACTACAGGCCAATAAGCCTTTTAGATTTGATCCAAAAGGTTATGGCCTGCTTAGTATTGGTTAAGATACAGGAATGGATTGCCACAAATGATATCCTCTCTCTCTACCAGGCAGGCTTTTGAGAACGTGTTAGCACCATAGATAAAGAATTTCATTTCTTGCTACTGTACTGACGGACAGTTTTGATAGCAAAGGGAAACATGTATGCTGCCTTTGTTGATCTGAAGTCCGCTTTTGACTTAGTCTCACGCAAGAAACTATGAATGGTACTACACAACCTAGGAATGCCCATGGACTTGCTTTCCCTAATTATTCGGCTGCATGAGGGCAATTATGCCCAAGTTCGATGGGGTTCTCAGGGCAATACCACCGACCGATTCCCAATTGAGAAAGGGGTAAGCCAAGGATGTGTCCTGGCCCTGACTCTATTCTTACTATTTTTGAACGGTGTGCCCCCATTTTAGCTAACTATTCAACAGATGCCCTGACTTTAGCAGGCTCAAAAATTCTGATTTTAATGTTTGCAGATGACACCCTCATTAACTCAAAAACCCGGAGTGGGTTGCAACGTGCACTTTCCCACTTTGAAGAATTTTGCAGGATTTAGTCATCAATTCTGCCAAAACAAATTCATGGTTTTCAACCAGCATAGATCAATCAGGGAAGTGAAGTTAGCTGGTGAGTTTCTCTAACAAACACACGTCTTTACCTATCTAGGAGTCACCCTGGCAAAGAATTTGTCCTGGAAGCCCCAAATTGAAATCATGGCCCTCAAACATCGCCAAATAGTGGGTGCATAAGTAAAAAAAATCAAACTTCACACACTAAGCCTGTCAGTCCAGTTCTTCAGATATTTGACACTAAAGAGGTGGGATCAGTTCTCTATGGGTCAGAATTGTGGAAATTCACAAACTTAGCTCAACTCACTGTAGCAGAGAACAAGTTCCTACGAAACATAACAGGTCTACCACAAAGCACCCCACTAAAACCCCTGCTTTATGATCTAGGCCGGAAACCACTAGGTGACATAGCACGTCTTCGCCCTATTTTATACTGGCGTAGAATGTGGCCCACTCCCGAATTATTGATTTATGCGGAAGCTCTCAGGGATGTCATGGAGGCCGACCGCTCACAGAAGATCCTGGCTCCAAAACATCAATCGGACACTGAGTAATATGGGAATGCGGTCTCTATGGGAAAATTCAATGGGCATACAGTTTCCTGCGAAGGAAAAAATAAAAGAACAGTATTGGCTCATGCTTAAGACAAACAATTCTAGAGCAATTGAGAGCTCCACACTGACAGAGAGGTGTCTAGAATTTAAATCTACAACCCTCCTTGAACCATACTGGAACATTATATCTAAGCCTTCAGATAGGAGACTCTACTTTCAATTTTGGGTAGGATCACTTCCATTAAATTCCTTTACATGAAGTGGTCTCCAAATGCTGATAACAAATGCCCCATTTGCATAGACCAAATAGAAACACTCTCTCATGTCCTGTTCTTCTGCCCAGCCTATGTGGGTCAGTGGAACAAATGGCTGAAGCCCATTTGCAAGACCTTGGGCACTAGAAGTAGTAGCGAGACAATGAAAATATTGCACACAGATTCGTCCCCCCACTATGCAGGTGCCATTGCCAAGTTTTTGGGTTGGACGTGGGTCATAAGATCTAAGATGAATTTATAGCCTTTTTATTGGCAAACTAATGAAGTTTATATTATATGACTTTTATATGGTTTTAATATGGCCGTGTTGACGACCCACTTTTTGTGTAAATATTACATGTAAATTGAGTGACCATGGTTATATTCGCAATGCATGTTTATTTATTTATTCATTTGTAAAGCGCCTGGTTACACCACCGGTGTGTCCCCGCGCTGAGGACATGCTCTGGGGGAAGATAGCCATCATCCACCTAAACTACTATGCTGTGAAGGACACCTTAACTAGTACATCTATCCAGTTTGCCTGAACAGCCAAGTTTTTAGCTGTCTACGAAAACTGCTTTCACAAGGTTCTGTTCTTAGATTTAGTGGTAAGGCATTCCACATTATGGCTGCACGGTACCTGAATGAGCGGGCTCCCATTCTAGCTCTGAATATTCTCGGTACAGTGACCAGTGCCATCCCCATAGACCTTAGATTCCGTCCTGGAATATAATGGGTTATTAACGGTTGTAGATATCTCGGGCTTTTCTTTGCTAGAATGCGATGGCAGTAGCACATTGCCTTAAAAGAGATTCTCTTTTCTACCGGGAGCCAGTGTAAGGCTATCAATGCTTTTTTCGTATTCGCTCTTCTAGGCAGACCTAGTACCAGCCGTGCTGCGGCATTCTGTACTCTTTGTAGTTTGGCAAGACCCCTTTTAGTAGCACCTAAGTAGAGTACATTCCCGTAGTCAAGTTGGGAAGTTATTACCGCATGAACTATAGTCCTACGGGATTTCGGTGGTAGTAGGTCTAAGACCTTCCTCAGAATTTTCATATTCCCATAGCATTTGCCCGCTACCTTCCGAATCTGACTTTCAAAAGTCAGCTCAGGGTCAAGCCACATACCGAGATTTTTAACTTCTGGTTTAGGGAGAGGCAATTGACCTAAAGTTTCAGGCCACCACGTGTGTGACCATAAAGATGGCATTCTGCCTACTACCATGACCTCTGTTTTACTCCCGTTTAACTTGAGGCAATGATTAGACATCCAGTCTGCCACCTCTTCTAAACACTTGGAGAACTGGGTCGCAGCCTGGCCTCTATCTTGTGCTAGCATCATAATTAGTTGTGTGTCGTCAGCGTAGGAAACAACATGTGTGATATTTTATGCTCTTTCCTTTAAGAATTTATGTCGCTTTTTAAGACACGCTGTGTCGAAATAAAGCTTTGAAACTCAATTACTCTATCCTATGCCATAGCAGCAGGGGCTCCGATTCCAGATACACGGAATGATGAGGTGATAGTGCCCTAATATTAGAAAGGGTCATGCTCCGAACCAGAAAATTACAGGTCAATCAGTCTAATTGACAGCCTACAAAAATATTTGCAGGCAAATATTAGATAAGCTTACAACCTGCATAACAGATAATTATATTTTTCTTCAAGTCCAGGCTGGCTTTAGAATGGGAAAAAGCAGAGTTAGACTTTTTCTAGCTTTGTAGATCTCCATGCTGCATCTGACATAGTCCCATGAGACAAACTATGGCGAGTTTTGCCAGAGTCGGCAATCCATGTGGGCTTTTAGATATACTTAGGTGGCTACAAACTGATACCTTTGCACTGGCTTGATGAGGAGCAAAAGGTGAACTTACAAGAAGATTTGGTGTTAGCAGAGGGGTTCTCCAAGGGTGTGTTTTATTTTTTTAATAATGGTTTTTCTGACTTTTTACTTAATTGAATGAACAATTCCCTTATCCTGGCCGGTTGGAAGATGCCAGCTCTTTTTTGTGCTGATGACAACTTATGAGTCTAAAACTCAGAGAGGGCTTCAGACTATGCTTGAGAGATTTGCACTATTTTGTAACGCCCACGGTCTAAACATTAATGAGCAAGAAACTAAGCCAAAGGTATTTAACCCCCATCAAAATATAGGGGTGAAACTGTGCCAAGTGGGAGTATAATGGAAAGAGTAACGGAGTTTGACTACCTTGATGTAAGCATATGTGACTCCCACCAGTGAATTGAACAGGTTTTTTAAAGTACCTCATAACTGAAACACACGGCTTCTTCACCAATTAAATTGGTTAGAAAAGCTGCAAACTCTCCTGTGTCACCTGCTCTTAAGATCTATAGAGCCCAAGATGTAAGTTCAGCAATGTATGACTCTGAACTCTGGAGCCATTACGATGTAAATAACTGAGAATGTTTTTATTAGATCCCCTTTGAATCTCCCCCAGAGTGCTCCTTTACTCTCGATCAGATTTGATCTTGCTATGAAACCTATAACTGGCATGTGAAATTGAAGTCAATCATGTACTGGATTCGGATCTAATCAACAAAAGCACTTGAGACATACAAAGAGGGCCTGTAATGAATCCTGTACTGGATTCGGATATGGTCAACAAAAGAGCTTCAGCCATGTAGGGAAGGCCTCTGTGATATCACTGGGAGACTGCTCATGAGTAAGATACCCTGGTTGAGATATGTAAAGAAAACAATAATAGAACTGAGATTGGCTGAATTTTTGTCCACTGCAAAACTCCTTAAGGCAAGTGATGTTAAGGAGAGATTATTTCGCCGTTTTTGGACCGATTGGCAGAAGCATTTTTATTAACTAAATTAGATTATAAATTTGAAGACTATCTGGACCTTATACAACCTTTACCAGCTAAAATTCTTGACCTAAAACTTAAATTGAGGATTTTACAGACAGTACCTTTTACGAGCAGGTGGTCGTCCCTAAATCATAATAATGTATGCCTATGCCCAGTTTGTATGTATCAAGAGGAAACCGAGGGACACATTTTATTTTTCTGTAAAGTTTAATAATAGGCCTGGATCTATTTATTTATTTATCCATTGATAGAGCACATGGTTACACCACTGGTGTGTCCCCGCGATAAAACAGACACTCTGAAAGGAAGCGAAGGTCAAATTCTCACTTAGTAGCCCCTGGTCCCTGACATTGACTCTAGTATGTTGTTGAGAATAGCCATGTCTTCAAATGTTTGCGGAATCTAGTTTCACAAGGATCTGTTCTTAGGTCCGCTGGTAGTGTGTTCCATGTTTTAGCTGCGAGGTATCTGAAGGAGTGTGCACCCATACTTGCTTTATATATTCTCGGCACAATTACCAATGCCCTACCTTTAGATCTTAGGTTCCGGCTTGGTGTGTATTGTGTTATCAGGGGTTGTAGATACCTTGGTCCTTTTTTTGATAGGATTCGGTGACAATAGCACATTGCCTTGAACAAGATTCTTTTTTCCACTGACAACCAGTGCAATTCCGACAGGGCTTTCTTTGTAGAGGTTCTTCTAGGGAGGCTTAGCACCAACCGGGCTGCCGCGTTTTGCACTGACTGAAGTTTAGTCAGCCCTTTTTTAGAAGCACCTAGATATAGGACATTGCCATAGTCCAATTGGGAGGTTACCAAGGCATGTATTATGGATTTCCTAGCATTAGACGGTAGTAGATCGAGGAGCTTTCTCAGGATTTTCAAGGTCCCGAAGCATTTCCCCACTACTTTCCGAATTTGGCTGTCGAATGCCAGTTTAGAGTCAAAACACACTCCGAGGTTCTTCACTTCTGTTTTCGGGGTAGGTAGTTGGCCCAGCGTCTCTGGCCACCAAGCTGTTGAAAAGATGGTTGGAGCCTTGCCCACAATCATAACCTCTGTTTTGTTCCCATTGAGCTTCAGGCAGTGGTTAGACATCCATGCTGCCACCTCCTCCAGACACTTAGAGAATTGGATTGCTGTCTGTTCACTGTTTTGAGATAGCATCACAATCAGCTGAGTGTCGTCAGCATATGACACGATGGTCACATTATGATCTTCCACTCGTTGGGCCCGCATGGGAGTGTTACTGATAGGTTTTCTATTGCAAAGGGGGTTCGACAGGGGTGCGTTTTAGCACCAACCCTCTTTTCTTTATTTATTAATAGGGTAGTGTTGTATTTCCAGAGTTATCCGACTGACGCTCCCACTTTAGCAGGCATGAAGATTCCTTTGCTCATGTTTACAGATGACACTCTGATTATTTCCAAGACACAAAAAGGACTACAGTCAGCTATCGTTAGATTTGAGGAGTTTTGTCAGGATCATGACCTTGTAGTTAATGTAGAGAAGACAAAATTTATGGTACTACACAAACACAAGGTTATAAAGGGTAGAGTTGTTATGAATGAAGTTACCCTAGAGCAGACCCATGCATTTACATATTTGGGGATTACACTAGGTAGGAAACTCAACTGGAAGCCCCATATTGATTTATTGGTCCTTAGACACGCCCAACTCTCCGGAGCCTTATTGAAGGAACAGCGTCTTTCTTACACCAAACCCGTTGCTCCAGTTTTAAAAATATATAATTCTAAAATCAGTGCCTCGGTTTTATATGGGGCAGAATTATGGGGATTTGACATATTAGTTCCTCTGGTTATTGCCCAAAATAAATTTTTGAGGTCCATAACTGGCCTTCCGCAATCAACACCTTTATTGCCCCTTTTTTTAGATTTGGGTTGCCGCTCAATCGAGGACACGGCACGATTTAGACCCGTGGCTTATTGGAGAAGGCTTTGGGTCACACCTGAACTGTCTTTGTATGCTCAGGCTTTTCTTGCAGTCAGGGAGGCGGACCGTATGTGCAAAATACCTTGGTTGAGATGGGTAAAGGATACTTTGAGCGAGATGGGGATGAGTAGTCTGTGGGAGAATCCCGTCGACAATCCTTTCCCCCAAAGAAGGAATTTACGAAGGTGTATTGGAATATGGTCAAAATGAAGCGTTTTCCTCTCTAATAAGGCCATCACTAACAAGGGATTTTTAGAGCACAAACATGACATAGAGTATGAGAATTATTGGGATTTTATTAGTGTTTTTAATGATAGGAAACTTTACCATCAATTTAGAGTAGGTTCTCTCCCGATTAATTCTTATATTAGTAAATGGCATGTCCAAAATCATAGTAAATGCCCCTTCTGTTTAACACTAAATGAATCATTAGCTCACATCTTATTCGTATGCCCCGCTTACAAAATCCTGAGGTATAAATGGCTTAAACCAATTTGTATGAATATGGGCATTCGTTCTGGCAATGAAGCACTTAGGATTTTAATAACGGACACCAAAGAACCCATAGTGATTGCAGTTGCCAAATTCTTTGGTTGGATGTGGGCTATACGTATAAGGAAGAAGAGGCTAAGTTAGTACGATGAATTTTATAAAGAGGGAATAGTATACATTGTTTTATGTTGTATTAGAATTGAGTGTACCTACCTGGTTATTTTTATATATAAGGAGATATTTACTGGTATGATCTTTGCGGCACCAAGGTCAGAAGTTTATTAGTTTTATTAGTTTTAACTGTATATTAAGGTATTTTAACATTATGGTCCTATCTTTTCTGCCTGATATTTTACTGTACAAATTTTGTAAAAATCCAATAGAAATGAAATGGAGTTTTCTGTTTTAATTGTAAATGTCTTTTATGATTTTCAATCGAAATAAAGACTTATTGAATTGAATTGAATTGAATTGATCTTCCACTCACTCAGCCAAAGGTCCCACGTATAGATTGAATAACGTGGGACTCAGAATTGATCCCTGTGGGACACCCTGAGGCAGGGGGATACTCTTAGATAGGTGTGACTGTTGTGAGACTTGAAAGCTTCGCGAGGAGAGAAAGGATGTCATCCAGTGCAGTGCGTTGCCCCTGATACCACATGCCTCTAGCCTGTGAAGGAGCAGACCGTGGGAGATGGTGTCAAAGGCTGCGCTGAGATCCAGCAGGATCACTGCAGCCATCTGCCCTTCATCAGCATATTGTCTCATTGTTTCCGTGGCAAGGAGTAGTGCTGACTCAGTAGAGTGCGCGGCTCTAAAACCCGATTGTGAAGGATGCAATATATTATTCTTGTTGATATGGTCCATTAGCTGCTTATTCGTTACTTTCTCTGCGATCTTTGCAACAAATGGTGGTAACGATATAGGGCGTAGATTTTCTAGAACTGCTTGGTCTATTGATGGCTTCTTTTTTAATGGACGGACTATTGCTTGTTTCCATTTTAAGGGAACTTCTCCCGTCCGAAAGGAGCATGTGATTAGTTCAGAGATGTATGGCATAATAAGATTACCTCCCTGCATTAATGTCTCAGGGCGGGCAGGATCTAAAGGAGAACCTGATTTAATTCCTTTTGCTGTGATCTTCAGTTCTTCTAGCTCCTGTACCTTAAATTCATCTAGAGTCTTACCTATGAATATAGTGTCTAGCCTGCGTGTTGTGCTTTCCCCTGACGCGCTTCCGCTGGGAAAGCGTCATATATTTTCGCCACTTTATCTGCGAAATATTCGGCTACTTTATTGCAACTCTCCATTGAGGAGATTGCTTCGTTCTTTGGATCTTCGCGTGATTTAAGAGACTTAAGTATGGAAAACATTTCTTTAGAGGAGTTACTGGCCCTTTCAATCTTTTCCGTGTAAAACTCACACCTTATTTTCTTAATAAGTGCATGGTACTTTTTTAATTCCCTCTTGTAACTCTCTTTGGCCTTGCTACAGTAGTCCTTACGCCATGCGCGTTCGTGCTGCTTGCAGTCCTTTTTAGCTCTCATCAGCACTGCATTAAACCAAGGCTCCGATGTTTTATGTCTCCTGGAGCTCCTGGAGCTCCTGGTGCTCCAAGGTGCTATCTCGTCTAGTGCATCTGTTATCCATGTCTCCAATTGGCTATTGGCTAAGTTTACATCTTTCTCTAGTGTAAGATTATTTTTCAGCAATGCCTGTGTGAAGGAGTTGGGATTGAATCTGGTCCATTTCCTGCTAGTGACTTTCTGAGCCGTCTTCTCTGCCCTCGGTCTGTGAGAGGGTATGGTAAAAGGGACTAAGTGATGGTCTGACCAGGGAATTGGCCATGGTATCCCCACCTCTGTCTCCATCGAATTGGTGAATATAGGGTCTAGACTATGCCCCCCTTGGTGCGTTGATTTTTCCACTTTTTGCACTAGATTCAGTGTCATAAGGTCCTTGCATATAGATTGAGCTTCCAGGTTCTGCTTATTGTCAAAGTGAATGTTCAAGTCGCACAAGATAAAGAAGTTTTTATACCGTAGGGCTGGTTGAACCACTTTCTCCCCCAGACTCGCCATAAAACCGGCTGCTGGACCAGGTGGGCGGTAGATTAGAAAACCCGCTATGGTATTATCTTCTACCGCTGAGAGTGTAAATAGGAACGCCTCACACTTATCTAAATTTGCTTCCTTTATGTTGTACATCAAACGGGATTTATAAATTATTGCAATTCCACCGCCTCTTTCTCCCACTCGATCTTGTCTTAATATATCGTAGCCTTCTGGGAGCGCGTCCAGAATATCTGGGGTAGAGCTCTCGTCAAAAGTCTCAGTCAGGAATAGGGCGTCGGGCATTTTTTCCCCCAGTATATCATAGATCTCGTATTTATGTTTGGTCAATGATCGGCAGTTCAGTAGGAGCAATCGCAGGTTACCCGCCTGATTCGTGGTGTAAGTTGTGGTAGTTATTTAAGTTCTTGACACAGTGTCCACATTTTAG
Organism: Calotriton arnoldi; assembly: GCA_963921515.1. NCBI lineage: Eukaryota > Metazoa > Chordata > Amphibia > Caudata > Salamandridae > Calotriton > Calotriton arnoldi. Next base: position 1,376,863 of record CAWUFW010003470.1, on the reverse strand, counting down.
CGATTTTCTATCTACATTAATCTTGTGTTTGCAGAATTTAGAAATAGGCTGTGATAGTTTATGTAACTCGTCTGCCGAGTACCTAATCCTTTGATGGGATCTCCAACTGGCAGGGGTTCTGGCCCCTGGGCCCAGCCGGGCGCGGCCGGGCACAGACGGGCTTGCCTTTGGCGCGCCCGCTGCGCGCGTCCACTGCGCGTCCGGGACAGGGCTCTCATTTTATGCCGTTATTCCTCTGACAACTAGCCCGCCAACCTCACCAAAATGGCGGTCGTGGGCGTCCGGCCGGGAAAACGAGCCTCACCTGCACCCTGCAACACGCAGTGGCGCGGGGGGCCGACAGGACACACCAGGAACCGTCACTGTGCAAATGTGCAATAAAACAACTGTAGACACACAGTATGTGCAATCAGGTAAAAACACGTATCTAAATAGGTGAAGCCACTCTGCTGGCTAACTGGAATTAGACATTACTAAATTGTATTGAGAATCTGTAAGTCTGATACCTTCCATGTGTATTTCAGCTGTAAGTTGACATTAGTCACACTAAAAAAATAGAAAAATGAAATGTTCTGTTCATCGAACAGTTGTAGGGCTACGTGTAATGATTAGAGCTGCTAGGCCATCTGGCCTCACACAAGTCGAACTTTGAAGGAAATAAAATGACAACATTTAACTTGCCTTCCATGCAACTCTGTTAAAAAAACAATGCTAGTGCTCCGGAGTGATGATAGAAGCTGCGCTGGAGTCCTCGCTCGTCTCTCCATAGGAAATAATTTGGGCAGAAGGAGTAAAGAGTACCAAGATTTTGGGTGGGGTAGACACGAGGACTGATTGTTAGAGGGACATGCTGAAGTACCGCTATCTGACTGCAGACCCGACAGCATTCTGATGTATGCGGGGATACTTACCTGGCTCAGAATATGAATAATTAAGAAATACAACTAACCATTCAGCCAATACAATAACCATAAACCATGAAGCTGATTACATATATGTTGATATATGTATAGACTAGACGAATCAAATGGAGAGAGTAGGAATGTGTGATATAAACTGTTTGTGGTATTTTTGATATTCACCTTGTAATATAACATGACTGCTGAGATTACCAAGCTGATTACTATCATTCTGATACATATTATTTATCTATGAAGAGTGATTAATAAATAACCTTTTATTATAAAATTCCAACAACTGTGTGCGCCTATTGTTTCTAATAACCAGAGTTGGGATCTGTATCGATATACAATACTCCCCGACAGATGAGTTACTCTGGCTGGGTTGCTGACTCCTAACACTCCTTATCTATATGAGCATAACTTGCTGTGGTGAAATGTGAGAGACCCCTGCCCTTTCTCCTTTTCTCAGAAGAGGACATACTATATACTAGTCCTCTTGGTGCTTAGGAGATCTACTCAGGTGTGCACCAGTCTGTTGCATATGCCCAGCGAATGGAGGTGAATCACTGCCCAGGAAGGGAGTTTCCCTAATGATTACATTTGCATTTAGATTATGTTTTTCAGCTACTGCACTAGTAATGGGATTGGGCATTCTGAGTGAATGGAAAAACGTAACATTTTAACCTCTCTTGACAATATACTTTCTGAAACAGACAAAATGGTATGAATTGGAGCTGCCATAAAAAGATGCAATATGATGTGCTTTTAATTTATCCTAAGAGGTTAAAGCACAAGGGTGCCCAGGGTGCTGGAATTCAGAGAACGGCGACACATAATGGCAACGTGGAGACACGTAAGCTTACTTTATACTATACAGAGACTGGTGTGGGCCATAGCACATGTGTAAGGGTGCCGCCTTCATTCTGTGTGAGATATTCAAACAAAATCTGCCCCAGAAACATGCCAGCATACTTGGCCAGGCCAAGTCACATTCATGTAGCAGCATGGCTCTAACAAGGCTAAAGGTCTCACTGATTACATCATAAGCACTGAAGGGCAAAAATATATGTATAAGCTAAGAGTGTAAAAACACTAATAGAGTCAAGCACAACTCTGGAAATTTGCCTAGGCAATGATGTTTCTAGCATGCCCTCATATTTCCCGTTTGATTTTTTCCCACTCTACTCAACTTGGATTTTTATCAATATTGAGAGTCCATCTGCATCATTACTCGCAGATTTGAACTGTATGGTGCAGTTTAAGTCTTGAGAGATTTAGCCTCTGAGGAATCACTAATCCGCCTCCGTGAAAACATTGGGCTGCATACTGGGTGCTAAAATGCATGATTGATAACATTAAGATAAAGATACAGGGGAGATAGCTGGTCCTAAAACAAATACGCTGGAGCTGATGCTTTTGGGATCTCATGTGGGTGTAAAGAAACTTGAAAATGTCCATGGAAAGAGGTGTCCCTGAATAACTCTAGAATTTGTCTTTGACAATACACTATCAATGGAGTGACATATAAACTGGTTCACAGAAACATGTGGTTTGCATATTTATACTTTCTCTAACCTTCAACCTATTCTTGAAGAATTAGCAAGAGTAACTAAAGCTTGAATGGTTGTCGATTCATGCCTTGACTGCTATCAGCTCCCTTTTGTCTGAGCTTTTAAACAGGTCACTAGGAGGCTACAAAAAACTCAAAACCATGCTGCAAGGGTGGTAGCAGACCTTAGATCAAATGATCATGTCTTCCCTACATATAAAAAGATCCACTTTCTACTTGTCCAGGACAGGATAACCTACCAATGCATAATATTTGGTACAAAACAGTTCAGCAGGAGGTCTTCACCTACTGGAGGCTCAGAATCAAAGGCTATTTTTGATGGGACACTTTAAAACACTTGTATAAGTGTCTCTTATATACTCGTCTCTCACTTTTCTAAAAGTACAATTGGTAGCATTATGGTGGCATCTAAATGTTGAATGATCTCCATAAGGAACTCAAAACTATTAGTGAATAAAGTTGCTTAAAAAAGTTTAAAGGCGTGGCTAACCAACATGGCCGATCGGACGTGATCCCGATCGGCTCCGTCCCAGGCCCTGCCGAATGTGAGGCATGAAGGCATTGCACCGGCTTGGCAAACACTGCTCCTGGATGCCGTAGCAGCGCAGACCGACGCGACCCGGAATACGGGGTTTGGGAGGCTTGGTGAGAGCCCAGGCGAGTCCAGAGGAGCAACAAACGGTGCAGCAGCGCCGAAAGCAAATGGCGGAGGTCCGGGCTCAAAAGGCCGACGCGCAGAGCTGAAGGAAACCCGCAGTGCACAGCAGAGGATACCCCCGGGTGAGCCCTGCCGGCGGCGCCCGCAGGGGAGCGCGGACGCACCGCTTGACCCCGCGATCACTTCCGGAGATAGGCGAGATCGCCTTGGGCCTGACACGGAGCTCCTTGAGATGGCGGACAGCCGCAATGAGCAGCGCGCAGGCGGCCGCCCTCGGGGGTTCGGAGGAGAGGGCTCACCGCGAGCATGACGGCGATGACCTGCCCCAATTAATAGAGTCACGCTAAACGGGGCTGGAGACGACGGGACCGATTCACCAGAGGTGGTCACCCCCTTGGGCTGAAGTGGTCCCAGGGGTCCCTATGGCAGAGCTGTGACCCCCCTCCCTCAGGATGAACCCACAGCACAGGTGGATACAGGAGGGGGGCCTTTGATCCGCACAGAGGCTATCTGGTTGAGGAGCGCCTGACCCTAACATGGCTGCCAGGAGGCCCTGTCTTGCAGTTTTATGCTCACTGCGAGAGATCTGGAGGCGAGGGTAGGAAGCGACTAGAGGCTGCTACAGAGGCGAATGAGTGACAACCTCTCATAAACCTGCGGACTAAGGGGAAGTCGTGAACAGAGAAGTGGTCGAGGAGGTACCGGAGCGTGACCACCGGAGCAGCGCAGATTCCAAATACGCGAGAGGCGGCCGACGGCTGGCCGGGCGGGGGCCCCTATGCCACCCAAGCGGAACCTCAACAATAGGGTCTCCAACTACTTCACGGCGGCTGGTAAGGGGACTACGGAGGGAGGAATGACCATGGCACTGACTCGAGAAGACCTCTTGTCTTCCCTGCGAGACTTCAAACAAGAGCTCCGCACAGAGCTGCGGGCGGACATTAAGGCGGACATGGAAGCCTCCTTTGAAACCTTCCGCGTGGAGGTTCGCGAGAAACTAGTGTCGGTCCAGGCAGATGTAGACTCCGTGGGATCACGTACACTCGATCTGGAAGCGCAGCAACAGGAGACAGCGGGCAAGGTTAAAGCTCTGGAGGAAAACACGACCGACCTACAAAGGCAACTACGCGACTCACAACTCAAATGCGAAGACTTGGAAAATCGCTCACGCCGGGAAAACATAAGAGTCCGAGGCCTGGAGGAAGACTGCGAGGGGCCAGACTTGGAGGCGTTCATGGTGGGTCTTTTTCTCTACTCTTGGAGAAGATGGCCCGGAGGTCCGACTGGAGAGAGTGCATAGAGTGGGTCCGCGCCTACCTGGGGAGAATCGTCGCCCACAAGATGTTCTGGCGAAGTTCAGTTCATTTAAAATAAAAGAACTTGTCCTGCAAAAGCGAGGGCCTCCGATTCAATTACCTTCCAAAACTCCTCGTGCACCCTATATCAAGATGTGGCCCAGGCCACTCTCGTACGCCGTCAGCAGTTCCGACCAGTCACCGAACATCTGCGAGAGAAAAACGTCAGGTATCGGTGGACATATCCCTTTGGGATAGCCTTCCTATGGCAAAGCAAACAGCAGCACTGCGTGGAGCTAGAGGAGGCGGCGACCTTGCTGGGCTTGGAACTCTCCAAAGCCGCTTCGGACCAGGAGGGGGACAGCCGTCCGGACAGGCGACATGGAGGACAATGGCGCAGAATGGGCAGGAAAAGTACCAAGACTCCAGTCTGAGGGCATAGCTTTAAGGGAGACGTGAGATTTCCAACCACTGGTACGGAGGGAGGGACGACGGTCTCCACCCGCCTCCTCTTGCGCTCCGGAGTGGGTCGGATGAGAGTCCTGGAGACTTGGATGGAGCGGAAGACTTGCATCTTCCACGTTTTGCTGTGGATTGGTTGCTCCGACGTCTCGAACGAGGTTACTCCCGATGCCCGCCACGGCTGACACGTGAGCTGACTGTCAGTGAGAGCTCAGGCTGGGGGGACTTCCAAAACCCGGAGGGGGAGACCTCAGGGGTTGGGCTGTGCAAGACGGAACTGATTAGGCAAAATAAGCAGGGACGGGGATGAGGCTACTCACTGACCAGTATAAAGGTCTCTGCTAACAGCTTCTAGGTATGGGGGGGAGCAGTTCCTCATGCAATGAAAGCCTTCTTTCCTTTTTCTTTTTCCTTCTGCTAAGGCAGGGCTGGGAGACGGGAAATAGTAATGTTCCTAGAGTGTTTCTTAGTTATGGACTTCCCCTCTAGGAGGGGGATTCCACACACTCATTCCATATGTTTGTTGTGGTTTTTTATTTTTTAGTTCGATGTCATGGTGCTATTATTTTCATGGGTTTCGGGAGGGAGGAGGGGGTAGGAGATCCAGAGGGGTGAGTAGAAGGGGCCCCCACCACTACGGCAACATCCTTTCTTAGGTACTCATGGCAGTTAGGGTGGTATCTTGGAATGCACGGGGGTTGAATTCCCCAATAAACGCCAGCGATTCTGGAAGTACATGCTTGACCATAATGCTCACATAATAGCTCTTCAGGAAACGCATCTTAAAAAACCGGATGCTCAGAGACTGCGTCACAAGGCTTATCCCCACATATTTAGATCCTCACATTCCGCTAAACAGAATGGGGTGGCACTGATGTTTCATGCAGGGGTTCCATTCCAAGCTCAGGACACTAAAACGGACAGAAACGGGAGGTTCCTCATGGTCAGGGGGATCTTAGGGGTCGCCCATGCACATTTGCGGTGCTCTATGCACCTAATACGGGACAGCAGGATTTCATCCTCTCCTTCCTTATGACTCTGGAAACTTTTGCCCGGGGGGATATAGTGCTTTTAGGGGACTTCAATCTAGTCCGTGACTTGGACAGAGACACATCACATTCACATAGGGCTTCAGGGGGCGTTTGGCAAGGCACTGCGCTCACAACTGCAGCGCTTGGGATTGGTGGATGTATGGAGGGATGCCAATCCCACAGTGAGAGACTACTCGTTCTTCTCGCATTCCCACAGAACGTACTCCCGTATCGATTACATTTTTCTGAGCCAAGCCCTATTACCGTCTGTTTTACAATCTCAGCTCCACCCAATCTGCTTATCGGACCATGCCCCCGTAGAACTGACGATTACTTGGCCAAACCCGCGCCCTAAACATGCCCGATGGTACTTTCCACACTTCCTCTGCAGGGATCCTCTCCTTAGAGACGACCTTCGGAAGACTATAAAAGGGTATCTCGAGACAAATGCTCCTGAGGACACTTCTTACTCCACTACGTGGGATGCCCTTAAGGCTGTAATCCGGGGCAAATGCATTGAACTAGCCACTACGCTACGTTCCCAGCAAGGTGCGGAACGTCTCCAACTAGAAAATGACCTTAAGTCCGCGGAACAGACACATCAGTCCCAACCTTCAGTTCAGACCCTTAGGAAGGTCACAGCCCTTAAAGGGAAACTACAGGCCATTTACACTAACAGAGCTGAACAATCTATTCTACGACTCCAATCCAAGGGCTACGAGAGTGGGAATAAAGTTGGTACTTTATTGGCGCGCCAACTAAGGGCTAAACAGGAGCGGGAATACATCAAGCACATAGTGGATGAAAAAGGCATCTCCCACAGAGAGGAAGAGGGCAAAGCTAGAGCCTTTGAGGATTTCTATAGAGCACTTTATACTGGAGTCCTCTGGGTCGAGCGACCCCTCGGACTACTTGGACTCACTGACCTCCCTCGGGTAGGGGCGAACACCAATGACGAACTATCACAACCCATCTCAGCAGTAGAAGTGCAGAAGGCGATTGACTCCCTTAAACTCCAGAAAGCTCCCGGCCCAGATGGATTCTCAGCACACTTCTATCGTACATACGCACCGGAGCTGGTCCCCTTCTTGACTACACTATTTAATGTCATCGCTTCCTCAAATAAGGTCACTCCCTCGATGGGAGAAGCAATAGTGGCGGTAATCCCCAAACCTGGCAAGGACCCAGCCCAGTGCTCTTCCTATCGCCCGATCGCTCTTCTAAACCTGTCGTGGCCTTGAATCCTCAGGGTCGTATGTTGCTCTTTATGGTCCACCTCTCGATACCACCACGGTCTGGATTAATGTTACAGACTCAATGGAGTGATCAAGCGGGGGAAGGGAAGGATGGGGACAGCGGGGAAGGAGACCTGCAACAAGAATAACAACCATGTAACTCAAAATATATATATATAGATCTGTATGCATACATACACTGGTAAACATATAGGTACTGCTGGTGTTTCCTAATTATACCTGTAAAACAAAATTCCTCCGTAATGTAGTCATAAATCGGAAATCAAGGCTCCACACACGGCCAAAGTATGCAGAGTTTTTCTGTGCTGGGGGGGTGCAACGCAGACGTGGGTAGGTTCTGGTTCTCTAGTGGTGAGATAACACAAAAAGGAGACCCCTGCGCGCATGCAGGTATTAGGAAGTTTAACTACGAAGGATTTTCAAATCAAGATGGGTTACTCACACTACTCCACTGCCATAGAGTTTTTCTCTAGTGGATAGTGTTCAACCCTCAGTGTCTGATACAGTCTCAGTATAAGCAACAAAAGCGTATGAATATAATCTTCTATGTTTCTGATAGGAACTGACAAAGCAACAGACAGTACACGCACTCACAATCCCAACGGACAGGAGTTCCTAAGGAAATCTCCAAGTCAATGCGCTACCATCTAAAGGATTGAAAACGCCAAGAAAACTACAGTCTCCTATGGCGTATGCGTTCTCTCTGCATGAGTTCAACAAACTCTCCAACACGAGAGAACGCCGATACAGTAGGGAAGGCAGCCGCCTCCCGACTCCTACTCCAGATCACTATACCGGGAAATAACCTCTTGCCGGCTTCCTGACGGAGAATACTCTGAGTTCGTTTGCACCGCAAGAACCCGGAAATGGGTTCAGCCAACGGTGCAAGCGAAGCGTCGATAAATAAACCACGGGAGTTTGCCACATCCGCTGAGTGCCTTAGTACAACAAGGGAAATGCGGTGCAAGATGCACCCTTACCAGACCTTCATGGAGCTCCGGGCGTCTCAGCGGCAATAGTAAACGGCACCCGCTATGGCTTCGGAAGAGCTGAAATACTTCCTTCCGTGAACGGGATGACGTCAGTTACGTGGTCCCCCATTGATCCATGGGAACTGTAGTTCCACTGGCGTCCGTGGCGTCTTGCGGTTTACCTTGGCTTCGTCAGTGTTCTCCGGCTGCCCCTCTGGTGAGATCTGACAAAACCTGGATGCCAAACTCTATTCCAAAATCCTAGCCACACGGCTCGAGAATATCCTACCCGCTCTCATAGATCCGGACCAATCCGGGTTCATTAAGGGGAGACAAACACACGATAATCTGAGGCGTATCATTCATATTATTGAAAAGGCCCGCAAGAAGAACATTCCCACAGCGCTTCTCTCGCTAGACGCGGAGAAAGCCTTTGATCGCGTGGAATGGTCCTTTTTATTTAAGGTGCTCCAACGATTTGGCTTTAGCGAAGCCTTTATTGGAATGATTCGCGCTAACTATCACTCTCCAAGCTCCCGGGTCCTGGTGAACGGGGTGGCGTCCTCCCCTTTACCCTAACACGAGGGACGAGACAGGGCTGTCCCTTATCCCCCATTCTCTTTGCTTTGAGTATCGAACCGCTGGCGCACAGGATCAGGGGCAACGAGGCGATTAGGGGTATGAGTTTTGGCACAGATGCTCATAAGATCTCGCTGTTCGCAGACGACGTGCTCCTCCCGGTGACGGAGCCCCAAGTATCTCTCCCGGCCATTCAATCGGAACTGGCGGCGTTTAGAAAGGTGGCGGGTTTTAAGGTCAACCTGACAAAATCCTTTCTCTTGAATCTGACAATACCCACAGAGGAATGGAGGGTGATCGAAGGGATGACGCCTTTCCAGTGCACCGCTTCGGAAATTACCTACCTGGGTGTTAAGCTTACCCCACGAGTGCAGGACTTGTATCAGGCCAACTTCTCTCCTCTCATGCGTCAATTAAAGATCGATTTGGGCAACTGGAGTGCGGCTTACATCACATGGCTGGGCAGGATTAATGCCGTAAAGATGAATGTGCTCCCTCGATTACTTTATCTTTTCCAAGGGCTTCCTATTCCAGTGGAGAGAGGACTATTTAGAGAACTGCGAAGCATGCTGACTAAATTCATTTGGCAGGGAAAGAGGGCCAGACTTCCATATAAACTACTCATTAGACCACGCAAGGAAGGGGGCCTGGCGCTACCGGACTTTCAATCTTATTATAGAGCAGCTCAGATACGAGTACTCACGGAGTGGTCATTGAGGGTCTCGGAGAAGCATTGGCTACACATAGATAGACAGATAACAGGGCGCACTATCTGGGACCTCCTCTGGAAACCAAAGTGTGACAGACCACCCAATGCGTATATTAGCACCCCCACCTCCACCACACTCAAGGTCTGGGACACTCTCACCTCTAAGCTTCAGCTTACGACTTTTCCATCCCCCTACACGCCTATACACTTTAATGCTGCGTTTCCCCCTGCCTTGCAGGAAGGGCACTTTGAGGCCTGGAGGGAGGGGGATGCCTCACGATATCGCATTTGTTTGACAAGGGAGAACTCCTCACTTTCCAGAAATGCAAGACACAGTTTGCAATATCTGACAAAGAAGAATACCACTACCTACAGCTGAAACACTGGGTGTAGCAGCCCCTGGTGCGGCAGGCCGCTACCAGGGAGTTGCTTCCTCTCGAAAGGTTTGCGGGGTCGGGGTTCTCTTCCAGGGGCTGCATCTCCTTTTTATATGCTCTTATTCAAGAATCGAGCACCAAGGAGACGCCGCGCTTTAAGCACTTTGGAATAATCTGTTGGAGGCCCCTTTAGAAGACAAGCAATGGGAACGTTTGAGCAGGGACATAGGGAAATTCAATCGTTCCATGTATCTGAGGGAGGCGCATTACAAAATAATGTACGATTGGTATTTGTACCCTCAGAAGCTGAAAACGATTTTCCCGGAAACCTCCGACAGGTGCTGGAGGGGTTGTGGGCTCTTGGGGGATTTCAGACATATTTGGTGGGACTGCCCGGTAATCAAACCTTTCTGGAAGGAGATCCTGTCCCAAATAAAACTTATCTTAGGCTACCCCATTCCCAACTATATGGAACAGGTGTTGCTGGGGGTGCGGGATCCACTCCTGAAGAGACAGACACAGAGTGACCAATCGGTGATGTGGCTGTGCTTGGGGGCCGCCAAAATGTCAGTAGCCGCGGCATGGAAGAAACAGGAGACCCCATCTCTAACCCAATGGCATGCACGATTGTGGCGGGCTTTGGCACTGGAGCGAATGACTGATATCGTTGAGGACACTAGGAGAGGCTTCGATTATATTTGGTCACCATTGGTCAGATACCTATCAGAGGGGCTCCCTTTGACAGCTTGCAATCCAAGGCTAAGGGCCCTCCACTTGTTCTTAATCTAAGCCCCCACGGTCGTAGGGAGGGGCTGGTACGGCAAGGCCCATCGGAGGGAGGACCTCGATGACCCAAACCTCATACCTCTTTTTCTGCGCTTTTTATTTGCACCATGACATCTTAGTTAGATTTATTCCCTTTCTTTTTAGGGATAATTAAGTTTCCTTTACTATGTTATTTTCTTGGGAGGGTAGTGGGTTATTAGCTCACATTATTGGAAAGCAACATGTCTAGTTGAAACTGTGTTATATATTCGAAACTCAGCCGCTTGAAAGTGGGGGTAAAATGTAGTTCTTAGGAACTTGTTGTATTCCTGGGCGGATGTTATTATTGAGAAAGGTTGCATATATACTGTTCTTGCTGCACTCTCTGAGAAAAAATTTCAATAAAAATATTTTGAAATAAAAAAGTTTAAAGACCTTTCTGTTTTAAGCTTCACTCTCCATTGGGCTGTTGCTGTACCAGCGCCAGGATATCACTCACAGTTTTGACGTCCTATAACATTGTTTGACTTAGCTTGAGTTGACTTGCCATCTGGAGAGGTACAAGCCTGTGCAGAAAATGCCAAAAGGTGATTGGCTGGACCAAACCCCTTGCTGAGGCTACTTGTTTACATTCTACCTTTCATCCTTACTAGAACTGGAGATCCTAAAGAAAAGCCCTTAAGGAATCTATTTGTTTTTTACTGGGTGAGCTGTGTCCACTTTTTATCTTTTAAGCTCTCCTCCTTTGCTTTTATCTAACTTTTGTGCTATTTAACTAGTAATCTTCGGTTTGGGCCTTGACATTATTAATGTGTATTGCTGTTTAAGCTGTTGCCTAAGCACCCCCGCATTTTTTAAATAAGTTTTGACTTTGGCCAAAATGGGAGCCAAAGGATAATTTTGGGAAATTTTTGTTTGCCTCTGTGGACCCTTCATTCATGTTTTAGTGTCCAGTTAACCTCCCCCACCCATTTTGACCTCTGGATTTATTACACTAGTAGAAATTTGAGCAACTCTACAAAAGAGGGAGTATCTTTCACAAGCACAAACACATTTGCTTCCCCCACCTGTATCAGGTTGGCCCCTCCCAACTTTCAACAATGGTGATAAATAGCATATTACCCTCTGCACATCTGCATATATACTACTTGATTTCACAGGAACCCACGAAATATGGATAAAATGGAAAATATTTCATGGTTCCCTATGAAATATGAATTTCAGCACCATAATGATAGTCCCCATACTACTCAGCAGAACGGTATCATTGTCAGGGCTACCAGGATTATATGGTATGGAGAACCAACCTTTGTGACAAGGTTATCTAAATTATGTGTCAAAACCACAATTTTTGGGGTATGCTCTCTATCAGTATTATTATCATTGCAAGATCTAAAAATTATGCAAATTATGTGGAGGTGCGGTAAATCAATAATTTAGCGGGAAATGCTTCAATAGCAGAATCGCATTAATTCACTGGCCATCATCATTCGTCATTTTTATTAGCAGAAATGTGCTCATAAAAAGTTTTTAAAAAACTAACATCCTTACTCCAATCCGTACTAACTGTTAGCTGCACTTTCAAGACAACTGTATTTTCAAGCTAACTGCCCCAAAATAAACATGTAATATGAAAAATACGTAACGGGTAATGTGCAATTTAATCCTACATTGCCATCTTACTGTTTTGGTGACATTTACAACACATTTCTCTCTCTATATACATATATATCTCACTCTCTATTTCTTCCTCTCTCTTAACCTTAACGTCATTTCAACTAATGTCCTTTCCTTGAATTTTTTTTTATAAATGCACATTAAAAAAACTTTCATTTTAAAGTTCAAAGAAATCTAACATTTCTACAAATATGTACAGACAGGAGTGGGTGTTATCAGTGGATTGGGGACTTCAGTATCACATGAATTGCGTGAGTGTTGGTGTGTGTGTGTGTGTGGGTGTGTGTGTGGGTGTGTGTGTGTATGCGCGGATTGTGAATATCAGGCATCATGGAGTATGGGTACGTGTCATGTGTATAGGGCTGTAGATTGGGTCAGGAATGTATTTATTTGTTTATATAAGGGGTACCAGAGCACTTTACAAGTACACTAGAGGTGATAAAAAACTTATTTTGTTAGTCATATAGAGGCATATGTATAAATGTCAAAATATGTACATTAGTGGGCCTTGGGGCTCAGGTCCGAGTTGCATATTATTCCAAGAGCAAGATTATTATTCCAAGAGCAACATAGCTTTCCTTATTCCTGAAGAACCATAGGCTAGAAAGTTTTTGAGGACTGCAAAAGTCTAAACATCAGGGTATAGAAAGGTGGGTATGTTGAAGTGTGATCTGTTCCAGTTTGTGGCTGGGTACTTTCGGATGTGATTCGTCCTGGTTGTTTATTGTGGGACCTTAAGGTTTGTAGGTTTCAGTCCGTGTGTGTGCCATTCTAGTTTTATGAAGCCATCATCACGTCATCACGTAAGATCACTCGGTCTTCAGTTTGTGTTTGTACCAATTTCGTGCTAGGGGTCATCTGATCAGTGGGGTTTCCTCGCGCACATGGGATCTAGGATAGGATTTTGAATGTATCTATATTTGCTGAGTTGTTGACTTAAGCTTCATATAGGGTTGGTCCCTTTTTTTTAGTTTGGATTTATCCAGAAAGTAAGCTACTGGGGGAAGGTAGTGCGGCCATTTAGGAGAAATCGGTGGAAGAGTAGTTTTTTCATCTATGCTTTCAAGACATTAAGAGAAGGAATGATTCTGTTTGAAGGGGGAATTCTGTTCCAGATCCTAGGGGTGCATCTAGAGACGGCTTGTTTGAGGGTTCTTTTTCTTTTGCAGGGAAGTATTTCCAGTAGGAAGTTGCTGTTGCTCCTCAGGAGGCGTTGGCCTCCTGAAATGGTCAGGTTTTTTTGGCCAGGTAGATCACGGTCTTTGTGTAAAGGGCTTTGTGAATAATGCAGGCCAGTTTCAGGATACTTCTGGCTTCAATCGGTAGCCATCTTCATAAAATTAGGATGGGTGTGATGCGATCAAAAGTATTGCGCAGAGTGGAGGGCAACATTTAGGGGCGCAATATGGAGTTTAAGTAAGCCAGTAAGAAGAGCATTTCCATGGTCTACTATTGATAGAAAAAGAGATTGAACTACTTGTTTGAAGTCCTCAGGAGAAAGGAAGTGTTTTACTCCTCAAATTAATCAAATTAATCTGATTTGAAGTTGTGCTCATTTAGCTTTGCTGTTGGAGGTAAAGGGTTTATGTCCAGGTAGAAACTGAGTGACTTTGTGCAGTCTACAATAGATGGTTGACATTTGAAGATGTTGCTGGCTTGCAACCAAGTTTGGTCTGGGATAATGCTATTGGGGGGTGAGATCAGTATGCATTCTATCTTTTGCGGATCCAGTTTGATGTTGGGACAGCCATGATTCTATTTTTGCTAGTGTCAGGATGAGGAACTTTATGTCCGTGGGTGAGATAACGTTTAGGTACAGCTGTGTGTTGTCTGCATAGAAGCGGTATGAGATATTGGAGTTGGTAAGGAGTGTGCCCAGAGGTTCTAGGTAGAGGTTGATAAGAGTGGAAGAGAGAATAGAGCCTTGGTGTACTCTTTGTGGAAGAGGTGTATTTGTTGAGGAGGAGTTGATCACTTTTATGCATTGAGAACGGTTGTCTAGATAGGAGTAGAACTATGTGAACACGGTCCCTGTCAGTCTCATTCTTATTTCTAGGATTTGCAACAGAGTGAGGTAATTGACTGTGTCAAACGCCGTCAAGAGGTCAAGGACGGCGAGGAGGCAAGATTCTCCTTTATCTAACATGTTGAGAGCATCATCAACAATGTGCAGAATGGCAGTTTCCGTGCTACAACCCATTCTGAAACCAGATGGAGTGTGGTGTAGTAGATCATTGTCATAGGTAATTTGTTCTAGTTGGGATTCCACACATCTTTCAAGGGTTTTAGTTAGATAGGGAAGTGTTGAGACTGGGCAGTAGTTGTTTAGGATTTCTGAGACAGATCTTTGTTTTTTCAAAATGTAACCTGCCCGATTTTTAGAGCATTTGGTACAGTGCCTTGCAATAGCAATGCATTGATAAGTTTTGTCCAGAATGGTCCCAGCTTTCGCCTTGATTTCTTTTGATTGAGCTGGGGTAGAGATCTGTGAAGAGAGAGATTTTTAATTTGGACATGGTTTCTCACAGATCAGTCTGTGAGATTTCTTTGAATTCAGACCAGGAGGCAGTGGATTTTGGGATGAGTTCATAAATGGGAACGAGGGTGGAGAGAGTTGATAATGGACAGTTCAATATCTTCGGTTTTGTTTTTGAAAAATTATGCAAAATTATTACTGATTTTGTCCGGGTTGCATTTTTGGCAAGGTGATTGGAGAGAGCATTGTAGATTGTCTAACTATTTCAAACAGTTTTTAGGTTGATTTTTTGGGTGATCAATTTCTTGTTGAATGAACAAGGTCTTAGCTTTAAATATTCTTTTCCTGTATGAACGGCAGGGCTTGAAAAATCATAAAAATGTTACTAGACCTGCAGGTCTAGTAACTTTAATAAGCTACTCGACCGAACTGTAATGTACTTGACCCGTGAACTGGTCTCAAATTGTGTGATTCTAGGCAAATATTTTGTCTTATGAAGCCGCCTTTTTCTTTATTATCACATAAGAGAGCACCTTCAAATATGCAAGTTCACTTTTTTTGCTGTACAAAAAAACTCTTTATTTACTAGACTAAATGTTTGCTCTATGTATAAACAGAATCGAGTCCATATATATAGAGTACACATGATCCCTGGCTTGCCTCTTAGTTCACTAATAGCATTGCCATCTGGGCAGGAACAGTAATAATTCCCATTTAATGTTTAAAAACTCAATTTTCATAAGTATATTACCAAAGCATGATGTGATAGTGTACTTTCATTTACAGATAGCATATTTTCCAATGAAATGGCTTTACTGATAATAGCGCATAAACAAGTTTTGAAATTGGGTTTCAGCAAAACTATAAAAAATGTGCACATCACCAAGTAAAGTGTTCTAATTTGTTTTGATCCTATAAAAATGCTTTTTTCACCACAGAATTACGAAATGGGTCTTCATAACTAGTGAAATATATTTGAAATGTTTGAACAGTTCACTTAGCTATTTCAGTGTTGTGTTAGAAAAAAGCCTGACATCTTACAGCCTTTAATTTAAGTTCAATTGTCAGACAGTTTACTTTACAAAATCCTCTAACTTAAGTCACAGAAAGAAAAATAAATGTAGACAGACAAACTGACTCTTGACCTCTCTCAGAAAGCCAGCAAATGTAACAAGATAAGATTTAAAGGCATTTTAATTGCTTTTACACTTTGTGAGCAATAAAAAAGCCTTTAAATCTTGTTATCTTGTCACATTTGCTCTGCTTTCAGAGACAGAGGTCAAAAGTCAGTTTGTCTTCCTAAAATTTACTTTTTGTTCTGTGACTGAAGTTAGAGGATTTTCAACTCCCCAGAAAGGGCGAGTAGTCCCGCTCTACAATGCAAGTGGGCGAGTGGATTTTTCGAGCCCTGAACGGGATCAGGAAATGGTAGGATCAATCTACTGGGATAGGATTTTCGATTTTTATCCGATCTTTACTTGGAATCACCAGATCAAATACATGAGTGGGGGAGATAGCGAGTTGGCAGAGTTCATTATTGGCTAGGAAACTGTTTACTTGTCAGATGTGGGAATCTTTCTGCACCCCAAAGCAGTTTGAAAGAATGAATGTGTGTGTATAATGGGTTTGTATCTTCAAGAGTATGCAGAGTCAGGATTGGGGTGCTTGTATCGTTAGGACTGTATGCATAGTATTGAGCGTGTGCCTTGGGCATCATGGAGTATGTATTGGGAGTATCAAGTGTTTATATTAATTTTAATATATACAAAGCCAGTAAAGTGTCTCTTTTCAGAGATAGTCTTCATTGCACATCTTTTTAATTAATTTTGTACAGTTTAAAAAAAGCAGATGTTTGTGAACAGTATAAAAGTGTGTTTGCAAACTCCTATTACCAAATAATGCATTATAAACTCATATGTACAGGTCAGGAAGAATACAAAAAAGTAATGTAGAAGTGCATCTCCATCAAGCATGTATATGGAAAGAGAAGAGTGTGCTCAAAATGTGTAAGGAGCAAGGATTATGTTTTAGAAGTGGAGTCAAGAGGGTGTGCTATCAGTCTATAGAGTCATGAATGTGTTTTTATATTGTGTGTCAGTAAAGAATGTCTTTGAAGAACGTGTAGAGTCAGGAAGTATGGAGTCAGTAGTGTCTGTTACTAGTGTATTGGGAGAGTGTATAAGTTGTGCCTAGTGTATGTTTGAATAACGTGGAGAGTGTGTATCAACATCTCTTACATTGTATATAGTTAGGAGTGTGTGTGTTTTGTGACGGTGTGTGTCATGAGTCAGTGGGAGCATGTCTCTCGATAGTATGTAGAGTCAAAAGTATGTAATTTGGAGCACAGCTCTTCAATCATGTGAACTGTGTGTGTGTTGTGTGTGTCGCATGGAATGTATGTACCAGACATCATCAAGTATCTTATCAATCAAGTGTGTCAGGCATCTATATTAGTCAGAGTGTGAGTCAGAAGTGTTTGTGTTTTATGAGTGTGTGTGTGTCAGAAGTCAGGAGAATGTATCGTGCATTGTGGATTATATAAACATATATCCATAATGTGTGTCATGCATGTATATCAGTCCAAGTGTATATAGGGTCAGACGTATGTCTGTTTTATGAGTGTGTGTCTGTCAGAAGTCAGGGTGTGTATCAAGTGCCATGGAGTGTCTGAATCTATCATGTGTGTATACTGTTGTATTCAGTATAGCCTTTGGTCTGAGGCTGTATCTTTATAATTGAGGCTTCCACTTCCAGAATCCGGATTGTGGAGTTCTGTGAAGCTGGAGCTTGGAGTCAGTTGCTGGGTTGAGCAGACAGGCCAGGGGTCGTTTCCTTGCAGCTTAATAAACAACTTTATTTAAGCTAATGTTCCTGTGTTTGCATTAAAAGTGGCATCGAGGGTGAGATGCGCAAAAGGAGATGCAAGGATATAAGGCGTGAAGGGCACTAACATGCAACCGTGTGACCCCTGGCTCAAAGAAACTTGAAGTACTAACACCCCGCGTGTGTTTAAGGGAGCACTACATGGTGTGGATCAGCTAGCAGACCTTAGAGGAGTTTGTTTTTATCACTTTGCGACCTATTTGGAAGAGATTGCGGGTGATCTGCATAGGTTTGATCTGCTGAATGTATCCTATGTGAATACAGTAAAAAACAGATGTGATCGAAGGCACTGATCGGGCCTCAGTGAGGACTGCAGTTGAAGGCAAGCGGAGGACTTTTTTTGTCTTGGCAACCATCATTTGGAGGGTAGTGGGGGTATTGTTGTCCTCAGCTACCATTGCGGGACAGTGTTGTCATTCGAATATCAGAGTTCACGCTTACCGGCATTGTTGTGATTTGAAGGAATCACGTTCCGGCACGGGAACCGGCATGGATGCGCATTCGCTGCGTGTGGCTGAAGATGGGTGTTCCTAAGGAGGACGTCATTTGAAAAGCATCACTGTGACGTATTGGCAGCAGGAGATTGGCTGGCTGCATTGAAACTTCAAGGCGGCTGCATTGAAACTTCAAGGCGGCTGCAACAATGAGATGATTGCGGTGCGATGGTTACTAAGTAGCACCTTAGCAACATGAGCTCGATGCGAAAGTAATCAGTGAGCGGCCCGCTGGATCAGGACAGCTGTGTGGATGCGCACACCACCGTGAGGAGTTGCTAATGTACCAAGAGCTGTAGGTGCGTGTTCAGCAGTGTGTCAAGTTTGGCAACATCTATACCGCTGACACGCACAGCTTTAGAGTATAATATCGTGCACAGTAGAAAGCAGGAAGGGCGTATCCAGCAGCGCATCAATTTTAGCAACATTCACACCGCTGATGTGTACAGCTTGGAGGCACCATACAGCACTTGTCTAAAAGGCACCACACTGTACCAAGTAACGAGCATATTGATGATGTGCTCAGCAGAAGTACAATTGAGTTATTACTGATGAGCACACTTTTCAACTGCATTCCAGTGTGCAATTGAACACTTAGGGGCACATGCATCAAGCTAGGCAAAAGCGATTCCTTATTTGCGAAAAATAAGGAATCGCAAATAAAAAAATCGCTAACCGGAATGCATGAAGAGAATCGCTAAAAAATTGCGATTCGCAAAAATTCGCAAAAACGAGACTGAGAACATAATTGCGACTCGCTAACCCAGGAAACCGCAAAATGCGACGTCGCTAATAGCGATTACGGTATTAGCAAACTCGCTATTAGCGAACTCGCAAAAAGCGGGTCGCACTGGAAGCAGGCTGATGACATCACAACCAGGAAGTCATCCAGTGCCCTGAGGAGCTCAGAGGAGGAGGCAGAGTACTGAAGCTGTGCTGAGAAACCTCACACTCGGTATCCAGCTACTGTTCCCAGACCCAGGATGGACAAAACCGATGCAGGGAAGAGTGCCACGCCCAGAAAGAGGAAGCTGAAGTTCTCTGAGAGGGAACTTGAACACCTGATTGAGGGGGTCAGCAGTAGCCATGATAAGCTATTCGGCAAATTGTCCCTGAAGGTGCCAGAGGCTGTAAAGCGAAGATTATGGCTGCGCATAAAGGAAAAAGTGAATGCTGTGGGAGTCACACACTGCAGCATTTATGACTTGAAGAAAAGGTGGTACGACATGAGGAAACGTGCCAAGGAGCGCATAGCTGAAAGGGTGAAGGAAGCAGCTGGCACAGGAGGGGGTCCATCGAAAGCACCCGCAAACACAGCCCTGGAGGACCTTGTTGAGGGGACAATCGAGCCTGAGGCAGTCGTCGGAGTGACACAATTGGACACATCCGGTGCAGCAAGAACACCACAAGGTAAGATGCATGCAAGCGCTACTCCTCTGCGTACTGTATAATCGTGCACATTCCCCCAGGCAAATCACAGTGTACAGGTAAAACCCCATGCCACGTTTCCCCTCATGCACACAATGCATCATGGGAGTTGTAGTCATGTCAGACAAGTGGGCATTCAAATGCAACAATGGTTAATTAAACATACCAACACTGCATGCCAGCCAGTGTGTTTAAATCAGTGATTTATTTTGAACTAAGTATGCCAAATGATAAACAGAATTAGGATCATACAAGACTAACACTGCACTGTTTCACATCACAGATGCAGCTGAGGCAGACTCCGAGGATAGTGACCAGCTCGTCATCTCAGAGACACCTGCAGAGACGGATGTAGAGACTCCTGTGGTCCCAGAAAGCACACCACCCCCACCACCAAAACGCAGGGCACATGTACCATCACTGCAAGAAATGGAATCCGAGCAGACTCCAGCACCCGCTACAGCCTCCAGCCAGCCACGTGTCCCTTCACCAACTCCAACACAGGCACAGGTCCAACCAGGACAACGGCGCAGGTCCAGGGACCGTATTGCGGCACGTGATGAGCAGGCTCCAAATGTGTATGGCGGCGTGGAGTCTCAGATGCTACGCGTGCAGCGCCTGCAGGGGAGACACATGGGCACAATCAATATGCAGATCACAAAGCTGGCCAAGAACATAAGCACAATGGCAGACAGTGTGCGCGAGCTAACAACAGTGGTTGCTGAGGGGAATCGGCAGACAAACTTGAGCCTACAGGAGCTCACCCGTGCGGTGCTTGCAGGACAATGCACTAAGCGGAGAAGGCATCGCCAGAGCCTGATCCGCATGTCAGCAAATACAAGAGCCATCAACAAGCTCTGCAACACCACCGCGCTATTGGCACAGCGCTCCGTGTCAATGCAGATTGATCTTGGCCATTTCTGTGGGGATGTTGCCAGGTCCTTAGGACAAGTGACCACTGCTGTGGAACACATCCAGTCCGGGACTGTGAGTGCTATCAACTTGGAAGGGGAGGAGGGGAGTGAGGAGGCCTCGAGCCTGAGTAGCCTATCGGTGCCAGTGACCACTAACAGGAGGCGCAGTTCGCGCAGCTCCACATCCACGGGTTCACGTCAGGGTGATGTTGCCGAGGCAGGCGACGGGAGGCTGGGGATACGTGGCAAGAGGCGCTAGCCAGGCATATACTCCTTTTTGGCCATGGTGGTGTAACCATGGTCAATATCAACGTAGTGATTGCCCTCCAGTGCTGAGTACAATTTTATTTTGACTTTATAGACCAATGCAATCACCTTCCAAATTTTCAAGACACACTTCTTCAGTTTGACATGTGCTCATGTTAATTAAACATTTACGTTCAACATCTGGTTGTAATGGCTCATTATTACCTACCTCAGAAATGATGTTGTGTGATGTGTGCACGTCTCCTCTGACCTTCTGCAGTGTTTGCCACATGCGCCTGTCGGTGTTGTGCGGGTGGTTGGTCGTCACCATCAGAGTCACTGTTGTCCATCTCAATCGGTATGCCCCTCCTGGTGGCAATGTTGTGCAGCATGGCACATACAGCCACAATCCTGCAGCAGGTCTCGGGGCTGTATTGCAACGCTCCACCAGTTTTATGAAGGATGCGGAAACGACTTTTGAGTATGCCGAAGGTCCGTTCTACCACATTCCGTGTGCTTATGTGTGCCGCGTTGTACCTCTGTTCCTGTGGTGTGGCTGGGTTGAGGTATGGTGTCAAGATATATTCGCGCAAGGCGTATGCGCTGTCACCTACAGGGTGGAAAGCAAAGGGTTAGCCACAGTAATGCTATTACATTTGGTTTCATGATGTAGCAACTAGGTATATGTATGTACCAAGTAGGTGTCCTTCGCCAAATTCACCCCCGAGCAGACGCCTGTGGATGCCACTGTGGCGGAATATATACGAGTCATGGGTGCTCCCTGGAAATTGTGCCACGATGTCCGTTATTATATGCTTTGCATTGCACACGACCTGCACATTGATGGAGTGGTACGACTTCCTGTTCCGGAAGATGTACTCGTTGGCTGCTGGTGGACAGATGGGGACATGCGTGCAGTCTATGCATCCGATGACATGTGGAAATTGGGCCACCTGGTAGAACTCCAGTTTTGTCTGATTCAACTCCTGTGGGGTTGTGGGGAAGGTGATGTGGGTGTGGATCCTTGTCATCATGGCGTCAAGGAATTTTCTGAAGAAGCGCGAGAGTGCGCTTTGGGATACACCTCCGGCTACGGCTACTACCCCCTGGAAACTGCCTGACGCTAGTAGGTGCAGGCTACATAGGACCTGTACGTGTGCAGGGATGGCATGGGTCCTACGGGTCTGGTGCTGCAATAGGGGTTACAAATCTGAAATTAGGCGCATTATCATTGCACGGTTCAGCCGGTACTTATCATATATTTCGTCTTCATTTTGGCCCACCAATGTTATGCGCACTCGGAATACCCTCTCCTGTATCCTCCTCCTGCGCTGGGCTGCTGCATTGATCCTCATCCTCCTTGCCAGCACGTAGAGGGCTGCCATTGTGAAAGGCTTACAGGGTCTCCTGAGGCATTTTTAAAGGGTTTCTGATTGTTTGCACCTGTTTTTTTTTTTTTTTTTTAACTTTACCTCCTGGTTGAGATTCCCCTTAATCTGCTCTTGCTAAATAGCGAATTTCATGGAAATCGCTATTTGCGATTTTTAATGCATTGGATTGCGATTCTTTATTTGCTAATCGATATTTGCGGTTGCTGTTGTATGTTTCGCTATTATGGATTCGCTATTTTGCTATTCGCTAAATTTGCAAGAGCTTTTTTTGCGATTCTCTTGTATTTTCGGTATTTTGGTTGATGCATTGGAAAGTGTTGTTTGGCGGTCGCTAACAGGCTATTTTGCCAATTCGCTAATTTTGCAAGGGCAATTATGCTTGATGCATGTGCCAGTTAGTTTTGTTTGAGTTCGTATCTGCCAGTAGGTTGTAGTGCAACCAGCTTTTAAGCGTCAAGAAAACATATTGTAATATTGTGCAACATTTTGTGCTTTGTAAAAATTAGTGAGCGTGGTGTGCACGTTTTCATATTGTTGAATCCCTAGTGGCTGTAGTGGATTATTGCATCGCAATCTATAGCTCCTCCTCCCTCGTTTTTGCAGGACCCAGGTGAACAGAGCATGGCTTGGGAGGATTGGGAAGAGGCTTTTGAAACGTATCTTTGAGCTATAGGTGGTGATGTATATATAGCAAAGAGAAAACTTGCAATTCTGAAGCCTGGTTTGGGAATAGAAGGGAGGAATGTTTTAAAACCCCTGCCTATGTCTGGGGAAGGTAATGTGTGAGGTGATGAAGGGTCTGACGATGATGAAGAGGATGTATATGAGTGTGCAATGAAAGCATTATAGGAGACTTTTGAAAAAAAGATCAGTGTTGTGGTTGAAAGACATAAGTTCTTTTCACATGCTCAGAAACAAAATGAATCTATTGATCAATATGTAGCTGTTTTGAGACGTTTGGCAGTTTCATGCAAATTTAAAGGTCTTAGAGATGAGATAACTAGAGATCAATTTATTAATAGATTGCACAACATGAGGATCCAAGAGAAGTTGCTGGGTCTAAAAGATCCTAAAACTATTGATGTGGCCAAGCACATGGAAAACACGTTCCGTTACATCAAAAAATTGAGAGGTGGTGGATCGATGGCGAAGGTTTCGAAGACGGTGAATGAAGTTAAGTTTGTGAAGAAGGTTTGGAAAAGAACTGATGAAAATGACAAAGGAAGGGCAAAAGAAATGGAAGATGTGGGAAAGGAAAAAATGTGTTTTAGGTGTAGGAGCATCAAGCACACTGCGAATGCGAGTAAGTGCCCAGCTGCCAAGAGCAGATGCTACAAGTCCAGAAAGCTAGGGCATTTTGCATGGATGTGTAAAATGTCCAGTATGGGGAAGAACAAAAGAGTAGTGAATTTAGTGGACTAACATGAATCTACTGAGCTGAGTGCAAGTGGAGAGGATGATGTAGAAATTTTAGTTGTGTGTGATGAGGAATCACAAATGGTATGCGCACAATCGTTGAAAAAGGAGAGCGTATACCGTCCACCTAAGTGCACTGTAAGGAAGGGTGGTAAAATGGTGCGGTTGTGGGCTGATTCGTGCTCACCATTCACTTTGATTGACAAGTTGGTGTGGAAAGATCTGAAAGTGGGTGAGTTAATCCCCACTGATGTGGAACCTGAAGGGTATTGAGGGGGTAAGCTGACTATTTTTTTTTTTTAAACAGATTTTATTTGTCAAGTTGCGCATGTATCGCAGGGCTCTGCATACCAGAGGCATCTGCATAATCAAGCCATACAAACATAAAAGCAGTCGACTTTTTCGAGTGGAATCAAAATAAAAACATACAAACAATAAAAGACAATATAGGAAACCCCCAACTCCCTCCCACCCCCACCCCTCCCCCTTGGTCGCACAAGGTCCGCATAGTCCTGTCCACAGCCTATATATATAAAAGAAAGAATATACCCCCCCGGCCCCCCCCGCATAGCATCTCCACAGACCAAGTATGTACAAGCAAATTACCCCAATGAATGTACCTCTGCTACAACTGGCGGATCCAACCACAGACCCCGATAATCCGCCCACCGTTTCCAAATTTTGCAGTGCTTGCGTGGGCACCCCCTGGCAACAAAGATAGGTTGTTCCAGCCCCATTCAGAAGTCTAATCCATTCTTCCATGCGGCCACCGATGGGGCCCGCGGCGCCTTCCACACCTTTGCGATGTCCCTTTTCGCCAGTGTGAGACCCAATTGCATGAGGTGTCGTTTGTAAACATTACCCCCTATCCCCTCCATAACATGAAGCAGGGCCAGCTGCGGTGTACGGGGGAGCTCCCACCCCAGGACCTCCGAGAGACAGGCAAATACTCCCCTCCAAAAGCGGTCTAGGGAAGGGCATTGCCAGACTGTATGAATGAATGTGCCCTCTTCTCGACCGCAGCAAAGACACTCTGGGGAAGCGATCAGCCCCGCCCGCCACAGGCGCGCCCGAGTAAAGTAGACCCTGTGTAGGTACTTGAACTGGACGAGGCGGAGTCGCATTGCTATGGCTGCCCCCGCAGAGCCGCCAAGGCCTCGGTCCAGTCCTCCTCCTCCAGCGTGCCCACATCCCCTTCCCAGTCCTCCCGAAGCTTCTGAAGTGTGGGGGAGCACTGGGTAACCAGGGACTGATAAATCCGGGAAATTTTCCTGTCCTGCAGATCCCCCATAAAGACTTTCGCCTCCAACGGACTAAATTCAGGGAGAGACTCCAGACCCTCTAAACTAGGGGACAAGGCATGACGGAATTGAAGATAACGGTAAAACTGGGACTGTGGCATGAGGAATTCCTTCTGGAGGTCTTGGAAAGATTTGAGCGTGTGGCCCCTCATAACATCCCCCAGGACTGAGATACCGATAGCATCCCATCCCCGGAAACCCTGCAGGGCCGCCAACTGGGGTAGGCGCCCATTATTCCAGAGGGGAGTTTCCCGAGTCAGGGTATTCCACCATCCCATTCGTCGCAATGTCTGCCTCCAAATCAGGAATACCACCCGCGTGGCAGACGGCAGCGCGCCCCGCAGCGGCGCCGAATAAAGAATAGCATGCAGCGAGTCGTGCCCCATAAGCTGCCGCTCGAGCGCATAAGCCGGGTCTCCCCTATCGCCGTACCACCACTCATTGAGGACCAGCAGATGCGAGGCCTGGTAGTACGAGAGAATGTCCGAGGATGCGAGCCCCCCACAGTAGGTGGACCGGAAGCATGTTCGCAGAGCCACCCGCACTTTTCCCCCCTCCCACAAAAACTGCCCAAGCGCAGCATTCACCAGTCGGAACCATCGGGGCGGGATCGGGTATGGGTGATTCTGTAACTGATAGAGGAGCCGGGGAAGCGCCACCATCTTAAATATTGCCGATCTGCCATACAATGTCAGGGGCATACGGGACCAGGACTTGAGGTCCGCTCGGATCCGCTCCCACACTGGGGCCAGGTTACGCTCCCAGGAGACTGCGGGCACGTCCGAGAGAAACACGCCCAGGTATTTCAGTCCCCCCACCGCCAACGGAACCGAGGCAATCCACGTGCCCATCCTCGTCCGATCCCCCAGAGCCCATAATGTGGATTTGCGGGGGTTCATATAAAGCCCGGATGCCTCACCAAAGATCTGCATGATGCGCAGAATCCGCAGCCCCGTCCTGTCAACCGCTGTAAGGAAAAAGAACATCATCCGCATATAATGCGATCCTGTCGGACAGGCCCGGAGCCCATTCAAAACCCCGAACCTGCGCATCAATGCGCACCCACGCAGCCAACGGCTCCATGGCTAGGGCGAACAAATACGGAGACAGGGGACATCCCTGCCGCGTGCCCCGCCCGATAGGAAAGGTGGATGAGGTCGCACCAGCCACCCGCACCGACGCCGTCAGATCCGTATATAGGAGTGTTAGATAGGAGAGAAAGCGCGGGCCAAGGTTGAGTCTGCGCAGCAATGCAAATAAGTACACCCAGCTCAGGGAGTCAAACGCCCTATCCATGTCAGCTAAGAGAAGCGCCGCTGGTTCCCCCAACTGCTGAATAGCCGCCACCGCCACGTGTGCTCGCCTAATGTTGTGTCTGGTCGCCCTTTGGGGCATGAACCCAGCCTGATCAGGATGTACCAGGGCGGAGATGTGGGGTAGTAGGCGATTGGCCAGCGCTTTGGCCAAGATTTTCGCTTCCACATTTAAAAGGGAAATGAGGCGATACGAGGCGTGTTGCTCCGGGGGCCGGCCGGGCTTATGGAACACCACCACCTCCGCATGCCTCCAGTCTGGGGGGGAGCGAGCCCCTCTCCCGAGCCTCCTCCACTACTGCCCGATAGTGAGGGGCCAACTGCACAGAGTACCGCCAGAAAAATTCACTTGGGAACCCATTGGGTCCCGGCGCCTTCCCGGGATTGAGCTTCCCCAGGGCCGCACCCAGCTCCTCATCCGTCAGAGGCAGCTCCAACTGATCCCTCACCTCATCCGATACAGTTTTAGGTGGTAAATCAGCTATGAATTTATCTATGGTGGCAGCTGGCAGGCATTCCTTAGGTGCATATAGATCCGCATAGTAAACGGCGAAGCTCTCCGCTATGGCCGGGGGATCTGTAATCGGCTCTCCCGCCTGGCCCAGGATTCCCGGTAGGGCCTGGGAGTGGAAGGTGCCTTGACAAAGTCGGTGCAGCATCTTGCTGGACTTGTCCCCCCATTGGTAGACCCTGCTACGCGTCGCCAGCCAGGCTTGGCGGGCTTCGTCCATCAGAAGGGCAGCATAATTCTGTTGAGTCTGTAGCAATTGCCTCCTAAGTTGGCCCCCCCCGCCTCCCGACACCGACGTTCGAGGACTTCTACATCCGCCTCAGCTCGGGTCAGTTCCTCTCTGCGCTTCCTACGCGCTGCCGCGCACCAGGAGATATCTACACCCCTCAGTGTGGGTTTCAGTGCCTCCCACAAGATCTCGGCACTAGAAACGGACCCCAGATTAGACGTCAAGTAGTGATCAATAGCTTCGCTGATGTGTGTCCCATAGTCATCATTCTGTAGATGCCATACAGAGAGGCGCCACCGGAACGGTTGCTTCCGCCTACCTATATGGAATTCAAGAGACACCGGGGAATGATCCGAAAGGCCTCGAGGCAAGATCTCCGCCGACACCACCCTACCAACTGCAGTCCGGGGAACAAAGATGTAGTCAATTCTGGAAAAGGACTCATGGACCGCCGAGAGGTAGGTAAATTCCCGGCTATCACCGTGAAGGCGCCGCCACACATCAACCCAGTCAAGTCCCGTCACTAAGGAATGCAGTTTCGTGGGACGGTTACTCTCAGAGCTACCCCCAGCCCTCCATCTATCCCTGGCCAGATCCATAACATCGTTCCAGTCCCCCCCCACCACGGACGGCACATCTGGCATATCAGCCCATAGGGTGAGGAGTCTCTCTACCAGATTCCATTGTAAGGGGGGAGGAGCATAGATACTACCCAACACCAGGGGGTCTTCCCCAATCTTGCCCTGGATAAACAAATAGCGCCCTTGTGTGTCCGTCCACTGTTGTACATGAGTATATGGGACCCTGCGGTGCACCAGTATCGCCACCCCCGTGAACCCCTCGTAAAGCCGGAGAGAAATACCTGTTGGTACCCATACCGCTGTAAACAGAGGGCCTTCGTACCCATAAGATGTGTTTCCTGTAGCAAAAGGATGTCGGCCCCAGCCCGTTTGGCCTGATGAAATATGGCCCCCCGTTTGATTTTGTCCAAGGCACCGTGCACATTCCAACTAAGAATGCGGAGGGTACCTGGGGTCACCTGTCCCCCACTAGGCGCACTAGCCATTTGGGAGTGTATCCACTACTATAACAGGCATTAGGATGTGTCGGTGTATGTGTGGAGAACAGCGGACCCTCAGCGGAAGTGCGACCTGTGAACATAAACAACCCCCACCCAACAAACCCCCCACCCCATACCTCAAAAACACTGAAGCATCTGTCGCGGCGGGGCTGGTCCTCGATCCCCAACAGGGGGACAGGGGCCGCCCCGACCAATGGATCCCCAACTTACAGCCCATGACCTCTGGGCATGTCCCCCGCCAGCACGAGCCGGACAGAGAAACCAGCCCACACCAGGGTTCCTCCGATGACCATTCATCAGTCTAGGACTCTGCAGCACTTATCAGTTTTCCAAAGTCTGTCGCCCAGAAGAGGGGCCCCCCCCGGAGGAGGCGCCACAGGACAGGGAGCGCCGCCGGGACCGTGACTGTCTGTTGCCCTTCTGCTGCTGCCCCCCGGGGCCTCTCCGGGACATCTCGCTCGATGAGGAGTCCGACTCTCTCCCAGGCGGTGTGTGTGCCCTCACCCGCACCGTTTCATCTGTCCGTAAGCTGACTATTTTAGGGTATTTCAAGACATGTTTGGAGTTTCAGAGAAGAAAGGCTGACGGGAAAATAAATGTGGTTAAAAAAGGAAGGTCCCTTCTAGGATGGAAGGAACAACGTGGCCTAGATATTGTCTTAAACCCGAACCATCACAATCAAGTGTTATCCATGGATACTCAAGAAGTTAATGAATGGACCACAAAATTTCTTGATTTATTCAGGGATTAGTTAGGATGTCTCAAGAAATTCGAGCATTGTATTGTGCTTAAGGAAGGAGAAGTGCCTAAAGTACACAAGGTGCAAAATGTTCCGTTGGCTCTCAAGGGATCATTGAAGGAGGAATTGCAAAGGTTATGCAAGGAGGGCGTAATTGAGCCTATTGAGGCCTCGGAGTGATTAAGTCCAATAGTTATTGCTAAGAAACTAAATGGAAAAATCTGCACGTGTGTGTGGACTTGAATAGATGTATCTGGACTGATTGTCATCCTCTACCTCGCATAAGTGAGATGTTGGCAAGTGTGAAGGGTGGAAGGTAGTTTACTACTCTGGACTTATCCCGCGTCTATCATCAGGTGCGCCTTAATATGTATTCCCAACATGTGACATTGTTCATCACACCCAGGGGGCGGGGGTTCAATTTCTTTGCATGCCCTTCAGACTGGCTACGGCGTCTGCACTGTTTCAGAGGGTGATGCAAGGAGTGTTGAACGGTGTGTCAAACACGTTGGTGTTCCAAGATGATGTGTTGCTGTGGAGAGAGAGTATATGATGGACATGGCCCTTCTTAGGGGATTTCCCTAAAACATTTTGCTTTTTTTTCCTCCTAGTTTTTGCTGATTCTCTTTTTGTGCCCTTAGGACTGTGGGCACTTTCCCACAGTAATGCAGTGTGAAAGTGTGTGCGCCCTTCCTACACATGCTAGGAAGTGGTGCTTACTTGATTGATTTAGGTGTTGTACCTGTGAGTGCCCTGTAAAAAGGTACACCACATACCCAGGGCAGGTACTGCACTGGCTAATAGTGGGACGCAGCACTGATTGTGCCACCCACCAGAATAGCCTGTCAAACAAGTATCAGGCCTGTCATTGCAGGTCTGTGGGTGCACAGTTGCTCTTATGCTCAGGTGAGCATTTCTCACTCATTAGCCAACCCTGAGTGGGCCTTCCACTACCACTAGAGCACTCCTAGGATAAGCCCTGAGTTGCAGAGCAAGTGGTAGACGAAAGGCAGGCAGGCACACATGGGTGTTCCATGCAAAGGTAGTGAAAAACCCCCATGTGGGTTTTCCCTACCTAGGAGGTCAGCTCTTTCCTTGAGCCACCCCCGGGGCTTTGCTGATTCTCTTATTATGAATTTAGGGCTCTGGGAACTTTCCCACTGTAAAAGCAGTGTGAAAGTGCACGTGCCCTTCCTACACACATTAGGAAGTGGTGCTTACCTGATGTTTTTAAAGATGTCTCAAGCCTGCCATTGCAGGCCTGTGTGCGCACTTGCACGTATGATGTTTTTAAACATGTCTCAAACCTGCCAGTGTGTGTGCGCACCTGCAGCTACGACCGTTTTAAACATGCGTCAAGCCTGCCATTGCAGGCCTGTGTGTGTGCACAGTTGCACTTATGCTCAGGTTGGCCTTTCTGAACCACTGGCCAATCCTGGGAGGACCTTTCACTACCACTAGAGCACCCCTGGGGTAACTCTTAAGGGGTGAAGCAAGTGGTAGGTGAAAGGCATGGCAGGTACATATATGAGTTCCTTGCCCAGGTAGTGCAGAATACCCATAACTGTTTTCACTACCTATGAGGTTTGCTCTTCCCATAAGTTAACATGGGGAAATGATTGAAATTACTTCAAACTGCAATAGTGGCTTACAGTGGAGCAGCCTCATCACGCTTTCCATTGGATTTACAATGACAAACTCTCTCCTGTGATAAAGGCGGATTTATCATTAATATCTTAGAAATGCCACTTCTAGAAAGAGACAATAGTAAAGTTACAATGGCTCGAGAAAAATATACAACTAAAAATTCATACGTTTACAATGCACAATCACCTTTGATTCAATCCACTGGCATTTCCAAAGAGTTACCATTATTTTCTTTCAAAAGGGGACGTAATATGAGCGATCACCTGGTACGTGCTGCTTTGCATAAATCCTTCCCTCTGGACTTGGTCTCGATTTGGGGACTTAATAAGGTTGTGGGTCACCATAAATGTGGCAGTTGTATAATGTGTGATTCAACAATTGGAAGGAGTATGCCCCGAGGAGCCAAAGGCTACTACGGGAAGCACGGAAGATGAAGAAAGTTTTTTACCTGTGGACAATTAGGTCCATCACGGAAATATTCTTGTGGATTCATTTTTAACCTTGTCTTATTGCTCCATAATAAAAATAACGGAGTACAATAAAGATAATTTTACGATCACCACTTCACTGATTCACCAAACCCGCTCCACTGTAATCAGGTGTTGCAGCACACCCGAGTGGCATTCGGCTGCTCGGGTGGGACCCCAATGATGAAGCATGTCACCAACCAGGTTGGTGAGTGAGGGGTCTTTTTGAAACCAAAGAAATTTTCTTGGGTATTTCTTCATCTTCCGTGCTTTCCGTAGTAGCCTTTGGCTCCTCGGGCATACTCCTTCCAATTGTTTTTCAGTTAACCTTAGGGGACTAGGAGTATCCCCTTTAAAAACCCTCTCTCTCTGATTGTTTAACTTAATGTGTGATTCAACCAGTAATACTAAACAATTCCGACATGACAGTATAGTACACAATCTAAAGGATCATACTAATTGTAATTCACAAAATGTGATTTATGCATTATGGTGCCCGTGCAATTTAATCTATGTGGGCCAAACAACCCAAAAGGTTAAAATCCGCCTTTCCCAGCATAAGAGCGGGATTAGATGCAAGAACGAACATGCTCCTATGGTATCACATTTTCTTGAGCATCATCACTCTCCTGATCAGATAAAATGGCAGGTGATTGAACTAATACGAAAACCATCACGTGGTGGCGATATTCAGAAAATATTAAATAAGGCAGAATGCCATTGGATCTTGAGATGAGACAGCATCAATAAAGGTCTTAATACGCTTGAGGAATGTAGTTCCCTAATCTCATACTAAGGACCTATATGTGCTTGTTCCTCTTTTCCTTTGAATTACAACCTCAATGTAATGTGACAACCTTTATTTATATACATGCCAATGAATGAAGAATTAGTACTGAATAACATCTTTAAATTCTGTTGTTTTTTTGTGCATTTTCATTATCCTTTTGAAACATTGGGACATAATGAATTGTTCAATCATAGTGCAATCTTTGTATCTCTTTTTCATTTTCGCTAGTGTGTACCTTTTTTGTGACTTGGGCTGTCACGTTTGCGTTGCATCAGGACACAATGTAAGGTTGATTGTGGTTCAATCTATCATGTACATTTATGGTTAACTTCCTTCTTTATAATTTCTCGATTGGCAACCTAACAATTGTTTGTTACCTGCATTAAAGTTATGTACTATGCATTGTATCGAGGCTTGTTATGAAATCATCAGCCTTGGTTTTTGGTTTGTTTTTCTTTAATTGCTGTCAAGATACATGGAATGTTGCCATCTCTTTATTTGCATTGAAACGGTATGCATTTTTCCGACTCAGCTATGGATTATTTCTTTTCAATTTTTTATAGTCTTCTACATCTGATTATTCAAAAATATATTTTGTGATCATGGCAGCTCGAAAAAACCTCTGTTGCCTTGCTCGGCATCGGTCGCTGACACAGGTTGCCTGCGGCTTCATATAGTCTTTCGTTTAGTTCTTTTTCGGGATTAGTGTCCCTTGGGCCACAGGTCGAGAGCCACAAATTTGATATGGTCGCTGGCCGCCCAGTATATTTTCTTTCCTATATATCGCAATTGTGGAAAAAAAAAAATCTTTTGCATATTGATATATAATTTATTGAAAGCAATTTTGATATTGAATTGGTTGTGTCTGCAACCACACTCCAGCTTAGTCTGTTGTCTAGTTTCATTTTGTCTGTTGTTTAGTTTTATAGGCGAGTAGTGGTACTTGAGACGCTGTGGTTTTTCCACGCTCATCATGTACCGTCGGGGAATGCGATAGAGTCGCGTTGTGATTCATTCAAACTGGTAAGGTTGCTTGTGCTCGTTTGTTATGTAGTTTTATTTAACTTTTTGCAAACTGTTTTACTTTATAAATTTATCAATACAATTGTCTCCTTCTTTTATAGTGTTCAGATATTTCGTGCTCTGAATTTCTACCGAGTCGGGTTGACAAATTGCACTGCTCTTGAGATCGG
Source organism: Calotriton arnoldi (assembly GCA_963921515.1). NCBI lineage: Eukaryota > Metazoa > Chordata > Amphibia > Caudata > Salamandridae > Calotriton > Calotriton arnoldi. The sequence continues at coordinate 1,344,092 of CAWUFW010003470.1, read as the reverse complement.
CACATAAATTATGATCTCTTCCCTTTATGATTTTTTCTTTTTTGGTAAGTTGTATGATTCTTGGTTAAAAGAATTTGTTTTACACTTACTGTATTTGGCGAATGTACCTAAGTAACCCTATTGCTGTGATACCGTTTAGAACTTTGGACGCGGTTCTGATGAGGTTGCCACGATTGGCTCTAATTCTGAAAGCCTCTCCTGAAATATACAAGTAGGTTGGCTTGTTGATATGTTGGCAATTGGTGTTTGTGGCTCTACGTCTTGCACACGGGTGGTGTTTGGTTTTTGAAAATAGATACCCCTAAGCGAGTTCTAATTCTGGCTCTTTATTTTCTTTCATACTTTGGATTCATTTCAAGGTGACTGATCTTGTAATACACCACTTTGGTTGGTTTCTATCTGGACCTTTATGCAGGCTGTCCTGATGATGACCTTAAAATAATATAGGTTGAAAATCCGTTGACACCTGTTCTTGGCTTACAGTTATAAGGAAGCATTGACTGCCATTTTCTGTTCCTGTTATTTGTTGGACTTATTCTTGTTTAAAAAATGTGTTTACTTTTTGCCATAGTTTTTTGTCTCACACACTGTATATTATGTTACGAATGATGTTTTTCTGTGTTGTCATGTGAGCACTATTTTCTGTAATTGTCTCTATTACATTTTCTTGATATTGTGGTTAAGAGCATATTTTTGTAATAATTCTTTGTGGTGGGTACCCTTCTAAGCTTCTTTTTTGTTTTAAATTTTATGTCCAGATTTTCTTTTTTGTTTTAAATTTTATGTCCAGATTTTCTTGTACCGATTTTCTTGCTTTGATGTCTTCATATGATTAATTTGTATGCATTGTAAACTTATTATTTTTTAGTTGTATATTTTTCTCGAACCATTGCAGCTTTACTATTGTTTATTTACCCCAGGTTTGGGAAATAGGGTTATCCCCTGTTTTTTGTACTCACTTCTAGAAAGAGAGCATTTCTCTGCTCTAAAACTCTTTGTGTGGATTTTAGCTTGACTCCAGTCCACACTGGAGGCTGGTGGAGCACATCTGTGCATTCCCCAGCGACAGTTATAAAACATTGGGCATGCAACTGCAACAACAGATGTCTGACATTTGAGGGCCTGGCTGGATAGATTGGAGGAAGAGGTTTTGACACTTGGCCTCCGGGAGCCATATCGTGCCCCCCTAAAGATTAAGATCTGCATTCCACGGCCCCATGACAGGCAGGGCTGAAATTTAGGGGAGACATCTGTGGTTCAAAGGAAAACTCTTCGAACCACCCCCAACTTCAAAGGCACACTACTGTATAACTACTGGTGCCATAATTCAGCATGGCAGAAATACACTTGTGGGGACGTGGGACCAAACATCCTGGAACTGGGTGGTGCACACTGCCAGAGGAATCTGTTGTGCACAAGGAGGATAACTGCCATTGGAAGGGACGGTGCACCCTTCCTGAATATTGGCTGGCCTAGGCTGATTACCTGCTGCTGTGTGGCACCCTGACGTTTGCTCTCCAAGGGCTTGTTGGCTTGCCTCCTGTTCTCCTGTGGAGTTCTCAGGGACATCAAAGACCTCCCGCGAGGGACCCACACTGTCTACGTGTGACACCTGGAGAGCGGTGCCCTCTTAAGTGCCCACATCACCTGCTGGATCCTAACTGGTAGCGTGGCGTGAACATGGAACTAAGTATTGTGCCTGGAGACCGGTTTGCCTTGAGCGGATCCCCAAAAGTACTGCCCGCATCTAAGAAGTGTGGGCCCTGCATCGGGGGGCCTTAACATGCATAAGCATCTTGTTGGTGGTGAGGGGATTCCCCGGTTGCATAATCCAGTATGGCCCGCTTCGTAGATCGTAACACATCTTTCTCGTGCGGCACGCAACTGCATGCTCATTGTGTGCGGTGTCCAATTCACAGGTTGCGTCCCTCGGAAGGAGGGTGTACTGGTAGTGGTGCCTCATTCTACCTCGTGTGCCACTGCTAAACTTGCGCCTGTGTGTGTGACCGGAATTGTCTGGTGTGACCCAAATCAACGTGCACCAGGCGGTGAGGGGATTCCCCGGTTGCATAATCCAGCGTGGCCCGCTTCGTAGATCGTAACACATCTTTCTCGTGCGGCACGCAGACTGCATGCTCATTGTGTGCGGTGTCCAATTCACAGGTTGCGTCCCTCGGAAGGAGGGTGTACTGGTAGTGGTGCCTCATTCTACCTTGTGTGCCACTGCTAAACTTGCGCCTGTGTGTGTGACCGGAATTGTCTGGTGCGACCCATATCAACCCGCACCAGGCGTTGTGACTCATTTCCAGGGAGCGCTGCAGCAACAAATGATGGGCCGAATGCTGAATGAATCAAACATTCATCCTCAGTCAAGAGATCTGGGTTAAATCCATCGTTATTTTGCTCACTACGCCACCCCAGTTTGGACCCAGCCATATGCAAATCAGTCTTGACCCTGCTCCTCATGGGAACAGTCCAGCCCGAACTGCCAAGCCAGCTCCTCCCTGAACCAGAAACAAGCATCATGGGACTGGTTTCGGGGTAACACCGCTCATCAGCCAGGCTAGCTTGAGTCCAGTGGCACTGCGAACAAGGGACCCACGTCTGGGCATACTCATCCCACTTAGGGCAAAAAGTGCTGCAGCAACAAATGATGGACGGAATGCTGAATGAATCAAACATTCATCCCCAGTCAAGAGATCTGGGTTAAATCCTTCGTCCTTTTGCTCACTAAGCCACCTCAGTTTGGACGCAGCCATATGCAAATCAGTCTTGACCCGGCTCCTCATGGGAACAGTCCAGCCCGAAGCCAAGCCGGGTCCTCCCTGGACCAGAAACAAGCATCCTGTGACCGGTTTCGGGCTAACACCCCTTATCAGCTAGGCTAGCCTGTGTCCAGTGGCACAGCGAGCAAGGGACCCACGTCTGAGCAAACCCATCTCACTTAGGGTGAAAAGTGCTGCGGCAACAAATAATAGATGGAATGCTTAATCAATCAAACATGCACCCCCAGTCAAGATATCCTGGTTAAATCCATTGTTCTTTTGCTCACTGAGCTACTCCAGTTTGGACACAGCCATATGCAAATCAGTCTTGACCCTGCTCCTCTTGGGAACAGTCCAGCCCGAACTGCCAAGCCATGTCCTCCCTGGACTGGAAACAAGCATCCTGGGGCCGGTTTCAGGGTATTACCCCTCATCAACCAGGCTAGCTTAAATCTAGTGGCACAGCAAGCAAGGGACCCACGTCTGGTCATATCCATCCTACTTAGGGCGAAAAGTGCTGCAGTGACAAATGATGGATGGAATGCTCAGCCCGCATCCCGTGGGTGAACTTCCCAAGTTGTGACCAAACACCCATTTGCCGACAGCCGACAAATTAGCCCTGCTAACTACCCTCACCTTCTTCCCTGGGACCCTGACTAAGTGTGACTCTGGCTGTAATTGGCATATCAGGAGGGAGAGTTTCTTATCTCCAACCCGTGGGCGTAGGGTAGTCGGGGTTAGCTGAAAGGTGGAGGAGGGCTTGGGCTACGGGGTCCGCACATTTTTTATTAACTGATCTGCCGGATATCAGTTGCACCGCACAACGGTGCTCTTTGTGTGCGAGTGCGCTCCATATGGACCAGCCTAATATCCGTGGCACCGCGTGTCGGTGCTGAGTGAGCGTTTGGGACTGACTGACTACACGTTGATTCCTTGCCAAAAGAATACTGCGTTTGACGATGGTTTTTACCCGTGCGGCCTTGGCCCACGTGATGTTTAAAAGTGTTGTAATTATCTGTGTGTACACATTTTTGATATTGTTGAGATCTGGGGTGCATCCTATAACTGTGTGATATTGAATCATAATAATTGCCAGGGTGGACCTAGTTCTGACAATGTTTCGCACCGCATAAGGGTGCTGGGGGATGAAGTAGGATCTTTCCCAAGTGTGCATACTACCTATGTCATTTTAACACAGTTGGGCCTAATACTGCTAGAGATATTTCCAAATGTGATTTAAGCCCAGAAATACATGATGTTCATGTTGTGTTAAATAATGTGTGTGTTGAATACAAACTTTATTTACATACACCACATGTGAAGTCTCTTTTGTGATGCTCAGTGTATTTATTGTGTGAGAGTGCTGTGCCAATGCTTTACACAATGCCTCTATGAGAAGTCTGACTGCTCAGTGCCAAGCTAGTGAGGGCAGGTTATACAGTGAGTGTAATCACCTACCTCTGATGGGAGTGGTAGGTTCTGCTTGGCTAGGGCATCGCCTCAGCCAACCAGAAAGTGCCAGTTCCAACAGTAAACAAATGCACTATGATGTTCTAGAGGATGTGTTGAACAGGATGGAAAAGTCTGGACTCAGAATTGGAATGAGTAAGTGTAAATTCTGTGTCAGGGAAATGAAGTATTTGGGGCACATAGTCTTAAAATGAGCTTAGTAGAGGCCATAGAGAAATCTCCTTCCTCACAGGACAAGGATCAGCTAAAGTCATTCCTAGGACTCACGGAATATTATGCAAAGTTTGTGGATCACTTCGCGGACAAGGTTCATACTTTACGGAGTCTGATGAAGAAAGGGGTTAGATTTCTATGGTCCGAGAGTTGTCAGGATGCGTTTGTGGCTATGAAAAAATCTATTGTGCAGGCTGTGGCTTTAAAACCTTGTGATCCTGAAGACAAAACCTTACTTGTGACTGATGCTAGCAATTATGGTCTAGTAGCAGCGTTGCTGCAAGTTCATGGTGGCGAAGAAAGAGAGGTGGCATTTGCATCACGCACCCTGAAGGGTGCAGAAAGTACATATTCCACGGTGGAGAAGAAAGCTTTAGCGTGCTGGTGGGGAGTGCAGTATTTCTGCATTTTGTATGGGATGTAGAATTTGAACTTCGCACTGATCATAAGCCATTTGTGGAGTTGTTTTCCACGGCATGTGCTGGAAAGGCCACTTCTCAGGTGGCAAAATGGTTATACCATTTACAGGAGTATCTTTTTACTGTGAGATATGTGCCCGGAATGAAGAACATTAATGCTGACTGCATGTCAAGATCACCTTTGGATATCGCTGGGGTCAGTGAAGAGGATGAATGGATGGTGGCTGAGATATCTGATGTGTGTGGAGCCATTGGAAAGGATGACTGGTAAGAAGCTGTGATGTCAGATTTGGTGCTAGTGAAGTTGATGGAAGTGTTACCACAGGCACAAAGATGGAAGATGGTTGGAGATTTGGAGGTCTTCAAAAATGTATGGGATGAGATGTCGGTTGTTGATGGTGTAGTAAGAAGAGGTAAAAGGCTGGTGGTACCTGAGGGCTTGAGAGAGACATTGCTCGGCTTGTTGCACGAAGGACATGGTGGGATGTCGGCACTGAAAAGGAGGGCGCGATTTTGGTGGCCAGGAATAGATAAGCATGTTGAACGTTTTGTCAGGGATTGCATTCCATGCACATGCAGTGATAAGTCACACAATTTGCAAGAATCTTGGGAGAAAGTGGCCGTGGATATCTGTGGGCCATTTGAATGTTTGAGCATGGCCGACAGGTTTGCATTGTTATGATGGATTATTTCTCTAAATGGCCTGAAGTGGCAATCATGAGAGAGGAGACAGCAAGCAATGTGATTTTTTGTGAGGATACTTTCCATAGAGAAGGGTGTCCTGCTGTAATAGTGAATGACAATGGGCCACAATTTGTGTATGAGGAATTTGGAGGTTTCCTAAAGAGATGGGGGAATAAAGCATTGCAAAACGCCTGTATATCATCCGAGGGTAAATGGCATGGTTGAGCGCTTCAACCGAGTTTTGGGAGAACATATTCAATTAGCCATCTCTAGCAACATCAATTGGAAGAACCAAGTCAGGGACATGTTATGGAACTATAGGGTCACTCCGCATTCCATGACTGGGGAAACACCTTTTCGTTTGTTGAAATAGAGAGTGCCATGTAGAGTGGCTGTGCCAGCTTGGATGGTGAGAGCTGGACAACATTATGTGAATTACAGCAAAATCTACTCCAAATCCACAGAGACAGTACCCTATAAAAAACGATGCAGAAAGGCAAGTCAAAGAAATCTTAGACCAACTTAAATACCAAGGTGTTATTAAGACTTGCACCTCCCCGATGAATAATCCTTTGTTTCCAGTAATGAAACCTGACAATACATATCGTCTAGTTTTAGATTACCGACATTTAAACACATTCTCACGAACATTTGCAGTTCAGAATGCACATAGTGCCGCATTAATGAATAACATTGTGCGGAAGAAATACAAAACGACATTAGATATCTCAAATGGATTCTTCTGCCAAAATATAGCTCCAGAAAGCAGATATTCGACAGCATTTTCTGCCCTCGGCACTCAGCGAAATTTCCGTTGTTTGCCCCAAGGGTATAAGAACAGCCCGGGGGCTATTCTCGGCAAGATTGTCAGAAATATTACAAACATGCGATGAGGAGGCAGTGTCCTATGTAGATGACATCTGACGGACGATGATTTACTTGAACACTTGAGAAGGGTGAACAACATAATTGTGGGATTCGCCAATTTGGGCTACAAATTTAATTTCAATAAATCAAAAATTAGCCATCTCAATGTCCTATTTTTGGGATATGAGCTATCAACTGAAGGCAAGAGCCTAGCAGCCAACTTTTTAGAAAAGTGTGCGCTGCTCCAACATCCTAAGACTCTCAAAGGCTTGCAATCCATCTTAGGATTTCTACATTTTGGTAGAACATGCATTCCAGATTATGCAGAAAGAGTAAAACCTTTCTACGATTTAATCAGACCTGATTTCACACCACATCAGTGGACACAGCAACACACAGATACTCTCCATTCAGTTCAGGCTGACATGATATCATCTAAACATTTGCACACACGTGTAAATACCACTAACTTGGTGATCCGGGTGGTCCCTGTTTATCAGGATATACTTACCTCACTTACAATGAATGTGAGACAGTTCCAATTGCATACAAATCGCATTTATACACAAATGCTGAAATGCGATTTGCGGCAACAGAAAAAATATTGACTGCAGTACAGACTGCTGTAGTGAGAGAAAGAGCACTAGCACAGGGGAAACGCATAATCGTTGTTACCCCGGTACCAACTTTAGAAGCTGTTACCAAAGCAAACATTCCAAATGTGTAAGCACTACATCCAAGATGGACACAATGGGCTAATTCTCTCACTCCAACAGATGGAGATTACAGATATGATTCTACATTAAAAACACAGGCATTCTTGCAGTACGAACAAGAATACCCTCTCCCGAATGAAATCTTGACTCTAGAGAAATATGATTACATCATTTACACTGATGGATCTGCTCAGCCTCCCATATGAAGTAAACAGCAATAAAGCGCAGCATGTGCGATAGTGAAGGGACGTATGCAGGACGGTAAATTCCATCCCAGCAATACGACTACGCAATCTCTAGGAGATTGTACAGCACAATTGGCAGAACTAAAAGCCCTGATACTGGCACTACAGTATACAGATCGGGAATTCCTCACACTGATAGTGTGCGATTCATTTTACTGTGTGCAGTCTTACAATGAACATCTTCATTACTGGGCCAGAATGGGTTTAGAGATTCCAAGTGTTGCACAATTAAACATAAATTGTTATGGGAACAAGTGGAAAAGTTGAAAGCATGCCTGCCACGGGCTCAAGTTATTCACACCTTGAGTCACCAGCGTGTTGGCATACACATTGAAGGGAATTCACTGGCTGATGAAGCCGCCATGGCGGCAGGGCAAACTGCTGCCGTTGCTGCAATCTCTCGTTCTAGCACGAGGTTAGACGGAGACATACTGGTAGCTGTCAACGCCTCAAAGAACGGCTCTGCCGTTCCAAAGGGCTTTCACTCAAATATTCCTATAAATTAGATGCGCAAAACACACCGTATGCTCAAATTCCAGGAGTGGGGGATAGAATTGTAGCAAACATGGATCGCAGATTAGGTTTAATACTAGCTGCACACAAGGGTCTGGGCTCTGCACATGCAGGAGTCACCGCTACAGTTTAGTTACTGAAGCGGCGATTCTGGTGGCCAGGTTTGTCTAAACAGACCAAGGCTTATGTCTTAAAGTGCGACATCTGTCAGCAGATGAAAGGTTCCACCGTAGCACGGCCACCACAAACACCATTACTCATTTCAGACAGACCTCTGACATGTGTCTATTTGGATCACTGCGGCCCCTTAAATTCAGACAGGCTTACAAGTACATCTTGGTGGCAGTGGATTCATGCTCTAGATTTCTATGGGTTTGACCTCAGTGCTCGGCTGACGCTCGAACTGTTATAAAGGATTTGCGAGTCTTCATAGGGACATACGCAATTGGCACGTTACATTCTGACCGTAGCCCTGCGTTTAGCTCTTGGGCTTACATGGATGTCATGGAAGGTATGGGCGTGGCCTTGCGGTACTTCTCCCCCTACCATCCCAAGGGAAATTCGGTGGTGGAGAGGAAAAACCAGGACCTAAAGCAATCCTTAACAGCAAGGGTATTAGGTGCAGGCGATAGTTGGGTCATTCACCTATATGGGGTCCAGAGGGCACTGAATAATATGCCAAGAAAATCCTTGGGAGGACGTACCCCCTATGAGATCCTCTTTGTGACAAGAATGTGGGTACCAGACCTCGATTGTGCCAGCACAGTGGCGGATGTAAAACCATTTGAATTGAATGATCGTTTGGCTGTTTTACAGGAACTCAATGAATTCCGGGCATTACAAAGCAACGTCCAAGTAAAATGCTCTGCCACTGGGGAAGTGAAACCGGTTCCGGCGAGACCTGTCTGGGTCCCAAAGGTTGGGGACCTGGTCAGAGAAAAGATCGTTGACAAGAAGGAGTTTGGGCCATCCTACAGAACACCTGTACCTGTCCTGGCAGTTCAAGGAACAAGAACAGTACTTCTTCCGCCTCTTGCCGGCAAAAAAGAAAAAAGATTTGTCTCCATTGATATGATCAAACCACACTATGTGGCCGATTCTCAACAGCAGGCCGCGTGGAGTCCTGAGTAGCCGCCGATCTCCTCTCGCTACTTTACAGGAAGTTCAGATGGAAAGACTAATAACGTTCCAAGACTCCTCTGCGCAAGATGCCGGAGTAGCCAATAACGGAGTACAAATTACACCTGTTGAAATTGAACAACATCCAAATGAAAATGAAACGCAAATTGCAATTCGGCCCAATAATGAACATCAACGTGCCTTCACAAGAAGCACCATCCAGTTCTACAAACACTGCTGAGCTCCCAAATATAGATCGAACTGCGTCTGGCTACTTCATCAACTTCGATGACTTTTCTTCAGATCCAAGTGAACCTGAGCAAATGCCACACATCTCTAAAAAAAAAAAACTTACACCCCTTGTTCCCCCCAGTAAGTCCAGTCATCACCGTAAAAAACCTTGGAGTTAAACTGGACGCTGATATGTCCATGAAGTCCCAAGTGCAAACTGTGGCTGGCACTTGTTTTGGCCTTCTGAAAATGATGAGGAACTTCCTCCCTTACTCTCAGTTGAGCACAGAAAAACAGTGGTTCAAGCCTTGGTCACGTCAAGGCTGGACTATGCTAACGTTTTGTACCTCGGCCTCCCTGATTATTTATTAGGACGCCTGCAGGTGGTACAAAACGCGGCGGCAAGGGCCGTCCTTATGGTCGGCCCCAGGACACATATGACTCCTCACCTAAAGTCCCTGCACTGGCTTCCGGTGCGGAAAAGGGTTGACTTTAAAGCCCTGGTGCTGGCCTTCAAGGCCTTTCACAACATAGGGGCCCCTTACATTGGCAACAGAATTCAGCACTATGCCCCATCCAGAACCTTGAGGTCTTCAACCCTCCAACTGTCGATCGTGCCGAAGTTCAATCGTTCTCGCATGGGGGGTCGCTCCTTTCAAGTAGTGGCCACCAAACTATGGAACAGCCTACGGTCTTCTATGAGACAGATACAGGATCTCCTCAGCTTCAGGAGAAGTCTTAAAACTTGGCTTTTCCAACACTAACGGAGTCGTAAAGGCGGGTGCAGTCAGTGCTGTGTTAAAAGGGTCTTTTAGCGCCGGGACACTCTTTAGAGTAGCCATGCGCTTTATAAATACCCAGTAACATAACATAACATAACTTCGACAATTCTATCTCTGGCTGAAAAAGACTTACTTTGTGTCCCCTTGGCTACATCTTTGGCTCGCATTAGGGATCCTGTTCCTGTTAATTTGGATTGGTATAGTAACTGTCTTTTTCCTACTACTGAATGGATATTACCTCCCACAACGCTCTGCAGTACAACCTGTGAACTTGGTCTTGAAACCTCATACGTCATCACACTGTGAACAAAGAGACTTGTCCGTAGTGAACATTTCAGCAGTTCCAGTACCGGATGGTATAGTTTGGGGTAGAGTTTCATGTGATGTATTTGGTCCTACTGAACATTTGAAAATTACACACATATTTAAAATGTCAATGAATGATTTCATTACCCCGAGTACACTCTGATGATTGGGACATTGAGACTGTAAATACTATGCTCTCAGATTTAGAACAATCTGCTGCATTTTCTTACAGGGAATTGTATGAAGATACCCCTGACTTCGACAGTATGTATCGTTACCAGCACTATGATCATCACTTTTTGCACAGAGCTAGTGTTCCACGCACTGTAAACACTTACCATCAATGGGAACATTTCCAAACACCACCGAAAGGTAGTTCTGCCACATTCGCACAGAAATTTGCATACTTTTCAGGGTTCAATACATCAGACCCAATGTCATACTACTATAAGCTAGTACAGACAAATGCAACTGCGAAGAAAATGATGCTGACAAATACCAAGCTCATCTATTCAGCACCTTTTATCTCCCAACTGTCTATACAAGGTTTCGACTATAGGAGGGACACGATAGATACAAAATCCATCTGGGTGACGAAAAATTGGCAGGTTCAGGGAACAGAGACTTTATTTAGAGCTTGCCTCATACCGAAACAGATGATATTCCTGAACAGAACAGTGCAACAAACTACCTGCTACGGGTTTGCAAAAATTAAAGACCTGAAAACACCACGCATCGCCTTACCCATACCTATTGTAGGTATATCAAATGACACACTGATTAGTGAGGAGGCACTGGGTATAATGATACAGAATGGTACACACAATTCTTCAGCTCCCGATTGGAAGGGATGGTTGGTTTGGCCTATCAACACAAATAGGTGTCAAGCAAGATTCAAGGGTACCACCAGAGGGTTTAGTATCCACAGGCCTGACCCACACTATGTACACACAGACGACCCGGGGTAGTGACTTCTTATAGTGTTGGGAAGTTGTGCCTGGAATGGCGAAAAACCTCAACGCTACAACAGGTGAAACAGCACTTATTCCTTTTAGCTGACAACATGGATCTTAGGGATTTCTTGTTAGGTCCCAAAAAACTGCGTAAGAAATGCTTCTTGTATGCCATCTACAATGAACTGTGGAAAGTCTCCCAACAGGATGCTGCTGAGAGATTACGTGAAATCGATAGGATTGAACTAGAAGGGCCCTGGCTGTGGTAGACAATGGTATGACCACATTTTCTTCACGTGTCTATTCTACAACATGGGCAATCTCAGTTGCGCTCCATAATGCTTTTAAGCTGGACGCTGCATTCATTGCGTTCAGGCCACGTGCCATGGCAATACATTAACAGCACAAGTTTGTTCTCAGTTTACAATCTGACCGACAGACAGTTGACTATGGCACGCAGAGACGCAAAGTACACCATGCTGCTCATTGAAAAATTAGAGAAGTTACTTTTCACAGTAGCTGAGTCACCGTCTACTGAATGGTTAATTCATGGCTATATCCCACTGCCAATCACGACATTTCAGTTCCAATACTGCCTTAGATACATCCAAGAAGGCAGGTATGAGGCGTTAGGTGAAGGGTACATACAGGAAACATGGGAGTTACCATATAGATATAGGTGCAGAAATAAGGACACTGCAGTTTTCTTAAGTGGTACTGACTGTGGGAAGGCTTTAAGTGGGTCTTTAGTGTGCAAAGAAGTGTTGCTTCATGGAACGTGTAATGCGTCAAAAGCGAACTTATCTTGCTACTTGAAAGGCTCCCCAGCTGCCGTGATTCATCCTGTTTTTTAATTACTTTCGAATGGAAGTTATTTAGTGCTGAATGATCAAGGCTGTTGTGGAATAGCGCCAGGCATCTCATATCTAGTCATAGTAAACTTCAGGGTTGTTTGCTGTAAGCAAGTATTGTTTCCCCCCGGCTCGCACAGTTAGGGATGCACCACTGTGGCCTTCATTGAATGTTTCCGGTATAAGGTTTGATTCGCTGAGCAGACTGAAAGCCATGTTGTTTCAACAAAATGTGGCCTTAACTTCAGCCTGAGAGACTTTTGATCTCCAGGTTGCAAGGTCTTTAGCAGAGATACAGGCCGTAGTCCGTACGAACTTCCAGATCCATTTCGGAGAAATGGTTCATCGTATCTTTAACATGTCTGATATGAGTGGGGTCGTACACTTATTTAAGCGACTTGGATCAGGTCTCTTAACCACCTTTTAGACCATCTTCGGAGTAATTCCCACCTTCATACACTCCGCTCTTGGAAGCATTTTTGGAGGGCTTCCTTTGGTCCTGCTTTTGGTAGCAGGCATCCTGATTTTAATACTCTTGCTTCGCAATGAACGTCGCAATCCCTCAAGAAATGAAGAGAACACTGCTGGAATGACGTCTGGAATGATGTCGTGAGCGCGTGGTGTTCTACCTGACTACGCCTCGGCTTCGAGAGCATTGGTTCCTGTCTTTCAGACCAGTCTGGCTAGACTGTGTCCTGCCTGTGTCCGTTGCCTCTTCTGCAGATTTAGCTGCATGTTGGACCTGTGTCTGACACTTCCATCGTTTGCACTGCCGGACATAGAAGCGCTACTGATGCCTTTGCGGGCCCACGCGTGCAGTTGTCCCCAGCGTATTCCCATGTTGATGACAGCATTCTTGGAGCCTCCATGGGATACTTCTGCTCCTATTGGAAGGGATATCGGCTCTGCTCCAGAAGTACAGGCATCGGCATCAGGTGTGCAGGCATCTAATTCTTCCCCGGCGGCTGCTGTGGGAACCAGAAATGAACATCTTTGCTCACTCGACATGATACTGTAAGTTCTGGAGGGACTGCCACCTGCGGATACGATGTTCAGCGACGTTGAGTCTTCAGCGCAGGATTCTTAAAACATTGACCTCTCCTGTGCTTGGAACTGTTTGGCCACTTTTTAAACATTTACTAAATTGAAGGTCAAAGCTGACTTTGTTTTATTTTTCCTTCTCTGCTCTAACTGAGCATAATGGCTTTCAAGGTGCTCAGTGTAATATTACCAACGTATACAAGTTTAGAGGACCTTTTTGAACGCGTTCTAGGGAAAGAGTGACTTTACTTTTATAAACATTTTTTCAGGCTTTTAAAGTGCTTTCAGTATTGTTTATTGTAAATGATTTGTTTGCCTTTTTTAATAGTGTTAGCTTTATCATTACCTAGCTGCCCTTGTTGACCTTTTGATGAGGAGTGGGTGTCATGTTAATGTTAATGTTAGCAGAACTTATAAAGCGCACTACCACCCTACGGGTATCCTGGCGCTGAGATACGCATACCTTGCCGGAGACAGGGCTCATAAAGAAGAAAGGAGAAAGGGAGGGGACTAAAAGATTATACTCTGGGAAAAAGCCAGGTCTTTATTTTCTTCCTAAATTGCAACAGGTCTTCCATCTGTTTGAGTTCAGTTGGGAGTTTATTTCAGAGCCGCGCTGCTGCGGTGCTGAAAGCCCTTCCTCCCGATTTTATTCTTCTAAACCTAGGCACTTTCACCAGTTTAGCTGATGAAGAGCGAAGACTACGGGTAGGGACATGCCATTCAAATTTGTTCTGCAACGGTATAGGCCCAAAGCCATGAAGAGCCTTAAAAACAATACAGAGTGACTTAAATTGTATCCTCTGTGATACTGGGAACCAATGAAGCTCTGTAAGAGCCTGAGAGGCCGAAGATCATCGTGGTCTCATTAAGGCTAGTTTGGACGCTATTATCTGGATTCTCTGGAGTCTCCCAATCAAGTACTTTGGGGATTCCAACAGTAGGGCATTGCAATAATCAAGCCGACTCAGGATAACACTTCTTACTATCAGTGCTCTGGTATGGGTTGGTAGTAGCGGAAGAATCTTCCGAAGCACTCTAATGAGGGAGAAGCTGCTCCCAACTATTTTATTCACTTGAGTTTCCAAATTCAGCTTGTCATCAAAAGTAACTCCCAGATTACGCACAGTCTCAGAGGGTAGCAATGGTGTATCCGTGGGGATAGGCCAGAAATTTGTTGGAAGTGGGGGTGGAACTTTCCCAGACCCACAGCATAGGATCTCTGTCTTATCGCCATTGAATTGCAATGAATTGTTTTTTAACCATTGTGCCGTATCCAGCATGCACGCATGGAAATTTTCCAGTGAAGTAGAATCAGTACCCTTTAGTGACAGGATGAGTTGGGTATCATCTGCATAGTTAACCAGTTTGACGTTATGAGACTTAATGACAGCAATCAGCGGACTCATATAGATATTAAATAATATCGGGCTAATCGCAGATCCCTGAGGGACACCATGTTCAAAGTCTGACTGATAGGGGGAGGGCTACTGCTTGTCGTCTATTGGCCAGGTAAGATTGAAACCAGTTCAATGCCATACCCTCTACCCCAATTCCTTCAAGCCTTGCCAACAGGACCCTGTGGTTGACCGTATCGAATGCGGCAGACAGGTCCAGCAAAATCAATATGGCTGATTGTCCCCTGTCTGCTCGCATTCGAAGATCATCTAAGACGGTCACCAAGGCAGTCTCCGTGCCATGTCCTGGACGGAAACCGAATTGTACGTCTTCTAGTTTGTTGTTATTTTCTAAAAACTGGGAGAGTGTCTTACTAACCAGGCGCTCTATGATTTTTACCGGGTATGGTAACAGAGAGATGGGCCTATAGTTTTTTGGGCAAGTTGGATCAAGCGTGGCTTTTTTCAAAAGTGGTTTTATTATTGCTTGTTTCCAGCAGGCCGGTACTTGCCCACTACTCAAAGATTGACCACAAATTGATCTGAGTGTCTGGAAGAGCTTTGATCTTAGTTCTTTCCATATTTTATATGGTAATGGGTCCATGGGACAGCCTGAAGAAACACTTAGAGCTGTTTTATTGAAATCCTCCTTCGCGGGTATCTCGAAGTGGTCTAGAGGACCCCGGTTGTCTGCTCCTATCTGACCCTCCTTTAGATATTGTGCTGGCCTCCAAGTCGTACTGCTACAGTCTTCTTTATCGGCCGAATTGGCCATTTCCAGGCCATCAATGATTTTTCTAATCTTATCCTCAAAGAAGGTTGCTAAACTATCGCAAAGATCTTGCGTATGGTGGATCTTATTTTTTGTGCAGTCGGGATTGGCAATGTCATTCATTATTTTAAATATGCTTCTAGTACTATTAGGCGCTTTCAGAATAGTATCTGCAAAATACTCTGCTTTTGCTGTGGAGATTTCTTTTTTATAGTTAACTAATGCCACCTTCCAGGCAGTTTTATCCTCATCTGCATATACCTTTCTCCACTTCCGCTCTGCCTGCTTACATCCCTTTTTCAAGTTTCTCAGTTTTTCACTATACCACGGGGCTGCAAGTCTACCTTGTTTTTTATGATTTTTAAAATCGGCGATCTGGTCAAGCCTATTATTTATCTGATCGCAGAATGTCACATAGTTCTCCTCTACCTGTTTATCTTTCTCAAAGGGCTTATTTAACAGGAGTACCGGACATTGTTTTGCCTTTTTTAAGAGTCCATTCCAGTCCCTACTTTGACGTTTATTTACCATACTTGAGGATGAAATGTTCACTCTGGGATTATATATTTGAAATTTAATCAAGTGATGGTCAGACCAGCCCACGGGCAGAATATTTTCCACTCCCACTGTATCTTTTTCAGAGAAAATAAGATCCAGTACATGTCCTCGTTTATGTGTTGGCTCTGTAACCCATTGCTGCAGGTTCAAGTTCTCACAAGATTGGAGGAGATTCTTATAGGCTGGGTCTAAATTCCCGTTAGGCCATAAATTAAAGTCTCCCAATATGAGCAGTCTGGTGTGAGTAAGTGCCATATTGCTAAAAACATCAATTAAGTCCTGTTGTTGTTGAGGGCTAGCTGTCCCAGGGGGTCTGTAGCATACTATGCCTGTCAGCACATGGCCTCTACAGTTTTTCAATGAGAAACCTAGAAGTTCAGCACCCTCTACCTCGTCAATATCCATTGATGTGAAGTTCCATTTTTCTTTTAAAATGATCCCAACACCACCTCCTCTACCGCGGCTTATGAAAGGCTTTATATCCCGATGGGCAGGCCAACCCCAGCTCCAAATCTGAGTCAGGATGCGTCCAGGTCTCTGTCATAAACAGGACATCTAAGTCCTGTGTTTCCAGCATTAAATCAACCTCCAAGTAATGTTTCGGCAGGGACTGTAAGGGTATCTCCTCTAGCAGCGTCCTGCCCCAATCCTACACTCTCCCTAGGTTTATATCCGTCGACCTCCCCCGCTGACTCACCTATTAACCGCAGTTGTTTGCTTGTGTAACGGTGGGCCGTGATCCCCATCTCACTTCTATCCAAACTGACAGCGTGGCTGGCGCTGTGTGCGGCCGGTGCGCGGACGGGCGCAGACGGGCTTGCCTTTGGCGCGCCAACGGCGCGGTCGTGTCAGCATGCCCTCTTATGGGGCTCGGGTTACGTAACGCTACAGCTGACGCTTGAACAGCTAGAGCATAACCCGTGAATGGCGGCCCACCCTGAACTAGTGGGACCGTCACCTAGCAACAAATAAGTATGTCTGAGCAAAGTTATAGCAGCAAAGATGATGTGCAAGAAACGCGAAGTCAGTGCAAGTTAAAATTCAACAGGCGAAGTTATAGCAGCATAAGTAATGTGCATGTCCTTTATGATGGTCCTATCCTGTATACCCCATATTACATTCATTGTTCCATCCACAGGACAATAACGATTCTAAACAGGAAGACCTTTTACCTAGTAGCTTGCTCCTGTCTCTTCGACACCAGGCTCTTGGTACTCTATCATAATCCCTGTACCTGACGTACATAAACATGTCCTCCGGCACGGCAGAATTATTCTGTACAAGGGTCACCACTTTTTTCATCCTTGACCAACAGCCAGCTGTGCATGATCGCACTTGTTTAGAAAAGCATTGGTGATTTTTTCAAAACATTTATGATTGTTTTCAAAACATCCATGATTGTTTTAAAAACATATTGATTCTAGAAAAAACTCTGGAGTGACCACTTTAGTATAAAAGACCCTCACTCCCCCCTACAAAATATGAGAGAATTCCTTCCAAGCTGAGACGGGGTCCTGCATGCTGAAATCTTCGACACCCAGCGGTCTGACATCCCTTGCGGGCTGTCATTCTCGACGCAGAGACGGGGTCCTTCATTCTAAACCATCAGGTGAGGGGGCTGGTGCTTCCCTAGGGGTTACTTGGCTACACATACATACATATATGCATATACACCTACACATCCAGGTTAGGCTAGGTGCATTTAGGCAAATTACTTAGGGCATACATTTTAGGAATATACAAATGCTACTGTTTTTATCTGAACTGCTTGTGTTCATCTTATTAGCACTATGGTAGAAATGTATCTACTATTTACTATATTGGTACTAGCAATCTCTTTCGTATGCTTCTGTCTCCTGATTGTCGCAGCACATATGTTTTACACAAGGTTGTCGCTGGAACAATAAATACTTATTGAAACGTCCTAATCGCCATCCTGTGTATTTTCTGAGAGAAAGCAAGCACAAGTGTCTGAGCGAAAAGTACTGTACTGTTTTTCATGATCCCTGAGGAATTAGGGTGTCATGTTCAGTGGTTGCCAGAAACTACCTACACCACTGTAGAATACAGGGGGGTGGTAGTGGCACTGTAGAGCTAGCTGGTCTAACGAGTGACATATCCTGTGGGGGTGTCCGGAAGCGGTTGGGACACCAAGCCCTCAGTTTAGGTCATCCCAAAAGTGCAGGTCCTGGGGGACTCCTAGGAACTACACAACAATATATGTTATTGAATCCTGCAATTTGTTAAGTTTTATGTTTATGTATAGAGTTTTATGTGCTCAAATTAAGAATTGTTGTCTGTGCAATATTAGTAAGTAAGGTTTTTCTAGAGCGTGCGAATGCCAAGGCGTCTTGGCACCAGCGTCCTAAAAACTCCTAAGACTCTTTAAAACGTACCTAAAATTTATGAGGAGAAGGGATGTGTTATATTCAGTATAGCCTTGGGTTTGATGCTGTAACTAGGCAGCTGAGGCTTCCACTTCCAGAATCCAGATTGTGGAGTTGTGTGACGCTGGAGCTTGGAGTCAGTTGCTGGGTTGAGCAGACCGGCCAGGGGTCGTTTCTTTGCAGCTTAATAAACCACTTTATTTAAGCTACAGTGCCCGTGTTTGCCTTAAAATATACCAGTTGAAGTGTATATTGTGTCAGGAGTATGTCTGTTTTAAGAGTGTTGGTGTCAGGAGTATGTGTCCTTCAAGAGTCTGTAGAGTGAGGAGTGTGGTGTCAGGAGTGGGACACGAGTAACGCATGAAGTATGTGTGTTGTGTGTGCGTATTGCACAGAATGTGAGTTGCAGGCATTGTGGACTCTGTGTATCTGTCATGTGTGTCAAGCATGTATATAAGTCATAGGGTAAATAGAGTCAGAGGTATGTCGGTTTTAAGAGTTTGTGTGTCAGGAGTGTGTGTCTTTCCAAGAGTGTGCACAGTCAGAAGTATGGAGCCAGTGATGGGGCATCTATAAAGCATGGACTTTGTATGTTGTGTTTGTGTACTGTGTGCTTCGGGCGGGATGGAGTGCCTGTATCCATCACGTATGTTGAGTTTTGTATTAGACTGAGTATACAGGAGTGTGAGGACACTGTGCGTTTTATGAGTGTCTGTGCCAGAAGTGTGTATCAGACGTCGTGCAATGTGTGTTTCCATCATGTGTGTAAGGTGTTCATATCATCCATAGAGTAGATAGAATCAGGAATATGTCTGCGTTGTGAGCATATGTGTCTTTCAAAAGTATGTAGAGTCAGGAGTCAGGTGTCTGTCTGTCTGCATCTGTGAGGTGTGTCTGTTAACTATATTAGACTGAGTGTACAGCCAGGAGCATGTGTGTTTTATGAGTGTCTGTATCAGATGTCAGGAGTGTGCATCTGGGTTCACAGAGTGTGTATCCATCATGTTTGTTCATCAGACTGTATGTACTATCAGGAGTTTGTCTGTTTTATGAGTGTATGTATCATGAGTCAGGCGTGTGTGTTTTTCAAGAGTGTGTAGAATCAAAAGTATAGTCAGGAGTGGGGCATTGGGGTGGAGAGAGTGTGTGTGTGTGCACTTGTGTGTATGTCTGTGTGTGTGTATGTGTGTGTGTACATCTTGGATGGGTGTATTATGTGGAGTGAGTGAATCAGGGATGTGTATGAAGTATGTTGGCTATGCTTCTTAAGTATAGGCTCTATTCCCAAACTTCTGTTAATATTTCTATTAGTTGACAAGTTCATTAGACCCATACTCTTTTACGTTTTATCTCCTAAATCATTGAATGATTTTCGCAAATCCAAGAAAAGGCACTGAACGTGTGTTTTGGGCAAGCAGGACTAGGTGCGGGTATTAGAGTAGGATTGCTCAGACAGGTGGGAGTTACTCTGGATTAACTCTGGTTTTACATGCCACAAGATGGAGGTTGAGATACAGCCCCCAGACAGTGGAAGTGTATAGACTTCTGAGCTGAAGGGTGTAACCCGAGCGACTGAATTGTGGGAGGACAGCAATAGAATTGCCTTTAGAAATTCTATGGTAAACTTTTTAGGGTGGGCCTGCTGATTAGTCTTTCCTAGGCACTGACATTTGCATCAGTGCTGGTTGGATAGGAATATGTCTGCATTTTCTGTTAGTAGAGGGAAGGAAAGGCACAGCCTGCCCTTTTCGTCTTTCCCTCAGTGCTATTTCAGGAAGGTGGATGGCAGCCAGTTATGGAGGTTTCACACATCATTATGCTCATGTTTTGGGTACTCCTGTCTGGAGCCAGAATCATCACTGCATGCTACAAAAAGCCATCAACTTTTAGAAAACTGTGTCTGTGCTGCAACAAGAACATAAAATATGAAAATGAACAACCCCAAACCACAGCGGGAAGAACATTTCCTGAAGAGGAAATGGGTATAAAAGTGGGACCCAAACGACCTAACTTGTGTCCAGATCCAAGTTCTTCAAGATCTGTGACGGGAATGTTCTACAAAGACCTGCTGAGATCTCGGGCTGTTGTCCGTCAGACAGCCAGTCTCCCAAAGGTGAGGGGACATCAGCTGAAGTCTGCCCTTCTTGCTGGAAAAGATGTGGGTATGCCTGTGACCTGGGAGCCTGCCTGACCTACTACGAAGAGGAAGAAGCATGTCTGGACCCACAGGATCTGACTGCCCAAGGAAGGAGAAGCCCTGCTGCCGAGCCCAGAAGAGGAAGAATAAAAAAGTGATGGATGGAGCGCTTGAGTTAATCTCAGCCAGTGACAGTCACTCAGAGCATGCATACTCGTTGCATCAAATGGAAGAATATAACAAGCATTGGAAATGCAATAGGTCTCGCATTTGTTTAAGTTAGAGCGTTTGGCTTTGCTAATGGTATTGTATTTTAGTCATGTGGTATTGAGTGTATGTATGTGATGTGTTGTGGAATTATGTGGTTTGGATTGTAATTGTTAGCTGTGTAGGATGCTTGTTTCCGGTCCAGGGAAGACATGGCTTGGCAGTTCGGGCTGGACTGTTCCCATGAGGCACAGGGTCAGACTGATTTGCATATGGCCATGTCTGAACTGGGGTGGTGGAGTGAGCTAAAGAATGATGATGGATTAAACCCAGATCAGTTGACTGGGGGTGAGTGTTTGATTGGCTCAAACGTTCCGTCCATCATCCCCTTTTGTATCGCTTTGGTCGCCCTAAGTTGGCGGGGGTATGCCCAGACGTGGGTCCCTTGCTCACTTTGCCACTGGATTCAAGCAAGCCTGGCTGATGACGGCTGAAATGCCAGAAACCGGTCCTAGTATGCTTGTTTCCGGTCCAGGGAAGACATGGCTTGGCAGTTCGGGCTGGACTGTTCCCATGAGGCACAGGGTCAGACTGATTTGCATATGGCCATGTCTGAACTGGGGTGGTGGAGTGAGCTAAAGAATGATGATGGATTAAACCCAGATCAGTTGACTGGGGGTGAGTGTTTGATTGGCTCAAACGTTCCGTCCATCATCCCCTTTTGTATCGGTGTAGCAGTATGAAGCATAGAGTTAGGAGGAGAAGAGCAGTGTTTAAGATTTGGGAAGGAGAGTGAGGAGGAGAAGAACAGCATGAGGGACAATGAAGGAAAGTGAGGAGGAGAGTAGCATGAGGCAGAAGAAAGGAGAGCAGTATGAGGGAGAAGGAAGAGAGTGAGGAGGAGATCAGCGTGAGCTAGAAGGAAGGAGAGTGAGGAGAGCAGTATGAGGCATAAGGAAGGAGAGAGGAGGAGAAGAGTAGCATGAGGGACACGAAAGGAGAGTGAGGAGGAGAAGAGTAGTGTGAGGCAGAAGGAAGGAGAGTGAAGAGAGCAGCATTAGGCCTCCTTCCATCCCTTCTTCACCCACATCCCCGTGTAATCTCACCCCTGAGCTCGTATACTTTTCAACCACCTACCAATCGCGACCAGTGGCCTCACTTCCCACATGATCTCCCACACTGAACATTCGGTGGCCTCTCCTATTGCCCCTTGACAGTTTTCCACTCTGCCTCTCTGATGCTGCCCATGGCACACTTATAACCTGGCTGATCTCTACCCTCCCCGCCCGTGGTCTCAAACACTGTAGAATCATACCCTACCAGCTAAGGTCCCTTGGGTTGGTATCCCTAACTCCAAGGGTGTCGCGTGCCCCTTCTTTCAGGAATCACTACTCCGCTCTCAGGTATCTCTGCTAGTCTCACCCCAAACCTCTAATCCCAGAGCCCCTCTCTCTACACCCCTCTTAATACATCTCATGACCCCTCCATACACTCA
This sequence comes from Calotriton arnoldi, assembly GCA_963921515.1. Lineage (NCBI taxonomy): Eukaryota > Metazoa > Chordata > Amphibia > Caudata > Salamandridae > Calotriton > Calotriton arnoldi. The sequence continues at coordinate 1,321,964 of CAWUFW010003470.1, read as the reverse complement.
CACATTTTTGAAAGGGTATTTTGCTTCATGGGTTTACAATCTTCCCCTCCCGCTTTTCTCCCCGCACTAATCCATGCCTACAAGCGTTTCTTTGTCCCCTGGCCATCGCTTTGGCCCCAGGTACCCTATCAACACTCACCCATCTCTGCCGGTGTTCTTTCCTTTCCCCGGTCGGTTCCCTACGTCCTGTGGACAATATGTCGGAAAGAGACGGCAACCCAGAGGAACCATACGAACCCAGTGCGCGAACTTCTCTGAAGTAAGCTGAACGTTTCCGATATATTTGGCATTCCATTCAGTTCAGGATATCCATCAACGAATTGAGCCGAACGTTTCCGATGTAAATCCCATCCACTCTGTGTTTTTCATCACCTGGTCTTCGGCTATCTTCGGGACTCCTCCTTAATCACTGGACTCGTACACCTCATCGCTGGCTTGGCTTGTCACAGACCACCCAGTTTCTGCACCCTGGCGGGAGTTTCTTAACCCTTCTCTCTTGGAATAAAAAGACCACAGCAGTAAGCTGAGCAAAGCCTATTTTAGCCTCTTGTATTAATGCCTTTCTCTACTTTAGGATTAGTCGTGGGCATCCAACAAGACACTGCACGAGTTAAAAATAATAATAATAAAGACTAAAGAGAGAGAGAGAACGTGTCAAATCTCCGCCTTCTAAAAACAGGAGGAGGGATTATCTATTTCTTTACTTTTTCAACAATCGCGGCACCCGCGCTTTACCTTTAACCATGTTAAAGTAAAGCGCGGGTGCCGCGATTGTAGCAAAAGTAAACAAATAGAAAAACATCTATTTGTTTACTTTTTCAACAATGGCGGCACCCGCGCTTTAGCTTAACATGGCTGAAGGTAAAGCGCGTGTGCCGCCAAAGTAAAAAAAAAGTAAATAAATAAATAATAAAAAATATCACCCAATAAAAACAAAAAACAAGCGCTGTGCTGTAGCGCGGTACATGGCGGCCCGTGAAGTACAGAAGCGCAGAATGAACACAAAAGAGTGCGTACCCACTAATAAAGGAGACAGTGTAACACCGCATGTGAAAGATCCAGTCCGGGTGGGCGGGGCCAAAAGGAGACAGGGCGGTAACAAGGAGGGACTAAAAAGCCTCCTTTACAATAGAAAGCCAGCATTTAGCCTGAACTATGACTCAAGCCAATGGGAAGAAGGGGCGGGGCTTCAAGTCCCCTTCTGAAATTGTATCGATGACAATAAGCCTCGCAGAGCGAGGAGCGCATGCGCGCTCCAGTGCTAGGTCTGCGAGATCTAAAAAAGTGATGAATGGAATGCACAGAACCCACAACTGGGCATATCTGTCGCATTTATGGTGTCCCAAGGAAGAGTCCATCTCAGCCACTAGTAATTACTTGAGCCATGTCTCAGTCCACAGAGCCGGATTAAACAATGTGGAGGTCCCTAGGCAGTCGAAATTACGGGGGCCCCCTCGCAAATTATCTCCTAATACCCAATGTACCGGATTGTTTTACAAACTGACAGCTGCCAGAAGAAGAGCTTTTCAGAGACAAACTGTTATGTGAATCTGATGTCTCTGGTTTATGTGCTTTAAGTTGTCAATGGGTACATTACATTAATACAGTATTTTCTCTATAAAATCTTTAATGTAACGTTTTCGTTTCTTTGAGTTGATTAATTTTTTTCTACCTTTTGGAAGCAATATTTAAGAAAGCTTGATTGTAATTTTCTTTCAAGATCAAATCAATATTATTTTGATCTGTTGTTGCGGGGCCTCTGAAAGGAGTGGGGCCCATAGGCCTGTGCCTATTTTGTCTGTTTGGTAATCCGGCACTGCCATGCCATCGTTTGTTTTGCTCACCATGCCAACTCTGATTAGCTTTGCTGTGTGAAGCCCTGGCCTCAGGAAGCATTCCATGTTTCAAGAGGGATTCCTCTGCTCTCTGATGCAGTGCGGTGGGACTGTCCAAGCTATGGCATGGTTAAGCTGTTTGAGATCTGAGATTGAAGGCTCTGTGTCGCCATATACATCAATTATTTGATTTTTGATGAGCGGTGGTAGCTACAACCTCTCTTAAAATGTGGGTTTTCAACAATATCATTCTCTTGAATTTTTAAATACCCTTTTGAAAAGTTTGCACGTACATTACTTTTGTACCGATAAGAGTCAAGGACGCTTTAACTTAACAGAAAAGAATAAATAACCAAACAATAAAATATAACTTTAGGAACTGTGTAACCCAATTTTCATTAAAGCAGTAAATCTCGGATTATTGCACTTCTGCTTCTAAAGGAAATCGATAGGCGTAGCACAATTCGTAAAATGCATCCCTGGGTGAGATATTTTCCATATACAAGTCTGACTTGCATTGAAAAGCTTTGTGATTCGTTCCCTTGGGGGCCAAAGTGCAATGCAATAGGCGACAATGGGACTCGGAGGCGGAGGTTAAAGGGTCACAAGCAAACAATGAGGTAAGGCTAAAAATAGAAGCTAACAGTGGGTCTAAATGTGATTGGCTCAGAAATGGCCTTTGTAGAAACTCCAAGGAAAGCAAAGAGAGAAAAAAGACAACACGTGGCTTCGTGGAAGGCTAGGAAAATAATCAACCACCTCTTAAGGGAATTACCAAGGTTTGTCAATAAACCAGAATCGGTGTGGCAATCACCAATATTATAGCACAGTTGTGTTTCATAAGAAAGACAGTGCTTTTCATGTACTGAAAATCTCTTGGGTTAAGTAAAATATAATATAATCTCCAAAATGCATCCATTCTCACACTACTTTAGGCATCTTGGTAGAACGTTGCTTACAGCATAATACAATTATTATCTGTCGGTTACGTTTTTGCCACTTGCAAAGTTTCGAAGCAAAAAGAAATGCAATTTGGTAATATCACAGAATATGTATTTTATTATGTATTAAAGGTACTCTTATGCAGAAACACAGGAAGTGATGGGAATTAGAAAGAAAAAGGTACACATTGTTCCTCTAGGCTCCTCCGTTAGAGCGGAGGAGCGTTGCCCCACTTAAAAATCCCCCCAAAGATGAAAAATAAAATTGTAATTAATTACCATTTTATTTTTCATACCCGTCCGAGCCGAGCGTCAGGACGGGGGTGGGGCCGCTGCTGAGTGACACTAAAATGTCACTCAGCAGGGAGGAGGGTGGGCTGGCTGTGCAATGTTTAAAGTATGCAAGTCTTTTTGGCCGGCCGTCTTGAGACGGCCAGTCACACATGAGCACTTTAAACCTCTCAACCCAAGTGACTTAAGACAGCTGGGTTGAGAGACAATGCAGGCCTCCAGGGCGCTGTGGAGCGCTGAGTGAGTCCGCTCCATGTGAGCAGCGCCAGGACTGGGCAAGGGAGTTCCAGCATCCGGTTGCAGTGACGGAGAGGTCCAGAGCGAGGACGTCGCTTCAAGTCAGGTCATTTTTAAAAAAAATATTTCCCCCGCGCGCGCACCTCCGCCCCCCCATTCCAGTAGATGCCAGCCGCCACTGCCCAGCTATTACTTTAAAATGCTCAGCATCAGTACAATGCATTGTAAATTGATACTAACAAAGATAAATACAGTGAGAGTTGATGGCCTAGACTAATGATATGCTCATTAATTGTATAGCATTAACTATTTTCACGCCGACACTATAAGTGCTTGAATTGTGCTAATAGTTGCAGTAGGTTGGTATCGGCACTAAGTTTGGGGACCGAGACTTATATTCAGAACCAGTCAAATTATGCGGCAGGGGAAGACCAAATTATGCAGCAGGGGGTGACTAAATTTTGTGCAATAAAAGGCAAATTTTGTGGCATAATGAGGCACATTTTGTGATGGCATTACTTCATTATTTTGTGACTGTGCATCTCATTAGTACCAGTTCAACACACAAACACTACAGTGCTTGATTTGTAAAAAAACAATAAGTGCCATGGCCACATCAGGAGGCCACGGCAGCTTGCACCACCCATTGCCCCGCTAGCTACTAATCATCACACTCCTACAAGTGTGACAATTCAGACTATTCCAGGCCCCCAACAGCTATAAGAATGGCTTGGGCAGCAGGTATTAGTCATTTTTAACCCCTTAACTGCTGGGCCTTTTCCCCCCCAGTGCTGAGCCCTTTTTTGGCTATTTGGGGTAGTTCGCGATTAGGCCTCTGTAACTTTTTGACCACATAAGGTATCCACGCCAAATTTGCGTCCTTTTCTTCCAACATCATGGTGATTCTAAAGCTACCCAGGGTTTCTCGATTCCCCTGGAGGGGATCCAGAAATTAGCCAAAATACAGGTACATTTGGGGTTTTTTGGGAAAAAAGGGCTACAAATGAAAGCGTCTGGTTTTTTCCCTGCAAATGGTATCAAAAAAGGAGTTGTGGTCCTGAAATTACCATTTTCCCAGCTTTTAGGGACAAGCAGACTTTTGTCAGAAAACCAAACATTTTTATACAGTTATGGCATTTTTCTGGGACGTAGCCCATTTTTGCTATTTTTTGTGCTTTCAAACTCTTTCCAGTTAATGGTAGAAATGGGTATGAAAGCAATAATGGATCCTGGAAAGCTATACATTTTAGAAAAGTAGACAAAATTCTGAATTCATCAAGGGGTCATTTGTGTAGATCCTTCAAGGTTTCTTTATAGAAACTAACCATTGAATATAGGAAAAATTGAAAATTAGTTGAAAAAACCAGACATTTGTGTCAACGTTCTCACCTGTAACTTCTTCAAATTATGACAGCTGTTTGAAAGCAATATACCGTTACATCCGCTGGACCTTTCTGGTTGTGGGGATATATAGGACTTGTAGGTTCACCAAGAACCCGACGAACCCAGAGCCAACAACTGAGAAGCGGCTTGCAATGGTTTTTAATTATGTCCCGGGTATATAGCAATTATTTTGGGTAAATATATACATGGAAAAATCTGTATGAAAAACACCTATGTATTTCTGAAATTAGAACAAAATATAGAGTTTAGAAACAGATATTTGCACATTTTCAAAATTGTGAGTACCCATACTAGCATGAGAATTATAGGTCATTTTTCAAAATGACTTCTTTTTTATACATTGTCTTTCAATTGGAAGGCAGAAATGCATTGAAAGTCAATAGGTAATAACAGTTGCTCTACAATTCTGTGTTACCCTAAGTCTCCCGATAAAAATGGTACCTCACTTGTGTGGGTAGGCCTAGTGCCTGCGACAGGAAACGGCTCAAAACGCAACGTGGACACACTTTATTTTTACAGTGAAAACTGACCCATTTTTTGTAAAGTGCCTAGCTGTAGATTTTGAACTCTTGCTCTGCCGGCACCTAGGGAAACCTAGCAAACCTATACATTTTTGAAAACTAGACACCCAGGGGAGTCAAGGATGGGGTGACTTGGCTGGCTCTCACCACGTTCTGTTACCCAGAATCCCTTGCAAACCTAAAACATTGTCCAAAAAAACACATTTTCCTCACATTTCTGTGGTGGAAAGTTCTGGAATCTGCGTGGATCCACAAAATTCCACCCACCCCGCGTTCCCCAAAGTCTTCCGAGAAAAATGGTACCTCACTTGAGTGGGAGGCCCAAGTACCCGTGACAGGAAACGGCCCAAAACGCAACGTGGACACACCACATTTTCGCAGTGAAAACTGACCCTTTTTTTGAAAAGTGCCAAGCTGTAGATTTTGAACCCTAGCTCTGCCGGCACCTAGGGAAACCTAGAAAACCTATACATTTTTAAAAACTAGACACCCAGGGGAATTCAGGATGGGGTGACTTGGCTGGCTCTCACCAGGTTCTGTTACACGGAATCCCTTGCAAACCTAAACAATTGTCCAAAAAAAACACATTTTCCTTACATTTCTGTGGTGGAAAGTTCTGGAATCTGCGTGGATCCACAAAATTCCACCCACCCCACGTTCCCCAAAGTCTTCCGAGAAAAATAGTACCTCACTTGTGTGGGAGGCCCAAGTACCCGCGACAGGAAACGACCCAAAACGCAACGTGGACACACCACATTTTCGCAGTGAAAACGGACCCTTTTTTTTACAAAGTGCCTAGCTGTAGATTTTGAACCCTAGCTCTGCCAGCACCTAGGGAAACCTAGCAAACCTATACATTTTTGAAAACTAGACACCCAGGGGAATCCAGGATGGGGTGACTTGGCTGGCTCTCACCAGGTTCTGTTTTTTTTTGTTTTGTTTTTTAATTTGTTTTTATTGGTTTGAACACACAAAACATATACAATCGATTACATCACAACTCTGTTTACACTGCCATCAATCTGAACAGGTAACCCACAAACACAAGGTACTTCTGTCACCCAGCATCTGCATTTCGCTAAGACGAATGAGGAATATAAAACTGACAGTGTCTGAGGCCACCTATGCAATTATAGTCATCTAGCGACACAGCCGCTCTTCCGTTAATCATGGTAAATCATCACTTCAAACATCATAATCTCCCAGCAATCAAGTCCCACTCTAAACCCTCCCTCTTATCCCACCCCCCTCCCCCCTTGACGCAACCACTATATACAATCAGTAGTGACAACAAGACTCAACGGCGTGGAGGATGAACAAACAAAATACAGGGCATTAAACAGGGCGATGGCTTCTCATCGCCAAGGGGAATGCACATATGAGTGGCTCGATGCAGTAAAATCACAGATTAGATTATCTCCTTCTACTAGGTACTATCAGGCTGTGTCCTCTGTTTCCTCGTCAGATTCATCAATTGGGTTCTTCAAGAACTGTACCAATGCTTCCCAAGCCCTCGCCAGCTCCAGCGCCTTCTCACTCTTTGCGCGGCTTGCCGCTTGCAATCTTGCAGTCCCTTCGCAGTCCGCCCACTTAACTAAGTCTACGCGCCATCTCCGAAAACTAGGGCCCTTTTCCGCCTTCCAGTGAATTGTAATCTCCCTCTTTGCCAACAAAAGCCCCAGGTCTATGAATTTACTCGTTATTTTATGCCTGGCGGTATGGGGAAACCAATGCAGCAAGCATAAACCCATTGAGGATACAATATCTCTGTCCGTGATATCCTGTAATAAGCCAACTACCTCTTCCCAATATGTCCCAAGCTGAGGACATGTCCACAGCATGTGACCAAAATCTGCCCCCACCGTACGACAATGCGGACACACCGCCGAATCTGTATAAAAGTATTGATTAATTTTAGCCAGAGTAAGGTAGGCCCTATGAAGGATGTAGAAATGGACCAACTGGAAGCGAGCATTTCTTGTGCTCTTCCATGCGTGCTCGACAAGGTCTGCCCACGTTTTCTCAGGGATCTCATCCCCTAAATCGGCTTCCCATCTGAGCCGGAGCGCCGCTAGAGGGGTCAGCCTCTCGCTCGTCATTCTACGGTATAGACAGGTTACCGCCTTAACGGTACCAGCCGCTAAAACCACATATTGGCATGTCAGCGACGTCACAGGTTCACTAAGCCCCATTTTCCAATGTGCCTGGATGGCTGCGATTAGCGCCAAGTGGAGCAAATAATCACCACGAGGTAGGTCATATCTATCCTGCAGCGTCTCATAGGGGAGTACAGCGCCATCCTCATAAAGATCTCCCACAGTGGTCAACCCATTCGCTTCCCAGCCCTGTAAGGCCATCCAGTTACCCCCATGCGGTAAAGCCGTGCACACCGCCAGAGGAATCTCCGGAGCATAAGGCCGTACAACTTGCGCACGCCGGTGCGCCCTATTCCAGCAAAGTTTAAACGTCCCCATCTCGCGAGTGAGAGAAGAGGTCGGCAGCGGCAACTGCAATAGCAGTCTGGAGAGCAGATGTCTCTCCTCACCAATCTCCAACCGCTCGTCCGTGCTCCTGATCTCCCACGCCACTGCCTGAGTGAGCCCCTGTAGTTGCGCCGCTAGATAATACGTTTCAAAGTCGGGGACCGCTAGACCGCCCTCAGAGCGCGGACTCATCAGGGTATTAATAGCCACTCGCCGCCGCCCCGCACCCCAAAGGAATCCAATCACCACTGACCGCAGTAGTCGAAAAGTCGAGGCCGGTATCCATAAGGGTAGCGTTCGAAAATAATACAGGAGTCTCGGGAGCGCTATCATTTTAAGGAGGGCTACACGCCCAGCCAATGACAATGGGAGTGTACTCCAAAACGCCATGCTACCTCTGAGTGCTTCAATAGCCCTTCCCACGTTACCCTCCAGCAAGTCTGTGTAGGTGTGATATACACGAATACCAAGATACGTCATACACTGACGTTCCCAGCGTACCCCCTGAGTAGTCTCGGGCCCAGCAGTCTGCGGTTCTGTGGGGAACAGACAGGACTTCTCCCAATTAACTTGGAGCCCGGCAATCCTGCCTAGGTCCGCCAATAGCGCTTTCGCACCCCTAAGGGCTTCCTCGGTATCCGTCAAGAACAATAGGAGATCATCGGCATATAAAGCTATATGGTGAACCCGCGCAGATACTCGCAGCCCTGGAAAATGCCGGCCCGTGCGAGCACGTGCCGCCAACGGCTCCATGGCCAGAGCAAACAACAATGGGGAAAGGGGGCACCCCTGCCGCGTACCTCGCCCCACAGCGCAGATATCTGATACCATTCTCCCTGTTTTCACACGGGCCGTGGATTGGCAATACAGGAGAGATGTCCAATCAATAAAGCCCTCTCCCAGCCCAACGCGGTGCATGATTTGGAACAAATAAGGCCATTCAAGACTGTCAAAGGCCTTTTCAATATCTATGGCCAAAACAGCAGCAGATGCCCTCTCATACGTATCCGCATCCAAAACCCGAAAAAGCCGCCGAATGTTCTGAGCTGTGTTCCGGTAGGTATAAAACCCGCCTGGTCTTCATGAATTAAGTGGGTCATATAGGGGAGCAAGCGGGACGCCAATATCCGGCTTAGGAGTTTATAATCCGTGGTCAACATCGATAAGGGCCGATAGGCTGTCACGTCATGGGATGGCTTTCCCGGTTTCAGCAAGGGGATAATAAGTGCCTCACGAGTTGTGGCGGGCAGTAACCGGCCCTTCCTCGCAGCGTTATACAGTAGCACCAATCGGGGGGCCAAGAGATCAACATACTCACTATAAAATTCCGCCGGAAGTCCATCCACCCCCGGGGTCTTTTTCCGGGCCATATGCTTAATCGCGCCGCGGACTTCACTGAAAGTGATGTCCTCACCCAGCAGCTTTGCTCGCTCCCCATCTAGCGTTGGGAGGGGTACTTCTGCTAGAAAACTTCGGACGGCCTCCTCATCAGGGAACACCTTGCTCCGGTACAATTCTGCATAATAAGCAATGAACTGTTCATTTATCCCCTTTTGTGTATAACAAGTCTCCCCACCCGGGGTGCGCAATTCCAGTATAACAGTCCCTCTCCTCGCCGGGTTGGCCAGCCACGCTAATAATGACCCTGATTTATCGCGCTCCGCATGCGCACGTGTGATATACTGCTTGTAATCATAGCAACGCAGCCTCTCCATCTGCACTGCAACCATCTCTCTTGCAGCCAGAAGGTCGCGCTGGCGGTCCGGATGCCCAGGCCTCTCCTTTTCTATGTCACGCAACTGGCGCTCCGCGCTCTCTAGGTCCCGTAGCAATACCCTGCGCACTCCCACTGTTTGCGCCATGCAATGTCCCCTTATCACACTCTTGAAGGCGTCCCATTCCACCATCAACGACGAAGCAGTGCCAGCGTTATTCTGAAAATAATCAGCAATACCAGTCTCCACCGCCGCCCTAAACACTTGATCCTCCAATAATGTTGGATTCAACCGCCAAGACGAGATTACGGGGCAATCAGGGACCAAGCTCAGCCGCAACAATAAGGGATTATGATCCGATATCGTTCTGGCGAGATATTCACTATGCTGCACCGTTGCATGTATATCAGGAGTGCATAACATAGCGTCCAACCGCACATGGAGGTCGTGTACAGCGGAGAAATACGAATAATCTCGATCAGTCGGGTGGTGCGCCCTCCAAGTATCCACTAAGCCCCAGCGTTGCTGCCAATCTCGCCCAGCCCTGGAAAGACTATGAATGGGCGCCTCAGGAAGTGGAGGATGGGATCTATCCAACAGGACATCCGTGACCCATTTAAAATCTCCTCCCAAGAGCACAGGACCAGTAAAAAAAGGGGCAGCCTTCCCAGATAACCGCCTGAGAAAGGCCAATTGTTCCGTATTGGGGGCATATATGCTACCCAAGACCACATCTCTGCCATTTAGCCTGCCTGCAACCAAAACATATGGCCCTCCGGGTCTATCAATTGGCGAGTGGGCTGAAATGGGACCCCAGCTCGAACCCACACCAGAACGCCCCGGGCAAAGGCGGAATAAGTGGTGCTAAAAATCTGCCCTCTCCACCTGGCTGCAGCGCCATATCCTCTTTTGGGGCAATATGAGTTTCCTGCAGGAACGCCACCTGGATCCCCCTACGAACCAAGTATGTATGTATCTTATGCCTACGCTGCATTGAGTGCATGCCCCTGACATTCCAAGTTATACATTTCAACTCCAACAGAGCCATCGAACCCTTGCCGCTGCCAAGCCCCAATCATCCTGCACTAACACCAGCCAATCGTGCCTAGTACCATGAATCAAACCCTCATAAGTAGGGTTGCGCCAAGTCCCTAGTAACGGTCCCCTAGTAACAAACAGCCCCACCAACCCCACCCCAGGACAGGTACTAAAAAACAAGCCCCCATCCAAACTACTGCAAACTGGGTTCCCTCCAGTGGCTACTGAGGGAATGCGGTGGGGAAAGTGGTTGCCAGCAGTCAATTGATAACAATAGAAGCAGAGCAAAACAACAGCCCACACCACAGCCCCGCATCATATCACATCACCCGCTCCCACCCCCAGGAGGCATCACGCCAGAAGCCCCCTCCTCCGCCCCCCCGCCCAGCCGCCACACCCAGCATCCAATACAAAACTCAAATACACATTGCTGATGCAGCCAAATAGGTCAACACACTCCTCGCAGACCTATAGACCATTCACGCAGCAATACACGCAACAATAGGATCATATAAGCTCATCAGCCGTGCCCGGTGTAACTTTAGGTAGCTGTGAGACACTGTTCTGGGAATCGGCCGTATCCGAGTCTGTCCCCACATGCGACTTATCCGACTCTTGCCCAGTGTCCGAGTGTTGTTCCGGGGTCCCCAGAATCTGGGACACCGCCCGTAATGCCGCCTGTCTATCTTTCTCCGTTTGGGACGGGCCAGGAGTCATCACCGCAGCCGGGCGCCGCCTCGATCTGCGTCGGCGTCGCGGCAGCTGGCGCAGAGACTCACCAGATCCAGTATCTCTAGGCGGTTTCCCGCCTGTTTTATATGTCTCCAACCAGTCCCAGGCCTCCGATGGATCTTCACAAAAATGTGTGGTGTCGTCCAAGATTATTCGCAGGCGAGCGGGAAACATCAGTGAGTACTGAAGGCCCTCCTCGCGAAGTGCCCGCTTGACTGCCAGGAAAGACGCACGGCGGCGCTGAACCTCCTGCGTGTAATCAGGGAAGATGGAGACCTTGCTGTTGCCCACTGTATATGGTCCCGTCGAGCGTGCCATCCGCAGCAGATGATCCCTATCCTTATAATGAAGGAGCCTCGCCACCACTGGACGCGGGGGCCGACCCGATGCCAGCGGACGTGCCGGTACCCGGTATGCCCTCTCCAGCGTATAGAACTGCGTTAGTCCCTCTGGTGCCACTGTGGTACGGAGCCAGTCCTCCAAATACTGGACCATGTTAGGACCCTCAATTTCCTCCGGCAGGCCCAGGACCGGATGTTGTTTCTTCGGTTCCTCCCTTCGGCGTCTTCCGCTCGTTTTTCCAGCGCCGACACTCTGCGGGTGACCTCCCCCATCTGGGCAGTAAGGGCTTTCTGCGCTGGTTCTATAGTTGCCAGGGATGTTTCAGCCTGCTGCATCCTACCCGACAGTTTAGTGTGGTCAGCGCGCAGCAAACCCAGCCGCACTGAGACCGTGGCAATGTCCCGTTGCAGGGCCTCTCGTGTATCCGTTATGGCTTGAAGTATGCGGGTCAATTGCTATTGTACCCCCACATCACTCGTCGGCTCGGGAGATTCCGGCCGCGTGGCTTCATGTCCCCCATCATCACGATCTGGCGGAGCCACCTGCTGCTTCCCCCTAGGCTTCCCCATCTCGTGGGCAATAATTCAAGGAGTGACTATAACGCAGCTCACCTCGCGTGCAGGAGTCAATCACCACAAGCAGCTATTATGGGGCCCACTCGTGGCTGGCGGAGGGCCAGAACAATCGCCACTCCAGCAGCCGCAGGGTCCACATGTGCGTAATTTAGGCAGCAGCACCCTCGCACAAGGCGCCACGGGCTATGCCCCAGGGAAGACGACAGCCATACAGTCAAGGAGTCCAGGGGCACCATCCCATGCTCCGCGCGCACCGGCTCCAACTCAGTCCAGGTCCATTCGGCTCCAGGTGCCCCTAGGTGCCCCCAGCTCTTCCAGCAGCGTAGGGATTCTCCGCACACCCCGGCACAGGGCACCGCTCAAGACTCACGCGGGTCAGCCCTCACCTGGAAGCGGGCGCCACAGGCCACCAGCGCTCAGACCTCAAGTCGGGGGCCGCTCCTCTGCGCAATCCAGGGTTCTCCCCGCAGCGCCCCAGTAGTTCCCGCCTGGCTCTGCCAATCTCAGCCTCCTGTGCTCACAGCAGGGGCCCGCTATCGGCTCCTATGGGGGAAGGTCAATCGCCAAGTCGACTCACACTGGAGGCCCCTGCACTCAAATACATGTCCAAAGTCCACCGCCGCCCATTCACCGGCAGGGCGCCTCAGGGGCCACAAGCGCCGCAGTTCTGGACTCCTCGTTGACCTCCGGGATGCAGCAGACAAGTCACCAAGTCCACTCAAGGCCGCAGAAGCAGGCCGCTCCCCGCAGTCCGCCCGACTCCAATCACTGCCAGTCAGTCTCCGCTGCAAGGCACCTCGTCTCACCCCTTCGTGCTGCCGGCGCTCCCACCGCTTTCTCCAGCTCCACTGACCTTCACTGCAGCGGGGGTGCTCGGCCGTCGTCCAGGCGGTCAGCGCGGCTCGGGCGGGTGAAGCTCCGCAGTCAGCCCGGCGCCATTTTGTTCACTGGTCGCGGCCGCTGCTCCGATGTAAATCACGGTATTCCTGTCTCAATCTGGGCGGGAGGGAGTCCCAGCCGTCGTTCCGAAAACTCACGGCACTGCAGGACCTCCGCCGCGGCCCCCCAGGGATGGGCGGCTATTTGTGCAGGATAATTCACGGGGCCGGCGCAGAGCTCCAAGCTCAAGCGTCTGCCTCCATTCGCTGGCAAGCCACGCCCCTCCTCTCACCAGGTTCTGTTACCCAGAATCCCTTGCAAACCTAAAAAATTGTCAAAAAAAACACATTTTCCTCACATTTCTGTGGTAGAAAGTTCTGGAATCTGCGTGGATCCACAAAATTCCACCCATCCCGCGTTCCCCAAAGTCTTCCGAGAAAAATGGTACCTCACTTGTGTGGGAGGCCCAAGTACCCGCGACAGGAAACGGCCCAAAACGCAACGTGGACACACCACATTTTCGCAATGAAAACTGACCCTTTTTTTGCAAAGTGCCTAGCTGTAGATTTTGAACCCTAGCTCTTCTGGCACCTAGGGAAACCTAGTAAACCTATACATTTTTGAAAACTAGACACCCAAGGGAATCCAGGATGGGGTGACTTGGCTGGCTCTCACCAGGTTCTGTTACCCAGAATCCCTTGGAAACCTAAAGAATTGTCAAAAAAAACACATTTTCCTCACATTTCTGTGGTGGAAAGTTCTAGAATCTGCGTGGATCCACAAAATTCCACCCACCCCGCGTTCCCCAAAGTCTTCCGAGAAAAATGGTGCCTCACTTGTGTGGGAGGCCCAAGTACCCGCGACAGGAAACGGCCCAAAACGCAACGTGGACACACCACATTTTCGCAGTGAAAACGGACCCTTTTTTTGCAAAGTGCCTAGCTGTAGATTTTGAACCCTAGCTCTGCCGGCACCTAGGGAAACCTAGCAAACCTATACATTTTTGAAGACTAGACACCCTGGGGAATCCAGGATGGGGTGACTTGGCTGGCTCTCACCAGGTTCTGTTACCCAGAATGCCTTGCAAACCTAAAAAATTGTCAAAAACCCCACATTTTCCTCACATTTCTGTGGTAGAAAGTTCTGGAATCTGCGTGGATCCACAAAATTCCACCCACCCCGCATTCCCCAAAGTCTTCCGAGAAAAATGGTACCTCACTTGTGTGGGAGGCCCAAGTACCCGCGACAGGAAACGGCCCAAAACGCAACGTGGACACACCACATTTTCGCAGTGAAAACTGACCCTTTTTTTGCAAAGTGCCTAGCTGTAGATTTTGAACCCTAGCTCTTCTGGCACCTAGGGAAACGTAGCAAACCTATACATTTTATAAAACTAGACACCCTGGGGAATCCAGGATGGGGTGACTTGCCTGGCTCTCACCAGGTTCTGTTACCCAGAATCCCTTGCAAACCTAAAACATTGTCCAAAAAAACACATTTTCCTCACATTTCTGTGGTGGAAAGTTCTGGAATCTGCGTGGATCCACAAAATTCCTCCCACCCCGCGTTCCCCAAAGTCTTCCGAGAAAAATGGTACCTCACTTGTGTGGGAAGCCAAAGTACCCGCGACAGGCTAGGGCCCAAAACGTATTGAGGGGACATCAAAATTGCCTATCACAAAACAACCTGGTTTTGCAAGGGGGGTCACCTGGGTTTTGGCCCCGTGCTCGGCGGCCAGCTAGGAAACCTATCAAACCCACACATTTCTGAAAACTAGACACCCGGGGTTCCAGGAGGTATGGCTTGCGTGGATCCCCCAACGTTTTCTTACCCAGAATCCCCTGCAAACCTCAAATTTAGCTGAAAAAAATCACTTTTTCCACACATTTTTGTGTGGGAAAGTTGTGGCATCACCGAGCAGACACGAATTTCCTACCACCCAGCATTCCCCAAGGTCTCCCGATAAATAGGGTGCCTCACTCGTGAGGGAGGCCCAAGTACCCGCGACAGGCTAGGGCCCAAAACGTATTGAGGGGACATCAAAATTGCCTATCACAAAACAACCTGGTTTTGCAAGGGGGGTCACCTGGGTTTTTGGCCCCGTGCTCGGCGGCCAGCTAGGGAAACCTATCAAACCCACACATTTCTGAAAACGTATTGAGGCAACATCAAAATTGCCTATCACAAAATGTTTTGGGCCGTTTCCTGTCGCGGGTACTTGGGCCTCCCACACAAGTGAGGCACCATTTTTATCAGGAGACCTGGGGGAACGCTGGGTGGTAGGAAATTCGTGTCAGCCCGGTGATGCCACGACTTTCCCACACAAAAATGTGTGGAAAAAGTGATTTTTTCAGCTAAATTTGAGGTTTGCAGGGGATTCTGGGTAAGAAAACGTTGGGGGATCCACGCAAGCCATACCTCCTTGGAACCCCCGGGTGTCTAGTTTTCAGAAATATGTGGGTTTGGTAGGTTTCCTAGCTGGCCGCCGAGCACGGGGCCAAAACCGAGGTGACCCCCTTACAAAACCAGGTTGTTTTGTGATAGGCAATTTGATGTCGCCTCAATACGTTTTGGGCCCTAGCCTGTCGCGGGTACTTGAGGCTCCCACACGAGTGAGGCACCATTTTTATCGGGAGACCTGGGGGAACGCTGGGTGGTAGGAAATTCATGTCAGCCCGGTGATGCCACAACTGTCCCACACAAAAATGTGTGGAAAAAGTGATTTTTTCAGCTAAATTTGAGGTTTGCAGGGGATTCTGGGTAAGAAAGCGTTGGGGGATCCACGCAAGCCATACCTCCTTGGAACCCCCCGGGTGTCTAGTTTTCAGAAATATGTGGGTTTGGTAGGTTTCCCTAGCTGGCCGCCGAGCACGGGGCCAAAAACCGAGGTGACCCCCCCTTACAAAACCAGGTTGTTTTGTGATAGGCAATTTTGATGTCGCCTCAATACGTTTTGGGCCCTAGCCTGTCGCGGGTACTTGAGGCTCCCACACGAGTGAGGCACCATTTTTATCGGGAGACCTAGGGGAACGCTGGGTGGTAGGAAATTCGTGTCAGCCCTGTGATGCCACAACTTTCCCACACAAAAATGTGTGGAAAAAGTGATTTTTTTCAGCTAAATTTGAGGTTTGCAGGGGATTCTGGGTAAGAAAACGTTGGGGGATCCACGCAAGCCATACCTCCTTGGAACCCCCCAGGTGTCTAGTTTTCAGAAATATGTGGTTTTGGTAGGTTTCCCTAGCTGGCCGCCGAGCACGGGGCCAAAAACCCAGGTGACCCCCTTGCAAAACCAGGTTGTTTTGTGATAGGCAATTTTGATGTCGCCTCAATACGTTTTGGGCCCTTGCCTGTCGCGGGTACTTGGGCCTCCCACACGTGTGAGGCACCATTTTTATCGGGAGACCTGGGGGAACGCTAGTTGGTAGGAAATTCGTGTCAGCCCAGTGATTCCACAACTTTCCCACACAAAAATGTGTGGAAAAAGAGGTTTTTTCAACTAAATATGAGGCTAGCAGGGTATATTGGGTAAAAAAAAGCAGTGAGAGCCACGCAAGTCATTCACCCTTGTACTTCTCCCTTTGTCTACTACTCAAAAATGTGAAGGTTTGCCTAAGTGACGACTGAGCTAGGGCAGAAAGTCCCCTGCTACCCATTTTGACAAAAAAAATCTTACAAAAGGCCATTAAACCGCCACAAATATAAATCTAACACTAATTTGATAAAGCTAATCCACCACTTACACTGGTTGGTTTTAGCACCTCCAGACACGCTGGCTTCAAAGCACAAATACTTATCAAAGTATAAAAATATTGAAGCCAAGCCTTCTGAAGGTGAGCCAGAAAGCCACGTCACGGCACTAACCGCTTTATGGTCCATTCACACGCCATTCACACACCACACACAAGACTTCCATACCGCCAGCCACGGGCCCAAACAACCAAATCACTTCCACTCACACAAACATACCGCCGCCATGCAAGGGCATTCATATGCCACAAGACATAATGAGTTTGACTACATTTTACCACCTGTCAAGTCTCCTCCTCCTTCTTCCTGAACGTTACTGAACGCATGCCGAGTGAGCCTTTACTACTGGCTTCCAAGACAGCCACTTGAGGCTCAGGAAGACATGTCTTTCATGCGCCTTTGGCGCACTCACTATGCTAAATCCAACTCCTTCCAGTTTGTGGATGCAAGTTGGGGGGTGCCCGAGTATGCCGCAAAAACATTTCTCGAGCTGAGCAAGAATATCTACCTTTGAAACTAAGGCAAACATGCTGGAAATTTTCAAAAGCTTCCTAAAGATAACATCATAAACTATGAAGAACGGATGAATGTGAAACACGGATAGTCCGTGACAACGTAGCATATGTCCAATCCACCGTTATGTGCAGTGACTGTAATGCACTTATCATACAGCAAACTGACCATCTACTAAGTTCTAACGGAGGATGAACATGGCAAGCAGCATTGACCCATAAGTACTACAGTAAATTCAGTGTGAGTGTGGCAGCAATGGATTTGAATCTATGGGTGAAGATGAAGTCAGGACGTGTATCTATACTACCTTTACTATCTGCCTTCTACCTTTGCAATATTCCTCGGAAAGCGCACCTACCGTAAGCTGTTCTAAACCCATTCGTGTGTCTGTCCTCAGAGTCCTGACTAATCCTGTCCAATTGTTAAGAGACCCTATACTAATGCCTTCCATCTCTAGCTACTTGAAGCTTGAGTGAACATTTCTGTCACGTGCTTTCAATGCTCTCACAATGCTCTATCCAACTCCTTCCAGTTTGTGGATGCAAGTTGGGGGGTGCCCGAGTATGCCGCAAAAACATTTCTCGAGCTGAGCAAGCATATCTACCTTTGAAACTAAGGCAAACATGCTGGAAATTTTCAAAAGCTTCCTAAAGAGAACATCATAAACTACGAAGAACGGTTGAATGTGAAACACGGGTACTCCATGACAACGTGGCATATGTTCTGTCCACCAGTATGTGCAGCGTGGGGACTATAATGCACTTGTCAATTGGCGAACAGAACAACTACCACGTTCTGAAAGCAGATAAAGGTGTTGAGAAGTCCATGATTTCCTGAAGTACAGGAAGAAATATTCTGCAGCTGCTTGCGTAGTGAAGGAGTGGCCCACAGACAGTATGTATCCATTCACACCAATTGAAAGGTTTACCTATTGGCAGCTCCACCTCAGTCAATTTCCCAGTATTTTGCTTTAGTGTGATACAACATAAAGCAAGTAGGAAAACAGAAGGCAGGCTTACTTGGGCACTGGGGACAGTAAACACGAGTCTCCTGCCTCTTTCCCTGCATCGAGCACACTTTACAATGACGACATGGTCGCTCCTTTTTGAGTGTTGCAGGAATTTTATCAGCAAAGTGTCGCTCCTGCAGCCTTGCCACGTCCTCCAGAACACATGAAGTGGAGGCTGCTGCTTCTGTAGCAGTGAGACTTTCAATCACAGACAACTGAAAGTCAAGGAAAGACATGAGTCTTCCTGTGGTGGTCTCACGATAAACAACATACGCATTGTATGTTGCCATCTGGATCAGGTGCGTAAACAGTTTCTTATACCAAGTGCAAGTTTTACGACTCGCATTGTATGGCTGAAGAACCTGGTCGTTCTTGTCCACTCCGCCCATGTACTTGTTGTAATCAAGTATACAGGTGGGCTTGTGGACTTCGGCCATCTGACCCCAAACCGTGACAGGGGAAGTGCTCTCAGCATGAATTGTAGTGAGCACGTACACGTCACGCCTATCTGAGAACTTGACTGCGAGCAGTTCGTTGGAACGCAACGCAGTGCTCTGGGATTTCTGGAGCTTCTTGCAAACAAGCTCCTGCGGGAATCCTTTGCGGCGACAACGAATTGTACCGCAAGCCACGGTGCCAGCTTTGTAGAGCTCACTGAACAGCTCTACTCCTGTATAGAAATTGTCCACATAAAGGTTATAACCTTTGTGAAGAAGTGGCTGGACAAGCTCCCATACGATCTTTCCTGTGACCCCTAGCGTGGGAGGGCAACCTACAGGGTTAAGAGTTGTGTCCTTCCCTGTATACACTCTCAAGCTGTACACATAGCCAGTCGAGCTCTCACACAACATGTACAGCTTGATGCCATAGCGAGCGCGTTTGCTCGGAATGTACTGCCTAAACAGCAGCCGCCCTTTATACAAGATCAAGGACTCATCAATGGCTATATTCTTTCCAGGAGTATAAACCTCTGGAAACCTGGCAGACAAATGTTCCACGACAGGCCGAATTTTGAACAACCTGTCATGGTCTGGATGGTCCCGGGGCAATGCAGCAGAATTGTCATTGAAATGCAGCATGCGCTGCAATAGCAAAAACGATCTCTGCTCATGTATGGTGCAAAGATGGGGGTTAACCAAACCGTGCGAGTAGACCAGTAGGATAGCAAGGTTGGTTTATGCACTACCCCCATTTTAAGCGTGAGGCCCAAAAAAATCTTTTTTTTGGGCCTCAAAAAAGATAGTTATAGTTAGGACCTATTTTCCATAGGAAATCCGCGACATTCTATTTGAAATAACTCTTGCGTCGGTTGACGAATCTTCGCGAAATTTTCAAACTTTATGGCCCGCTCCGGTCCGCTCCTACCCTGAAAGTCTCAGGGTGATTCGTCAAGCGGGGGCCGAGAAAAAAGGGGGGTCCCAAAACGTGTTTTCCCCATTCATTTTCCCATAGGAAACTTTAGACACGGCTACAGCCCGAACTGCTGAACGGAATTACACCAAATTTGGCAAAGAGGTAGTTCTTGGTTCAGAAAGAACCCTTTTGTTAAATGGTGTAAATCCGCTCAGTAGTTACGGAGAAATTAAAAAATAAGAGTCAAAAAATCAATTTCCCATAGGAAACTTTATGCAAGGCTACAGCCCGAACTGCTGAACGGAATTACACCAAATTTGGCAAAGAGGTAGTTCTTGGTTCAAAAAGAACACTTTTTGTTAAATGGTGTAAATCCGTTCAGTAGTTGCTGAGAAAATCAAAAGTAAAAACACAGATATATCTGGGCGGAGCCTAACCACACATGTCATCGTGAGATCTGATTGGCTGTCAGCACTTCATCCTGGAATTGCTGGCAGCCATCTTGGGACCAATATAAATGATAGTACCCCTTTGAAATGCATTGTAGTGAATCGAAGATTTTGAGGGTTACCAAAAGAACTATAAAGGGTGATAACAGACTTTAGTTACATTAGAATTCATTTGTTGATGGTACCATACTAATTTCAGGAATTGTGGTGTGTTCTAAGGTGATTTTACCCTGTGAAAAACCTTCTGCTGGGATATCATGAATCATGTTTGAGAGAAAACTATTTTCACATGCTTGTCCCATACAGTTTTGGAAGGTGCCCCAGAAGCTAAAATGAGAGCATATTTTCTGTAAATTCACATTATCTTTCTCAGTCATGTGAGAATGAAGTCTGACATTCTCAGTAAAACATGCACATCCAACAAGGGCAGAGACTGTCAGTTGATTCCTTTGTGTTCTACTACAGCTTCCCAGAGTGTTCTAAAGAACAACTAGAGTGCTAACAGCCTTACTTATGACAAAAGTATGGCACACCTGAAGCCATCTTGATTGGAATAAACTGGTAACACTTAAAACATTTAATTTAAAAAGGAACAAAATGAGGGGGTTCATTTTGCCATAGAAATTATGGTTAGTGCTGTAGAAAGAAAAATTAGGACATGTTTTAAGTGAGATCTCAAATATCTTCCTGTTATATTTCAACAGGAGCAGCTTGTCAGTTGATGCCTTTGTGTTCTACTGCAGCTTCCCAGAGTGTTCTGAAGAACAACTAGAGTGCTAACAGCCTTACTTATGACAAAAGTATGGCACACCTGAAGCCATCTTGATTGGAATAAACTGGTAACACTTAAAACATTTAATTTAAAAAGGAACAAAATGAGGGGTTCATTTTGCCATAGAAATTATGGTTAGTGCTGCAAAAAGAAAATTTAGTGCATGTTTTAAGTGAGATCTCAAATCCTCTTCTATTTCATTAGAAAATTCTGACATGTAGACTGAAACAATCACTTTCAATACCAGCAGTAGACTTCCAGTTAACTCCTTGGTGAGCAGTAGCTTAACTACAGTGATGTAATGAACAACTAGAGTAATAACATTCTGAATTTATGGCAAATGTGTGACACATCTGAATGCCTTCTTGATGGAATCAAAGTAAAAAACTGAAAGCATTTCCTACTGAGGAGACTGCAGTAAATGAGGAAATTAGGAAACTTCATAACAAAGAAGTCTTCCAAGATGGCCACCAGTGAAAAAAGAGCCCAAATGTAGCACAAATATTACCCAGATGTAGCCCACATATAGCCCAATGACAAAAGTGTGCAAAACACTTTTTATTTTTAGTTTTTTTGCAGTTTTATGTAGTGCCGACTGGTCAGGTATTGGAGCGTTGCATCTTAAAACATGACCCCCCTACACTACAAAAACACCACTGCACTACCCTAAACCCTAAAACACTACCCCAGCACGACCCCCTACACTACACAAGCACCACTGCACTATCCTAAACCCTAAAACACTACCCCCAGCATGACCCCCTACACTACACAAACACCACTGCACTACCCTAAACCCTAAAACACTACCCCAACACCACTGCACTAACCTAAATCCTAAAACACTACCCCCAGCACGACCCCCTACACTACCCAAACACCACTGCACTACCCTAAAACATGACCCCCTACACTACACAAACACCACTGCACTACCCTAAACCCTAAAACACTACCCCCAGCACGACCCCCTACACTACACAAGCACCACTGCACTACCCTAAACCCTAAAACACTACCCCCAGCACGACCCCCTACACTACACAAACACCACTGCACTACCTTAAACCCTAAAACACTACCCCCAGCACGACCCCCTACACTACCCAAACACCACTGCACTAACCTAAATCCTAAAACACTACCGCCAGCTCGACCCCCTACACTACCCAAACACCACTGCACTACCCTAAAACATGACCCCCTACACTACACAAACACCACTGCACTACCCTAAACCCTAAAACACTACCCCCAGCACGACCCCCTATACTACACAAGCACCACTGCACTACCCTAAACCCTAAAACACTACCCCCAGCACGACCCCCTACACTGCCCGAACACCACTGCACTGCCCTAAACCCTGAAACACCAGCCCCTGCATGACCCCCTACAGTGCCCGAACACCACTGCACTGCCCTAAACCCTGAAACACATACCCTAGCACGACCCCCTACACTGCCCGAACACCACTGCACTGCCCTAAACCCTGAAACACCACCCCCAGCATGACCCCTACACTGCCCGAACACCACTGCACTGCCCTAAACCCTGAAACACTACCCCCAGCAAGACCTCCTACACTGCCCGAACACCACTGCACTGCCCTAAACCCTGAAACATCACCCCCAGCAAGACCCCCTACACTGCCCGAACACCACTGCCCTAAACCCTGAAACACCACCCCCAGCACGACCCCCTACACTGCCCGAACACCACTGCACTGCCCTAAACCCTGAAACACCACCCCCAGCATGACCCCCTACACTGCCCGAACACCACTGCACTGCCCTAAACCCTGAAACACCACCCCTGCACGACACCCCTACACTGCCCGAACACTACTGCACTGCCCTAAACCCTGAAACACCATCCCCAGCACGACCCCCTACACTGCACGAACACCACTGCACTGCCCTAAACCCTGAAACACTACCCCCAGCAAGACCCCCTACACTGCCCGAACACCACTGCACTGCCCTAAACCCTGAGACACCACCCCCAGCAAGACCCCCTACACTGCCCGAACACCACTGCCCTAAACCCTGAAACACCACCCCCAGCAAGACCCCCTACACTGCCCGAACACCACTGCACTGCCCTAAACCCTGAAACACCACCCCCAGCACGACCCCTACACTGCCCGAACCCCACTGCACTGCCCTAAACCCTGAAACACCACCCCCTGCACGATCCCCTACACTGCCCGAACACTACTGCACTGCCCTAAACCCTGAAACACCACCCCCAGCACGACCCCCTACACTGCACGAACACCACTGCACTGCTCTAAACCCCGAAACACTACCCACAGCAAGACCCCCTACACTGCCCGAACACCACTGCCCTAAACCCTGAAACACCACCCCCAGCATGACCCCCTCCACTGCCCGAACATCACTGCACTTCCCTAAACCCTGAAACACCACCCCCAGCACGACCCCCTACACTGCCCGAACACCACTGCACTGCCCTAAACCATGAAACACCAGCCCCAGCACGACCCCCTACACTGCCCGAACACCACTGCACTGCCCTAAACCCTGAAACACCACCCCCTGCAGCACCCCCTACACTGCCCGAACACCACTGCACTGCCCTGAAACACCAGCCCCAGCACAACCCCGTACACTGCCCGAACACCACTGCACTGCCCTAAACCCTGAAACACCAGCCCCAGCACGACCGCCTACACTGCCCAAAAACCACTGCACTGCCCTAAACCCTGAAACACCAGCCCCAGCACGACCCCCTACACTGCCCAAACACCACTGCACTACCCTAAACCCTCAAACACCAGCCCCAGCACGACCCCCTACACTGCCCGAACACCACTGCACTGCCCTAAACCCTGAAACACCAGCCCCAGCAAGACCCCCTACACTGCCCAAACACCACTGCACTGCCCTAAACCCTGAAACACCACCCCCAGCAAGACCCCCTACACTGCCCGAACACCACTGCACTAAAGCCTGAAACACCACCCCCAGCAAGACCACCTACACTGGCCGAACACCACTGCACTGCCCTAAACCCTGAAACACCACCCCCTGCACGACACCCTACACTGCCCAAACACCACTGCACTGCCCTAAACCCTGAAACACCACCCCTGCACGACCCCCTACACTGCCTGAACACCACTGCACTGCCCTAAACCCTGAAACACCACCCCTCAGCACGACACCCTACACTGCCCGAACACCACTGCACTGCCCTAAACCCTGAAACACCACCCCCAGCACGACCCCCTACACTGCCCGAACACCACTGCACTGCCCTAAACCCTGAAACATCAACCCCAGCAAGACCCCCTACACTGTCTGAACACCACTGCCCTAAACCCTGAAACACCACCCCTACACTGCACGAACACCACTGCACTGCCCTAAACCCTGAAACACCACCTCCAGCAAAAACCCCTACACTGCCTGAACACCACTGCACTGCCCTAAACCCTGAAACACCAGCCCCAGCATGACCCCCTACACTGCCCAAACACCACTGCACTGCCCTAAACCCTGAAACACCACCCCCAGCACGACCCCCTACACTGCCCGAACACCACTGCACTGCCCTAAACCCTGAAACACCAGCCCCAGCAAGACCCCCTACACTGCCCGAACACCACTGCACTGCCCTAGACTCTGAAACACCAGCCCCAGCAAGACCCCCTACACTGCCCGAACACCACTGCACTGCCCTAAACCCTGAAACACCAGCCCCAGCATGACCCCCTACACTGCCCGAACACCACTGCACTGCCCTAAACCCTGAAACACCAGCCCCAGCACGACCACCTACACTGCCCGAACACCACTGCACTGCCCTAAACCCTGAAACACCAGCCCCAGCACGACCCCCTACACTGCCCGAACACCACTGCACTGCCCTAAACCCTGAAACACCAGCCCCAGCACGACCCCCTACACTGCCCGAACACCACTGTACTGCCCTAAACCCTGAAACACCAGCCCCAGCACGACCCCCTACACTGCCCGAACACCACTGCACTGCGCTAAACCCTAAAACACCACCCCCCTGCATGACCCCCTAAACTGCCCGAACACCACTGCACTGCCCTAAACCCTGAAACACCACCCCCTGCAGCACCCCCTACACTGCCCGAACACCACTGCACTGCCCTAAACCCTGAAACACCACCCCCTGCACCGCCCCTACACTGCCCGAACACCACTGCACTGCCCTAAACCCTGAAACACCACCCCCAGCACGACCCCCTTTACTGCTCGAACACCACTGCACTGCCCCAAACCCTGAAACACCACCCCCAGCACGACCCCCTACACTGCCCGAACACCACTGCCCTAAACCCTGAAACACCACCCCCTGCACGACCCCCTACACTGCCCGAACACCACTGCACTGCCCTAAACCCTGAAACATCACCCCCTACACTGCCCGAACACCACTGCACTGCCCTAAACCCTGAAACACCACCCCCAGCACGACCCCCTACACTGCCCGAACACCACTGCACTGCCCTAAACCCTAAAACACCACCCTCAGCATTACCCCCTACACTGCCCAAACACCACTGCACTGCCCTAAACCCTAGAACACTACCCCCAGCACGACCCCCTACACTACCCGAACACCACTGCACTACCCTAAACCCTAAAATACTACCCCCAGCACAACCCCCTACACTACCCGAACACGACTGCACTGCCCTAAACCCTCAAACACTCCCCCAGCACGACCCCCTACACTACCCGAACACCACTGCACTGCCCTAAACCCTAAAACACTCCCCCAGCATGACCCCCTACACTACCCGAACACCACTGCACTGCCCTAAACCCTAAAACACTCCCCCAGCACGACCCCCTACACTACCCAAACACCACTGCACTGCCCTAAACCCTAAAACACTACCCCCCGCATGACCCCCTACACTACCCAAACACCAATGCACTACCCTAATCCCTAAAACACTACCCCCCGCATGACCCCCTACACTACCCTAAACCCTAAAACACTACCCCCGCACGACTCCCTACACTACCCAAAGACCACTGCACTACCCTAAACCCTAAAACACGACCTCCTACACTACACAAACACCACTGCACTACCCTAAACCCTAAAACACTACCCCTACACTACACAAACACCACTGCACTACCCTAAACCCTAAAACACTACCCCCAGCAGTACCCCTACACTACCCAAACACCACTGCACTAACCTAAACCCTAAAACATTACCCCCAGCAGTACCCCTACACTACCCAAACACCACTGCACTACCCTAAATCACTACCCCCAGCACGACCCCCTACACTACCCAAACACCACTGCACTACCCTAAACCCTAAAACACTACCCCCAGCACGACCCCCTACACTACCCAAACACCACTGCACAACCCTAAACCCTAAAACACTACCCCCAGCATGACCCCCTACACTACACAAACACCACTGCACTACCCTAAACCCTAAAACACTACCCCCAGCACGACCCTCTTCACTACCTAAACACAACTGCACAATTTGTTACAGGCGTTGCAACGCAGGCCTGTGGTGCTTACTGGAAGTACCTAGTGGGCTAGTTGGGCCCCAGGGACCCTCAGGATTCAAGGTGACCTAATCCCCCAACTTAAAACGCACCACGGGGCGCGTTTGCACAGTGGTGAAGGGAGGGGCGGGGCCTCAGGTGACATGTGCGCAAACACGCCCTGTGGTGCGTTTTAAGTTGGGGAATTAATTCCCTTTGAATCCTGAGGGACCCTGGGGCCAACTAGCCCACCAGGTACCTTCAGTAAGCACAACAGAGTTGCGTTGCAGAGAGGTGAAAAAAGGTGCGTGGCCTCGGAACGCCTCTCTGCAACTCAGCTCTGTGGTCCTAACTGTAGGTACCTGGGGGCTAGTTGGGCCCCAGGGACCCTCAGAATTCAAGGGGACTTAATCCCGCAACTTAAAACGCGCCACGGGGTGCGTTTGCACACATGTCACCTCAGGCCCCCCTCCCTTCACCACTGTGCAAACGCGCCCTGTAGCGCGTTTTAAGAGGTAGTTTTAATCCCCCTGCCCTATTATGTACTAGGGACTTGCAGAGGAGGTCATGCTAATCACAGGGGTACCCCAACGCATAGTGTTCCCTAGTGTATGTAGGTGTTTTCACTGTATTCTAAGTGTCTTTTAGCATAGCACTGGATCTGGTTAGTCAGAGTCAATTACCACCATTACCCGTCTGAAAAAGTTGTGGGCACAGGATGATTTTGCAACAAGGCCTCTTTCTGCTCCTCTGTTGGTTCTTTCTGCACATCTTTTGCTTCTTTCTGTGCGTTTTTTCTTCTTTCTTCACATGTCCTACTTCTGTAGGCATAGTTAGAAATTAGCATTTAAAAAACCTTTGAAATTCACTGAAAAAGCCATAGGTTTCAGACACGTTATAGTTAGAAATTAGCATTTAAAAACCTTTGAAATTCACTGAAAAAACCATAGGTTTTAGGGACAGTTATAGTTAGTTGGACATTTCACTCGTACAAAACCATAGAAATTCCCCGTTATAGTTAGTTCAGCTAACTATAACTCGCGCCCCGCAATGCACTGCTGATGACGTCACATATTACATCACTCATGACATGGTCAGTGACATCACTGATGACATCACTGATGACATCATCCATGTGATAATTTCATGCATCTTCTCACACCCTAATATAACTTTTGATACACCCACTCTAAATTACAGACTTCCATTCTCAAAACCATAGACACTCCAACACCAAAAACTACATACCCACTCACTGATTCTTAGGTCTACACACACATCCACTCACTCACCCGTACATTCACTCATACTTAGTCACTCAGTACAGGACTATCATATGCACTCATACACCTATATAAACACTCACACACCGCCACTCATCCATAGAGGTACTCACACACCTAGTCAGTCATGCAAAAAACTTAATCACACACCCATTTACTCACCTATACAGTTATACACACACCAGCTCACTTACTCATACAAATACTAGCACATTCTTACGCTCTTATACAATCACTGATACAAGTACACACTCATCCATACAGCCACTCTCATAATCACACACTCTCACTTATAGCCATTTATATACTCCAACACACATATATACTGCCTTTCACATATGTAGTTACTCACACATGTACCACTGAGATATACATTCAATCACTAACACACCCATCCACACACTCACCCACCCATACAGTCCATCACAGATGCACTCTTGAAACCATACACCCAGTGAATCACCAACTCACACATCTATGCACAGAGTCACACACACCCCACCCACACAAACACTCAGGCACCCATACAGATACTCAGACAATCAATCAATAACCCATGTAGACACTCATGTAGCTATTCAGAAAGCCATGCAGCCGCTTACAAACCAACAGACGGATACAGACATTCACACAGTTTAGTCACTAACCCATGCATTCAGTAAGATACATTTAATCACTCACTTGTAGAGTCAGTCACTCACGTACTAAATCATCCATTCAGACACTTATACACCCACTCATTCTTCAATACGCCTTTCCCTATATATATTAAACATATTTAAACTTTACAGAAACACACAGTCACTGGATGATATCATCAGTGATGTCATTTGAGATGTCATCAGTGATGTCATCAGTGATGTCACTGACCATGTCATGAGTGATGTAATATGTGACGTCATCAGCAGTGCATTGCGGGGCGCGAGTTATAGTTAGCTGAACTAACTATAACGGGGGAATTTCTATGGTTTTGTACGAGTGAAATGTCCAACTAACTATAACTGTCCCTAAAACCTATGGTTTTTTCTGTGAATATATATATATATATAGACACACACACACACACGGACACATATATATATATATACATATATTTTATCTCTACATATATTTATATATATGTATCTATATACATATATCTATACATATATATGTATATAGATACATATATATATATATATCATTCACTCTTTAGACTTATGTATATATATGTATCTATATACACATACATATGTATATAGATACATATATATACATATATCATCTACAGAGAGAAAGAGACTCTCTCTCTCTCTCTCTCTATATATAATATATATATATATATAAAGAAAGATCTGTCTCTTTCTCTAATTTTTTTTATAGCTATGGCTTCCCTGGGGGCCGATTGTGGCCCCCACGGAAAGCACATAGCTATAAAAAAAAAAAAAGCCACTGAGCAGGAGGACCGACCCCCTGCCAATATCGCCGCCATTTTTTTTTTTTTTTCCATTTTTGGGGGGCGCACCCCAAAGAAAGCCAACATTGAACAATAAAAAAATATGCCCCAGGGGGAGGGGCCGACCCATTACCACGAGGGCCGACCCCCCCAAAGACATCCCTGGTGTCTAGTGGGGTTTCCTGGCCGTGGATCGCAGCGCTGCCGCGATCCACGGCCAGGGAACCCGTTTCAGGAAGGCCACGTTTTAAAGGGAGACTCTCCCCTTTCAAACGAGGCCTCCCTGAAAGCTGGGGAGGCCGTTTTCGGCCGGATTTCCCCATCGGAGTCGAGCGCGGCCTTACCTGCTGCTGTCCTCGGCTCCGGTGGGGAAATCACTGACCTCAGAGCGCCTCGAGGCGCGCTGACGTCACAGATGGGCGGGAGAGGGGGCAGGTGGAGACGCGGAAAGCCTTCCAAGTCTCCCCCAGGGGGAATTAGAAAAAAAACAATCTCCGGTGCGATGCACCGGAGGTTTAAAGGGGGCCCTCCCTGGTGACGGCCAATGGACGTGCGCCGCACCAGGGAGGTAGTGCTTGCGTCGGCCATTGGCCGACGCAAGCACCAAAGGGGTTAATGTACATTTAATCAATAAACAACTGTTGCTGAGTTCATCTCTAATTTAGACAAACAGCACCACCATGTGGCAGACTGTCATAAGTGCCGGTGTTGACATTTAAGTGCCAAGCACAGGAAACCACGGCTCAAATTAAATACTGCTTTTTGGGTAACTTACCAGCATAAAAAACATTTTGAACTGGGAAGTAAATACTTCATCAAGACTTTGCGCCAATTTGCTTCAGTTTACTTCACTTTGCTAGACCTTGCACCAGTGCAGTCTTGATAAATCTGGCATTTGATGGCAGTGCGAGTGAACTAAAACTTATCGACTTTGCCTCAAAAGAGTTTTTCACACTGTGTGTCGCACACTTTCCTGCTCCTTGGTAAAGAGACCCAAGCATACGAACAAGGTTGAATATTTTGGACTACTCCTGGATGCAGATTTGACCCACCCCCCCCCTTTGAAACAAGTGTTCCCTTTTATTATGCAGACTTAACCGCAGAGCCTTTGTTGTTGAGTTATCCCCTCCCTCAGCTTGGGCTTGCAGGCGAAGCAGTGCTTTATTTGTAAAAAAAAAAAAAAAAGTGCCAGGGCCCACATCAGGAGGCCACTGTAGCTTGCACCACCCACTGCCCCTGCCAAAGACAGAGCCAACACAACTACTAACCATTACACCTATAAGAATGACAAATCAGACTAATCCAGGCCCATAAAAGCTATATAAATGGCTTGGGCAGCAGGTATTAGTCATTTTTAAGGTCAATCAATCAATCAATCAATCGGGGGTTTATAAAGCGCGCTACTCACCCGTGAGGGTCTCAAGGCGCTGGGGGGGAAGGGGGGGAAGCTCTGGATCAGTCGAAGAGCCAGGTCTTGAGGCTCTTCCTGAAGGTGTGCAGAGTGGGGGAGCGTCTGATGTTGACTGGGAGCTCGTTACAGGTTTTTGCTGCGACGTAGGAGAAGGCTCTTCCACCTGCTCTGGTTCTGCAGATGGGCGGGGTCTCTGCCAAGGCGAGGTCGGCGGAGCGGAGGTTCCTTTTGGGTACGTGGAAGGAGACTCTTTCGTTGAGGTATTTGGGTCCGATGTTGTGGAGGGATTTGTAGGCGTGGGTGAGTAGCTTGAAGGTTACTCTCTTCTCGATGGGGAGCCAGTTGAGGTCTCGTAGGTGCTGGGTCATGTGCTCGTGTCGTGGGGTTCCGAGGACGAGTCTGGCTGCGGTGTTCTGGATGGTTTGGAGCTTGTGTAGCAGGGTTTTGTTGATTCCGGCGTAGAGAGCGTTGTCGTAGTCCAGTCTGCTGGTTATGAGTGCGTGGGTGACGGTCTTTCTGCATTCGGGGGGGATCCACTTGAAGGTCTTGCGGAGGATGCGGAGGGAGTTGAAACAGGTGGAGGCGATGGCGTTGATCTGGCGGGTCATGGTGAGGGAGGAGTCTAGAATGATGCCGAGGTTTCGGGCGTGGTCTGATGGGGTGGGTGGGTTTCCGAGGGCGGAAGGCCACCAGGTGTTGTCCCAGGCGGTGGAGGAGGGTCCAAGGACGAGGACCTCTGTCTTCTCCGAGTTGAGTTTAAGGCAGCTGTAGTTCATCCAGGCTGCGACGTCTTTCATTCCTTCCTGGAAGCTGAGTCTGGTGTCTTCGGGGTTCTTCGTGAGGGAGAGGATGAGCTGGGTGTCGTCGGCGTAGGATACTATGCTGAGCCCATGCTAACGATGGCGGCGAAGGGGGCCATGTAGATGTTGAAGAGCGTGGGGCTGAGCGAGGATCCTTGGGGTACTCCGCAGTTGATCTCTGTGGGTTCGGAGAGGAAGGGTGGGAGTCTGATCCTTTGGGTTCTGCCGGTGAGGAAGGAGCGCATCCAGTCGAGGTCGGTACCCCGTCAGCAAAAAAACGATGGATTTAGGCCCAGATCTCTGTACTGGGGTGAATGTATGACATTGTTCTGCATTCTGTCCATCAACTGTTGTTTTTGAGTTGTGGAGTCTGGCGGCGAGTGTGAGGTGGGAGACGGTGTCGAAGGCTGCAGAGAGGTCTAGTAGGATGAGGGCCGCAGTGTGGCCCTGGTCGAGTAGCATGCAGATGTCATCGGGGGCGGCGAGGAGGGCGGTCTCGGTGCTGTGGTTGCTGCGGAATCCGGACTGGGAGGAGTCGAGGATGGCGTTCTCTTCGATGAAGGTGGTCAGCTGGGCTTTGACGAATCTCTCTGTGACTTTGGCTGCGAGGGGAAGGAGAGATATGGGCCGGTAGTTTTT
The DNA here is from genome assembly GCA_963921515.1 of Calotriton arnoldi. Taxonomy (NCBI): domain Eukaryota; kingdom Metazoa; phylum Chordata; class Amphibia; order Caudata; family Salamandridae; genus Calotriton; species Calotriton arnoldi. The sequence continues at coordinate 1,290,035 of CAWUFW010003470.1, read as the reverse complement.
CAGGTCTGTCGGGTCAGCCGAGGGTTTCTTGAGGAGGGGCCTGACCTCTGCCTGCTTCCAGTCGTCGGGAAAGATGCTGGATTCGAAGGAGGCGTTGATGGTCCGGCATAGTTTGGGTGCCATGGCGGCGGCGGCTCTGTGGTAGATGTGCGGTGGGCAGGGGTCCGTGGGGGCTCCTGAGTGGGTGTTCTTGATGGTTGTGGCGGTGTCTTCGGTGGTAGCCAGTTTCCAGGTGGTAATGGTGGGCTGGTTGTCGGTGGTGGAGAGGAGGGTGGTGTCTGGAGTCTGTTTGCTGAAGTTGTCGTAGAGGGCCTTGATTTTCCGGTGGAAGTAGGCGCTAAGCTTGTTGCAGAGGTCCTGGGATGGTGTGACGTCCGTGGCTTCGCTGGGGGGTCTGGTGAACTGCTGTATGACGTTGAAGAGTTCTTTTGCGTTACTGGCGTTGGTGTGGATTTTGTTCTTGATAAAGGTCCTCTTGGTGTCTCTTATGCGCTTGTGGTATTCAGTCATGGCGTTCCTGTAGGTGTTCTGGTCTTCGGTGGTTTTCCTGTTCCTCCAGAGTTTCTCGAGGCGTCTGCATGAGTGCCTGGCTTCTTGAAGGTCGGTGGTGAACTAGGCGGCCTTCAGGGGGCGTTGTATGTCGGGGTGGCGGAGGGGTGTGAGCTTATCTGCTTAGCTGGTGATCCAGCGGTGTAGTTCTTTGGCTGCAGAGTTGGCGTCGGTCGTGGCGGAGGGGGGGTCGTGGAAGAGGGTGATGTTGAGGTGTTCCTCTGTGACCTTGCTCCAGTTCCTTCATGGTGGGCGTGGGGCAGGCTTGGGTGCGGTGGTGGTGTTGAAGGTGAAGTGTACACAGTGGTGATCTGTCCAGGGGGGCTGCGTGGTGTGGCTGAAGTGGATGTTTGTTCCTCCTGCGAAGATGGGGTCGAGGATGTGTCTGGCTCTGTGGGTGGGGGTGGTGACGAGCTGCTTTAGTCCGAGGTTGACGAGGTTGTCCAGGAGGGTGGTGGAGTCGGGGTCGCTGCTGTTGTCGAGGTGGAAGTTCAGGTCTCCGATGAGAATGTAGTCCGTGGAGGCGATGGCGTGAGGGGCGACGAGGTCGGCAATGGTAGTGGCGGAAGAGGCGCGAGGCCCAGGGGGTCTGTAGGCGAGGGTCCCGCGCAGCGTGGTTCTGGGGCTGGTCTGGATCTGGAAATGAAGGTGCTCTGTGTTGGAGAGGGAGTCGCTCGTGCTGGAGGTGGAGAGTCGGAGGGAGCTCTTGTGCGCGATGGCGAGTCCTCCTCCTGGGCGGTGGGGGCGGTCCTTTCTCTGGATCTTGTATCCGTCGGGGATGGCGGTGGCGATGTCGGGGGCGGAGGTGGCATTGGTCCATGTTTCCGTGAAGAAGGTGACATCTGGCGAGAGGGTGTCGAGCAGGCCCCAGATCTCTACGGTGTGTCTGTGTAAGGATCGCACGTTGAGGAGGATGCACGTCAGGGCTTCGGTGGTGCGGGTGTCCGGCGTGGGTTCAGTGGCCGTGGGGGGGCTGTTGATGGTGAAGGACTGTCGGCAGTGTCGGCAGGAGAACTGACTGTGGGTGGTGTTCGGCGTCGCTCGCTGGCAGCTGTCATTCCTTCCGGGGTCGAGTGCGAGGAGATCAGCAGGGTTGTAGCAGTGGGAGGTCGTAGATCCAGGGTTCCTGGTGCTGGCCGCGGTCGGGTCGTGGACGGGCGCAGACGGGTTTGCCTTTGGCGCGGCTGCGCAGCCGCCGCCATTAAGTATGGGAGGGAAGCGCAGCTGGGAGGCGGGAAGCGGGAAACCGACAGGGGGGGGGGCCGTTGGGGCAGCAGCGGCGGGAAGGGCACGGAGGGCAAGGGGCACAGGGACAGAAACGGCACAGAGGACACAGATACAATTACTGGCACAATGAAGGCAGAAAAGAAGAAGACAGAAAACGGGCACAGAAAGAAGAAAGACATAAAAGGGCACAAAGACAGACACGGGCACAGAGGCAGAAAAATGCACAAAGACAGACACAGACAACAGCGGCCAGCAGAAGAGCAAGGCTCTCCCACTGGACCACCAGGGATGAGGCACAGGCAGGAGCCTGCGGGTGGAGGAGGGCCTCTACCACCTACCTGAGCGAGCAGATCACGGTGCCTGGAGCGATGGCACTTAGGAGCGGAGCTGCGGGGGGAGAGCAGGTCCCTGACCAGGAGGTCAGAGGTCTTGCTCGCACTCCTTCGCAGCGGCCGCCATTAAGTAGGGGAGGGGAGCGCAGCTGGGAAGCGGGAAACCAGCAGGGGGGGAGGGGCTGCGGGGGCAGCAGCGGCGGGAAGGGCACGGAGGGCAAGGGGCACGGGGACAGAAACGGTACAGAGGACACAGGTACAAATACCGGCACATTGAAGGCAGAAAAGAAGAAGACAGAAAACGGGCACAGAAAGAAGAAAGACAGAAAATGGCACAAAGACAGACACGGGCACAGAGGCAGAAAAATGCACAAAGACAGACACAGACAACAGCGGCCAGCAGAAGAGCAAGGCACTCCTACTGGACCACCAGGGATGAGGCGCAGGCAGGAGCCTGCGGGTGGAGGAGGGCCTCTACAACCTACCTGAGCGAGCAGATCACGGTGCCCGGAGCGATGGCACTTAGGAGCGGAGCTGCGGGGGGAGAGCAGGTCCCTGACCAGGAGGTATGTTTAATTAATAAACAACTCCTGTTGTGTTCATCTCTAATTTAGACAAACAGCGCCACCATGTGACATACTGTCATAAGTGCCGGTGTTGACAATTAAGTGCCGGTGCTGAGCACCGGAAATCCCCGGCCTCAAATTTTGCACAGCAATAAGCAACAAAAAGGTGCCCAGTCAACCTTTGTAAAAGCCCTTTCACTGCATGGCAGCATGCGTTGCAGAGTTTTCATTTACTTTTGATCCTTTTGGGATGGAATATTTTTTTTGTTAACTTCTGCAGATTATGCAGCAGATGAAGGATTAAGTGCCATACGTTGCAAATCCATAAATATGCGAGAAATGAAGCAGCCACAAAATTGCATGATTCTCTTGGCCCTGTTTATATGTCATCATTCAACAGACTCAGAGCAAGAGAGAGAAATGGGTAGAAGAAAGAAGATGGAAGAAAAAGATATGGAAACAGTTACAAAGAGAAAGCACGGGTATGAAAAGAACATGTAAACAGTGAGATAAAGAGACAGGTGGAAAAGAGTAATGAGGAGAAATCAAGAATATGCATCCTTGGCATTTAGCCCCTGCTCTTTACAAATTAAACAGTTGAATCACTATTCCAAAAATATATGAAAACAGTTGCATGAGTGAAGATGTTTACCAGTTATGCCCTTAAATCTTCAATCAAACACTAGTGGCCTGATTCACAAAGGTAAACGTACACTTTTGTGTAAGTTTACGAGAATTTTCTACTCACAAAGGTATCTTACTAGTAGTATCTTTACGACTGCGGAGTCTCCACACATACAAATATAGGATTGTTCTATCTTTTTATGTGCGGAGACTCCGCAGTCGTAAAGATACTACCAGTAAAATACCTTTGTGAATGCCAAGCAATAGTAAACTAACACAAAAGTGTAAGTCTACCATTGTGAATCAGACTCTAAGTATGCTTTGTGCATGGCCATATTTTAAAGTATAATTACTGTTGATATAATGGATTAAATAAATACGAGCTCACAAGTCAAAGAAAGAACAGAGAGTACTCCATGCCCTCCACGATCTAACATGGGAGCTGTTAGGTTCCTTGTAGGATCTTATCTGTGTGGTATACAGTAGAGTGTAAAAAACAGCACCATATCTATTAAGATATGATGCTGTTTTTCTCTCCCCCCAGCACTGGCGCACCTGACTGCCATGTGCCAACGCACTCATCCTTGCACCATAGTGCGTTCTGTCAGACATAGATTCTGTCCTGAAAGGGGAGCCTTCTAGTACAAAAACACTGTTTTAATACTTTTCCCACTTTGTATAGGTGCTTTACAATGCAGAACACATCCAACATTTGAAAAGCATGGAGAAATAAAACAGTTCCTCTCCATTACGCTTGTTTCGAGGAGACGTAAAGGTTTGGGAAAATCCCTCCCTACAACGGTTAGTATATAGGGATTTGCATCATAACCCATGGGTGGTTGCATTGGAAAACCTATATATTATCCATGGAATGCTCCCTTGATGTAAAGTAGAGCAAAGCAGCACATAGTGCTAATTTGTGTTACTTTGGCTAACTTTCCAACACAGATCCTGAAAGTAAATTGCACTACAATGCTTTGTGAAAGGCTTGCATTATAAAAGAAAGGCAAACCCGACGCATGGGCCCATGTGTGTAAGTGTGCCTGTGCCTCCACATCCTCTACAACAGCTGTTGATTTGGGTGTACTCCCACCTGGGGAGTTCTGGTGGTTTGTGATATCACTAGACCATTAGATTTGTCATGAATTCCCTTGTCTTTGTGCTTCCAGTGGTCTACTGTGTTCTGGCAAAGATGTCATCCTCCTCTCACCTGAACTGTCCCCGGGTTTTCGATGAAGTTTTTTGTGTGAAGCAGACAGTCTAATGGGCAATTGCAAAACTACTGACCAGCAACCTGCACACTCCTTGTGTGCTGGTGTGCCCTCCCAGATAGACAACTTACAAATCAGTCAAAAAACAAATTAAAGGAGCATAAGACAACATATTTCAAAATTTCTTTAGACTTTGATTTACGGATTTCACACAATTGGCTAACACTTGTTTAGTGATTTGGAATCATTTCCTCAGGGCCACACAAAAAATAAGGGCCTGATTTAGGATGGATGGGTTACTCTGTCACAATGGTAACGGATATCTTGTCCGCCAAAATATAAATCCCATAGGATATAATGGGATTAACATTATCTTTTTTTAAATTTTTGCACTTAAACATTTTAATTTTTATGTGGTATCACTCTCTAAAGTTCCCATGTTTTGCTTTTTGTTTCATTGTTAGTGCGATAATAATTAATTTGGAGACATTTAATAAATGTGCGCGCCTCAAGGAAGCAATTGCAGGTTGCGTAATATATGTCTGGAGAACGTTTTCTTTATGCCCCTCCAATTTGTTTTTGGACTTTGTGTAAAGAAGTATCTGATATATGTCGTTATCATTTATGAGGATCCATTTCTCAAAGTGGGTGAGCTGTCTGGAGGCCTGTGGGCAGATAAACTTATGCATGACCAAATGTCTAATCTGATAGAACCTGTACATTTCTGACTCCGGGATCACCAAATCCCCTCTGTAGCTCTTCAATTGATTGGAGCCCATTCGCATCAGAAAATTTCCCAATCCTAGTGCACCTAGTCCATTTCCATTGTGTGGACACTTGCTCAATAAAGTCTGGGGTGAAGTCGGAGTTCCGCATTATCAGGGTAAGCAGATGGGGAAATGCGGACAGCACTTAATTCTGAATTAGGCCATGCCACACCATCAGGATGGATCTACCGAGTTGCGCTGAATCCTATGCAGCCATTGTAGCTTCCAAATCAGTACCCCTAGGCCTTGCTTCCTCAGTGGTAGGTAAATGATAGCTTTTGCTATTCTGGTTTAGCATGACACACAATGGAGCATGAGATACAGAGTTCCCAGATAGTGGAAACGTATTGCCTGCATTCCTAAAGTTAAAGGGTGGAAATCCAGAAGCAGAGGTGAGGTAAAATGAAGATAGAGCTGCCCATAGAAATTCTATTAGAACCTTTTAGCAGGTTGTTACTTCATAAGCACTTCCATTTGGTGGACGGTATGGTTGAGGGGTGAGCCAGCAGATTCTCTTGTTAAGGGTAAGAGAGTTCTAGGCAGGGCCTGCCCCTTTTTTCTGTCAATGATTGCTACTTCAGGGCGGCTGATGACAGCCAGATGCAGAGGCTTCACATTTCATTGTGCGCATGTTTTGTATACTCCTGTATGGTACCTGAATCATCTCTACATGCAGTGAGAAGCGTCACCTTGCACAAAGGCTGTGTCTGCACTACCCACCACAAACCAGTTACAGGACCTCAAACAGTAGATTCACATCCCCTGTCTGGAAAATGAGTATAAAGGTGTCACACAAGCCATCCCACTTTGTTCCAGTTCCAAGCAGCTTCACTGGCCAAAGAAGGGAGTGCTCTATAGAGTACTTGAAGAGCTATTGTAAGACCATGGATGGTGTCTTCATGACAGTCAGTTCCCTTAAGGTGAAAGGATATCACCTGGAGTCTTCACGACTTGCTGGAGATGTTGTAGGCCTTCCAAGAACCTAGACGCCTGCCTGTTCAGAGAGGGAAGGAGAGTGCCTGTCCCAGTAGCGGCTAGTGTTGTCAAAGAGTGGCGGGACAGGGAGGGGAAGGGGTCAGGGGACAACAGATAAATGATAAAATAAAAAAATGTATTAAAAAAAATAACTTATCTGCAGCCGGCCACGTAGCGCTCTTTGCTCCTCTCCAGGTACAGGCTCCCAGACTCCACTGTGGCCCAACCTGATGCTGCTCTCATGCTGCTAGCAGCATGAGAGCTACATCGGGATTGGCCTGAGCGCTCTGAATTTGCGCTCCCAGTTAAACTGGGAGCCTGTGCCTGCTGTCTCCAACCCAGCAACACAGCTCGAGTTGGAGACAGCTTCAATGCGCATGACGACCGGGCAAACCGCCATGTGCACTGATCACAGTGCACTTACCACTCCTCCTGCAGCCTGTCATCCCCATGGCCATGCCCACAAAGACTCTGCAGGAAAGGAAAAATAAAATGATAATAAAACGTGTTTATTATAGTTTTATCTTTCCCTTCCTGCCGTTTTGAGGCAGCTGGCAGGGGAGGCGACGCTCCTCCGCCATAGCAGAGGAGCCGCTACTGGCCTTTCCTGTAGGAAGAGAGAGACTATCCAGAAGGAGAAACCTAGCCGTTTCCGGCATGTGGAGCACCCAGAAGAGGCAAACTGACATCTGGAGGGCAATCAGTGTCAACTGAAGTTGTGAGAGGTCATCTAGTTAATGTGGCCAACAGCATGAAGAAAGCTGCCAACCAGGCCAATGGCATGCAGGCCGACACTGTTACAGCATATCAAGAGAGACTTGGTTGCCTGACATACAGCATACCTTGTAAAGATTATCAATTCTTCCCTAGTGGAGAACCTGCCCCAGGGCCTGGAGGCCACAACTGCAGAAGACAACCATCAGCCAACCAGCCCTGCCACGCTGTTTGTTCAAGCAGCCCGAGCACGGAGTGAGACCATTGCCAGTGTTCTTGAGCCACTATGAAAAATGCTGCCAGCTTAAACAGACTATTGTACCGTCCAGTATTGCCTCAAGCTGTGTTCCCTCTGAACAGGTAATATGGTGTCTGGAAACAAAGACTGAAAGACTGTGCCTTGAACTGGATAAGCCTGCTGCAAAGTAACAGGGCTAACATGCACTTCCTCTCAAGACCAAACAAAATTACCTTATGGTTGCTTAGTGCACTTGCACCTTTGAATGTTGTTACCTGCGACCTGTCATTCTCTCTAGATACTCCAGTTACTGAGGGCATCATAGGAATCGGAAACAGAACATTAGAGGTGGAAGGACAATAGAAGGGATCATTAAATCTTGTACTGACTAGGGTTGGGTGGAATGTTTCATTTCACCCACAGAATAGACGGATTTTGGCCACTCCGCATTAGTCTTGTAATGTGGAGTTCTGGCCAAATTCCGCCAATCACTGTGTGGCAGAATTTGTTTCCCGCGATGCTCCAGAAATGTGAGCTGGCATCTGTGAGCAAGATTTAGCGTTCCCTTAAGAAATTTTCGAATGCTGGTAGTCGCAGGCAGTCGCGAGCGGTCACAGTCAAAGGGCTGCTTCTCAAGTAGATTTTGCTGCCGGTCGAGTAGATTTTCTACTCGAGCGGTAGCAAAAAGCAAAATCAACTCGAATGGCCATGCGCTCTTCTGCACAGCATGGTGCTGTTCGCACTGATTTTTCAGCACTGCTCACACTACTGCTACTATGCTACGAGTGGGCCTGCAGCACTTATTGTGCAGCCCACTTCAGTAGCGCTTGAAACATGTCTCAGGCCTGACGCTGCAGCCTGGTTGTGCAGTTTTAAACTGCCATTTCGACCTGGCAAAATAAACCAGGGTGCCTCTGTCGCTTGCAGGATTGTTTTTGTGCAGGAAGGTACACCTTCCTGCACAAAAACAATCCTAAGAGACGTTTGCAGAATGCAGCACACATAGAAAGAGGAAAAAGAAAGAGAAATAAGAGATATTTCTCCTTGTTATGCTTCGCCACGGGAGGCATACGGATTTGGCGCTTCCCCAGGTTTACATCATTTTGTAATTCTGGGGCAGCATCAAAATCCATGGGTGTTACATGGAAAAACCCACTGCAGCTCCCATGGAACGCCTCCCGGGCGCAGAGTAAGGCAACGCAGAGATTTGCGCTGCATTGCCTTACTCAAGATTTATGAGGCTATGCAGGTTAATTTGGGGTTTGCTTGTGACTTCTACCCTGATAAGGATTGTGGTTTCTGCTTGAGTAGGGTTTCACCCCCTCAACCAGTAATCCAAATTCTTACACTGGTGTTCAGTGGTGAGAATTTGTGCAGTGCCATACAGTAATCTTGTGTTACACTACCATCCCAGATAAATAATTTAAGACCAATTCGAACTTTTTAAATTCTCCTTGATTGGCTCTTTTGCTTTTTACAAATCTACTCTCATTACTACCTTACTGTCTGTGACCATACCTGCAGTAATGGAATTCTAGCTGGCCAACTTGGAAAATTTCACTGTGGTTGAGCTCAAACAGTTCTGCACAGAAAGGGAACTCCCCACCAAAAAGGGTAACAAGAGTTTGGAGCTTCAGAAAGCGCTGAGGGCCTGGTGGGAAGTTCATCAGTCACTAACAGCAACAGAGAGCCAGAATGAGGAGGAGGATATGGAAGAGCAGGATCAGGACCTGGATATCAGCCGTAAATTACAGCTTTCAGGGGAGGGGGTAATTACAGCTTACAGTTGAGGGGGATGACGCATCTCCTGAGTTGGAACTCCCTGCTAGAGCAGGAAGCAGTGTCTCCTCGCTTAGCCTGCCCCACAGGAGTTGGCAGACAGGAAGGAAGAGAGGGAGTAAAGGCTGCAAATGGCCAAGCTCAATTTGAAGCCGAGGAGAGAAAATGGCTCATGAAAGGAGTCTCAGAGTGCTGGACCTTAAAGCCAAACAAGCAGAGTCCAGCAACAATGGTGACAGTATAAAGAGACAAAAAATGTTCGCATCCCTAAAGATCAGGTGCCTAATTATGTGGTGGGAAAATACATAGATAAGTGATTTTCTGCTTATGAGGTGACCCTGGTGGTACACAAGATCCCAGAGAAGCACTGGGGGAGGGGCGGGTGTGGCTTGTGGAAAAATATCCCTCCACTGGGGAGGGACACATTTCTTAAACTAGAAGTAGAGGACCAGATATGAGACCATGAATCCCACTGAGAGGTACTGTCAGAGGTTGAGAGACAGCTACAAACTCCCAAATGAGTCTTGGCAGCATTGCTTGGACTACTCTAGCAAGGCACTGAATGGCTGGGTGAGGGGCAGCAAGGTTTTTATTTTTTTTATTTATTGCATTGTCAAATTACATAATACAGTGTGCTCAATGTGCCCACGCTGCGCCTTAACAGGATGACACGTAGGATACATTTATTTTCCTTTCCCCCCCTTATTTAAAACATAAGCAGTCAGCAGAACATGCAGAGCAGTGTAACTTATTCCCTTCCACAATTGTTGTTGACTTACACTTCCTGGTCTTACAGAACAATACTTAAACACATATATGCTAACTACCCATAAGCAGTTATGACATGTCTGGGTGCTCCATCAAATACGATATGGGCAGCAAGGTTAATGACTGCAAAGGGCTGTACACTTGATTCTCAGGCATCACATGCTCAGTACTTGTTTTACAGAGCAGCACCTACTGCTGTCCAAAAAGGCATCTGGGGGGGGACTCCCAAAAGGGTGGTCAGAAATCCGACCAGAAGATAATTTTAAAAATAAGGAGTTCTCAAAAGGCCCCAAAATAATTCCCTAAGGAACAGCAGCAACCAACACTAATCTGAGCCAAGGGTTATTTGATAAACAGACAGTGAGGTTTGTCCCTCTGTGTACTGAGTGTTACAAGTTTGGGCACTCCAATGTAGACACCAAATGTCCTAAGAGGACAGACCCACCCACCAGTGGGCAGACAATTGGGTTGGCAAGTGTAGTCCTTGGGGAGGAGGTGGTCCCAGTTAGCTTGGGGGGAGCAGACAAGAGGTTACGCTGGTGGCCCTGGGGAATAAGAAGCTGTTACCAAAAGCCCATTTGCCTTCAAATACTTCTAAGTATAGGCAGTGGATCACCATCAATGGACAACGGGTTGAGGCTCTGAGGGACACAGGAGCAAGCATGACTACGGTAAGGTGTCAGCTGTTGTCCTCAGAGCAGGTCTTCCTAAATACATTCCACCAAGCCATATTCGCAGACAACCGCGGAAGTCACTCACCGGCGGCTTTAGTTCCCTTTGAGTGGGGGGGGGGAGGGTGTCTCAGGTTCTCTGAAAGTAGCTGTGAGCCATGCCATGCTTGTAGATTGTCTGTTGGGCAACAATCTAGAGGACACTATCTGGAAAGAGGTGGAGGTTAGGTCACACTTGGAGATGTTTGGATTGCCTGAATGGGTCTATATGAATACATGGTCCATGGCTACCTGGGAAGTGAGCATGGAAGAATGGACCAGGCAGCTGCTAAGAAGAGTAAGGCAAGGGGCGAGGGAAACCAGCCCCTGAAGTACCCGCAGTCCAGGTTGACGGGGCACCTGAGGATGCTCCTGAGTCTACCAGGGAGGGCATTGCCGCCCTGAGAGACCTACCTGAGCTTGCTGGATGGCAATTTGAGGGTGGGACTACCAGGGAGGAATTCTCTAGCAAGCTTGAGGCGGCAAGCTGAGGCCCAGGCAGCAGATGATACCTCTGGAGATCACCTTATCTATTGGGAGAATGACCGCCTATACAGTGAGCCTAAGATTCCTGGACCTGGAGCAGCCAGTGTGCTGGTGGTCCCTGACTGTTACGGGACCTTCCTAGTGGGGTTGGCTCACAATATCCCCCGGGCAAGACATTTGGGGCAGGCTAAGACCTTCGCCAGGATTGTCCCCCACTTCTATTGACCCCAGATGAAGACAGCCTCAGAAGTGTTCTGTAGGTCGAGTCCCACCTACCAGGCCAGTAGAAAGTCACAAAAAAAAAAGTTCAAGGCTCTCCTGACCCCATTACCTGTTATTGGCACTCCCTTTGAGAGAATGGGCATCAGCATCATTGGCCCTTGGACCCAAAGACAGCTTTAGGCAACAAGGGTAATTCTGGTTTTGGTGGACAACACTACCTGCTACACCACCTGCTACCCAGAGGCCATCCCCCTAAGGTCACTGACTGCACCTGCGGTGGCCAGGACCCTTATGGGGATTTTTACCTGTGTGAGATTCCCAAAGAGGTAGATTCTGACAGAGGTACTAATTTCATGTCAGCGTACATGAAGTCCAAGTGGGATGAGTGTGGAGTGACTTACAAGTTCTCGACACCCTATCACCCCACAAAAAGGATTCTGGAGAGATTCCACAAGACCCTTAAAGGCATGATAATGGGCCTACATGAGCCTATGAGGCATAAGTGGGATGTCCTCCCTCCATGTCTTCTGTTTGCCTACAGAGAGTTGCCAGAGAAGGGGGTTGGGTTTAGCCCATTCAAGCTCCTCTATGGATACCCTGTTAGGGTACCTCTCAGCATTGTGAGAGAGGGGTGGGAGCGAGCTCACAGGAAACCTTCTCAGGACGTAGTCAGCTACATGCCGGCACTCTGCAACCAGATGCAGCACTTCTGGAAAAAGGTGAAAGACAATCTTGACGCCGTGCGGTAACCAGAGATGTCTTGTAGGACTATTCCCCCACCTTTGTCGGCTAATTTAATTACCAACTTGGTGTTCTTTTTAAGGTTATTGATGGCAATGCTCTCATTATACGTTAAGTTGTACTGAATGTATATCTTTTCCTTACTCAAGGAATAAATATCCTTCATCACCATCTTCTCGAAGGCCAGTATCTCTTAGACCTGTAGCTTCTTGTGTGGGGGTGAAGACTGTCTGCAAAGTGATTGAGCCAAACTTTTCCAAGGTGTCTCATATATATATATATATATATATGAGACACCTTGGAAAAGTTATATATATATATATATATATATCCATCCTGATAATGACTCTGATGTAAATAATCCTGACTTATTGCTGGTGGTCACTGTAGCGCGAGGCAGGTTCACCGGAGCTTTGTGTGGCCGATCGTCACGGACGGCAGATTCTCAGCACGAATGGGCCTGTTCACCTTTGCGAAGAGTCCAAAACTTCAGGATTTCACCGTCTTGCACAGGATGAGCTCAACTGATGCCAGCCAAGGGTCCAGGACATGGGGAGGCACCTCTTGGGGATCAGGAACTCACTCCAACAGAGGCCAGCAAAGCTCAGGCAGGTCCAGTTGCAGGTCAATTAGGTGTAGGCCAATTTGATCATGTTTGAAAAGGAGAGAAAAAGCAGTTTATCACTGGTTAGCAGTGGTAAATTGCACAGAGTGCTAAAGCCAACAAAAAGAAATTCAGCAAAACAGGAGTGAAGGCAAAACGTTAGGGGGAATATTACAAAAACGATGTCAAATGTAACAGCAGCCCTCACACTTCCCTGCATCTATGTGTTTGGCCTGTGGTGACTCTGCAGTGACAAGACGTTTCAGGGGATTGCCACCTGGGATGACACGCCGAGTACTGCGGACAATAGTGGCCGCATCAATTCACTTAATGACTAGAGCCTCAGTGGCCACAGCAACAAACCTCTTCACTGACTCCCCTTGGACATGGAGAGTCAATGAGCAATCCCACAACTGCATCATCAAAGAGCACATGGAACCCAGACAGAGTTCCTACTGCCTAATAATTGTCCCAGAACAGTGGCGCCCAGGCTCGTGGGAAAATCACTCACCTCAATGCCCACACCAGCTGGTTCAATATCTAGATATGGAGTGCCACAGTTGTTTGGGTATTCTGTTGGGCTACGGTACCACACAGCGTCTCACACATTTTGCTCCTCCAGGTCATCAGCGATGGACTAGGTACAACCTGTTTTGTGTGGCACTGCTGATCTGAACGTGGATAGTGGTTCCTTCATCCATACCTCTACACCTTGCAATTGTAGGCAATGTTTTTATTTCCTTTCCTCTGGTCTCCATAGCTCAGAGGGCCCAGACTTAGGACAGACCACCTGTCAGAACCTCCAACTCGGTCAGTCTGCAGCACAGAATCAGGGTTCTGCTGGTAGTCAGGTCAGGCTGTGCCTCTTTGGCAACCGGCATGTGAACCGTCAAGCTTTGGGGCCATGCAGTGTTTCTGCATCTTGCCCACATGGGCAGAACAGATTGGCAACATCCTCCTGTATCAATCCACTCGCAGGTGGGGGCCTCTTTGTCCAAGCCTTCTCCGACCTCTGACAGCAAGGCGTATCTTCTGGATGTCCGATCTGCATTGCACAGAGCAGTGCTTCACATCTTTAGCCCTCGTCCTCTGTCATGAGCTCCCCTCATTTCCTTCACCGGCAGATTCCAGGGAGAGCCCTCCAGGTATAGTAATAATAGACTCGCAGGTGAGAGCTAAAACCGTTTATTCTATTCACCAGTAAACCATACATTTGAATGAATCTTCCCGCTCCTGCCCGACCATCCCTCAACTCCAACATTCCAAAAGACAAAAAGGAAGGGTGGCACTCAGGAAGGGTGTTAGACCTATCAGCTTTATGATACTTGTTAGACCTGCCAGCCTTAGGGTGGTCTTCCTCAAAACGTTTTGCCTTACTCCTTCATATTTTTCTGATCTCGTTTTTGTTGGCCTTAGGACTCTGCATACTTTAGTACTGCTAACCAGTGCTAAAGTACATATGCTCCCTCCTTAAAACATGGTGACATTGGCTTTTCATCAATTGGCATATTTTATTTACTTATAAGTCCCAATAAAGTGGTACTACATGTACCCAGGGCCTGTAAATTGAATGCTACTACTGGGCCTGCAGCACTTATTGTGCTACCCACTTCAGTAGCACTACAAACATGCCTCATGCCTGCAATTGCAGCCTGTGTGTGCAGTTTTAAACTGCCATTTTGACCTGGCAAACTAAACCTTCCTTTTTAATACATATAAGTCTCCCTTAGGGTAGGCCTTAAACAACCCTCAGGACAGGGTGCAATGTATTTAAAAAGTAGGACATTAAGTTTTACATGTCCCGATATTGCAAGCACTACCCCTACCATAAGATAACATTGGAGTTGCCTTATTGCATTTAATGTAATCTTCCACATGGGAATAGGTAAGCAGATTATGTTTGGTGTTTTTGTAATTGTAATGAAAAAATGTTCTTTTATGGTAATATCAGATTTTGAATTACAATTTTGAAAATGCCACTTTTAGAAAGTAAGCATTTTCCTGCCTCAGCCAGTTAGTGCTTGCAGACTGTATCTGAGTCACATGACTGGGTACAGTTGGTTTTTGTGTATTCCTGCTAGAAAGCCACACACAACAGAGAGCTTAAGTGTGCCTGGATGGGCCATCAGTGGCGGGATGGGGGCGGAGCTGGGCACAGCCCTACTTACACCTGACTAGGTTGTGTCCTGCTTTCACACTAAGGATTGCATACCTCCTATAGTTAGTCTGGAACCATGTCAGGGAACTCTTCAGCATCATCAAGGAGTTCGCCCAACCCACTAGCGAGTCAACCGACATCCCTCCCTCACAAGACCTCTGCGACAAACTCAGCACCTTTTTCCACCACAAAATCAAGAGCATCTACGACAACTTCGACGAAGACAACCAACACACTGAACCCTCACCAACCACCCCCGACACCCGGAAACCAGTGATTGACGACTGGACAGCCCTCACCACCGAAGACACACTGAAGACAATGAAGTCAATCCACTCAGGGGCCCCCATGGACCCCTGCCCCCACCACATCTTCAACAGAGCCGCCGACACCATCGCACCCATGCTCCACCACACCATCAACCGCTCCCTGGCGACCGCCTGCGTTCCCCAACGACTGGAAACACGCCGAGGTCAACCCCTCCTAAAGAAACCCTCAGCGGACCCCACCGACCTCAAAAACTACAGACCCATCTCCCTGCTCCCGTTCCCAGCGAAAGTCATCGAGAAAGCCATCAACAGCCAACTCGCCACATTCATTGAAGAACACAACATCCTCGACTCCTCCCAATCCGGCTTCAGAAAAAACCACAGTACGGAAACCGCCCTCCTCGCCGCAACAGACGACATCCGCACCCTACTGGACAAAGGAGAAACAGTAGCCCTCATCCTCCTCGACCTATCAGCGGCGTTCGACACAGTCTCCCACCGCACCCTAATACGCAGACTCCACGACGCAGGAATCCAGGACAAGGCCCTCGACTGGATCCGCTCCTTCCTCTCCGGCAGGACGCAGCGGGTCAGACTCCCCCCTTTCCTCTCGGACCCCACACCTACCACCTGCGGAGTCCCCCAGGGCTCCTCCCTCAGGCCGACGCTCTTCAACGTCTACATGGCTCCACTCGCCCCCATCGTCAGAACCTACGGACTCAACATCGTGTCATACGACACCCAGCTCATCCTCTCCCTATCCAACGAGCCCAACACCGCCAGACGCAACTTTCGAGAAGGCATGGAAGCCGTCGCCAAATGGATGAAAAACAGCTGCCTACAACTAAACACCAACAAAACAGAAGTACTCATCATGGGCCCAAACCCCGACGCCTGGAGCGACACCTGGTGGCCCCCCGCCCTCGGAAACCCGCCAACCCCCACGGACCACGCATGCAACCTGGGAATCATCCTGGACTCCGAGCTCAAAATGGACCGCCAGATCAACTCTGTCTCGTCTTCCTGCTTCCACACCCTCCGCCTCCTTCGTAAGACCTTCAAATGGATCCCCCTCGAACACTGAAAGACCGTCACTCACGCCCTGGTCACCAGCAGACTCGACTACGGCAACGCACTCTACGCCGGAATAAACAAAAACCTCACCCGCAAGCTACAGAACATCCAGAACGCCGCCGCAAGACTGGTCCTCAACCTGCCAAAACACTGCCACATCTCCCAGCACCTGCGCACACTCCACTGGCTCCCTGTCGAGGCGAGAATCACCTTCAAGATGCTCACCCACGCACACAAGGCCCTCCACGGCACCGGACCAGCATACCTGAACAGCCGACTCAAATTCCACGCACCCCAAAGGACCCTACGATCAGCCCAGCTCTCCTACGCCGTCGTCCCCCGCACCAGAAAGACCAGATCGGGAGGCCGCTCCTTCTCCTTCCTCGCGGCCAAAGCATGGAACGCCCTTCCGCTCCACCTCAGACAGACAACATCGCTCCCCATCTTCGCAAGAAACCTCAAAACCTGGCTCTTCGACAGACCCCCTCCTTGATGGATGGAACCTGCACCCCCCCACCCCTAGCGCCTTGAGAACCTTACGGGTGAGTAGTCGCGCTTTAACAAACCCCTGATTGATTGATTGAGGGAGGCAGGATACCCAAGCATGTAAAAGGGAATCCTCTGGAAGTTTCTCCCACTTCAAAGAAGGCACCATATACAGTATAAATATTGGATCTCAGACACCATCTCTTCAGTACAATTCTGGACCTGTAGAATACTCTGTCATGAAGAACTGCTGTGCTGCTGAAAGGACCGTCTCTCTGCTTGCCTGCTGCCCTGACAAACCGCTGCCCTCGTGCCTGGGCGAAAAGGACTGTACCTGCTACCTTGACCCAGGCCCACCTAGTCTCTTGAAATCAGCACCGGGACTCTTCAACTGTGAGTCCTATCCTGCCAAGTGTTGCCACCCCACTCTTGGACCCTAGGAAGTGGGCTTGCAGGTGCTCTGTCAACCCATCTGTGGATCCAGCAGAACCGACGCAGCTCCTCTGTTGTGCAGCACAACCTCAAGCAGAACCAACGTATTGCATCTGATGTGAGGATTCTCCCAGCACAAGGATTTTGCATCGCCCTCGCAGCCCGCAGTGTCATTTGAACCACTACTGCCCGAAGCATCCCCAATACAGGCCCTTGCACTGCAAGCCTCTTATCAATGGCAACATCAACGACGCAAGACTTCGCATCGCAAGATCCACAGCTTCTTCAAAACCAGAAAGTGCGCAATGCATCCTTGACGCAGGACTACGCATCATAGGTCCCCCTCGTCAATGGCCTTCTCAACAACGACGTAGGACCTCGCATCGCCTCTTCTGTGCAAAGCATCCTCGCCACAGGACCTCGTAAAGATCTGCAACCAGGATTTAAGGTACTCCTGTTCAGCGGACATAACTGGGTCCTTGTAGCATGCCTGCGCTCCATCGTGGTCGTCCTGAACTTGTGACTTGGTCCGGTCTGGCATGACCAGATAACCACTGTTGGCGCTTTGTGCTTTTTGGTGCTATTTTCACTGAAATCTTTAAACCTGCATACCTCTGGTTTTACGGATTGTATTTTTATTGTTTTGGTCTTGTTTTATTTACAAAAATGTACGCTATTTTGCTAATTTGGTGTGGCATTCTTCTTGTGTTGTGTATTCACTTTATTACTGTTTGAAGTGCTGCCTAAATACCTTACACATTGAATCTAAGTATAGCTTCACAGCTCTGTGCCATGCTACCAGAGGATTGAGCACAGATTAATTTGGGGTTTGCTCGTGACTTCACCCTGACAAGGTTTGTGGTTTCTGCTTGAGTATGGTTTCCCCCTCTTTCAACCAGTAACCCAATTTCTTAAAGGGGTCTTCCCGCAAACTTTTTGCCTTACTTCTCCATTTTTGTTAATCTTATTTTTGTTGGCCTTATGACTCTGTGCACTTTACCACAGATAACCAGTGCTAAAGTGCTTTTGTTTTCTCCTCTAAACCTTGTGAAATTGACTTACACCCAATTAGCACATTTAATTTCTTAAAAAGTCCCTAGTAAAGTGGTACTATACGTAATTAAATTTTACTAGTGGGCCTGCAGCACTCATTGTGACACCCACTTAAGAAGCCCTTTTAAACATGTCTCAGGACTGCCATTGCAGTCTGTATGTACAGTTTATACTACCATTTTGACCTGGAAAAATACATCTTTTACCAGACCGAAACCGTTCTTTTTTAATACATAAATATGTCACCCCTAGGGGAGGCCCTAAATAGCCCATAGGGCAGGCTGCAGTGTATTTAAAAATGTGGACATGTACTTTTAACTTGCACATGTCCTGGTAGTGAAAAACTCTTACATTTATTTTTTATTACTGCAAGGCCTACCTCTCCCATAGGATGACATTGGGTTATGTCATTTAATAAGGGATAACTTACAAATAGGAGCAGGTAGGAATATGAAGTGTGGTGTCTAACAAATTGTAACGTAAAGCTTTCTTTAATGGTAAGGTCGGATTTTAAGTCACAGTTCTGAAAATGGCACTTTTAGAAAGTTGGCATTTTCTTGTCTTAACCATTTGGTGTCTGTATCCTGTATCCTGGGTTACACGACTAGCTGTAGCAGGCAGTTGGTCTTTGTGTATTGCTCCGATATAGTGAGACAAAGGCAAAATAGGTGTTGGTAGAATGGGCCAACTCTGACTTGATGAGGGGTAGGAGCTGTCACTTACCAGACTTACACATCACAAAAGTTCTGCCTGGACATGCTCATAACAAGCTGGGACCAGGACAGGGAAGTAAGAAATTCCAAACACTTCTGGGGGTGGAAACCTCCAGAACCTTTTCCTACTTCAAAGCTGGCACTAAGTCTAAATACTGGACCTTCAGACCCAACTTTTCAGTGCATCTCTGCACCTGTGGAAGACTCAGAAGGACTGCTCTGCAAGAAGGGCTGCTACTCTGCTGCCTAAGTGAAGAGGACTGGACCTGCATCTTTAACCCAGGAGCACCAGATTGACTCCAAGGGCTAGTTGGCTGGCCTCCTGATCAGAGCCTCAGTGACACAAAAGGCTCCAACCACCTTGAACCCTGTATCTGGACTCTGTCTGCTGTGAGTCCTACCCCTCCCCCAAGAGGTGACACCCCTGTCCTGAACCCTTGGAAGTGGGCCTGAAGGTGCTCTGCCAACTCAGCTGTGATCCTGTAAGCAGAACCGACACAGCGCGACACATCTCCTTGCAGCTGCATCGGAACTGCTAGAGTGTGATGCAACCCAGACGCCGGGCCTCACAGGATTTGCCGCGGTGCAACGCATCTTCGCATGGGCCTCCACATCCCAAGCACCTCGTCGACGGCATACTTGATGATGACGCAGAACTCTGCATCGCAACCCTGCAGCTTCCTCGGAACCTTTGCTGCACGGCACATCCTCGACGCAGGATCTCACAATGCACCGCAAACTAGGATTTAAGGTTCTTTGTTCAGTGGGCCCAACTTGGTCCTGTATCTGGCCTGTGCTCCATCACAGTTAGCCTGAACTTATGACTTTGTCCTGGTCTGGCATGACCAGATAATCACAGTTGACGCTTTGTGCATGTAGGCGCTATTTTCACTTAAATCTTTAAAATTCCATTTCTCCGGTTCTACTCATTTGATTTGTGTCATGGATCTCAAATAATTTATTAAATTTCACTCTATTGTTCTGAATTGATGTGGGATTTCTCTTGTACTATATTTGCCCTTTATTACTGTTTGAAGTGCTGCATAAAATACTTTACACACTGCCTCCAAGTAAATCCTGACTGCCGTTATGCCAGGCTGCCAGAGGGTCAAGCACCAGTTAATTTGGAGTTTGCTTGTGTTTCACCCTTACAAAAATAGTGGTTAGTGGTTATTGCTTGGGTAGGGTTTAACTACCCACAACCAGTAACCCAATTTCCAACAAAGTGGTGGATCACAAGGAATGGGACAACAAACGTGCTTGTTATGTTAAACAACAGTATGCACGACACTGTAACTGCTTGTGAGGACATTACACCTTTTCCCTCCTTATGGAACAATTCAATCCAACCAATAATCTTTCAATTTTACAGGCATACCCACATTTCATAGAGGGGTTGGAGATGACATGCTAGAATCTCGCACAACTGTGTTGGGGATGTCATTTGCACAATTATGCTGTGATGACATACCACATGGGGTTAAGGGTTTACCGACATGTCTAATAGAAGGGACAAATTCCTCACACTTGATGTTTGTAGGAACCCAGACAGTAGCACCAGACACTGCTAGGGAGCATACGTGCTTAGGGGCGATTTTAACAGCTCATGAAGTGTTCCACCAACAACCATTACTGAACTTTATGGCTGAACCTGTAGATTTGATTGCTTTCAAAGGGTTACCAAACTTTTCATCACTGAACTTACTATGTGGGCACCTAATCCTGACCACATCGCCAACATGTATTTCACTTTGACTGGCAGACATTGTTTGATCATAATTAAGGCTCCCGGTTTTCCATTTAAACGGATTTTTACATATAAATACAGACGGAAAAATATTTTTCCTTGGTCTGCATTTATATGTAAAAACGGAAAAATGCCAATAAATCTGTCTCGTAGACAAGTCTGTCCGAGCGCAGCCAGGGAGAGGGCTTATCGGATTTCAGCTGAGTCAATACAAAGGTCGATGTTAAGGGGCCATTAGGCCTCCTTTTGTTTATTTAAGTATCCTGGCTTGGAGCTATCCTGGCGGGAGCAGAGGTGAGGCGGGATGCACACCTAAAAGAAATGAAGGGAAAACAAATGCACAAAGCTAATCACTTCACAGATACTTGAGAGGCATGCTTTTGACTTTGTTCAGCCCCTAGATTCAAGAGATATGCATGCGCACACATTAAACTTTAGTGTGAAATGATCTTCGGAGCCAGCTGCTTGCTGGACATGTAGTGCAGCTGCTTTTTCCTGCTTCGGGCCTCTGAGTGTGCACGATATCGGTCTAATGGCATCTGTAGTAAGTGTTGGAGGGTGTCAATAGAGTGTGTATGCCGTGCCTTACAAATTTTACAACATGGGGAGGGGGAGAGTTGAGGTTGCCCCCTTGTTTCTTTCTCGTGTTTTATTTTTTTTGTGGACAGTGTTTTGTTTGTTAATGCGCACACATAGCTGCCAAGGTTTCACATTATGTGTGACATTTTCATAATTCGGCAACGTTGTTAAGGTCCTCTTTAAGACTGTGGTGGGTGCTTGCAGGACCAGAGCGACTTTCACAGGGAGCTCTGTACAGCACTGTATTTACTGCAGAGTACCGCAGCATTTTCAGTCTGGGGAGGCATTTCTTTTAGTATTGCTAGGTCAGTGACAAGACAATATGCATGCGTACCAATGGCAAATAATGATTTTATCCAGTCTAAAACATAATTCTTTCACCTACTCAAAAAATATTGTTTTCCTGACTAATATGTGACCACCACAAAAAGTCATGTTATTCACAATCCCTGATTTTTTGAGTTAGTTCCGGAGTAGCGTGCTACTGGATAAAAAAGCACTTCAATGCCTCGTCAAGGGTAGTAAGCGCTATATAAATGCAATTACAATACAATAAATCATGTGTAAATAAATGCATAGGATGCGTTACATAAGACAGCGAGGCTTACAAGGCCCTTCATAGCTCACTGTCTTATATTAGAAGGTTTGCAATTTATTAACAGCAAGTAACAAAAGGATCTCTTTGTTAAAAGCAGTAACCCATTTACCCATCTGCATAAATCTATCTGAACCTAAAACAACCAAGCGCGCATTGCCTTTTTAAATAAATGTGAATAAATACTAGCTACAGCGTCTTTTTTTGCTTGCGACAAAATAAATATGGATATATACTGGAAAAATCACCAAAAAATAAATATGGATAAATACAGACGGAAATGTTAAAAAATAAATACCATAAAACCGGGAGCCCTAATCATAATGATGCTTCATCTTTACTTGACACTTCACCACTCTATTCTTAATGGACTAATTTTCTTTGACTTGAACAGGAATATCTACGCCATTTCCTTTGCCTTGAACATGAATATCTACACTAATTCCATCGTCACCTTTTTTTAACCAAGGAGGTTGCAGTAAGAAAGAGGCAGCCCCCCTTCTCTCTCTCATTTGTTACACTGTGTGAGGTGGTGTTAGACCTGGCATCCTTGGCGTGGGTCTCCCTTCCATTTTTTCATAATGCCTCCACGGTTGCCGATATGTTTTTGCTGGACTAGATGCTCATGGGCACTTTGCCGCTGCTAATCAGTGCCAAAGTGCAAGTGCTCCCTATCGTTAATTGATACATGTATTAGTGACTCCATGATTGGATGATTGGTTTACTTGTCAGTCCCTAGTACAGTGCACTCAGTGTGCCCAGGGCTTGTAAATCCAATGCCGCTGGTGGGCTCGCAGCACTGGTTGTGCCACCCACAGAAGCGGCCTGTAAAATATGTCTCGGGCCTGCCATCGCAGAGCCTGTGTGCAGCCTCGGGCTGCCATGTCGACTTGGTGAGTACACCCACTTACCAGTCCCTAAACCTTCCCTTTACTGCATGTTGGTCACCCCTAAAGTAGGCCCTAGGGCAGGGTGCATTGTAAGTATAAGGTAGGACATGCCCTGGTGTGTGTGGCATGTCCTAATAGTGAATTACAGCCATTTTCGTTTTTCACTATTGCAAGGCTACCTGCTCCCCATAGGCCAGAATGGGCAGACTGACTATTACACCTTATAGTCAGAACTGACCCAGGGAACCTGGTAGAAAAACGAATTTAGTATGCCTGAACTCAGGATGATAAAATACATCTTTTAGTGAAGTTGGTTTTAACATTCTGTGTTCGAAAATACCACTTTTAGAAAGTGGGTATTTTCTTGCCTAACTATCCAAGCCTGCCTCTGCTAGGTTGTGTATTCCTTGTCTGGAGATTGAGTGACAGGGGCTGGGGGTGGCTACAGGAGACAGGGTGAGTCAGCGCAGGTCTGAATAGGGCTGTGCCTGCCTTCCACAATGCTGGCTCCACCTCCTGCCGGGCGGCTGAGCACTCTGCCCCACATTCTGAAAGGAAAGAAGGAGTCAGAAAAACAAAGTGCTCCAGGACTGACCAGAACTGGTTTTGGACTAGGCAGAGGCCTCTCTGCCTCCAGAGAACAAAGAGAATCAGGGTATAAGAGGGGCACCCAGACCCCAGGAAGATTAGATCACTTTTGGGAACAAGAAGAAACCTTTACTGAGGAGCGGAACCAAGAAGAAACTGAGGAGAAACTATCCCTAAGCCTGAAGTGCTGCTTGGGGGATTGGCCTGCAGTGGTTTGCCTGACTGCCAAAGAGAGGAGAAAGGAACTTTTGCTTTGCTGTGACTTTCATCAACTTGTGAAGGATCTCCAAGGGCTTGGAAGAGAGCTTGCCCCCTGACCGAAGTCCCAGGACCATTGGACTTCACCCCCTTTGTGAATTGCTGCTGGAAACCTGTTTCAGTGGCTACAGAGGTAGGGAGCTGTGACCGACTCTCACGACCGACTCGGTGTCCTGCAAGCACCGCATCGAAGCACCGTCTCGCCCTGCAACGCACGGCCCTGGTCTCACCGACTCCGTCAACGAGCCGCTGCCTGCACCGCATCGAGGGACAACGCGTCCTGCAACGCTTCGCTACGCCGAATCGAACTGGTCCGACCGACACGGTCACTGCTGCTGAGTTCGAGTCCTGTGACCGCACCGGAGTTGGGCACCGCTCGCACGCTTTGCGACGCACCGCCCGACTCGCACCGCTGTCCGGACTGATCGACGCCAGCTCCTGAATCCGGCTCCGTCGCCGCACCGCAACCTGCCAGCACCGCATCGAAGCACCGTCTCGCCCTGCAACGCACGGCCCTGGTCTC
This sequence comes from Calotriton arnoldi, assembly GCA_963921515.1. Taxonomy (NCBI): domain Eukaryota; kingdom Metazoa; phylum Chordata; class Amphibia; order Caudata; family Salamandridae; genus Calotriton; species Calotriton arnoldi. The sequence continues at coordinate 1,266,157 of CAWUFW010003470.1, read as the reverse complement.
ACCGACTCCGTCTCGACGACGTCAACGAGCCGCTGCCTGCACCGCATCGAGGGACAACGCGTCCTGCAACGCTTCCATTTTTGCATCGCGACCGCGACGAACAGCCATCCGGCTCGCACGCCCGTGCCTGCCGCTTCAAGTAAAAGGTACTGTGACCGAGTCTGTCTACGCTGTGTTGGCCCGTCTCGACGCGGTCAGCTGGATTTGTTAGACTCTGTTTGTTCTCGACATCGCCGTAGCCGGAGGAGGCTACCGACTCGCACAGAACCTTGAATTAAGCCTTTTTGATCAGAACTAAGTATTCTTAACAGTATTGTGGATTATTTTTGTCGTTTATGGTCTTGTGATAAATCTATATAAAGTATACCTATTTTTATAAATATATAACCTGTGTGGTGTCCATTTGTAGTGTTGTCACTTGATTACTGTATGTGTTCACAAATGCTTTACACACTGCCTCTGAACTAAGCCTGTCTGCTCGTGCCAAGCTACCAAGAGGGTGAGCAGGGGTTATTTCGAGAGTGTACCTACTCTCCCTGACTAGACGCAAGGGTCCCTATTTGGACAAGGGTACATACCTCTGCCAACTAGAGACCCCCAAATCTAACATTGGTGGTCAGCGGTGAGGATTCTGGACTTGCATTTGTGACTCATGTACAGTGATTGGTGAACACTACTTAGTGAGTGCAGACCAAAACGCAACCACATACTTTAATAGCATTTTTTCTGGGATTTCCTATTTTTGCAAATGCCAAGTTCAGTCACTATGGAGAAACCAGCATCAGTAGCCTCTGTTGAATGTGATTGGGAAGAAGAGAGGCTAGAATGCTACACCCTTAAGCAGCTCAAGCAATTCTGCAAAAAGTTTAAAGTGTCCATGACCGGGATCTCCAGGAAGGAGGACCTCCAAAAGGCGCTGAGGGCCTGGGTCGAATCAAGGAGTGCCCCTGTGGAGGGGGCTGAGAATGCAGAAGGGCAGCTGGAGGGGCTATTGGGTCTAGGGGCTAGAAGACCACCTTCCCCAGTAGGTAGCAGTGTTTCTGCCAGAGGACTGTCTCCAGAGGAGTTGGAGGACAGGAAAGAGAGTAGGATGCACGAAATAGAGCTGACCAAACTCAAGCTGAATAAGCAGTTAGAATTCGAAATGCAAACAAGGAAATTAGCCCTAGAGGAAAAGAAAATGCAGTTTGAACATGAGAAAGTTTTGAGGGAGTTGGAATTGAAGGCCAAGAGCTTAGAGATTACTCCCTCTGGTGGCAGTGTACCGCCTGTGCCTGTTGAAGCTAGGGTGTATATTCCCAAAGATGTGGTGAAGGAGTTTTTTAAAAATGACGACATAGGGCAGTGGTTCAAAGCCTATGAGGTAGCCATGTCTTCCCACCGGGTCCCTGAGAAGGATTGGGGAGCGGGGTTGTGGGGACGGTTCCTCAGTGAAGGGCGGGATACCTTGTTGGATTTGCCCTCTGAAGTCTATAATTCGTACAGCCACATGAAGGATGCCTTAATGACTAGATATGGTTTGACCCCTGAGCTTTATAGGCAAAGGTTCAGGAACTGTAGTAAGATTGAAAGCAGTACCTGGGTTGAATATGTGACCTTCTTTTGCAGAGCCTTGGATGGTTGGGTAAAGGGTAGCAAAGCGACTGATTTTCAGGCGCTCTTTGATTTGATTGCCTGGGAGCACTTGTCCGGTAATTGTTTTCCTGAGCTACGCCAGCACCTGATTGATAGTAAGCTGACTAACCCTAGGCAGCTTGCTGAGGAGGCGGACCGCTGGGTGAGTACCCGGGTCCACAAGGGTCACGTGGGAGACTCCGCCAAGGGTGGGCAGGGTCCCCAGCAGAAGAGTGGGGGGACAAGGGTAAACAGAAGGAGTTCCATAAAGGGCCCCAAAGTAGACCCCAAGGGAACCAAGGGAAAGGTTCCCAGCCTCCCCTGAGAAGAAGCCAGTGGCCCTGACAGGCCCCCTGTTCACCAGGGACCACTGGTATGTTACAAGTGTGGCGCCCCTGGCCACAAGGCAAACGATCCTCGTTGCCCTTTGCATGGAAAACCAGCACCCACCAGTGCAGTCCCCCGGCAGTTGGCTAGTGTAGCCCTGGGGGAGGAGTTGGGTGCCCAAGGTGGGGGGATCCCACAGTGTTTTCCCTTGTCTCATTAGGAGACTCTGAGATGGTCCCTAGGACCCCGCTGCCTGAGAACACTAAGAAATACAGGCAGTGGGTGACCATCAATGGCCATAGGGTGGAGGCTCTGAGAGACACAGGAGCCAGTGTGACAGCTGTCAAGTGTCACCTGGTGTCTAAAGAGCAGGTTATCCCTGATGCATTCTATCCGGTTGTTGCCGCTGACAACACAGAGAGTCACTGCAAGGTGGCTCAGGTTCCCTTTGAGTGGGGGGGTCTCGGGTACTCTTCAAGTAGCTGTGAGGCCAGCCATGCCTGTTGACTGTTTGTTAGGGAACGATTTGGAGAGCTCACCTTGGGCTAAGGTGGAGCGGAGTGCGCATTTAGAAATGTTGGGCTTGCCTGATTGGGCATGTGTGACCACCCGGTCAATGGCAGCTAAAGGTGTTCAAGAGGACCTGGAGCCTGAGAGGGAGGCCCAGGTGCCTGCCGGAGAGAGAGGAGGCAGGGGGCGCGGGAAACCGGCCCCCGAGGTTCCCACGGTCCAGGAGGAGGCAGACCCTGAGGGGGATGCCCTGGAACCTACAGGGGAACAGGTAGCTGAACTGGGGGACCTACCTGAGCTGACCCATTGGCAGCAAGAAGGAGGACCCTCCAGGGAAGAGTTCTGCAAGGAGCAGAACACATGCCCTTCTCTCGTGGGTCTGAGGCAACAGGCCACAGACCAGGCAGCAGGTGATCAGTCTGGATCACATTGGGTTTACTGGGAGAATGGTCTCCTGTATTCAGAGCCTAAGGTTGCTGAGCCTGGGTCAGCCCGTGTGCTGGTGGTACCCCAGCGCTTCAGAGCCTTCCTACTGGGGTTGGCTCATGATGTACCGTTAGCGGGACATCTGGGGCAGGACAAGACCTTTGACAGGCTTGTTACCCATTTCTATTGGCCCCAGATGCGCAGGAGTGCCGCCACTCACTGCAGGACATGCCAGACTTGCCAGGCAAGTGGAAAAAGTGGGAGGAAGCACAAGGCTCCTCTCCAGCCATTCCCTGTGGTCAGCACCCCCTTTGAACGGGTGGGTATTGACATTGTGGGGCCACTGGACCCCAAGACAGCCATGGGCAACAGGTTTATCCTGGTCTTGGTGGACCATGCCACCCGGTACCCTGAAGCCATCCCTCTGAGGACAGTGACGGCCCCCGTGGTGGGACGGGCACTGATGGGAATTTTCTCACGTGTGGGATTCCCTCAAGAGGTGGTGTCTGACAGAGGTACCAACTTCGTGTCCAAGTACATGAAGTCCCTGTGGCAGGAGTGCGGTGTAACTTACAAGTTCACCACTCCTTACCACCCTCAAGGAAATGGTCTGGTTGAGAGATTCAACCGGACCCTCAAGGGCATGATTATGGGTCTGGAAGAACCCATGAGGCGTAAATGGGACGTCCTCTTACCATGCCTGTTGTTTGCATACCGGGAGGTGCCACAGAAGTCTCTAGGGTTCAGTCCCTTTGAGCTCCTCTATGGACACCCGGTGCGAGGACCTCTGAGTTTGGTCAAGGAAGGCTGGGAGCAATCTCCCAGGAAACCTCCCCAGGATGTATACAGTTACATGCTGGCCTTCAGGAACCAGACTAGGCGTTTCAGAGAGCTTGCTGAGGCAAATCTGGAAGCCAGCCAGGAGGAGATGAAGCGGTGGTACGACCAGAATGCCACTCTGGTAGAGCTTCAGCCTGGTCAGAAAGTGTGGGTCATGGCCCCTGTGGAGCCCTGTGCGCTCCAGGACAGGTGGACCGGCCCTTTTACGGTGGTGGAGCGCAAGAGTCCAGTTACCTATTTGGTGGACTTGCAGTCTCCCAGGAACCCCTTGCGGGTCCTGCATGTGAACCGCCTGAAGCCCCACTTGGAGAGGTCCCAAGTGGGCATGCTCTTAGCTACAGATGATGGAATGGAGGAGGAGACCGAGCCTCTTCCTGACCTCCTGTCAGCCCGAGAGCAAGATGGATCAGTGGAGGGAGTAAACCTCTCTACCTCCCTGACACCTGAGCAGCAGGGTGACTGTCGCCAACTGTTGGGACAGTTCCCTGACCTGTTCTCCCTGGTTCCCAGTGTCACCCATTGGTGCGTCCATGATGTGGACACTGGGGACAGTCTTCCTGTGAAGCACAAGGCTTACAGGGTGACTGACAGGGTCAGAGCCTGCATCAAGGAGGAGGTCTCCAAGATGTTTGCGCTAGGGGTGATTGAGTCCTCTAACAGCCCTTGGGCCAGCCCCGTGGTCTTGGTTCCAAAAGCTGCCGCGCCTGGTGCCACACCAGAACTCCGGTTCTGTGTGGACTACAGGGGACTCAATTCCGTCACCAGGACTGACGCCCACCCCATCCCCAGAGCTGATGAGCTCATAGATCGGTTAGGGGCTGCGCGGTACCTCAGCACGTTTGACTTAACGTCTGGATACTGGCAGATCGCCTTGACTGATGGGGCAAAGAGAGGTCAGCATTCTCCACACCAGATGGGCACTACCAGTTCCGGGTGATGCCCTTTGGGATGAAGAATGCCCCTGCCACCTTTCAGAGGTTGGTCAACCAGGTGTTGGTTGGACTGGAGGATTTCAGTGCCGCCTACCTGGATGACATCGCAGTGTTCAGTGCCCGTTGGGAAGAGCATCTGCGCCACCTCTGGGAAGTGTTGATGGCGCTGCGGAGGGCAGGCCTCACAATCAAGGCGAGTAAGTGCCAGATTGGGCAGGGTTCTGTGGTGTACTTGGGACACCAGGTTGGGAGCGGCCAGGTGGCGCCCCTCCAACCGAAAATTGATACCATTCTGGCTTGGGAGCCCCCAAGACCCAGACAGAGGTGAGAGCCTTCCTAGGACTCACCGGGTATTACCGGAGATTCGTCAAGGGGTATGGCAGCATTGTTGCCCCCTTGACCGAGCTGACTTCCAAGAAGCAGCCCAGGAAAGTGATTTGGACTGACGCCTGTCAAAAAGCTTTTGACACCTTGAAGACTGCCATGTGCACGGCGCCTGTGCTCCAGGCACCCAACTTCTCCAATGAGTTCATTGTTCAGACCGACGCTTCAGAGCATGGTGTAGGGGCTGTTCTATCACAGATCAATGAGGAGGGCCTAGACCAACCTGTAGCCTTCATCAGTAGGAGGTTACTTCCCCGGGAACAGAGATGGAGTGCTATTGAGCGTGAGGCATTTGCTGTGGTCTGGGCACTGAAGAAGCTGAGACCATACCTGTTTGGGACTCACTTCCGGGTTCAGACAGACCACAGGCCCCTCAGATGGTTGATGCAGATGAGGGGTGAGAATCCAAAGCTGTTGAGGTGGTCCATTTCCCTACAGGGGATGGACTTTACGGTGGAACACCGCCCTGGTACAGAACACGCCAATGCTGATGGACTGTCCAGATTTTTCCGCCTTAGCGATGAGAACTCCCTAGGGGTAGGATAGTTCTCCCCACATTTCAGCTGGAGGGGACACGTGTTAGACCTGGCATCCTTGGCGTGGGTCTCCCTTCCATTTTTTCATAATGCCTCCACGGTTGCCGATATGTTTTTGCTGGACTAGATGCTCATGGGCACTTTGCCGCTGCTAATCAGTGCCAAAGTGCAAGTGCTCCCTATCGTTAATTGATACATGTATTAGTGACTCCATGATTGGATGATTGGTTTACTTGTCAGTCCCTAGTACAGTGCACTCAGTGTGCCCAGGGCTTGTAAATCCAATGCCGCTGGTGGGCTCGCAGCACTGGTTGTGCCACCCACAGAAGCGGCCTGTAAAATATGTCTCGGGCCTGCCATCGCAGAGCCTGTGTGCAGCCTCGGGCTGCCATGTCGACTTGGTGAGTACACCCACTTACCAGTCCCTAAACCTTCCCTTTACTGCATGTTGGTCACCCCTAAAGTAGGCCCTAGGGCAGGGTGCATTGTAAGTATAAGGTAGGACATGCCCTGGTGTGTGTGGCATGTCCTAATAGTGAATTACAGCCATTTTCGTTTTTCACTATTGCAAGGCTACCTGCTCCCCATAGGCCAGAATGGGCAGACTGACTATTACACCTTATAGTCAGAACTGACCCAGGGAACCTGGTAGAAAAACGAATTTAGTATGCCTGAACTCAGGATGATAAAATACATCTTTTAGTGAAGTTGGTTTTAACATTCTGTGTTCGAAAATACCACTTTTAGAAAGTGGGTATTTTCTTGCCTAACTATCCAAGCCTGCCTCTGCTAGGTTGTGTATTCCTTGTCTGGAGATTGAGTGACAGGGGCTGGGGGTGGCTACAGGAGACAGGGTGAGTCAGCGCAGGTCTGAATAGGGCTGTGCCTGCCTTCCACAATGCTGGCTCCACCTCCTGCCGGGCGGCTGAGCACTCTGCCCCACATTCTGAAAGGAAAGAAGGAGTCAGAAAAACAAAGTGCTCCAGGACTGACCAGAACTGGTTTTGGACTAGGCAGAGGCCTCTCTGCCTCCAGAGAACAAAGAGAATCAGGGTATAAGAGGGGCACCCAGACCCCAGGAAGATTAGATCACTTTTGGGAACAAGAAGAAACCTTTACTGAGGAGCGGAACCAAGAAGAAACTGAGGAGAAACTATCCCTAAGCCTGAAGTGCTGCTTGGGGGATTGGCCTGCAGTGGTTTGCCTGACTGCCAAAGAGAGGAGAAAGGAACTTTTGCTTTGCTGTGACTTTCATCAACTTGTGAAGGATCTCCAAGGGCTTGGAAGAGAGCTTGCCCCCTGACCGAAGTCCCAGGACCATTGGACTTCACCCCCTTTGTGAATTGCTGCTGGAAACCTGTTTCAGTGGCTACAGAGGTAGGGAGCTGTGACCGACTCTCACGACCGACTCGGTGTCCTGCAAGCACCGCATCGAAGCACCGTCTCGCCCTGCAACGCACGGCCCTGGTCTCACCGACTCCGTCAACGAGCCGCTGCCTGCACCGCATCGAGGGACAACGCGTCCTGCAACGCTTCGCTACGCCGAATCGAACTGGTCCGACCGACACGGTCACTGCTGCTGAGTTCGAGTCCTGTGACCGCACCGGAGTTGGGCACCGCTCGCACGCTTTGCGACGCACCGCCCGACTCGCACCGCTGTCCGGACTGATCGACGCCAGCTCCTGAATCCGGCTCCGTCGCCGCACCGCAACCTGCCAGCACCGCATCGAAGCACCGTCTCGCCCTGCAACGCACGGCCCTGGTCTCACCGACTCCGTCTCGACGACGTCAACGAGCCGCTGCCTGCACCGCATCGAGGGACAACGCGTCCTGCAACGCTTCCATTTTTGCATCGCGACCGCGACGAACAGCCATCCGGCTCGCACGCCCGTGCCTGCCGCTTCAAGTAAAAGGTACTGTGACCGAGTCTGTCTACGCTGTGTTGGCCCGTCTCGACGCGGTCAGCTGGATTTGTTAGACTCTGTTTGTTCTCGACATCGCCGTAGCCGGAGGAGGCTACCGACTCGCACAGAACCTTGAATTAAGCCTTTTTGATCAGAACTAAGTATTCTTAACAGTATTGTGGATTATTTTTGTCGTTTATGGTCTTGTGATAAATCTATATAAAGTATACCTATTTTTATAAATATATAACCTGTGTGGTGTCCATTTGTAGTGTTGTCACTTGATTACTGTATGTGTTCACAAATGCTTTACACACTGCCTCTGAACTAAGCCTGTCTGCTCGTGCCAAGCTACCAAGAGGGTGAGCAGGGGTTATTTCGAGAGTGTACCTACTCTCCCTGACTAGACGCAAGGGTCCCTATTTGGACAAGGGTACATACCTCTGCCAACTAGAGACCCCCAAATCTAACAGGTGGTATGATACTATGAAAGACAAATTCTCAAAGCGTTTCGAACTGGCAAGTTATTTTTCAAGGATAGCTGTATTGTTTCTTTAATAATGCTGTTGGCTCGCTCACCTGACCTTTGCATTGAGGATGTACAATGATGCCCTAAGGTAAGTTATACCACATGCTTTGAAAAAATCAGCCATTCCAGTAGATACAAACCGAGAACCATTGTTGCTCACTACTGCTAGAGAAAAACCTTCCCTAGAAAAGATTTTTGAAAAACTCAAGAATGTTACTGGAAGAAGGAAAGTCAATGAAATCCATCTCAATCCACTTGACGGTAGTAGCATACTGTAGTAGTCCATTATGACTACAATGTAGCGCATAGCAACAGGTATCTTATTACACTGGTTCAATTTGGTCAACACCCAGTTTCTGCCAGGGCTCTGCGGGAAAAGGAATAAGGATTAGAGTATTTGCATAGACCTTAAAGGATGTATCTGCATCCCTACATGACTGACCATCCTGTAGAAATATTTCAACATCTCAGTCCATGGCTGGCCACCAGTAATACATTCTCTTTTTTTTTTTGTTGTTGTTGCAGCCATACTGAGATGACCTTTATGTGCTAAGGTATGTAAGCGTGACCTCAAGGAAATGAGAACAAGCATGTAATTTTTCATTATAAATTTGCCTTCAATAGATAATTGTCACTGATTTTCCAAAACGGTCTGAGGTGGACATCCAAACTCTTTTCTTTGGGCCAAGTAGACAGAATGAATTTGTAAACTTCAGAGCATTCCAAATCATTAACTATAGCGGACGTCGGTTCACTTTTACTTACAGCATGTTTATCAAAAGGTTCATCCAATAGGCACACAACAGTCACATCACCATCATTTTCATGTTCATCATCATTGGAAGGGTCAACCTCTTAAGTTAAGCAAGACAAATAGTCAGTAGGTGCATTCGTTTTGCCAGGGATATGTTCAAGGTCAAAAACATAGTCGTGTAATTGCAAGCTAACTTAGTAATAAGCAGAGAGACATTATCAGAACATCCTTTGCTTAACATTCTTACAAGGGGTCTATGATCAGTTCTTATAAAAAATTTCCTGCCCCATAAAAAAACTCTTGAATTTGGCTACTGCCAACACACATTCTAACAATTCATGTTCTATAACAGAGTACTTTACTTATGAACCTTTTAACTTTTGTGATGCAAAAGCAATAGGGTGTTCACCATCATATGCAATCTGAAGTACAGACCCTAAACCCACTTGACTGGCATCCTTAGTTACAATAGATGGCAATGAATGTTTCATTGAAAGATTTCAAAGATGGCACTCTTTGCAGTTCTTCTTTCAAAAAATGCATGCTTTTAGCACTTTTCGTGTCCCATTCAAAGTCAATGTCTTTCTTGACAAGTCCAAGAATCGGTTCCACCTTCTCTGTGTAGTTTCTAATAAACTTTGGATAGAATTTGCATAAGCCTAAAATAGATAACAGATCATCCTTGTTCCTCTACTGAGGCGATTGAACGGCTGCAGAAACTAGGCTTGGCTAGGGAACTACACCATTGGCATTGATTACATGAACCAAGAACTCTACTTGTTCTTTGCAAAATTTACATTTCACTTTCTCAGAGTCAAGTCACTTGCAAGAATACGTTTGAACACTTCCTTTAATATGACCAAATGACTTTCCAGATCTTCAGAAAATGGCAGTAGATTGTCCTGGAAAGCCTGGACAACTTTCATTTCTTAGAAAATATTGTTCATAATTTTATTGAAGGCGGTGAATGCGGAATCCAAAAGACATGCAGCAAAATCTATATGCTCCATTAGGTTTGACGAACAAGTTACTTACCTTCGGTAACGATATATCTGTAAGAGACATAGATTAGTTATGGATTCCTCACCTTAGAATTACCCCCAGGCGTCAGACTGGATCCGGAGAATTTTTTCCCTCAGCAGTACCTCTGCGCGCCGATAGGTGGCGTCGGTCGACTCCGCGTTCGACGCTGGCGTCGTGGTCGCTGGAATAACGTTGCGGTATCTACTTAGACGCCGCCCTCGCGCGCTGACGTCAGTTCTTTACACAACATTCCACGCCAGAAGCGCAGAGCCATGCAAGACACTGACCACTGGTGCACAAAAACTAGGGCCCTGAAAGGAAGTCCCTTACCCTAGAAGTCAGTTCGCAAAACGGGGAGGATGGGTGGGGCGGTGAGGAATCCATAACTAATCTATGTCTCTTACAGATATATCATTACCGAAGGTAAGTTACTTGTTCATCTGAAAGAGACAATTAGTTATGGATTCCTCACCTTAGAATAGATACCCCAGCAATACCAACCCCGGTGGTGGGTCTGCAAACCAAGTTCACACCAGAAAGCCCTGGAGAACTGAACGGCCAAAGAAGCCGTCTCTCCGGACTTGGCTGTCCAGGCAGTAGTGTTTGGTAAACTTGTGCAGTGAAGCCCACGTAGCTGCCTGGCAGATGTCAAGTAGGGGGACTCCACGTCCCAAAGCATTAATGGATGTCGTTGTCCTGGTGGAATGGGCACGCATCCCCACTGGAGGTTCCTTTTTTGCTAAGGAATAGCAGATCTTGATGCAAAGAACGACCCATCTGGAGATGGTTTGTTTTTGCACTGCCCGACCTTTCTTGGCGCCCACATAACCAACAAAGAGCTGGTCATCCACCCGGAATTGTCTTGTGCGATCCAGACAGAACGAAAGCGCCTGTTTTGGATCCAGACGGTGGAGTCTCTCTTCCTCTTTAGAAGGGTGCGGAGGCAGAAAGAAGGTGGGCAAAGTGATGGTCTGTCCTATATGGAAAGAGGTAACCACTTTGGGAAGGAAAGAAGGCCTAGTGCGGAGGACAACTTTGTCCGGATGAACATCCAGGAAAGGAGGCTTAGAAGAAAGGGCTTGTAGCTCACTCACCCTGAGAGCAGAAAGGCAGTTTTAAGAGTTAGGAGCCTGAGAGGACAGTTATGTAGCGGCTCGAAGGGAGCACACATAAGAAAAGTAAGAACCAGGTTCAAGTCCCACTTGGGCATCACGAAAGGAGTTGGAGGAAACAAATGAGTAATGCCCTTAAGGAAGCGATTTACAATAGGGGACTTGAAAAGAGAAGGCTGGTAAGGCAGCCGAAGGAAGGCCGAAATGGCCGAAAGATAGCCTTTGAGAGTGCCCAGAGCAGAGCCCTGCTGGGCCAAAGAAAGAATGAAGAGGAGAACCTCTGAAAGGGGAGCAGAAAGGCGTCCACAGCCTTTGAGGCGCACCATGCCACAAACTTGTTCCATCTACAGGCATATACCGTTTTGGTGGAGGGACGCCTGGCTGCCAAGATAACATTACAGACTTCGGGAGGAAGGTTGAAAGCTGTCAACTGCCGCCGCTCAATCTCCACGCAAGGAGGAGGAGGCTGGACAGGTTTGGGTGGAGGACCGTCCCCTGCTGCTGCGACAGAAGATCCTCCCGAAGAGGCAGTCGGCTCAGAGGATTGATGGCCATGTACAATAGCTCGGGATACCAGACTCTTCGTGCCCAATCCGGCGCCACAAGGATGACTTGGGCCCAGTAGCGCTTCATCTTCTTCAGCACTCTGGGCAGAAGTGGTATAGGCGGAAAGGCGTACAACAGACCGCAACTCCACACGCGACGAAAAGCGTCGCCTAGCGAGTGCCGCCTTGGAAATTCCAACGCGCAGAACTGCTGACATTGCGCGTTCTCTTCGGTGGCGAATAGATCTACCCAAGGCTCTCCCCACTGCTGAAAGAGACCTTGCACCACCTCCGAGTGAAGACGCTATTCGTGATCCATCATGCACCTGCGGCTGAGTTCGTCCGCCCTGGCGTTCAGAGAACCTGCCGGGTGTTTAACTACCAGGGATATGTCCTGATGTTCCAGCCATGTCCAAAGGCGGAGAGCCTCTTGACATAGGGTCCACAACCCCACCCGCCCTGTTTGTTGCAGTACCACATGGCGGTGGTGTGGTCCGTGAACACCTGCACCACTCTTCCCCTGACAGAGGGAAGGAATGCTTTTAGTGCAAGACGAATCGCCCGAACCTTCAGAAGGTTGATATGGAGCCCGGACTCCACCGGAGACCAGAGGCCTCTGATCTCCGCCTCTCCCATGAGGCCACCCCACCCCAGCAGTGATGCATCTGTCACCACTGTGAACTCTGGTTGGGGAAGGGAGAGGGATCTGCCGTTGACCCAATTCCGGTTTGTTAGCCACCACTGCAATTGGTGTGCAGTGCCCTCCGAGATCTGGACGCAATCGGAAAGATTCCCCTGATGCTGTGCCCACTGGAACTTCAGGTCCCACTGCAGAGCCCGCATATGCCTCCTGGCATAGTCCACCAGCAGGATGCAGGAGGCCATGAGGCCCAGTAGCCTCAGGGTCAGTCTGACCGATACCCGGGATAGTGGCTGAAAGATCGGAATCATAGCCCGAATATCCCGGACTCGCTGCTCGGGAGGATAAACCAGAAACTGCACTGTGTCCAGAACCGCTCTGATGAAAAGGTGCTTCTGAGAGGGAATCAGGTGTGACTTCGGCACGCTGACAGTGAACCCAAGCAAATGCAGGAGGTCCGCCATAGTCTGGAGGTGGGAGACGACAGCCTGGGGCGAAACTGCCTTCAACAGCCAGTCGTCGAGATGGGGGAAGACTGGAACCCCTGATCTGCGCAGATGAGCTGCGACCACTGCCATCACTTTCGTGAAATCCCGAGGGGCGCTGGTAAGGCTAAAGGGGAGCACGGTAAACTGAAAGTGCTCGTGGCCTACCGTGAACCGCAGGTAACGCCGGTGGGCCGGCAGGACAGGGATGTGAAAATAAGCGTCCTGCAAGTCCAACGCTACCATCCAGTCTCCAGGGTCGAGAGCAGACAGGACCTGAGCCAGTGTCAACATCCTGAACTTCTCCTTCCGGAGGAAGCGGTTGACGTTCCTGAGATCCAAGATAGGACGCAGGCCCTTGTCCTTCTTGGGCACCAGAAAGTAGTGGGAATAACAACCACGACCTACTTCTGGGACAGGACGCGCTCGATGGCTCCCTTGGGCCAAGAGAGCCGTAACTTCCTGTTGGAGAAGGGCTACGTGATCCTACGACATGCGATGGAATTGAGGTGGCATGGATGGAGGGGTAGTCTAGAAGGGGAGGGAGTAGCCCCTTCGGTCAATCTGCAAAACCCACCTGTCCAAAGTGATGTTGAGCCAGTGGGGGAGGTGATGGCGAATCCTGCCGCCCACTGGCGATTGATGGGCCTGAAAGGTTGGACTAGGAGGGTTTGGAGGCTGCTGCAGAGGGGGCGCTGGTGGACTGGCCCGCCCGCTAGCCCCTCGACACATGGCGGTGGGATCCACGTCCTCGGCCGCGCAGAGGCTGGACAGCTTGCGCAGGCCTGTGGCTCTGAGCGGAATGTGGCGGGGCACCCCTTACGTAGCCACAAAAGGGGCGAAAAGCAGACTGCGCTGGGCGGGTGGTGGAAGCAAGGCCCAAGGATCTGGCCGTAGCCCTAGAATCCTTAAAGCGCTTGAGCGCGTTGTCTGCCTTGTCGCTAAACAGGCGACGGCCATCAAAGGGCATGTCCAAAAGCGTTGCTTGGACATCCACTGAAAAACCAGTGGACCTCAACCAGGCGTACCGTCTCAGTGATACTGACGTGGAAATCGTCCTGCCCAGTGAGTCGGCGGTGTCCAGCCCCCACCGTATGGTGAACTTCGCTGCGTCTCTCCCCTCTGCAACAGCACGGGAGCATGGCCCGGGCCTCCTGCAGGCACTGTGGCAGCACTTGCGCAACCGTGTCCCACACTGAGTGGGAATAACGACCCAATAGACATGCAGTGTTCACCGACCGCAGTCCCAAGCTGGAGGAAGAAAACATCTTCTTCCCAAGGTGGCCCAGCTTTTTGGATTCCCTATCAGGTGGAGCGTTAGGGAATGCGCCTTTGTACGTTGAGGCTTGGACTACCAAGCTCTCACAGGTAGGATGGGAAGAGAGGAAAATAGGGTCGCCCGGGGCCGGGCGGTGGCGTCGGGCAATCATCCTGTTGGGCTTGGACCAAGTGCCCAAAAGGATGTCCGTAAGGGCCTCATTAAACGGTAGCAAGGGCTCCGAAGAGGCCGCTGGAAGCTCGAGGTTTTGGGCCTCGGCTGCCCTACGCAACACCACTTCGTAAGATGCACCCTCCTCCATAGCCACGGTAGGGGGAGATAGCATGCCAAGGTCTGGTGAGGTGTCCAGACCACTGGCCTCACCCAACTCCTCTCTCCAGTCTGGTTCCTCCAACTGGTCTGCAAAAGGGTCCACAGACCCCTCCCTGTCCTCCTCACCCTCTCCTGTGAGCCACTCAGGGCGGTAGGAAACATCAGGAGAGAACGGGGTACAAAAGTACCGGTCGGCGCCGGTGCCGACGTTGGTCCGGCTCCGTATCCTCATCGAGGGGGAGGCCGGGGTCGACGCCAGCTGGGGACACAACCGGCGTCGGAGGCGGCGGGGGTGTCGTCACTGGATTCGGCGCAGGAGGTGTCACAAGGTCGACTGGCGTCGATCCAGATCCAGGCCTGGATCCTTGGGGGCCCTACGGTGCCGGAGCCGAAGCCGCTGACATCTAAGGCCTAGAGCCCCCAACCAAGTCTACAGGGCCCGAAGGCGCACCGGCAGAGTCGGGCTGCCCGAAGATAGAATGCAAGGCTTCGTAAAAGCTTTGAAGCTGGGCAGGGGTCGCTCCGGGTCCCGGAAAGGCCGTAGTCAACCCAACAGGCTCCGCGGGCGGAGACGGACTACCTCCCGCGTAGCGTCGGCCGATGGATGGGGAGAACGCGCAGAGCGACGATGCTTCTTCGCCTTCTTCTTGTGCTTCGACTTACCTGAAGCGAAGACTTCGATGACGAGTGGTGGTGGTGGCTCCGCGACCTCCCTCTCGACCGGAACCGCGAACGGCGCGGAGCGGACTGCCGGGCCTCGAGAAGCTTTCGGGACCGATCCCACAAAGACTTCGGGTTCATGGCCCGGCAGTCGGAACACGACTTTGGGTCATGGTCGCGCTCCAGGCACCAAAGGAACACGAGGTGCGGGTCCATGACCGATAGCAATTTGTGACAGGAGTCACAAGCCTTGAAGCTGGTCCGACATGACATCCCTCCGTGCACCAGGAGTCGATCGACTCAAAAAAAAAAAAAAAAAAAAAAAGGTGTTGACAAAAGTCGCAAAAAAACAGTCAAAAAGTGACTCGAGGTACCGCTCTCTCCGGATCTGCGCTGGCTGGCGCGGAAAAAGAAAGAACTGACGTCAGCGCGCAAGGGCGGTGTATAAGTAGATACCGCGACGTCATTCCGGCAACCACGACGCCGAACGCGGAGTCGACCGACGCCACCTATCGACGCGCAGAGGTACTGCTGAGGGAAAAAAATTCTCTGGATCCAGTCTGACGCCTAGGGGTAATTCTAAGGTGAGGAATCCATAACTAATTGTCTCTTTCAGATAAAAGATGTAAGATCCCTTGAGGTCTAGTGCACAGCAAATTGGTGATATGACAAACAAATAACATCTTGCCATTACCTAAGGTCGTCACCTTTTCGTGTAGGTGGGGCAGAGGTTGATTCTCCACTACTACTGGATTGTTCAATTGCCTTAAGTCAACGTATAGTCTAATATCACTATTCTTTTTCTTAGCCACTACGTGGTGATAAGCATGAGGGTGACAAAGCAGGTTCAATAACCCCTTCTTTTAACTAATTCTCTTGAACAGTGTCTACCTCTTTACGTACAGATAGGGAATATTGCATACTTTCCGTTTGGCAGGCATGGCATTGCCTTTTATTTGAATATAATGCTGGGATCCTGTCATATCACCCAATTTTTCAGAAAAACATTGCTTCAAATTCTTTGAAGATGCAATCAGTATCGGTTTCGGACACACTGAATACATACGAGGCTGTGAAAGGGTTTATCAACATGTGCAAACTCTTTTGTTCATACCATCCCAATATATGTATACCATAGTCTAAAACATATACCTTGGCTTCCATTGATCTTCCTTCTTATGACAATTGATCCTTGAACACACCTTCTAATTTTATTTTATGACTTCCAAAAGCACCTAGAGAAATGCAGCTGGGCTGTAACATGTTTTTAATTGGTAGGTTATTGGATTCAGCCTTGGAAATATTAGTGAGTTGTGAACCACTATACACCAAAATCATTACATCGTGTTGATAAATTTGTACAGTGCACCTTGGTTGGTCACATAGGTCATGCTTGTCAAGGATTGCTACTTGCAAGACAAGATCTACCAAGTTCTCCTCAATTTCAGACTTGTTCTCATATCTTTAATGGCAAGGACTTTTTTTTAGGACGGCCAGTTGCCCCGACACACTTTGGAAAAATGATCTCTCGTCACATTTGCAGCATTCATCACCAATTGCAGGGCAGTTCCTGTAAGAGGCTATGTGGTTTTTTGATCCACAACGGAAACACTCACCGTGACTGGTTTCATCTGGTTCAACTTTGCTCCTGGGTTTGGCACCTTCACATTTTATTGGTATGTTAATACGCATAAAATTCACTTTTTATGCGTATTTTGTAACATTCATCAGGTTTCTTAAGCATTTTCAATCCCTTAGTGGAATGCTCACTTCTTTTAATGGTACTAACAACCTTGTCGATGCCAGGATTCTTGTAAAACAACAACTTCTCTTGGGCCTTGGTACATGTTGTGTGCATGACCACCTAGTCATGAATCATTTCGTCCATATTGGAAAATGCACAAGTTGATAACATAAGTAATGTTGTGATATACGCATCAATAGATTCACCAGGAGCCTGATACGTGTGATAAAAGTTATGTCTCTCCATAAGAATACTAATACAAGTGTCAAAATATTCTCCCATTCTTTTCTTGGCCTCAGTGTAAATATCCCAATCGTCATCCTTGACAGGACATTCAATGGGAGTTGTATTATCAAATAATTGCCTACCTTCCGCACCCAGTTATATAACAAAGCTTGTTTGCATTCTTGATAATACTTGGTTCCATCAATGGCCACTAAATGCATTTCAAAATGTTTGATCCATTGACTCAAACTTTCTTTGGGTGACTCAGGGAATTAAAGAAAAGTAGCTGGGAGGGCCACTGCATTCATGACACCAGCCATGATAAAATAAAATGAAAGATGAAGAGCCTACAAATGTAAATGCAACTTGCATAAGGCACAGAAGATACAATGGCCAGCAGAGGTAGAACACTAAAGTAAACAGAAAAGTGATGGATGGAATGCTTGAATTAAATTCAGCTGCGGGCAATTAATCGGGCCAATCCATAGTTATTTTGCACACCATGCCACCTCAGTTTGGACCCATCTATATGCAAATCAGTCTTGACTCTGCTCCAATCGGAACAGTCCAGCCCGAACTATCAAGCCAGGTCCTCACTGAACCGGAACATAAGTAACCCAGGACCGGTTTCGATCTAGTTATGGTCTCATCAGCCAGGTACAGCTTGGTTCCAGTGACACAGTGTGCACGGGACCCACGTCTGGGCATACAAGCATTCCATCCATCACTTTTTTGTATACTTTAGTTTGCCGCCCTAAGTGGGACAGGTATGCCCAGACGAAGGTTACGTCAACGGCCAGGAACTCCAGAGCTTTCATGGGACAAACCAGCGCCATTAGGCCAATTTGCGAGTCGACAACGGTGGCTTGACTCTCAACGTCGAGATGGTCTCCTCCTGCAGCTTTTCAGCAAAACTTTGTAGAAAGTTTCCAACTTTCAGATCTTGTTCCATGTTGGTTCCTTTGGGGAGAGAAGTGTCCAGCAGCACCAGCCAGGGGTTCAGAGACTCTGGATTGCCTCTTGGGGTCTAGAACTCAATCTCCCACAATGCACCTGCACAGTCCAGGAAAAATCCAGTTGCAACTGGTCAGCTGGGGTGATCCTCTCATTGGCCTTGCAGGTGACTTCTTCTACCTCGGTTGTACCTATTGCTGATCATGTAGTCCACTCCTTTTCCTTTGAGTCAGTCTCAATCCTTTCTTTGTGGAGCCTTGAGAGTGCAGCAGGTGCAGCCCTTTTAAGTGCAAGCCTTCTGTGGGGCAGTCCAAGGGTCCAGCAGGGCAGTGCTTCTTCTTCTTTTGTTCCAGGCAGTGTTCTGAAGAGCTCCTGCAGCTCTCTCATATTTATCCTTCGTTCTGGGCTGGCAGGAGGAGGGGACACCTCAGCCAATAGGGTTAAACTTTCCGTCCTCTGATATTACCACTTCTCTGTGTAACCCAACCCAGAGGTGCGGCTAACAACTTACTACACTCCCCTTCCAGCCCCTCCCCTATCTAATTAGGGAGGCACCCATCTGGCTGGGGATCAATGAAGTGGGGGCTGGCCTGCGCCCAGAGACATCTGTTCTCCTGCTTGTCCAGCTCATCTCCCAGCCCCCTTTCTCTCCCTGGCTTCTCCAGGAAGCAAATCTCCTCAGGCCTTGAGAAATCTACTCACCCACTCGCTATGAAATGGATTTTATCAGGTCGAGCTATTTTTAGGGCCTACTGGCCCTGTCTTGCAAGTTGGCAAAGAACAGGTGTTCTGTTCATTCACAAAGTGAATGACAATAAAGATGCCTTTAAATCTTGTTTTTATCTTGTCACATTTGCTGTGTGTTTAAAGACAAAGGTCAAATGTCAGACTATGTCTTCCACCAAATCACTGCATATTTTTTCCTGGAGTTTGGTGTTTACTTTTATTTCTCTAACTGACAAAGCTAGAGGATTTTGTAAAGTGAACTGTCTGAGTCATGCTGGGCACACAACATTTAAGTAGCTTGTAAATGAACAGTACAAATGTTTCAAAATATATTTCAGCACGTCTAATTCTGAAATGAGATGGAAACAAATATTTTAATATGATCAAAACAAATCAGAATGCTTTACTTGGTGATGTGTAAATGATAAGTATTTGCTGAAACCCGATTACCATACATTACTGTTTGTATCAGTAAAACTGCATGGTAGTAGGTATGTTTTTGGACATTTCACTGTAAATGACAGTGTGCTACTGCATCATGCTTTAGTGATATATTTATTAAAAGAGAGAGTTTTTAAATATGAACTGAGAAACATTCCTGCCCCGTCCTGATGACAATTCTATTACTGAACTAAGAGGTAAGTCAGGGGTCATGTGTACCATAGATGTGGGCTAGAGTTTTATTATACATGGAGCAAATATTCAGCCTATTATATCAAACAAAAGAGTGTTTTGTACAGCACACATGCTGAACTCACATATTTAGAGGTAGTCTTGCATGAGGTAATGAAGAAAAAGGTGACTCTGAAAAATAAAATATTAGCCTAGGATCACACAATTTGAGACACGTTTATGGGTTAAGCGCATTATAACTAGGTCGAGTAGATTATTCATGTCACTAAACCTGCAGGTCTGGTAACATTTTTATGATTTTTCGAGTATTGCTCCTCCCACCAAATGGCTGTATTGTTTCAGCCCCAGGCCTCTTCACACCTACTCAGGGAGCAGCTTGGCTCAGGCTGCCAAAGCTAGACAATCAGAAGAGGCTGCTACAGGACTGATTTAGGTAACTTCAGGATAGTAAGTTCTAAAACTACTTTCCTGTAATAGTTATAATGAATACGACCTCGGCAAGTTGTTGGATTTATTGTAACTATTATTTTGATACTTTGTATGATATTGCTAGCTAGTTCCCAAGCAAAGATAGACATTATTAAGTTTATTAAAGCCTTCCCATGTTAGCTTATGGGGCTAGCAGCACTACAATAAGAACAAGCATTAGAAATGCAATAGGTCTCGCAATTTTTTGAGTTAGAGCTATTGGCTTTGTAAATGACATTGTCTTTTATCCTTGTGTTATGGAGTGGATGTATGTGGTTTGAGTGGAAATATATGGGTTGTATTGGAATGGTTAGTTGTGCAACTGTGTGGCGTGGAATAGTGTGGTATGGAGTGGATATGTGTAGTGTAAATATGTGGCATGGTGTGCAGTGGAATTATGTGTATAGTAATTATGTGATGTAGAGCGCAGTGGTGTAAAGTTGTGTAGAGCATAGTGGCATAGAGTGGCGCTGCGTATATTGCAGTGGAGTGGCACAGATTTTAAAGAAAGGCTTAGAGTGGTGCTCATAGCAGTGCTTGGAGGTGAAGGAAAGCATCAAACATTATAATTAATGACTTTGTGTGCTCTTAAAAGTATTAACACACTTCTGTTGATATTGCACCAATGATGATTTTGCAACTAGATGTAATTTTGCACCTAGATTTGATTTTCCACATAAATGTGATCTGTACTTCTAAATGTTATTCACACTAATACTAGTGTTGCACCAAAGAGAATGTATCTCAATGTGGTCTCAACATAATGTTATGTCATAGCGATGCACAACTTTTCAACATAATTCAGAATCTTAGTGTCACATTTTCTTTAAGCATTGAGTGATTTTGCACTGAGATGTGGCACAGCACCCCTGATAACACCCTGATAACCCTGCACCAATTTATTTTGCACCTAAATATGTTTGTGCACCTAAATGCGATTGTTGTTGCTAAATGTGATTGCTTCCATAAGTGTTGCCACCCACCTGTTGATGTTGCAATAGGTGTGATTATGCCCCTGAAAATGAATTTGCCATAAATGTATTTTTGCACCTGAAGCTTAGTTTCTTGACTAAGAGGTCATTGAGTTGTAGCCAAATTAAATAAAGAGGGGACTTTTAATTTGATGCGTGGTGTGTTTCATGTCAGTGCCCTTCTGTGTCCTATCTGTACTGCATTTTGGACAAGGGCACTCAGTACAGTGGTTATTGGTGTAATAGGAAGTCTTATATAGCGCAGTGTCGCTGAATTCACTACGCATTTTGCTACAAGGGGGTGAACTGTGCGTCCAGTCCCGTACTTGTACTGTTCTTCTAAAGTACGTAGTAACATCTATAATTGAACGATTCCTTGTTTTTCCCTTCATTTTCTCGCCCTCTTAAAATGTATTCTACATCATGGCCCACAAAGAAAACATTTACAAAAGGTGTTAACGCTTTTGTAACTTTAGAAGTGTACGTTTTCAGACCAGTGTATTTTGTTGTGTATTTCAGTTTTTTTGTCATTTGATTTGCACTTGTGCTGTATGAAAGCACTATCTCGTGTTACGGGGATACATGAAGAGCGCATGGAACTGGATGCTCGCCCATAGTTATGTGAATGTAACAAGCCAGGCTGCAGAGTCATTCATTTTCTGTGTACATTTTATTTTTCCAATTTCCCTCTCAAATGTAATCGTCTGTATTCTGTGGAGTTGAAGTCTGAATATGATCTTATAACCGATTTTAAATATCGCAAATTTTGGGTTTCTGATGTCTAATGTGACTTTTGCTACGTGCCTCTCCAGCATTGTAACCCCTAGCGCTTAGAGGCACATAGGGTGCTGGGCAAACAGGATGAAGCTTTCCAGTGGCTGATGCTTAAAATGAGGACACTTAGCGTTAGCGTCTGAAGAGCAATCGGAAAGCAGACTGCTCAGTGATGGGACAGCGACCGGGCTGCTATGATGTTGGGCAGAGCGAGGGCTTCTCTGACTGCTGCACTTTGGATAGGTAGTACAGCACTTCTGCAGCTGCCCTTCTTAGCTGAGATGCTTTACAGCACCAGGGTCCGTATCATGACGACGCTGCGCAGAGCAGAACACCTGTTTTTTTACATTTATGTGTCCGAATATAAACATATAGACAAAACAAGGCGGAGATAGAGGGAATCTCTGCTCACTGTTTGTGGCTTGTTCAATCTAGAGTTCATAACCCCGAAGAAACCCAGAGATGTATATTCGATCTTTAAACACAAGTAGACGCTGGGCAGATAGGTTTATGGCGGAGTTGAAGCACCTCTTGACGTGGCTGGTATATTTCCAATAACACAGTACCAGCACTTCCATACAATGCTCGTTAGGCTAACGCTTATCAGCGTGGCTCTCAACAAAGTTTATCAGCAGCGCTGCTCTAAATGTAATGGGCCAGAGTAAGAAGACCTTTTCTCTTGGCTGATGTACTTTTTATAGGCACTGCCAGCCCTTCTGAAGGAGTCTGATATATTTAAATTAGGCAGAAGCAGCAATCTTCTGCAGTGCTCATGCAACAACATCTGTTTTTCATGAAACATTGTTTCTTTAACAGAAATCACACAGCAGCCGCATTCACGCACCTACACACTGTAAGCAATTCAGACAACACACACACTTCAGGGTTATGGCTATGGCAGAGAAGACAGAAAATTCTCGTTTTTATTGGTGCATGGATTTCGGGGTGGGGATCAGAAATCTCTTCAGGATGAACGAGTCCGCATATGCATGGGAGGAGTTTCACATTTCATAGTCTCCGACCCATACAGAATAACACTACAGTCATCAGATAGGATACTATGAGAAAACCAATGTAAATGCAGCTTAGCTGCGTCAACATTTTACTAGAACTTTACGTCTGCCACCTACCCACTAATGCGACAGGCCCAGCAGGCTGAACCTGACAAATCCGAGCAGCATGACGCCGTTCAGCAGTGGAGTCACGAGCTCTTCGTCTGCAATTGTAAAGCGAAAACGTAAGCCCGCAGCTGCAGCCACTCAGGAAATATATCTGTATTTCCAACAGACTACTGCTCTCGCAAACCCGAAAGTAAGTGCTGCTTCAGGGAAGCAACTGCTGCAGCAGGGAAGCAGCATGCATTGTGCATTTCCGGTAAGAGTCCCTTGAATACAGGAAACAAAATTACAAGTGCCGATCTGTACTGCCAATGGTCTCTACAGTAGAACGTGTTTGCAAAATAAACGGGAAACAGCGGCAATGGCAACGAAGCACTAAAATTAACAGGCAGCGACGGGTTGGAGGTAGTGCTGGGGACGGCTACGGCACTGAACAACAGAAAAATAAACTTTAGGCAGTGAAGGATGGGATGGGGTGAGGCTGGAGAGGGGGGAAATACCTCAAAAGAAAGATTTACAGGCTTGTTTTCAAGCCGGGCCAGGGCTCACACAGTTTTGTTTTTGATTGTAATACAGACAGATATGAAGAAAGGTGTCCGTGAAGCGGGCGCCGTGCTGACACAAGCAAAATAGTGCGCACTAAGGAACCTACATTTTTTTAAAAAGTGAGACCACATGTAACAGGGGCAGTCTCCTGGGAGGTTTAGAAACACTAAAAGGCTGAACTCATTAAGGCGCTGACCAAACAAAAGCAGGCATTTATGAAGGACAGGAACATGAACCAATGGAAAAGATGGGAGGTGCTTCAAAGCCACAGTCTGGATACAGCATGCCTTGCAGAGCAGCGCATGCGCTGCCTAGGCTCAACCTAAAAAACAACTTTGGCTGTTTTTCTCTACCAGGGCATATAAAACATATTGTATATTGTCCTTGATTTTTAGGTTTCGCGTGCACATCGCTTGCGCTGTGCTTGAGAAATCTATTGTTTTTAATATAAACTTAAAAGGGGCTTACATCCCGACCCCCTCTTTCCTGGCTTTTCATTGGTTCCTGTGCTTGCCACGTACTTTTCCTCCATTTCTATTGGCTGTTGCATATGCTCCTGCATTTACCAATGCTTGTTCCTCATCTGCTTCTCTTAACAGTTTCCCGTAGCCAAAATACTGTAAACATTCACTTTGGTGGAACTATTTTTTCATAAAGTTTTGATTCTTTCTGCTTTTTCGGCTTGCAGCAGTTTTATAGTGCAACTTATCACCCAGAGAGATTAAGTGATTTGCCCAGAATCATAGGATGTTGCGCTGCTGAGACTCAAACCGGGATCCCCGGCTCTTGAGTCAGCAGCTCTGGCTGCTGCGCCACATCCTTTTTGTTAGGAATGTTTATTCTGGTTAATCGCACTCTATTGTTTCCTGCTCCTATACATTGACAAACTCGGTCAGTGGAGAGAGGGGATGTTTAGTTAGACACCTTAACTAAATATTGTCTGAGAAGTCCCTTCGGCATCCTGTATTCATATGGGTGCCCTTCTCTGCTACAACGTACCAATTGTTCCTTTTCGCAAAGGGAAAATATTTTCACACAAATAACATTCCAGTACGAGTAACACTTGTTAAGACTAGATGTGAAGGTTGGTACAGTCTTGTTAATACTGATGTAACACCAACTCAAATTAAACTGGAGTTGTGGTGGCGCTCGTTTATTAACTCTTTCTGCAGCAGATGGCGACAGTTTACGGGTTGCTTGGCTCCTGGAACTATGCACCACCATGGCTAATAGCCCAGATTAGAGGTTTGCCACATAATGTAATTTCCGCTCAGTCTGCTGATTTTAGCAAATATTTTGCTTTCTTGTTTAGATGAAAATGGCTTCTATTAGGAGTTCGACGTTGTTCTGCCCAAATGAGCCTTTTAGCTCTACTTCTGCAGAAGACTGGATTTAACACCTCAAAGGTTGCGGAATGCTGTTAACAATACAGTAAAACTAACCAGCAGGATTCCGAAGTAGCAGACAGTAAATGGGACACCCATAAAATAAGGGTGGCTAACAATTTACAGCACCACCACTGGAATTACGTGGCAATGGAGGAATCAATTGTGCGAAAGAAAAGGCAAAATGTGCAGCACGTTCTGTGGCGATATTTTTTCATTTTAGAAAACATTAGTACAGTCTGGGTTAAGGTTTCACCTGCTTAGTACCAGTCCAATGCTTATATATAGCAGCCAGCAACTAATAGTTGACCACTTAACTTTTGCAAAGATCGAACACTGCACAATAACACATGCATTGCGATTTTATTAACTAACTTTTTATATCTTTGCACTAAACTTTTTACTGATGAAATTACAAATGTTATGTTATAACATTTTATAAAGCGCACAGCTGCCCCAGCAAAGGGGCGTCCCGGCGCTGAAGCAGAAACTGCAAGGCTACTGACCGGAAGACCAGCCTATAGCGGACGGAAAAGGTACGTTTTGATTGCCTTACGAAATGCCAGATAGTTGTTGATGCTGCGAATATGAAACGGTAGCGTGTTCCAAAGTTTGGCTGCCAAAGTGCAAAAGGAACGCCCGCCGGCACGAGCCCTCCTCACCCGAGGAACAACCACCAAATGCTGCCCCATCGACCGAAGTTGCCGGGCAGGAATATAGGATACAAGCAGGTTGGCCAGAATACCTGCCGAAGAGGAATTTAAAATTTTAAAAGCAATGCAAAGAGACTTAAACTCTACGCGTTTGGCCATAGGCAGCCAGTGTAGCCTGCGGATAGCGCTCGTGGTGGAGCAAGTTCTAGGCAGGCCGAGAAGGGTTCTGGCAGCAGCATTTTGGACCCTTTGCAATCTCAGAATTTCAGTCTTATTCGTCCCCAAATAGAGTGAACAAGCGTAGTCTAATCTAGACAGAATGGAGGCCTGAACGATAACCTGCCTTACGGACGGGTCGAAAAACCCCAGCAGCGGTTTAAGCCCTCGCAGTATGCCGAAACAGGTTCCTGCCACTTTCTTAGTTTGAGTCTGGAAGCTAAGGGCGGAGTCGAACCAGACACCTAGATTTTTTACCACCTGCAAATTATGCAGCAGATGTTGAATCATGTGGAACATGTGGTGACAATTATGTGAGAAACCTTGCAGCCCTGTACTAGCGTAATACCATTGCTTTTTACTAAATAGCAACCGACAAACTGATCGCTCCTCAGCAACAAGGCTAAACAACACAGATACAAAACACAATCCGTAGAATAAAATGATGTAAATTATCCCAAAAGATGTGTACTCAACTCCATGGTTTGAGTTGGAATGCCTGCATTTAACACTGGAGAAGAAATGCATCTGGACACAGACGCTTCTCTTTTAATTGTAATAGTGCCGCTTGCCCAGGCTTCTTTAATCCGGGGCTACCCCGCCGTCATTCTAGGTTAGCCCCTAGACTACAGTATGGTGCCGCCAGCAGTAATCTGTTCTTCGAATGTAACTCAATTGGGCTCATTCTCCATCTCGCTGGATTTGGGGTGCTAAAGCCTTGTTAGGTTTCGCCTGCACAGCGCTTGCGTTGCGCTTGAGAAACCTATTGTTTTTTTTGTTTTTTTGTCCTCATACATGACACAAGCCCGAGATCTAAGCTAGAAGCGATCTATCGGGAGGCGACTGTTCAAGATAGCTTAGTCTCCAAGATCCTTTGGGCCTCCTTCAGACTATATACGAGGGGGATTCTGCTTGATCACGCCGTCCTCCTTCATAGTATTAATCATAGGACAGTTAGCGGTGCTTACATTCTATGTTTCCCCCCCCCTAATTGGGTTCTACCTATATATCCTGTAATGGGTCCCACATTTTTATCCTTTTGACAGACCCCTTTTTGCAATCTAGCCAGCAGGTGTGTCTGACATATGAAATCCAGTCCTGTAGTGATGGTGCGTTTTGAACTATCCATTTCGTGCAGATTTCCCTGCGTGCAATTATTATCATTACATAAAGAAGGTGGGTCTGAGACTTCGTCAGTACGTGGTTTCCCCCGCCCCTTCGTAGGATCCCAAATATAACCAGTTCAAGGCTAACCTCTATATTGGCCCCATACAATCTAGACACAAAGTCACCCACCTCATGCCAGAAGAGTTGGATTACCGGACATTGCCATAGTAAGTGAACGTCATCCGCATTTTCCAGCACACTTCGGGCATTGTCTTCTCTTGCTTCCACCCATCTTAGACAGCTTTTTTGGAGACCAATACGCTCTTTACAGAGTAAAAAGATGGTTCCTCCTCAATGATGCGGGTCTAACTGTTAGCCAAAGTGTAGCCATTGATACTTGCCATAAACTTTGTATATCTGACTCCGGCATGTCCGTCCTCCATATCTCCTCTGGCACCTCTAAGGAGCGATCCTCTGCTTCCACCAACATCCAATACCATTTGGATACCTCCTTCACGTAACTCTGATCTCTCATTAGCTCGCCCTCCCACTCTGTTTCCAGTCCGATTTGCGGCTGATTATGTGACCACCTTGTTAGTTGAAAGTATTTAAACCTCGATAGTGAAGAGTTTGTTCTTGCTGCTAATGTGTCCTATGATGTCAATGAGCCTTGATCAAAAAGCTGCCCCCATTTTGTCAGACCTATTGCTAATAAAGGCATCGCTAAGGCGTCCAAAAGACACTCGGGAGTGCCCAGTGAATTCCAAATCGGGCCATTACAACTATAGTAAGGTATTCCCAAGATTCGCTTGACTTGGACCCATAATTTACACTATAAACTTGATTTTCTTGAAGAATTTAAATAAGAAAGAATTTCCTTCATCCAGGAAATTCCTTCTCAATACCGTTAAATGAGGGGGAATTCTTTGCGTGTTGTCCATTAAAAGATGTCTAGTATTTTTTTAGAAAAAAAGCCCAATAGTACAATTGGAAGTCAGGTAATGCTATCCCACCATCTATTTTCTTTTTACGCAGTTTTTTCCAAGCTATTCGCACCGCTTTATTTTTCCATACAAAACTGCTCAGGTCGCCTTGCAATTTTCTGAACCATTCAGTCTTGAAATGTAGCGGTAGAGTATTGAAAATATAAGTAAATTTAGGGAGGATCATCATCTTAACCAAGTTTGCTCTTCCCAGAATCCACAAAGGTAGTTACATCCATGATTCCAATAACTTCTTGGACTGCAAATAGATTCTATTAAAATTAATGAAAGCCATCTTATCCAAATCCTTAACTATTCTTACACCTAGATATCTGATCTCTGGCTTTTCTAGTAAGGAATCCACTACACCGTTCCATGACACGGTTTCCGTTTTATCCTTATTTACTAAATATCCGGAGATTTTCCCAAAAGCCTCCGTTATTCTCATTATAAGAGGTAATGATACCTCCCGATTAGATGTATAGATTAAAAGATCACCGGCATACAGTGCCACCTTTTTTGCCCAATCTAGATATCTAAAAGGGGAAATTCCATTTTCTGACCTTATTCTCCTAGCAATGGGTTCTATATACAAATTAAACAGTAGTGGTGACAAAGGGCACCCCTGCCTGGTGCCTCGACCTATCATGATCTTAGATGAAAGGGACCCATTTACCACTAACCTCGCTGTTGGTGCATTATATATTAAAGATCGTATGGCTTCGAGAAAGTTGCTGCCTAAATGGTTTTGTTCAATGACTTCATACAAGTAAGGCCAGCTGACTTGATCAAATGCTTTGGCCGCATCACTCATTATGACAGTTAGGGGAGACCTGGTTGTAGTAGCTATGTCAATTGCACTGATCAAATCATGTGTTAAGTCGTGGAGTTGCCTGTGTTTCATAAAGCCCTTTTGGTTCTCATGAATAATATCGCCTAATAGACTGTTTAACCTTGTGGCTAATATTTGCGTGAATATTTTATAATCGCTGTTCAACAGTGATATTGGTCTATAAGACTCACACTTCAAGGGGTCTTTGTCTGGTTTTAAAATTAAAGTTATCACTGCCTCTTTCCATGAGGCCGGAAGAGGAGTATGTTGAACATAGATGTTATTCATTAATTTATTTAGGTGTGGAACCAACACTTCTTTTAAGACCTTGTACAGCTCATTAGGGATTCCGTCTTGACGAGCCGCTTTCCCTCTTTTTAAATGGGCAATAGATTTCTCCATCTCTAGGGTAGTAAGTTCTTGGTTGAGAAATGATTGTTGACTGATATCTACCCTGGGAAGAGGGTCTTGCTTCAACCATTCATCAATTCTATCCGGGTAGCCTTCGTGTCTTCTGTGTATATGTCTTGGAAGAAGTCCCTAAATGCCCTCCCAATACTATAATCATCTACACATCGTTCTTGGGTGGCACCAATCTGCACCTCTTTGATCTCATTTCTTAACTGATCTTGCTTTGTCTTCCATGCAAGAAGTTTCCCACACCCTTCCCCATATTCATAATGGGCCATTTTACTGGCATCCCATCGCTCTCGGATCCTTTTCTCCAAGAACTCACCTAACTGTTCTTTAGCCTCAATCAACTTGCCCTGGAGCTCGATTTTTAAAGTGGGATTGTGACAGTCGATAAGCTTTATTAATTCTAAAATCTTTCTCCTTCTCCTATGCACCCTGAGGCCATTTACATTCCAGGATAATATTCTAATTTACTGATTATACATCTCCTATTTTTACCTCGCCCTCCACCTTCTGGTATGTTGGCTAGTGTCATATATGAGGATCATTATTTTTTTATTAGTTTTTCCCCTAATGCTCCCTACCCAGTGCTCATAATTACAAGTGAATATGTATAACCCTAGCCCTTTGAACCCCATCTCACCCACCCTGGCGAACCCTCCCTTAATCCAAGCGGGGTAGCACATTTACCCCTGATGCTCCGATCATATTCTTATACCTATTTTTGTGCATTCATCTGACTAATCAGATTCTCAATTTCAGAGACCTCTCTAATGTTGTACATTTTATTTCTCCACATAACTTTTAAGGTAGCAGGGAATTTTAACTGCGCCGTTGCCCCCAATGATTTCAAGGTTTGGATGTATTTCCCAAGTTCTCACTGACGATTTTGTTTTTCCTTCGCTATATCTGATCTGATAGTGTAGGACCAGTCGTCTTTTTGAAAACTTTTGACTTTGAGGGCAGCCAAGAGAATTGTCTCTTTGATAACATAAGTGCGGAAATTTAGTAGAATAATCCTTGGTTTGTCCCTATTTTAGTCCCGCCTGAAAGGATCTCTGTGCACTCTTTGTATGTCCTGATCTAGGTCCCAGGTCTGCAGTTCCGGCATTGACTCCTTAAGGATGCTTATTACAAAGCTCTTCAAATTCCCCCCTTCCAGCCCTTCCGGAACATTTAACAACCTCAAGTTGTTTCACCTAGAGTTGTTTTCTAGTGTCTCGAGCTTGTCTCTGATCTCCCTTTCATTGCTTTTTAGAGTTTGAATTTCCCCATGGTTGGCCTTGACCTCCTCCTGCAGTGCCCCAATCACAGTCTCCAGTAGCCTTACTGTGATATCTGCCATTTTAGCATCTAAACTCTTGCAGGATTCCTGAATTTTGGCTTGGTTGTTTTCAGAGATCACAAATTTTTCTTTAATCTCCTTTGAAAGTGAGATCAGTATCCGACTCATATCTAAAGCCTATGTGTTTGTCATCTGATCACTAGGGACTGCTATATTTTCAGGAGTATATGTTGGGAACTCCCCTACGCCCAAATCATCCTCTTACAGGGCAATATACCTATTAGATGTGGGGAGATCAGTTATGGCCGCTGGCTGTGTTTGTTGGAACCCGGGAGACCTTATCGTGGCCATAATCGCTTTTGCTGCTTTAGAGTCCGGAGAGGGTTTTTTATTTAACGGCTCTGTTTCTTTTATTTTGAAATAAGACCTTAGTGATGGTGTAACTCTAGTTTTCCCCACAGGGTTTTTGTTATTCCTTAACACCCTCTCCTGTCTTTCAATGTTGTCTGACCGTTGCGCAGTGACCTTGGTTTGCACTTCCAACGGAGGAAACTACTGGTGAATTTAAGCTTTTATCCCCGTTTAATTCCCCCTCTCCTTCGGCTAAGAATCACACGCACTCCCCATTTCGTAGAGAGTACCTGTTTTTGCATGCCCCAACTTCAATTACGGAGTTAATCCCCGGGAAATCGATGGTTGTGTCAATGCTGGTTTGTTTCTTTCCTACTTCCTCAACCCCTTTTCTTTGTATACCTGAGTCACCAAATGTTTGGAGACCCTTTTTCTTCCTATGCTGCCTTTCTTTGGGGTCATATGGTTATGGGGACTTCCACCCCCTTCTAAACACTGGGGCAGAGAGTTTTTGTCTTGTATAAATTGTGCAAGAACTAAGTTCTTCTCTCCTTTCAAATGCCTCAAACCCACAGTCCCCCTCACCTCCTTGTAATCCTGTGTCTGCAGGTCCCGGCTCCTGAAACTGGCCTCTCACATCCACTGCAGCCCCAGCAACCCCGGCAACCCGGAAGC
This sequence comes from Calotriton arnoldi, assembly GCA_963921515.1. Classification (NCBI taxonomy): domain Eukaryota; kingdom Metazoa; phylum Chordata; class Amphibia; order Caudata; family Salamandridae; genus Calotriton; species Calotriton arnoldi. The sequence goes on along the minus strand of CAWUFW010003470.1, from coordinate 1,235,285 downwards.
CCAAACGTGCCGCCGCCTGCCGACCTCGCCACAACTGACACGCCGCGCGCAGCAGAGGGGAGCAGGCCCGGGCCAGAACAGCCAAGCAGTCCCGAGAGGCGTTGAAGCCAACACCAGCAACGCTGCAAAAAGAGCAGGCCATAAACAAAGGTACGTGCTGCCGGTTATTTAGAAATTAGTTTAAAGGATGCCTCTTGTAAAGAGATTAATGACGTAATGTCAATTTTCGTCCGTCAGAGCGCCGGAGCTCACGACCGCGCTCGCTAGCACCATGTTCCCGCGACTACAACCTCGAAATCTATTGTTTTAAATATTAACTTAAAAGGGGCTTACATCCCGCCCCCTCTCTTTCCTGGCTTTTCATTGGTTCCTGTGCTTGCCAATTATTTTTCCTCCTTTTCTATTGGCTGTAGCATGCATTTACCAATGCTCATCTGCTTCGCTTATCAGTTTCCCGTAGCTGAAATACTATTAACATCCACTTTGGTGGAACTATTTTTTTTCATAAAGTTTTGCCTCTTTCTGCTCTTTCGTCTTGCAGAAGATTTATATAGCACAACTTATAACCAGGAGAGATTAAGCAATTCGCCCAGGATCACAGGATGTTGCGCCGCTGAGACTCGAACCAGGACCCCCAGCTTTGGAGTCAGCAGCTCTGGCTGCTGCAACACATCCTCTCCACTCCTGTGATACTTGTAAGGGAGCTTCGTCCTGAACGGTGATTGACAAAAAAAAAGCTTATTATTCATTGCATAGGCGAAACTGATGCATTACCAATGCTTGTTATAACAATGCACCCTACCCATTGGGGTACCTAGGGCAGACCTTAAGGGTTACTTATATGTAATAAAAAGGTATTTTTGGACTTTGTATTTGGACACAGTTTTATTTTTAAACCAGCCTGCAAGGCAGGTCTAGCTTTAAAATGACATCACACACCACAGCAGTGCACACTTTAGTGCATTAAGGGCCAGATGTACGGCCATTCACTTTTGCGAATCGCAAATTGCGTCAAATTGCGAATCGCAATTTGCGACTTGCAAAAGTGAATGTACAACAGTGTCTCAGACACTGTTTGCAATTCCCAATGGGGTCGCAAATAGCATGCCTTATTAATATTCATGAGGCAAGCGCAATCTGCGACCCCATTGGGAATGGCTAGCACTCCCAGGGATGGTGGCCTGCTGGGGCATGTCTGTGACTGCTTTTTAAATAAATCAGTATTTTTTTTAAATGCAGCCCGTTTTCCTTAAAGGAAAACGGGCTGCATTTAAAAAAGAAAGGGCAGGCAATGGTCCCTGGAACCACTGCCTGCCCTTAAAAAATATTTTCGCACACACTCAAAAGGGGAAGGGGTCCCCCTGGGGACCCCTTCTCGTTTGCGAGTGGTTTACCACCTACTTGAAGTAGGTGGTAAACTGCGAGTGTTTTGCAACCGCAAATGTGGTCGCAAAACAATAGTACATGGCATTGAGACTCGCTATTAGGAAGGGACGCCCCTTCTTAATCGCGAGAGTCGCAAACGCTATTTTGCAAGTCAGTGACTCGCAAAATAGCATTTGTACATGCCTGGACCCTTTTTTGCATCATCTGGCCCCAAGTCCACTGGGGACTCTAAATCTACATGCCCTACCTAATACTAGAGACATACAGGTAGGTTGTCTTTACCAATCAAAATTACACCAAATACCATATACATTTAGAGGACAGAGCACCGGCCCTGGTTAGCAGAGCCCAGGGCACTTCCAAAGTCAGTAACCACCAGCATCAGTCAAAAAATGGGGGTGATCAGGGAAAAAAGATGACTTTCCTAAAGGTGGAAATCTATTTATGCAGAACAACTACAATTTTAAGGTTGCTGGTACCCATGTTAACCTAGTTTACCCTGGATCACGCCAACAAAAAGGAATTATTTGCCTGTGAACTAATGACAGTCCATATCACGTGAAGGAGGATGGAGAGGGCATAATCTTGACTCCTATTGGTCCACTTGTATTCAGGAAAAACTTATATCACAACCAATTGGAGTTCGCAGAACTCCTGGAGCGGTTGAGCCAATATAAGTCCCAGACTCAGTCAATAGCATTCATCCAATAGGGTCTATTCTAGTTGCAGAGTCAAGTCAATGCCTTCAAATATCACGACACTAAGGAAGTTGAAGAAAACTTTGGTACTCTACATTTAGGTTGAGTTTGTGAACTCTAGTTATTGAAAAGTGGAAATCATAAGGAAATAGGGGAGAGTTCTCCACAAGGCTAGGAGCTTCCTGAGGCAAAGTGTCACACAACATAAAAATTAACAGAAGCTTTTAAAAATTAGGTCACATGTTTAAAGTTTAATGACTCTAGGCAGGAGGTGAAGTGATTTCATGAGAAATACAGTGAGAACAAGTGTCCCTCAATTGTATCTTGTTGTATTCTATGGCTGTCATCTTGTTTCTATGGTTGCCCTTTTGCCTGATGCTGTGGTATGATGTCACAGTGTCAGGTGCAGACCGTAATCTCATTCTGACATCCTTTGGGATCTGTTTCCTCAACCACAGTTCCACGTATTGTGCCACATGCGGAGCCGGGCTCCATTCAGGTGAAAGTGGGTGTTTTAGCATCATGGGGTCAAACAGACTCCCCAAGAGGGTCCACGACCCCACTAAGGCCATCCGCCTTATCAGATACCATCGTGTCCAGACCCTTGTCTTTTTCCACAATTTCCACATCTGAGTCAAACTCAGAAGAGCAGCTCAGCTCTATTTTTGCACTGCCAGATGATTCATCACAGAGGATGGTAGTATGTCTTCTACTACCTTTATTCTTTTGAATCCTCCACATTCCAAAGGTAGTAAGTGCATTGCGGTTAATGTGACTTGTAACTACTGTAAAAAAATAGGCCATTTTGCCAAAGTCTGTCTTAAGAGGAAAACTCAAAAAAAGACCATTGCTTGTGTTGCTGAATCTGAAGACGACTCAGATTCTGAGATCATTTCTGTAGTCATGGATGAAAATATCTTTTCAAATGACACTAATAGTGAACCAGTAACTGGTGATCCTTCTTCATGTGACGATCCTATTGTTGAATTACTAGTTGGTGATAAAACTATTCATCTTTTGGTAGATTCTGGTGCTAGAATTACAATGATTACCCAGAAACTTTTCATTGACACATGGGGCGACAGGGAACTGTTTCCTCCCGATCGCTCTCCTGTTTCATATGAGGGACGTAAAATCGAATTGTTGGGTTTCATCGAAGATGTCATGATGTTCAAAGGAAGAAGGATCAGAGGTAAAATCTACATTGCTGTCAAGGGTCTGAATATACTGGGGTGGTTCCACCAGGGACTCTTTGGAATGATACTCAGACCAGGTACCAAAGAGCAGGTCTTGTTGGTTACTTGTGATGAAGAGGGCTCTAGATGGAAAAGTGAATTTCCATCTGTTTTTGGCGACACCCTTGGGAACATTTCTGGATTCAAACACAAGATTATTGTTAGAAATGGGGCTGTCCCAGTTAAGCACAAACTTCGAGGCGTTCCTTTTAGTGTAAGGGATGACCTCAACAAAGAACTCAAGAGTCTTTGTGACAAGGGAATCATCGAACCGACAGAGTCATCTTTATGGTTGTCCCCTTTGGTCGTCGCACGCAAGAGGGGAGGGCAGTTACGTGTGTGTGTGTGGACCTCAGGTCACTCAACACGGAGATTTGGATAGACTCATCCATTGCCCAAAATCAATGATCTTTTTGCGTGTGTTAAAGGAGCTCAGGTGTTTTCGAAGTTAGATCTAGCTAGTGCCTACCACCAAATAGAACTTCATCCTGATTCTCGGTCTCTCACTGCTTTCGTGTCTCCCCTGGGAACATTTCAATATTGTAGGATGCCCTTCGGGTTAGCCTCCGCAGCATCAGTGTTCCAGAGAATCATGCAAAATTTGTTGAAAGGGGTTGAAGGGGTACTTGTGTTTCAAGACGATGTGCTGATTTACGCTAAAGATAATGTTTCTCATGACATTATTCTCAAGAAGGTTCTTAGCATATTCAAAAGTAATGGAGTTGTTCTCAAAACTGAGAAGTGCAAGTTTCTTTGCAAAGAAATTGAATATCTTGGTCACTTATTATCCCATGAAGGCATTAAACCCAGGCAAGGTCTCCTAGATGCCATCTACAATGCTGCTGTACCAAAAGACAAGTCTGGTGTTAAATCTTTACTTGGGTTGTTAGAATACTATTCAAGGTTTGTCCCTAATTTTGCTTCCATTGTTCGGCCCATCAGCAATTTACTTAAAATAGGAGTCAAATTTGAATGGTCTCAGGATTGTGATCATGCGTTTAATGAAGTTAAACTGTCTTTAGGTAAGAGCAGTGCTCTCACGCCATTTGATCCTGATTTGCCATGTTGTATAGCTGTGGATGCCAGCCAAGTCGGTTTGGGGGCTATCCTTACTCAAGTGTGTGGGGACAAAGAGAACACAGTGGCTTTTGCGTCAAGGGTTTTGAGGAGTGCTGAAGTACAGTATTCCGTTATCGAAAAGGAATTACTTGCATGCTTATGGGCCATTGAGAAATATCGTCCATACGTTTGGGGAAGACGTTTCAAATTGATTACGGACCACAAACCTTTAGTATCTATTCTTGGTTCTGGTCCTAGTAAGTGCTGTACACACAGGATTACGAGAATGGTTAGTAAGCTGTTACAGTACCAGTTTGATATCTCACATATTCCTGGTGGGAGGAATGGGAGAGCAGATTTCTTGTTGTGTTTTCCTCAACATAATGATGGTTGTGATGGTACAACTTTTAGAGAACTGAGTGAGGAAGATGCTGAAGACTGTTTTGTTGCTGCTATAGATATTCCTGATCTTGTAGTTGGTTCTGAGGAAGATTGGAGAGCAGCCTTACTTGAAGATAGTACTCTTCAACAAGTTTGTGTTTTAGTCAAGGAGGGGTGGCCTCGAGAAAAGACACTGTATTCTTTGTTACAGCCTTATTGGAAAGTTGAAACTGAAATTTCTTTAGAGGATGGTATTCTCATGAGATGTGACAAACTTATCCCAACTCACTGTCTTAGACCTATCATTGTCAAAAAAGCTCACGAGGGGCACCTAGGTGTTACGCTCACTAAGCGTTGTGTTCGTGAGCACTTTTGGTGGCCCAGTATGGATGTTGAGATTGGTGTTTTGGTCGAGAATTGTTCTGTTTGTTCTTCTGCTGAAAAAGCACTGAAAGCTTTTACTCCACCACTGCTTCCTGTTGAATGCCCGTCGGGTCCATGGGTCAAGGTGGGTATTGATATCATGGGTCCCTGTGATGTTTTACCTTCTGGATGCAAGTATGTTTTAGTGCTCATGGATTATGCATCAAAGTGGCCCGAGATAAAGTTGGTCAAAGAAGCTAGTTCAGCCAGTGTTGTCAAGTTTTTGAAAGAGGTTTTTCTCCGGGAAGGGTTTCCCGAATTCCTTGTCTCGGATAATGGGACTCAATTTGTAAGTGAAATGTTTGAAATGTTCTTGACCTCCAGTGGTGTGAAGCACTTAAAGAGTTCTCTTTATCATCCACAAACAAACGGTTTAGTGGAAAGGATGAACCGAGTTTTGGGTGAGTGCATCAGGTGGGCTGTGGCTGGGAAGTATGATATCGTTCAATCTTTGGAAAGTATGTTGTGGTTTTACAGGATCACACCTCATTCATCCACTAAAGTTTCACCTTTTGAGATATTAAGGGGAAGGAGGGCCAATACGTGTTTCAAGCCTGAATGGATGAACAAATGGTTTAAAACTGATTCAAATCTGGTTTCCCTCATGGAAATCGTCAGGGAAAATTCTGAATCTGCTCAGAGTAAACAGAAAACCTGGTTTGATAAAAAGAAAGGGACCAAGATGGTTCGTTTGGTTGTTGGTGATCTCGTCCGCATCAAAACGTCTGTGCAGGTTAAGAAGGGAAATTGTAAATATGGAGAACCTGTCAAGGTTGTAAGAATCGGGAACAATGCTGTTCAAGTGAAGGGAGGTCGTTGGTGGAATCTTGCCAAAGTTGTCAAAGCGAGACCAGTCTCGTTGGGGGTTGACCACAGTATCTGTAAGAGTTCTGCTCTACCCAATTCTTCTGCACGCAGAAGAAGTTCAAGAATTATTGTTACTCCTAAAAGATTTCGTGAGTAATCTTCAGATTCTTTTCTCTCTTCTTTTACTCTGTCTTTCTTTTGTGTCTCTTTATACTTTGTTTTGTTTATTGTTTTGTTTTGCAGGAGAAGGGAAGGTATGTTGTATTCTGTGGCTGTCATCTTGTTTCTATGGTTGCCCTTTTGCCTGATGCTGTGGTATGATGTCACAGTGTCAGGTGCAGAGTTGGAATGTTATTTCTTAAAGGTTGAGGATGCAACTGTCGTTCCTGTGATGGCTCAGCAAGTGTGACCTGGAGCTGTGTAGTCCTTCAATAAATCCTGCCACAACTCATCTCGTGTTCGACTCAGTTACTACATATCTAAACATGAAGCTTGGCACCTTGATATTCAACACATGCAGCAGTTTTTTTAATTCATGTCTCAGCTGACAACGACAAACCATGTCTCGCTGAGAGGCAAAGGCTGTGGTTAATGCATTAATAAGGCCCAGTACAAGATGGTTGCTGCAGGTTACAGGATTAGAGTTAAGCATAACCATGGCCTCTGGAATTACATAGCAATGGAGGTTCAAATTATGGGGCAGGATAGACAAAACTGTGCGTTAAGAAAAGGAAAATTATGCAACATAATACAGCACAATCTGCGACTGTATTATTTTGTTATTTCAAGACCTATTAATACTGTTGGGGCAAAGTTGCTCCACATTAGCACCAGTTTAACACTTGAAAACAGCGATCAGTAACTGAAATGTCATCAGTTAACCTTTGCAAACAGTCTGCAATTGCGCAGGACCACAGTTAAGTGCCTTTTTTAGTAACTTTTGATCCACTTGAGCTAGAAACAATGTTTTTGGTTAATTCTGCAAGTTATGTAGAAGGTTGTGGCTTGTGTGGCAAATGTGTCCAATCCAAAAGTATGTGCAAAATGCTGCAGACACAGGATCACATAATTCAGGTAGCCCTGAGCATAACCAAACTTCATAAACTGGACCAGCTAACCTCACCACACACTGTGGGACAGTCAGTCAGTCTTCTTTTCTGTATCCATTGTCAGTCACTTCTTAAGTCCTGTCTGTTCAAGGGGCTTCCATAAAGTCAGGGCCTCAACCAGGGCTGTAATCCACCCAGGGAACAACCCTGCAGGTGTGGGGGCTCTGGGCTGGATGAGACACTGCCACTGGAGCTAATGCTAAATCTCAGACAGCAGACCTGAAGACTCCTTGCAGCTCTGCCCTGTATGGGTAATCCAGAGATGTAGTGATCTTGTGGTGGGAGGAATCATCAGTCATACAGACCTGGGAGGCCAATGGTGTGCCATTGAGAGACAGGTGAGCCTGTCCCATACAGGCCTATCAGTTCCCTAAGATGCTATCCTTGCAGAGCAAACAATTCTACCACTGTCTTTTTTTATTTCTTTTTTTCTTCAATCTTTAACAGTTTCCGAGCAAAAATAAATGTTTTACAATAGTGTCCAAACAAAAACATACATGCTACATGAAGCATCAAAAAATTATTTCAAATAGAGTCCAAGATTGGTGTTAAGTCGCGATCAAGCATAAAGTGCATCACATAATGTTGTTTAAAGAGCAAGAAAGAAAGTGCAGCTGCCTACCTCAAGAATTGTTTTAAACAGTATATAGTTATATGCCTTTCAAAAAATCACTACACCACAGCGGCCATTTACCTAGTCAATAAATAAAGTGCACTCCATAGAGTACTTAAAGTGATTCCAAATAGTAAAAGTCTACCACTGTCAGAACGCAATGATTTGTTAAATGGAAGTTTCTGGTCATCGACTTTCCTTTTAACAAATCAGAATACATAAAGCAACTCTGGTTTCACTCTGCAGTCTGCATGCAATAAGTGTGCCAAGTTTATTTTTATACACCACACATATATGTATCTGAAGCAGACTCTTACTTTAAATGTCCCCATTCAGTTCACATTCTGTACAGTGGAGCCCCCTGCAGCTAGGAATACACTGCGTTGACCCATCAGTATGGGTGGGAAAGGAGAAAGGGGTTAGCAGTTTGCTCTTTGTCACTCCCACTGCGACGTTTGACAGAAGAAATGTAGCAGTGTGGGGCGTCTTCAATTTTGCCCCAATCCATTTGCACAATGGGGGCACAGACCAGCGGACAAAACCAGCACCAACCAATAAGGACTTATTTACATTCATTGAAGCCCCTACTATTGCCCCCCCCCCCCAAGGACTCATGTAAAAAACAAACAGAAATAAGGCGACTCTCAAACAACTTTTATACATAGGACTCCAGACAACTGTATAAAAGCGCAGCACAGTCTATTTATGAACATGGAAATGTATTTTTCATATATTACACTGCTGTTTATAAAGTTTGTGACCTATTCACAAAGAGGTTTTGGAGTACCAGTAGTACTCCTGTGGTACGCTTGTACGTACTTTTACACAGCTTTGTGAATTGGCCCCAAAACATCTACAGGAATATTCAGCGAATATTCATATACCATTCATACAAATAGAAAGAACAGTACACTCTTTGCGCTTTTACTAATAGAAAGTAGACTATTTCAGTGTCAATCCACAAAGGCATGTAAAGGTATGTAAAAGAGCACTCTTGTAGTACTTTCCACATTCATTAGAGTTAATCCGAATTGACCCGAAAAGGGTGATTCAACACTATGGAAGCACAACTTGCACTTTTTAGATCAATGATACGGAAATACATATTGATGGTTCAGTATTACTATTTTCAAAACTAAGGGCCCACTAAAAAACTGCATTTTGCAGGATGTAAAGTACTATTACAGTACCACTACTCATATTCTATTACAAGCTGCTCGTCCGGAGACTTCCGTCTCACTTACCTTTCTATGCGGAGATCTCGCACGCATCATTCAGAAGTATCTGCTGGCTTAAAAAAATATTGTTATCAGAACAAAAAGATGCCTCGTATTTTTTAGATAATTCCACCCCCACTGTTCGTGCATTTTGCATTTGATTGCCAAAACTCCCAACCGTATTACCAAGCTCCTCATGAACTCCCCCTCTATCGCCTTCAGGAAAAATAACCAGCGAGCACATTCACACACACAATGTTACACTTTCCACAAACAGATTAGAAGCTGCAGTATATAAGCACTAACATTATTCTCTATTTACTGATGTGCATTTATCAACTGTTTGAACATCAGTATATCATTGCCATGTTGGTATGATACAGAACAATGCACGCCCATTACCTGCTTCTAGGGCTTGTAGAACGAGGTTCATAGGGAACGTACAGACAAGTCTGGATATAATTCGAATCACTGTCCTGTCGAAGGCTAAACAAGGAGACCTTAAAGTTTTATGTATGTTCAGCTTTGGTGACCGCCTCTGAAAGTACCAGGACTAACTAAGCCAGGGTTTCTGAACCGCTTACACTTGACAAATGTAATATATATTTAAGAAAGACACTTTTTTTTAAGGAGTATTTCACTAGGAACATTTTTATTGCATCAGGAGTGTCTGAAACATAGCTTTACATAGTGTGGTTATCCCTCTATGTGTGCGTGTGTTAGGTGTGATCTTTTAAAACCAGACTGGAGAACATGATGTGATGGGAAGGGGACAGGGGCGTTGCTAAGACCTGGTGTACTAGCACTGGTGCCTTTGTGGGTCAGAGCACCCCAATTTTTGGCTAGGCTAGAATACACAGGGACTTCGGGCTCTAAATGCTACATTTTAATGTTCGGACCTCATCTTTTTCCCCTGGCCCCATGCACGTCCATGGATACGGACAAAACCTTTCTGCTTTTCTCCCCCAGCCACTGCTCCTGCCACCGTCGACTGACCACTAGCCAAGCCTCCCTTCAATCAATCAACAATTTGTAGAGCGCTGCTTAACACCCATGAGGGTATCCAGAAGCTGGTGGGGAGCTTTGGGGGTGGGAGTTTTGCGTGGTGACCCTTGTCCTAGTACCATCTCCTTGCTGGCTACCTCTGGTTTATCGCTTCCGGCGGTGAGGCGCTTCCGTCTGTGCAGGCTGGGCGCACACGATTAATGCTGTGGGAAAAATCATCTCGGCCTCTCAGACCGTGTCTCTTCGGAAAACACGACCCCTTGTTGTGTCTAGGCCTCTCAGCTATCACCTCGACTGCAGCTGACGAGAGGACCGTAACAACGAGCTCAGCTAAACAACTGACGCAGCCACGGCCAGGCACGTCGTGTGTACGTACACCAAGAACGTAACCCGGAGCTTGCACGCAGCTGCCTAAGGCAGCAGGGCGTTAGCACTTGGACTAGAGTACGGGACAGGGGAATCCCAGGTAGGCCGCAATCCTTTATTTCAGGAGCGCAACGCCCATTGGGCTCAAAGGGCTTCAGCGCCCCCCCCCCCGTCGTGTGTGGCTGCCCGGGCACACACACAGCCGCACCCGAGTACTTCACAGGTCTTTAAAAGACCATTTGCTTGTTAATGAGGCTTTGTTATTTTTTCACCCCTTCTTAGAGCCCCTGCATCTCCACTCTGCCTATTGCTGGAAGAATTCCCGCCCCCTCCCCCACATTTGTCTCTAGTTGCGCCTCTGCTTTATTTTGTTAACCCTGCGCTTAGTACAGGAGCTTATCCTGTTTCCAAACACTGTCAGCTGGCAGATAAGGGAAGTGAGGAACACGGACGTCCATTCATTTGTCCAGGGTCACATAATTCGAGCCCAGTAGGAACATTAGGATCAAAACTCGTACTTTGTGATATCAGAATGAGTCATTTACCCTTTTTGCAAATAGTATCGTAGCCAGCACACATGAAAATACTGCTCTAGACATAAAGGAGTCTAGCTAACTAGCATTCTGATTGCCACCTTTTACGATATAGCCATGCTTTATTTGCTCTATGGGCTACTAGGAGCAGCGTCATCCTTACATTAAATGGTACTTCGTCTTTCACCCTGAAGTACACAATATTGCACATCAGTAACAGTTTTTAGCATTCACACATGTGTAGGCCCCCCGGCTAGTAGGCAGACTGATTAACATAAGCCACCATTGCTCCATGTTATTGAGATACCATGTTTCTGGGTTTTCAGTTGACATCCCAATGTTTTAGTCATGGCGTCATTCTATTGAACCCACTAGACAGGCACACTTACTAAAGCCCAGGGCTGGGGCATCGTCTACTCCATGGAGTAAGGTTGCAACTCCAACTCTTTTCGCCCAGCACCACCGAAGCACCCTTGCCTCATTATCAGTGAGATCAGGGTGGGCAGTTCGGACATGCTTTTGGAGGAGGACACTAGGACGCGATGCCTAGTCTGATGAAATACCTCTGCAATGGATTTGTACAGAAAAGATACTATATTCAATGGTCTTTTATATTCAGACTGGGAGTCTGGTCCCCAATATCATGACAGACTGGAGTATACCGATCCAGCTTCAGCAGTGCATGTAATTCGCCAACCCGCAATTCAGATGAAAACTGTCTTCATAAGTCCATGGACAGCAGTGAAATACTACATTATTAATCACAAGTAAGCCACATTTTCAGTACACATTGTGCCTTCTACACCTGTCCTTGTAAAGTAACCACAACCAGTGTCCAGTAAGCACAAACCGGGCTCTATTAAGAGTTGTTATCGCTCTGTTTTTCTCATTCCCTATTTAGAGTCAAACAAACAGTTGGGGTGGAGGTCAAAAATAAAAGTGATGCCATGACAGTAAGGCAGACTTGTCAGAAGAGTTTCCTGTTGGAGGTGGCTCTGCTGGAAGGAATGCCATCATCTTTGACCTCTAAATGATGTGTGGGATGCGAGAGGTGGGCAGTGAAGCAACCACCAGCCTTTGGCATGTGTCAAATCAGGCTCTGAGTCCATTTTATACACAACGCCTCTCTAGAGTCTAGACCACAGCTGGTCTTGCATGAGGGTACTACTGGTGTGCATTTATTATTAGCAACATTTATTAAGTGCATCGCTACCCTTATCAGGGTTCCCAGCGCTAGCCATCCCTGCCGGAGACCACCCCCCTTTAGCAGCATGCATTGAGAAAGGAGGCAGTTCTTACTACTAATTTATAAGCAGGTCCTTCTAGAGACTCTTTTAGAGAACAATCCGTGGGGGCATCACCTGCCCATATTCTTTCAAGTCCTTCTGAGAAGGGACATCCATCAGAAAACTTTACCAACTGGTTTTCAGGGCCCAAGTTCATCAAAGAGTAAAGGCACTATTTTGACTCTAGCATACAAAGGCAGAAACCTCTTTCCATCAAACTCTTATCCCACCCTATCACCAATCCCAGCTGGTGAGTATAAGGTGGGATGGAGCCAAGGATTCGACTAGTCTTTTAGAAGACCCCATTCCTCTGTGAGCAGCCATTTATAATTGGATTGTTAGAGAAAACAAGGGGGTGCCCTTTAATCACTGCCGCTCTAGGGCTAAACTAATGGCCATAGAAAATGGGCAGCGCTGGAACAAAAAATATACCATAAGTCAATCTATGCATCACCAATATTATTTGTTTGGACAGCCAACTAATCAGTTGTGTCAAACTGAGTTACAATCACTTAATGAAACCATATACCTTAATACCCAATCTTTGGAGCAATTTCTTTTTCTTTTTTTTGGTCGAGCCTTTGAGACCTGTTGTAACTTCTCTTGGGGGCTAAAAGCCATCCCCTTGCTTTTGTTTTGTTTGTTTCAATGTCATTTAAAAATCCTTGCTTGCTAGTGGTCAGTCCTGCCTCTTTGTCCCTCCTTTTTCCCTTCTGTTCCTCCGACGCAGCAGGGACTAAGTACTGCCTCATTCCGTTTTGGTTCTTTATCTGTTCTTTGTGGACTATTTTTTTCTTGGTTTCCTACTCTGTTACTGTTTACCTGTGTTCAGCTTCGGCGCCATAGCGGTTTACATGTAAATATAGAATTCCTCCCTCCTACCTTCTCCTAATCCCACAGTTGTGTTAGTGCTGCCTCCCATGCCGTACCTCCCGCTCTGTTGCTTGTATTTTTTTTTACCCTTTTTGCACTTTTTGATGTCCATCGTCACTTGGGCTTTTTTTGGGAAGATGTTGGTTTGGTTTTGGGCTTCCTTTTAAGGAAGATTGGACTTGTTAATGGCAGTCATTTTAACAGCACAGCAGTCCTTTCTGCCAGAGTATTCACAGGTCCAGAAGTAAACTGAAGAGTTGGTGTCCAGTATTTATATCCAGTTGTGGCTTAGAAGTGGGGAGAAAGCTTCTAAAGGCACTTTGAAGTGCACAGGTGCCCTGCCTTCCTGTCCCTGGCTCCAGACTAACTACAGGGTGCATGCAGCCCTTTGTGTGGAAGCAAGACCCCAGTATAAGTAGGGCTCAGTCCAGCTCCTCCCTCGCATCCAGCTAGTGATGGCCCATCCCGTCACACCTAAGCTCCCAATTGTGTATGGCTGTCTAGGATGAATACACAAAGCTTAACTGTCAAATATATGTAGTCATGTGATGCATAGGCAGGCTGCAGGCACCAAATGGCTAAGGTAAGAAAATAACAACTTTCTAAAAGTGGCATTTTCACAATTGTAATTTAAAATCCAACTTCACCATAAGTTAGGATTTTTCATTACAATTCCAGAGACGTTAGACATGAAAGGGTAGCCTGTTCCTATTTGCTGCAATGGCAGGCCTGAGATATGTTTAAAGGGCTACTTAAGTGAGTGGCACAATTAGTGCTGCAGGCACTCTAGTAACATTTAATTTACAGGCCCTGTGCACAGGTAGGGCCACTTTACTAGTGACTTACAAGTAAATTGAATATGCCAAATGGGTATAAGCCAATCTAACATGTTTTAAGGAGAGAGCACAAGCACTTTAGCAATGGTTAGCAGTGGTAAAGTGTGCAAAGTTCTAAACCCAGCAAACACAAATTCAGCAAAAACAGCAGGTCTGAAGGCAAAAAGTTAGGGGGAAACCAGGCCAAGGATGCCAGGTCTAACACTATCTATTGCTCCTCGTGTAGAATCTGCTGAAAATCTCTGGAAACGTACTTATTCTTCCATGACCAGGCAAATCCATCTTGCCATGTTGCTGTGGTAACTGGCCTATGAGCCTTCACATAAGACAAACACAACTGCACAACAGATCTGCTTTTAACTTCTTCTCTAGCACTCCCTAAGACATCAAACCACACACAAACTAGGTTTTGTCCAAATCTATGGTAGAACATGCTTGAAGTAATAGCCTTCATCACAAGACTATAAATATATAACCTTCCATCCACATCCTATGAACAAACATTTGAGACTTTCCTAAAAGAGATAAGACACAGCAAACCTGCCAGTTTGCAACTGAGCTGACGCAGATTTAGGAGTGTATTAACCGGTCAATTTTCAAATAAAGAGAGCACCATATTAATATCCCAAACAGAACTATATTTAGCCTTAGGCTGCTTTTGAAGTGAAATGCCCTTCATCACTCTACAAACTAATATATCCTATCCAATTCACTTGCCATCCATCAATGTATGACCTGCGGCCTCTGCCGATCTGTAACAGTTAATGGTCCTGTAACTGAAACCTCTACCAAAGAGCTCAGATAAAAAGTTAGCTAGCATTACCACAGACACCTCCAAGGCATCCATTCAGATTCATTTCCAAGCACTAGCATTCCCAAAACTTCCATGCCCCTCTGCATTGTTTTCTTGTACACGCAGCTCAGGATTCGCTGATAAAGACTAAAGCCTCACCCGAAAGCCCACTGAACTTTCCTGGACACCCGATAATGCTGCTCTCCTTCTAGCCATTCCAATATTCCTCTGTATGCAGAATCCACCAATGTTCCTCTATCATCATCTCCAAGACCCCTGGAAACCACAATTGAGAATTCCGAAAGAAGATTATTAACACAAGTTGACTCTTCTGATTTCTCACTTTCAATAGACCCCTCTGCATCACTGCAAATGAAGGAAACGTATACACCATTAGCTTTCTTCAAACCTTTCAAGAACAGATCCACTGCCTCAGCAACTGGGTTTGGTCTCCCAACTAAAATAACAGTCCAACTGAACTGTGATTCTTGACGCAAACAGATCCACATCCCAAAGACCCCATATTCAAGAAAGCCGCTAGAAAGACCTCACGGCCCAACCTCCAATCACTCAAGTCTCTTATATGCCTTGAACTCTAGTCCACTGCCTGATTTTGTAACCCTGTCAGATACTCAGCACTCACTACCAGTTTATGCTCCAGACAAAAATCCCAAATCTCTTTTGCAGAAGCCAAAAGACCCTTTGATCTGCTTCCACCTAACTTGTTGATATAATGGACTGATGAAACATTGTCTATCTTTAGCAAAACTGAATATCCATTCAAAATGTAACTGAAACTCTACAGCACAAAAATACCTGCCTTCATTCCTAGACAATTTATATGTAATCCTTTCGTCATCTCCGATCAGTGGCCTCCTGTTTCCATCTGGTCCAGTGGGGCCCCCCAACCTGAGAGATTTGCATTCAATTCCAAAACAAATTCTGTGCTCATGCCAAATATTGCCCGTCTGTTCCACATATTCAAATTCTGCAACCACCACTGTAAATACTCCTTCTTGGCTTCTTCAGGCAGTTCCACCTGATCTCCGTACCAAAGGCCCCTTTCCAAACCAAAAGCCTATAAATGTTGATGTTCTCTGTCAGAAAGACCGCCTGAAAGAAGTTGATAGGAAGCCATTCACTTGTACCAATATTCTCATAGACACTGACTAGTGTCTCAAAACCAATTTGATCTCTGACTTTATTCTTTTCACTTTCTAATGTGGCAACCTCAGCTCCGCCTCCATAGTGTTTACAAATATTCTGCATAGGGTGAGAATAGATTTTTTTTTGTTCACCATAAAACCTAAACTCTCTAAAAAGCCTACTTCCAGACTCAACTGGATCTACAACTGAAAACGATCCATAGCCATGAATAGAAAATTGTCTAAATACACTATATTTCTCAGTCCTCTTTCTCTTAGAAAATTTGCCACAGCACCTTGATGAAACACCATGTGCTTTCTGACCACAAGAATCAATATTGAGACTAATGGCAGCGTTAATTAAAGTAAATTGAACTCGATGTGCTGATATTTTCACTGAAAGAAAACTGAGCAGGTTGAAGATTGATAAATAATGAAACTGATTAAAATGCAGGGATCCTGGATTGGTATACAATAATGGGAAATTATTAAGTATGACTATTAATGTTGAAAAATTACAGTTGTTTTTTTTTTTGTCATAGGCGGGACGAGCATATAGCGAAGTATAACGGGTTGACATTATATTTTATTTTTTTAAGCCTTCTCTGAGTGTATGTATTTATTCGTTTACAGTTTTACTCTTGAAGAAGAGGTGTCCCAGAAACGTGTCGGCTGGTTGGGCCTGTTGGAAATCTATGAACCAGTTTTGTTCTTGAAGAAGACTCAATAAATAAATATTGAATATTTTAGACGAAAAGAGGAGTACATCTGGATATATGAACAATTGATGACTTATTGCTTTACCTCCTGTGGAATATTTATATACGAGAGCGCACCAGAGGGGTGTCGGCGTTTGGAGGTTGTGGAGATGGGGTGTTAATTTCTTTCGACCCTATAGTAGTGACTTATACTCCGCCGATTACCTCTCCGCCCACTTTAACAAATGGCAGAACTCCATAACACAGTCGCCCCTCTGAAACTCAAAAAAATAAGGAGAATCCCTTCAAGATCCTGATTTAATAAAGACCTTAACAAAGAGAGGCGACAACTCCAATTGGCTGAAAGAAACTGCAGACTACAACCTTAGCTAACCCATCTCTCGATCCTCCGAGCTGAATGCCTAAAATACAAAAAACACACCTTCAGAGAAAAATCCTACTTCTTCCAAGCCCAACTTGACAAGTCTAGGAACAGACTTAAAAACCTTTTTAACATCATCAAACAGGTAACCTCCTTGTTCCCTCAACACTCAATTAATGACTCATCTAGGCGCTGTGAAGAGTTTGCAACATTCTTCTCTGAAAAAATATCTAACATCAAACTCTCTCTTGTCCCACCCACCTCCCACCGTACACCAAGAATGCCCCCCTTGCAAAGAGGGGTCACCCAAGGCCTTACCTCCACCTAATGGCTGTCTCCCCAAACTCTGCCTCTCAGCAATCCAATACACTAACCTCAACCCCTTGTAATTGAAAAACATTGCAAGTTGGACTGAATTAGACTATATCCCTGAAGAAGAAGTCCTCAAATTACTCTCTTGCATGAAGCCGACATCGCACATCTCCGACCCCTCCCTGTTGCGCTTGTCAAAAATCTCAGTCACATCATCTCTTCTACATGGACCAAAATCAACTCCTCATCTATTGGCTCCATACTGGCCTCCCTCAAACTTGGCCAAATCATCCCCCTCATCCAAGAACCAGACGCTGACCAGAATGACCTTAACAACTACAGACCTATAACTACCCTCCCTCTCCTTGCCAAAACCATTGAAAAATGTGTGCTTGCACAAATCAACACCCACATTGAAAAATACAACCTGCACAACACCTTCCGGTCTGGATTCAGGAAACGCTGCAGTGCAGAGGCTGCAATACTGAACGTCACAGACGACCTACACAGATCTCTGGATGATGGCCAGACCTGCCTCCTAGTCCTCCTGGACCTCTAGGCTACCTTTGATACTGTCAACCATGACATCCTCCTAAACACCCTCTCACAACGTACAGGCATTAATGGAACTGTCCTTCAATAGTTTGCATCTTTCCTGAACCAACGCTCACAGCTAATCAAACAAAACAACTCCTCCTCAAAAGCAACACCAGTCTCACAAGGAGTCCCTTAAGGGTCAATCCTGTCTCCTGCCCTGTTCAACCTCTACATGGAACCCCTTGCCATGATCCTGAAACAAGCCAGGATTGCCTACAATCTCTATGCAGATGGCACCCAACTCTACATTAAAATATTGTCAGTTAAAGACATACAGCACCTAAACTGCACTCTGTCCACAGTTCAATCCTGGCTGACTAACAACCAGCTTAAGCCCAACCCCAGCAAAACCGAACTCCTGTACACTTGACAAAAACCTGACCATGAAAGAGCATATTAATGCCTCAGCTAAAAGTGCCCTCTACACGTTGAAACACCTTAAAAAAATCAAACCCTTCATCCCCATCGAAGACCTAAAGACTGTGGTGAAATCCTTAGTCCTCTCCAAGCTGGACTACGGTAACGCAACGATCACGGGCGCCATAAAAACACATTTAGCCCCTTTGAAAGCTACACTCCATGCAGCGGCCAAACTACTGTCGGGGGAGAGCCACTTTGACCACATCACTCACACTTTCAAGAAACTCAACTGGCTACCAATTGAGGCAAGATGTATACCCAAAAACTGCCTGCATAACCCACAATGCTCTCTACACGTAAAAAAACAGTCTACCTTTCAAACAAACTATCAAAAGCTGGACAAAAGAGACCTCTTTGAAGCTCTAAAAGTCTACTCCTAATTCTGCCCAAATTTAAGATAGAACAATCTCACACCCACTCCTTCTCTGAGAACACTCCCAGAATCTGAAACTCACTGCCTCAGGATTTACGTGACAATCACTCATTCCCTCATTTCAGGAAGAAACTTAAACTTCTGTTTCTCAATAAATACCTGCACTCCCCTCCCTAAACCTCTGATTGGCGTGATGCTCCTACCCCACACCCTCCATGTAAATTTCAGGGGTGGGGAAATCATATCGCCCGACGCCCGAACCATGTTGATTTTTATGATGGGCAAGAAGATTTAATGTCTATTTTGTCCGACGGACAAGTAGACATTAAATCACTTAAATAATATATTAGCTGTGGGCACTCGGGGGCTCACAGCCAATCAAATGCTGGCAGAGAACCTTTGAAGGCCCCTGATTGGCTAGAAGCCCAAGACTGGACTCTAGCCAGTGATTGGCTGGGGGAGTGAAACGTCATGTCTCTGCTTGAGGCAGTTTGTGGCTGCCGTGAGGCTTACGTAAAAAACAAGCACTGCCTTCAGTGTCAAAAGGTTGGCACCATTCCAGCGATGAGCAACCGTTCAGTGAACTTGGAGAGTTTAGCGGCCGTTACTCTGCCATCGGAGCAAGCATATTTATAACTCCGGTTTTTGGAGGGCATGTAGTAAGTACGTTTACCCTTATTGCCCTATTTATAGTGCTAAAATTCAGGCTTCCACAGGAGCCGGTGTGTTGCACATATGTATGAATAAAAACTTAAGAAGGGACCGGGAGGTCGAGTTCCTTCCCTTAAAATGAGTAAGCAGTTTGGAGCCCCTCACAGGTAGTCCGATTTGGTGGTATTGGATTTTCGCTCTCCACAACAGATGATAGTATGCCAGCTTTCTCCAGAATGCAGCAGCATTAACTTTTGGTAGGACGAGAGGTTTTTCTTCATGTCCGTGCATTATTTATGTATGCTAATTATATTTGAAGAATGCAGATGTCCTTTGAAGGTATATAATCTCCCTTCAGTTGTACTGACCCTCGGAAACAAATCAAGGCTGTTTTCAGTGCACATCAAGGTAGCGTGACAATTATTTCTTTCTGTTATGCGCAGTTCTCGGTACATGCAGACTATTCTCGTAATGCCATTCTTTTGGCTTGTTTAAGTAATCATGTTCTGAGAGGTCCGTAAGGAATATTACATTTAGAGCCTCCAGATTGCCAGATGATAATCACGCTCATCTCTTTGTTCCAACTGAAGTAAGCCTTGTTTGACTGAACACACCTCTTTAGGTGATTCTATGTGCCATTGGACTAGTCACACTATGCATGTTACCAGTCAAGCACGTTTCCATTTTCTGTTATAACCCTATACACTGGCCTTGGGAGAGTCTGAATTCGAGTACTGGTGTCTCTTCTCAAGTTCTCTGCTTTGGTGATGGATATTTTGTGGCACTTTTGATGACTCAGTTCCATTAGATTTACAATACTCAGCCTAAGTAGCACTTTATATTTAATGCTCATATTTGAATGTGTGGCTTAGTGATATTTTGTCAGAGCAGGCTTCAGGTGGCCTTTGGGGCCGTACAGGTGTGGCACCACAGAACAAGGCGTTTGTGCACGCTTACAGGAAGATTGGTTAAGCCACATAAGGGTATAATAACATTAACATAAGAAGAACTAGGAACGCTGTAAAGGAATACGAGTAAATAATTGTCTTGACACGAGGGTGTTGTTGATTTATGATTTTACTTTAAGAACATAGAAGCAAAGTTTCACAGTGAACAGCTTTTCTGAATTGGATGCAGAAATGTTTACTTTGAACCAGACTCATATGAAATGATGATTTAACCAATGACTTGATTTATGAAACCTTTTTGTGTGAGGAATACAGTTGATTGAGACATGGATGTGAATGAGAGTAAGAGTGTGTTTTAAAATGTCTTCTTAAAAAACAGTTTTTGCATTTGCCAGAGTTTTATAGAAAAAAAGAAAAGATATGTATGATGAAAAGAAAATTATCACGATAAGTTAACAAATAAATATTGTTGATGTGAACACAAATAATATTTCGCTGAGCCTTTATCATATTCATGATAAATTGGTGATGGTTGTGCATTGATAAAGTAAGGTTGGACGTTTTTTTGTGTGCATTTTTTGAGTCTGTGTTTCCCTGCCCAGTCGACTATTTCCAAACAGGGGGTCCTTAGCGTTTTTCAAAAGGTTGGCATCATTTCCATTGGCTGAGTGGATTCAAATCCCCCTTCGCGCCAGGCATATAACAACCTCATTGGATTGCTGACGCAGCCTTTGTGGTCGGTCATGGTGAGTTTGCATCTGAGTTTCAATCATGAGGCAGAGTGACAGCAGCACGGACACTTCAAACAGTAGCCTGGGGCCACATTTCCTTTCTTGCACTAGAGCCCATGACACAGTGGCTACTCCACTGCTTGTGAGTAGGTATACAGAGATTTAAATATGCAAGCATCATACATATGTCTGGAGCGGTCGATGCACTAACTTAACCTCTGATTGCCTGGTCCCTGTCTGCACAGCTCTTAATATAAAAAAGTGAGCCTATACCCTTGGATCATGACCCTCTGCAGCTATAGGTGTTCAGCTTGCCATGTAATCATTGCTAACTTGTACATGCACAGCACCATGGACACATGAATTGCTTTCAAAATAGTACATGCTTCCATTGTCCCAGGATTCTCTGACTTCCTACCCTTTTACACCCTGTACTTGAGTTGTATACCTTTTTTTCCTCGATTACCATTTTATTTCTGCCCCTGCTCTCGACACTGCAGTTTCCCATTCACCGAGTCACCCCTATCTCCGTGTGCTAGACATATGGCAGACATCACATCCCTCAAGCCAACCATAGGATCTCCTCGTAAGTCTCTCAAACTGCCCCTAGCCTGTCTCCCCTCACACTATCCTTCATCTTGCTTGCTGGTCCTCACTTTCACCAGTGCATAGCTTGAGCTTCCTTTCTCCCTTTATCTTGCTCAACACTTTCAGGTATGCTTAATTGTCAGATATTTGTCCCATGGCCATGCCCTTACTGATGCAGCTAGTAGGTTGCTGGAATAGCCACGCACATCACTAGCCTGCCCAGTGTGGTTCAGTATTTACTTCGTCTTGCTTGACTATTCCATGTTCTGCTTTTTGCAATTGACTTGTCCCTTATGCTGCTTTCTTCCACCTAGAAGACCATTATACTGCTTTTTCCACCTTCCTTTTACCTGGTTGTTTTCTCACAGAAGTAGGTCTCCAGCCATGAAGCTTTGCTTGTTCCGGCTGATGGCTGACGTCCTGTATCAGCAGGAAATTACGTGCACTCTGTTTCAATGAAGAATGCATACTTCTACATAAGATTTTGTTGATGCCAATGTTAGTGGGCATAAACAGATCTTTTGGCTTATACATTTTGTCACCTCTGCACTCGTCACTTATTAAGCCTATCTGGGTCTACCTTGATCAACACTGGTCATTTACAGCACACCTGCAGGACTGTGGTTGCTGTAGGGGCAGATTGCAGAGCTCATGGTGTACAGGAAGGAGAGTGGTTTGGTGAAGAGGTATCGACTGTTGACAGCCTTTCTGTTAGCCAAGCACAACTCGCAAACCATCTTAAGAAATGCAGGTAGCCTGTCGTGAAAGAGTGGACGGCAAGGGGTTTAAAGCACTTATCAAAACTACAATAGAGCAATTTGGTGTTAAGATAAGATATTGGAGTGGAAGAGGTATGGAACCTGTAGAGAGTGGAGAAAGGGGCATAGAACATGTAGTGAGCTGAAAGCAAAGAAGCCAAGCATGAAACCTGTATTGTGTGTACTGGATGAAGGGGCATGGAACCTGTGGCCTGCAATGAGAGAGTGGAGGCAAAACACAATTCAGTCTGTATTGAGAGAAATGGGTAAGGGGATAAAGCTTATATAGTGTGAAAGATCAGAAGCAAAGGGTGATGGAGCCTATGATGAGTCTGTGGAAGGATTATGGACTGTAATTAAGAGGAAATGGGACCAGTTTAGCATCTATGGTGAGAGGAATGTGGAAGCTTATAGGTTGCGCAGCTGTAAGGAAAATTGCGTGGTTGCTTACAACTGATGGGCAGAAACAGAGGGCAAGTTTACTTAGGAGGCTGTTCCTGATTAATAAAGCAAGTGTGCTGCCTCATCTAAATGATTTAGGTAGTAAAGGGGACAAGTGGATTTCATTACAGGACAAGAAGATTTCTGTAGCACTTTGTCCCTTGGACAAGTACATTTTTTCAAAGATTCCACACCCCTGAAATTTGAGCACCACTACCTTGGGGAAAAACTTCGTCTCTACTCTTCCCACCCTCGTAACACCCTACCATAACTATCTCTGAACTGTATCATTTACATATCCACTGTCTATAGTATACTTCTTGTATATACTGTAACTATGTATTTTATCTACTCTTTATGTAACTCGTGCAATTGCTGCTATATCGTTTACATATCCTACTGTCTGATGTATACCTCTTTTTTTATACCATCAATATGTATTTTTATTTACTCATTATGTGCTAACGCTGTAAAGCGCTCTGATACCTACGGGTCAAGTTTGAGCTATACAAAACTCGATAAATAAATAAATACCCTTGGCCAGCCCATCTCCATGTAATCGCTCCTTCAGGTCATAACTACTTTGTCTTTTTTTTGCAAAGTCCCCTAAATAGTACTAATTCTCATAAATATTGCTTTGCGTCACTCCGCAATTAGTGGTGAATCAGCTGTGCCCAGAAAACAAATATTTCTCTCGCCTCAGCCACAAGGAAATTAAATATCCACCTCAACACCTTTGCAACATGCCTCTTCAGCCATACCCAAAATATTTTCCAATTGGTCCAGAATATTCAGGAGCTTATCCTGGCATTTCCATGAAATAAAAGAAAGATGGCACTGCAGAAGGGTGAGCTCTCTTGCGCGCCCTGCCCCGCACTCCAAATAGAGCAGGCAGCTCCTCATGTACCATCTCGTGCGTTATCATTAAATAATCAAACGTAGCAAGAGCCCAACACCTAATTGCAACGAACCAACAGCTGATTCAAGAGCCAAGCCTACCCTGAAGAAAACTGTCACAAAAAAGTACCACACAACCTTCCGAATTCTAAAAAATGCTTATTAATCACTTAATAAATTATCAACTATTTATAGAAAAACCTAATAAATATCAATATTAATAATAGAGTTTTTTTAAAATATTATCTAACACTATAGTAAATTCCAAAATAGATCAGGCTTCATAAATTGGTGCCAAAAGACAAAACATTCAAACAATCTCAGAATTCAGAATAAAAAAACAAACAAATAACAAACAGTACTTATCTGCAAGGGAGCAGCAAACAAAAGATGGAATGTTGGGGGTTTATATATGTTTTGACTGGTGCACTACTTCTCTTGTGATGTCATGAGTAAGCTTTGAAGTGCTGCAGGGGGCAGCAAGAAAAGGATTGCATGCTAATGTTAGACTCTGGTTTGCCAAAAAATCCTCTGAGCTCTACGGTTCGGGTACTAACTGCCAACTTCCCTTGCCAGGGATTTGGGCCAAAACCTCGGGAAGATCAAACTAGTCTTCCAGGAGAGGCTGCCTACATCCAACTTCGAGGAAGAGAGCTGACTAACTGCTCGGGGTGGGGGGCATTAGAAGAGGTCCTTGCCCGATGAAGACACTGCTCAGAAGCAGGGAGGGCTACAATTGACTCTGGTGTGGCAAGCTGGCGACACTGCTGCAATACTGGCTGCGACCAGTGGCAAGATGTCAAGACTGAGGTCTGGGGCCCGGACGTGTCTCCCAGCAATAGCAACAGTGACCCCCGAGATCCAGAGTATCCTGGAATTCAACTGGAGGTGAGTTCCATTAGGAAGAGTTGCATCAAGAAGTGCTAAAGCTGCAACCACCTGATGTGGTCAGACGCTCAAGAATCTTCAGATGCCAAAGAAAAGTCATGACCAAGGTGCGGAGGGCTACCACTGCAACCAGGTGTGGGTACCTGAATGTTAGGGTGGGAAGGTTTGCAGTTGGCCCCCAGGGAGACTCAAGTGGCAAGATCCCTGCGACCACGAAATCCACTGT
This sequence comes from Calotriton arnoldi, assembly GCA_963921515.1. Classification (NCBI taxonomy): domain Eukaryota; kingdom Metazoa; phylum Chordata; class Amphibia; order Caudata; family Salamandridae; genus Calotriton; species Calotriton arnoldi. The sequence continues at coordinate 1,210,650 of CAWUFW010003470.1, read as the reverse complement.
CTCGAGCGCACCATTAACAGTCGTGTGGTGGGATTGCACTTCTTACCAAACGGTTGTGGGTGCTGGCATTACTCGCACACTTCGTCAGCCAGGCCCAAGTCAGAGCCTCACTGCATGGCTGTGCATGCACTGTATACCACCTGGATCAGGTTTGAGTCTGCTGACAACAACACGGTAAGCACAACCTGCTGAAGAGACTGCATGATCTTACCTGGGCAGCAGGTACTGTGACCCTCCCCCTTGACACGTGGGTAATGAACAGAAGGAAGCAACCAGTGACTCTGCGTGAGCTAAACGACAAGATCGATTCGACCACTCGCTTTCACTGACATCCCCCTCAGAACCAGACATTTTTCCTTCAGAGCCTGTCCATGTAATCGCCGTGGGTACTTTCCTTAATAGTACCAGGAAATGCCCTTTATCTATTTTGTGTTGTCATTCAGTTTATGCATAGGCCAGTACAATAAAGTACTGTTTTTTGTTAAACCAAAGTACCGGTCGGACAACAATGTATTAAATGTAATTTGCTGTTTGTTGATTTCTGAGTCTTTAAACCCATACTGCGTTCCTCAGCAGACCTTAGACTGCTTTCCAATACTCCATGTAGAGTCAGGCGCTAAAGGGGTGAACTTAGTCTTAGTTTTGGGTCCAGTAGTTAGATGCCACTGGTAACTGGGACTGATTATCAGAATAGCAAACACTGACTGTCCTTGTACTCCTGAAAATGTTTTCACACAGACCATGGAACCCTCTCAAGCCAATTGAGGGAGCCATGGGTCCTTTCAACCCTGCCCAACTGACATGAACTGCAGGGGAGAATACCAAGAATCTCTCAGGCCTGTTATTCTGTTGCCATGGCCTGACTGTCCCCCTAATTGAGGGGCAATCTTGCTACCAAATATGATGAGAGGAAGGTGGGAAAGCCGCTAGGTTTAACGCTGGAAGAGTGCTTCCACTACAATCCAAATAGAGGCATTTACTGTACTGGACAATGTCCAGGGTTCAATCTCAATTGTGTTTCTCGCATACTTCTTTGTAATAGGATATTTTATTCAAAACTATCACTTTGCTTATTTTTTTTAATTTCCTGATAGTATTTAAATTGTATTTGTGATTATAATTCCACAGGTATTGATAATGGCACTAGTATCTGTATAGCACATAGCTGCCACTATTGTGCCTATTTAGACCTGGTCCAACTTTGTGCAAACCAGAACTTGCATTGCTGGTTGCTTTTTCTAATTTGGTGCATTCTCGAGCTTGCGTGACAGGTTCCCTTTTCTGATTTGTTGCAAGTTGGATCATGTGTGACTTGTTGGCTCGCCCAATGTAGTGCATGGGACAGCTCGCATTTGGAGTTGCCTTAACCAGTTTAATGCAAGATCCAACTTGCAAGTGTGGTTTCCTTGTCCAAATTGGGTCTAGGGTGGATGCGCATATGTGGTTAATTGAGTGCATGAATGTGGTGTGTAATGCAGAGAATGCATTCTAATATCAAAATCTGGTTTTCATAACTTTTTCAAACATATGTTAATCTGGATTGTTTTTATAACTCACTCCCACCTCTTCTATTGCGGCTGGTTCTCTCCCAATGAATTGTGTTCAGGACCTTACTGTGTGCTGCAGGGTCATTTTGCAGTCTAAATGCCTTTAACTCTACCCCTTCACTCCTCCTGACAGGCAACTTGCCAATAACACATTACCCCACCCCTCTCTCTAAAAAAACTCTTCTTCTTCAGCTAAGAGCAACAACCCTTTTTCCCCAAACACTCTCCCCTTGTTCCCAAAACCTTCCATGCAGCTTTTGCACCCATCTTCCGCCCTTTTCCTATTCTTTACACCCTATTAAAAATCCTAAAAGCACTTTGTAAACTATTACTTCCCACCTCCACTTACTCATGATTCAGCAGCCACCTTATAGGATGCTGCTGACCTGGGCTCCATACAGAATCATCTATATGAGTAGCTCCTAACCATCTCAAGGGCTACTATCTCACTCCTAACTCAACCCCTTTCTTTCACCAATCTGCTCAGCCAACTACTTAGTATCTATCTTGCAACCCTGTCTCACACCTTAAATTCCTCCCAGGCCTCTTATTAGCACTTCTAGTGCATATTTCTCCACTTTCGAACAAATCCAGTAACGTCACTTGTTTGCCTCTTAGACCAACCAGACGAACCTGTCAATAGATCCTGCTCTCCACCTCTGCTGCTACACCAGCCAGAGAAGTAACATGAGCAGAGTATTGGGAACACTGTTGAAATACACCCTCAGCTTAGAACCCTAAGAGATGGGGTTACATTAACATAAGGGCACCCATCTTGGGCTTTGTAGAATATGTATATCACATAGGACCTGCTTGAAATTTGATTTGAGGCTGGTTCTGTCCTATTTAATTGTGTTTTGGGCTACATTGTGGGTTGTAGGACCTCTTTTATTTCTCTGTGTTGTTTTTTTTGCTGATTTCCAATTTTTCCTTCCTTCCACTTGAACTTCTGGACAAACTATATCAGTTTGTTGCCACCAATTATAGCCCACAGTCAGGTTATCTTCATCTACCTCTAAATTAATCTTTCTTCACAGGGGATCCAGCCTGGGTATCCAGGTAAAGGGCAAAAGGTTGAGGGCAATTTCAGTGTCAGCTTTCCTCTTTGGGCCTGTTAAGTCATAGAAGCGCCTAGGACCAGAAACTCAGCTCCTCTCAAAAGTTATCAGCTGCCGTCCTTAGGGTAACTACTTGTAAACGTATGCATCCTTACCACAGGTAATAATTTAGTCAGTACTCCATGACACACCCGACTCCTGGGTGGACCTGTCAGGAGACTGACAGGTGCTGTGGATTCAGTGGGTTTACTTTAAATGGTTATGGTAATACCTCCACTCTTGGGTGAACTCCATAGACTGACCATGAGTGTGGGTTTATAGAAGGGCAAAGATGCTTCTTGCTCTGGTGGGACTCAGACTCTTATTACTGTTATTGAATTCTGGGAGCATACTCAGTGGTTTACCATAAAATGGAAAAAATAGACTACTTTAATTCTCGCAAACAAGAATGCTTTCGACTCCACTATCCTATTCCTGCTAGGAATCCCACTCCTACATTGTCCCACCCTGAGTTGACCTGTCCAACCACTAATAAACCTGCAACTCAGTCCGCTTCTCCAGCTTATTTTTACTATTACCAGCACTCCTCTCTCTCCCTCTACTCCTTCACTCCTCCTTTTAGGCAACTTGCCAACATCACACTCTTCACCACCTCACTCTCTAAAACAACCCTCTTCTTCAGCTCAAAGAAACGGCCCACTTCCCCAAACCTGCTAACCTTGTCTTCACAATCTCCCACGCAGCTGTCGCAACTGTCTCCCACCTTTTCCTACCCTCTGCTTCCTGCTACAGATCCCAACAGCACCTTGCCAATGATTACTTCCCACCTCCACTTAATCATGCCCTAGATTTCTGCAGCCTCCTTATAAGAGGCAGACCTGGACTCCCTACTGAATAATCTATGTGTCCAGTTCCAAACCCTCTTAAGGACCCCTACGCCACTCATCAAATCACTCCTTTCTTTTACCAATCTGCTCTCTATGTTCCTTCAACTAGTTATTACCTACCTTGCACCCCTAGTCACATTTCATTTTCCTCCCCAGCCTACTTTGAGCACTCCTAATGCACATCCTTCCACCTTCTGACCAAATCCGATAAAGTCGCTTTTTGGCCTCTTAGAGCAACTGGACAAAAAAAGCAAATCATCTTCACCATCCCCTCCGACCAGCCCCAACTGGCAGAAATATAAATCAGAGAGTCTTCAATTGTCATTTCTATTAACACAAGTATGAGCTCTTCCCTGCACAACAACAAGGATCTAACAACTTCTTATGTCCCACCCCATCAGCTGTAAGATGCAGCAGAAAGCACACTGGTGATCAAAGATCAAGACCTGATCACATTAAGGCCATGTTGCTGCCCTCTACCCGTGCTGGATGTAAATATCTGAAGGTTCTCTGCTTCCCAAATACAACTTACTCAACTTGTTTTTTTTCATTTAACTTACTCCCACATACAACTCTTCTTTCACAGATGACTTACTGGAGATGATAGCAGATATTTCCCCAGATCATGAGAACATCTAAATACTAGTACATCTGAGTATATTTGTAAAATCCAGTAATAGACGACAAGGAAGTGAAGTTGAATACACAAAAATGTATTCATAAGCCTGACTCAGCCACGTAGGTGCACACAGGCAGCAGACCAGCCAGAACTTTAAACATATTAACATTACCAACATTACAAAAGAGATGTACAAGTTTTGAAACAATGGATACTACAATAGGTAGTCTTTGAGATACCCTCATCTAGTTTGACAAAAAAGCATGTTGACAGACCTCTTGGGTAATTACCATTACTCACCATTATTGAAGCACTTGACTTAATGGGTCAGCTCCAGTTACCAAATAGCCACTGGAGCTATCCAATTAGCAGGTCCCACACTTGTTACCAATCCAAGAGAAATATTCTTTAAAGCCCTCTGCATTAGACACCTGGCAATATGTGGTTTGGAACCTACCTTCCTTCAATCCAAGCTGCATACAAACAAAGACGAAACATCAAATTAAGAATGACCCCCTCCTGGTAATCCTTCGTTTCCAAAAAAGCTGCATAGAACGCAGTAGCTTCTCAGTTACCACATGCAAAAATGGAACATTCTACAAACGAAAATAAGTGCCAGCAAAAACTGGGAAGAATTCAGCTGTTCACAAAACCAATACCAAAGCAACTGGTTGTATATGTAACTTTGCTTTCCTCTATAAGAGTAAGATGCTGTGAGAAATTGGATTACTGGTTGACTGGGGTGTGAACAATGGTCAGCAGCAACCCCAACTTGTCAGGGTAACGCACAAGCAAACCCCAAATTAACCTGTGCTCAGCCCCCTAGTAGGTTGGCACAGAGCAGTTAGGCTTAACATTGAGGCAATGTGTATAGTAATTGTTCTCTTCAACCAGTAAAACTGCGGAAACACCACACAAGAAGATCCCACACCAAGTTAGAAAAATTGAGCAAATTTTGATAAATAAAACAAGAACAAAACGACAAAAACCAAGCAGTAGCACCGGAGTCCTGAATTTTTCAAGAATAATAGAATAAAGAGCCTAAAAGCACAAAGCACCAACTCGGGATATCTGGTCGCGTTGGATCAGGTCAAATTCAAACGTTCATGTCAACCGTGATGGAGCGCAGGTCAGTTACAGTCGCAGGTTAGTCCCGCTGAAGGTTTACTTTCTCAAGAGTACTGTTCGCATTTCAGAGGGCCGCGAAGAGCAAGGAAAGAGTCGCAGGATGCTGTCAGCGAAGTGCGAGGAAATGGCCAGCGTTGCGGGCAAGAGTTGCTGGAGCTTTGCAGTGGCGAGACCCGCAAGCAATCCATGCTGCAATGCGTAGAGCCAGGCTGATGGAGCTTTGCGCTGATTTGCGGTAAGAGAGACAAGGTCTTGGTGCGAACAGGCCCGTATGCGATCGCGAAGGGCCCAAAAGATTTATTACAGCGCCCATAAGCCACACCAAGGGTCCAGGTCATGAGAGGCCCCACTTGGGAGTCAGGAACTCACTGCTGCTGGGTCCAGAGGCTGGTGTAGGATGTTGGGGAGCCTTTTATGTCCCTGAGGCTCAGATCAGGAGGCCAGCAGACTAGCTATTGGAGTCACTCTGGGATCCTGGGTTCAAGATGAATTTGCATGTCCAGTTCTCCTTCCCCAGGCAAGAGGGCGGCAGACAGCAGGTCAGCACAGCACAGCAGGAGCACACCAAGGCAATAGTCCAGCAGAGTGCAGCAGTCCTTCCTGGCATAGTATCCACAGGTCCAGAGTTGGTGTGTAAGGTTCAATATTTATACACGGTTGTGCCTTTGAAATGGGGAAGAAGCTTCTTCTAGAGGTTTACCTTTGAAGTCGGCAGGCATCCTGCCTTCCCTATCCTGGCTCCAGACTGACTACTAGGGGTATGCAGCCCTTTGTGTGGAGGCAGGACACAGCCTATTCAAGAGTAAGTGGGGCTGTGCCCAGCTACTCCATGCCATCCTTCCAGTGATGACTCATCCGGGCACACCTAAGCTCCCTATTGTGTGTGGCTGTCTTGGAGGAATACACAAAGCTCAACTGTCAGCTACACTCAGTCATGTGACCAGAGCCTGGCTGCAGGCACTAAATGGCTAAGGCAGGAAAATGCCAAGTTTTTAAAAGTGGCATTTTCAGAATTGTAATTTAAAATCCAACTTCACCATAAGTTAGGATTTTAAATTAGGATTCCAGAGAAACCAAATATTAGCTGGTTACCTATCTCCATTTGGAAATTACGCTTATAAAATGTAATAACGTAACTCTAATGTTATCCTATGGGAGAGACAGGCCTTGCAGTAGTGAAAAACGGATTTAAGAGTTTTTCACTACCAGGGCATGTAAAACGTAAAAGTACATGTCCTACCTTTTGAATACATTGCACCCTGCCTTCTGGGCTGTCCAGGGCCTACCCTAGGGGTGACATGTATGTATAAAAAGGGAAGTTTGGGCCTGGCAAAAGATTTACGCTGCCATGCCGAAATGGCAGTTTAAAACTGCACACACAGGCTGCAATGGCAGGCCTGAGACATGTTTAAAGTGCTATTTAAGTGGGTGGCACAATCAGTGCTGCAGGCCCATTAGCATTTAATTTACAGGCCCAGGGTACGCATAGTACCACTTTAATAGGGACCTAAAAGTAAATTAAATATGACAATTGGGTATAAGCCCAAACGAACATATCTTAAGGAGAGAGCACAAGCACGTAAGCACTGGTTATCAGTGGTAAAGTGTGCAGAGTCCTACGGTCAACAAAAACAAATTCAGTAAAAATAGGAGGAAGAAGGCAAAAAGTATGGGGATGACCCTGCAGAAAGGGCCAAGTCCAACAGATGCACTCACTCACTGCTGTCCCAAGTTTGGAGCACACTCTCTGGGCCTCATGCCTGACACCAGTATTCATCACTAGTAGATAAATGTTCAACCAATACATCTCTGTCATGCATGCACTTCAGAAGACAAAAGATTTTCACCTAATGCTCTAAAAAGTGCTTTGAGGATTCAGCAAGAGGCAGGAAAGGGGTACGGAAATGCCACAGTACATTGCAATCCAATTTATTTGCACATATACAAATTTGAGTTGGACCACATTTTCGCATCTGACGAATGGAAAACATATATGTTGTTTTATGTTTGATTGATCAAGGACATGTTTCTAATTTGGGATGAGAACATTAATTCACTTAAAACAAATCTGTTGAATTTACATCATATACCCCGTAAGTTCCGTGAATTACATTATTTAGATGTCTTTAGCAAATATGAACCATACTTAATACAAAGGGCCTGATTACAACTTTGGCGGTGCGGAGCCGGGTCCGCCCTGCCGCTGCACAGACAAACCTGTGGTCAGGCCGCCCACCAGACTACGAGTATTTCTCGTGTCCGGCGGGCAATTTTTTTTAGGTTCCCACGGCGGTGCCCTGAAAATGGGCACCGCATTAGGAATGCCAAAAACAGTTCCTGCACGGCAGGGACTGTAAGGTCCATGCCATGAAAACTGCAATGGAGAGGAAACTCGTAATATGCTTGGTGGGACAGCGGCGGTCCCGCCAAACATATTGCGGCATTCTGACTGCAGCAACATCGCCAGCGAACTGTGGTTCCCTGGCGGATGCGGTGGGGCAATGGCGTCCGACCGCCCTAATTGTAATAGGGTGGTCGGAAGACCGCCATCGCACGCCCCTACGAGTCTGGCGGTCCGTGGTCCGCCGGACTTGTAATAGAGCCCAAAGAGTTTTACACTAACTGATAGAAACAAAATGTTGCACTTCCAAGGGTTTGACTTTATAACCTGAAAAAACAATTACCTTTCTCTCAGCAGTTGAAGGTGAAAAAGGATTTTCAAGAGTGATCCAATTTTCCCTTTTACTCTTTGGATGATTTGAAAACATTAGTAATCAACTTCAGTAGTCCAAGACCAAATGAAACAGACATTCCCCACTACTAAAATAGAAACATATCCATGTTTTCATTGATTCTGCTACAACAATGCCATCATGTAAAACACACTACATTATTTACAGTGACATGAAATGTTTTATATGTTACAACAAATGCTCCTATGGGCTAATGTATGTCAGTAAAACCACAAGATTGATTAAAAGAAGGTGGAGGAGAATAAAAGCATTATATTAACCCTCTCGTATTGCAGTCTTCATGGAACACAAATATAATGTCAACCAAACGAGGTTTCAATTAATTCCTGAGTGATCCTCACAAGGTAACCAGTAACAGTAATTTCCCCAATAACAGTAGTAGTGGATTGAGACTATAGATAGTGTAGCTCCAATAGGGTGCAGTGAAAAATTAGACTGTGTGATTTTTATAAAGCATTGTATTTCTTTTTAACTCAGCACATGGCTCTTCTTTGATTTTGATAAGCTAGGCTGTTAACTAGAACTATAAAAGACATTTTAGAAATGTAGGAATGAACGTGTGATTTTTTTAGAACTTTGTCTTGTTTAGGTTGCTTATTAAGCAATATTTCGAATGGTTTCTATACGTAGGTGGGTTAATGGCTGACCTCATCAATATTATCATTACAAAAAGTGGCCAAGAAGTGGTAAATTAACATGATTTGATTTATTTCTTAAGAAGGGATAAAATCCTGGAAACATAAAGTGAAGTGAGTTAAAAGGTAGTCCTTTAGCAGTGATATGTAAAGTTAGAAAGTAAGGACTTATGGCTTTTGGAGGAAAAATATAGCAAAACATATTTGAATATTGAATTTATTCAACATTAGATTGGTTCAAAGGTGTGCCTCTATGTCCGGCAATTAGTAAACTATGGACAGGTGGAATGTTGCTGAGTAAGTTAAGCATCTAGTCATTTGCTTCTTTATTCTCACTCCGATAGTCAGCAGTACATATTAGGTTATGTACCAGGCTCTGAGATACTAAGGTGAAAACATATCTTGGGTCTGTGCCAATGATGCCGTTATTTGGGCTCATAGACGCTTTGTAGTCAATGCCAGGATTGTAGCAAAGTTGCTTTTTCTGCATGGTAATCCAAGAATTTCGTCTTTTTCTGGACCCTATTTTTGCTAATATCAGGACTCTGTGCCCTGTGACACTGCATAAGTTCCATTGTGCATATGCTCTGGCCCTAAAATAGTATTAGTTTAATTGGTTTAACCCAACTAGTCTATTCAACTATGCTGTAAGATTGATGATGGCGCAGAAAACCCCATATGTGGACTGCAGTGTGTATTTACTCTACCCGCATATATAACAAAAATATAGGTGTGCTATGAGCACCACTGCTCTCGCTGGGCTGTAGATTAAATGCAGCACAGTGACACACGGCAGCGAAAAGTGCCTTTGGCATGTCAGAAAAGTACATTTGTATATATTCATGTCATCCCTACAGTTTTGTGCATTGTAAGCCCACATGGACACCAGGTTTCTAACATATAGAAATAGAGCACACTGCATATTAGGGCAGCGAAAAGTGCCTTAGCCATTTCAGAAAATAATATTTTCTTACATTCATAATTCACCCCTAAATAGTGAGTTGTAAGCCCACAGGACTACTGTTTTGCTAACATATAAAATATAGTGGGTTTAGTGTGCTCTTACAGTGAATTTAAACAGAAAAGCTACTTCACTGTATAGTATTGCTTCCCTTTCCCTGAACAGGCCAAGACAGGATTAAAATCTTATTTCCTATCTCCATCTGGGAAAATGTGAGAAAAAGCTTAAAGGTTAGTTCTCACTTAATTTTCAAAATCTGATTTAATGGTGCTATCAGATTTGTAATAACTCGATGTAGGAAGGTGGAATCTGACTATATGGTTGCCCCCACTTTTTTTATGGTGTTTTGCTGGTTTATGACTTAGTTGGACTGGGACCCTGCTATTCAGGGCCCCAGTCTATCTGCTCTCTCTAAACGACATGGAGTGCACTCTAGGTGCACTAGTGATTGGATACTGTGGTGCCTTATGAGTCCCTAGTATATGGTACCTTAGGTGCCAAGGGCATAGGTACTTCACAGGCCTACCAGGGGCTGCAGCATATATTATGCCACCCCTGGGAAGCAGTCTAAATCTGACACCACAGGCCTGCTACTGCAGCCTGGGTGAGGTGGTGCTAGCACCCCTCACTGAGATATAGGTTTCCTATATCTCTCCTGCACACACATATAAACCTATCAGTCACCCCTAAGGCAGGCCCTATCAATCCTGAGGGCAGGGTGCTTGGCTTCTATGTGAGGGGGTGCCTCTGCCTGAGCAGGGCCCCTCTGCAGCTCTCAGAGTCTATTCTCTGGTGCTGTTTGTGGATGCGGTTAAACCATATACTATTTAAGTGCATTATATCCTCGCGGTAAATGCTAACTTTGGAATGGCTGCATCAAAACATGTCGTGTTTGGTGTCAAACATCTTGGAATACTACCCCCCGCCAATCTTGGCGGCGGGGGTAGCATTCCACCCTTCTAGAGGGATAAGACATGTACCTGCTGTGGAAACGCGGTAGAATCCTAAAGAGCCCTGGCATCACAAAATGGATGCCACCAGTCACAGACACTGGGCTGCCCT